>CM068352.1:10420434-11083112 GCA_034769755.1 Odontamblyopus lacepedii
ACTTGTCAAGTAAAATGATCTTACAGTAAGATAATGTCACTACTTTTGTCATTTTCTGATAGATTTAAGTGCTTATATTTTAAGCTTTTTTATTTGTGATGATGATGATGATGATGTGTATTTATATTTATTATATATATTTTTTATCTTAAGCATCTAATTCACATTATCAAACATGCTACAAACTGAAACTTTCCTCTCCACAGCTCAAATAAACACTCAAAGCTCCAAGTTTTCACTTTAATGTGGATCAAAACAAAAGAAGATGTCGAGATGTGCTCATGGAGAGGCTGTAGTTTGTCATCTCTGCTGATCAGTAAAATCAGTAACGTCCAAACACGTCTAATCTTTCATTATTTTTATGAGCTCCACACACCTTCACTAGAATCATCTGGGTGATTTCAGCCCTGGAATTGTCCATCTCTACTGAACTAAAGGTAAAAGAAGCTGTTAACTTGAAAATTACTCAACTTAAAACTACTTCTATCTCCACAGTGGCTTTTCTTTAGGAACTATTGTAAGTTTTACAGGGCTCAAGTTAAAAGTTTAATGATACTTTGACTTGGTCTGTCTGTGTATTTGAGGTGAAAGTGAAAAAGATGCAGTGATTCTTGTGAACCCGTGGGTGAGACGAAAAATGAGAAGTGTTAATCAGAAGCCTGGGGCCGCTGCAGGGGATTGTGGGGGTTTAAAATCTTAACTCAGAGCTACTGTTAATTTACTTAACATATTCAAACTGTGTCGACATTCTGGTAGAAAGCTCCCTGAAAGCGCACTCTAGACTGTAAAAGAGGTTATTTTCATGAGTAAATATAAAAATGGATTTACAACATGCAGTTTTATTTGCTCACCAGGCAGAGAACAGAGGGGCTTTGTGAACATGTACGGCTCTAAATATGGACGACTTCATGTGCTTATATCCATATTTTGATATTTTAAAGGTTATAGAAAGTTGTAAAAGCTTAGCAAAAATGTGAAGACTGCCTTTTTTTGAAGAATACAATATTCTACACTTCTAATACTGTTATTTGTGCTTTAGTTTGTCCTGAGGTCAGCTCTGTGGGGTTTATCTCTAACATATGGCATCATTGGCACTCGAGTGGGTTTACTGTAGGGCAGGGGCCACCGACCTTTGGAAACTGAGAGCTACTTCATGGGTACAGAGTCATACGAAGGGCACCAGCTTTATACGCTCTTCTGAAATAACAAAGTTGCTCAGTTAAACTTCATTTATAGTGAACATATTTTTAAGATATTGTAATTTTTAAATCTATATAAATGCAAGGATGATTAAAAAAAGAACAGAACAGCAACGGAATAAAATACAATTTTAGATGCAGCTCACTAGTGAGTAGGGGTGTCTGACAATACGATACCTATCATGATATGCATGTCACGATTCGATATATATCCCGATATATCCCGATACTAAAACAATGGATGATATATTGCAATTTCTCAAAAATCACTTCTAACAATATATAGAACACTACACCTTCACGAGAACTAAATTGTATGAAATATAATTTACCGGTATTACCTTTTTTCAATCATGAAGAATCGATTCAGAAGCATTTTGAATCGATTCAAGAATTGTGAAGTAAATATGTAGTATCACAATATATCACATTCAGTTTTTTCTTACACTCGTTCTAGTGAGTTGTGCTATTTTTAGGCCTGCGGGCACATCACGTAGTCCATGGGGGCGACCTGATGCCCGCTGTAATAGAGATTATAATATTGCTTCTATATATCTCTTTTTCATGTGATATTGTTTCTTTTATATAATATGCCATATTGTGTATTTCTTGACTATGGACCATATTGCTTTCTGTGTCCTTAAAAGTTGTAAATTGTTTTTTTTGGTTCAAATTGTCAATGAAAGTTCAAACTAGGATTATAAAGATGAAGCAGCCTTGTAATTACAGCATGATGACCAAAAAAATAATAATAATGAAAAATCCATCATGAATGGATGTGATGGGGCCATATAAACAGACAGATAGGCTACATCATTATTTATTGGCGGTTTGGTTGTCAAGCAAACTCCCTCCATCTCTAGTGTAAGTGACTTGCCGGCGCACTGGTATTACGTGGTTTACGTACGCCTCTGACGCCTTCCACATACCCAAGACGCTGTTTACTCAACCAACGCACCGGTTCTTAGCGACTGTTTCCAACTATAGGTTCCTCACAATTAGGACAAAGTTTGTTGGGATGGCAGACAAGAATCTATGACCAGTTCGCTGCAAAAGAAAGTATTTTTTGAGTTTTTGAGGTTGCTGTGAAAGAAGAAGAGAAGGGAAAAGGAGCGAAGCCTAACAATGGTGATTCTTGGAGATTCCTTCCAGTGATGGGGCAGACGAAGGGTCTAAAGACTGACACGTTGATCTCTAAATGACTTCTGGACAGTGATTCTGAACGTGCAGCAGCTCTAAACAATCATGATTTCTAGCGTAAGGAGGAGGTGGGAGGTGGCGTTTCAAGCCGCTGTATTTCTCTTTCCTTGCAAAATCCTCTATACAACGTTTAATAAAGATGAGCTCAGGCTGGGGCTGGGCTGAGTGTGGACCCTATCACAAATACAGATGATTTCTGATTGCGTTGCCATGGTAACTGCTGAACATTCCGTCAATAAAAGGTACACGTAGACCATCCCCATCACGGTGAATCGTTAGAATGTCAGATAAGGTAAGTGAGGATAACTTTGGACCACTGCAAACCGTTTCTTTAATGTTTTAAGACCGTAAACATCAAGTACAGCGTCTTTAATTCACTGAAGAAGATGAAGCCCGAGACAGCGAGGAGAGTCTGAAATTGTCTGAAAAGTGAGACATGATTTGTACTGGGGCTAATGAGCAGTGAAGAGTGTCCCCCCTCCGTCATTAGCTGATTGTGCTCTGCTGCTCTGACCTTGAGTTCTCAATGATGAGCTCCTTTAAGTGAGGAAAGGTCAAACATGTGCAGTGTGGAGCTCCTAATAAACCTGTCTGAGGGCTCTTCAGGCTCCAGGGCAGTCTGCTCAGGCCAACGCCACCGCTCGCTTTCATTTCTTCACTCCAAAGGTGGGAAGAATAGGCAATTAAAAGTAAACTACCTGGCTAAAATGTACGCACTTGCAATTTGACAGGTTTGTGGAGCCAGTTTTTAACAGCTAATGATAAGGTTCAGCATATTTGTATCATCAGTTTGTGTGCTTCTTTCGTAGAGTTGTTCTGCGTTCCATTTCTCCTCGAAGGTCAGAACTCGGACCTCGGAGTTGACGTCGTTATTCCGTTTGTTACTTTCAAATCAACGTTTGAGAGTGAATGTGTGTTTTTGCTGACATTAGCTCCATGTAACGCATAACTCTATGTAATGAAGCGGGTGGACAGGAGGAGCAACTAAAGGCTAAATAAATCATTTTAACTTTCGCATATCAAACTGTATCGATCAGCTTGGTGTTTGTAACTCTGAGCAAAGTTTCCGAGTATGGGCGCTCTAATGTAAAGGTTTTAAATTTGACCTCAGAGGACCACTGGAACTTAGGATTCATTCTGATTTCTTTGTGAAATCCGATATTTGTGCGAGGTTATTCACATGTTCAATTAAATGCGGCTTGCATGTGATCTCTGGTGTGAACTTTAAACGCCCCAAAGTGTCCCGCATGCCCATTGGAGGACACGACGATGTCATATGCAGTGAGTGTGCTCAGTGTTTACGGAAGAGACCTAAACATGGACACTACATTAAGTCCGTGGTGATTTTAAAGTTGCTGTCGTACTACTCTCGCTGGAGGAAACATGTCTTTGGCCTATTTCAGTAGCAAACACGTCGTGTTGGGCTGTATTGGCTCACAACAGGTGCTTGTTACAGCACAATAGCCAAACTCTCGCTTGTTGATGACGTGTAGGTCGGATGAATGTGATCTGCCCGTTCAGACTGAAGTCGCATGGCAAAAGATCAGATATGTATCGGTTTTAGAGGCACATATCCAAGTGGCCTGGGTCGCATTTGAAAAAATCTGATCTGTGTCGTTCAAACGGTCATTAAAAGGTCACATAGGGATAAAAAAATCGGATTTGGGTCACTTCAAGCTGCAGTCTGAACGTAGCCTTAGCTTTACACAGTTCATCTGAAATCATGGCCTCATCAAATCATGAGTATGAACATTATAACATATACTAGTATAAATAATGTTCTAACAAACATTATTTATACTAGTATGTGTTTATAACAGGGAGCCTGTAGGGTGGTCCACAAACTGATGCTAAAAACAAAACTTTAACCTTTTTTATTTTTTTGGTTCTAATTGGGGGGAAAAAATCAATTCTGTGAAGTTTCATTCGATTTTAACAATTTTTACCAGTCACAAGACCTCTGCTTTTTTGTGCCACAGCGTAAAACTGACGATCACCAGTTGTTAGGGGGTAGGGTAACATTCTGTGTTAGAACTTCTGACAAAACACATGCATTGCTATAGAAATAGTAGGAATGGAATGAAAAATAATTCTGAATCTATCCATATTCACACATATTCAATACACTCTATATTTACACTACATATGTAAAGCGAATGTGTGGCAGTCGTCTACAAATTAATAATTCTGAATTGCAATTTTCCAAACTACCATCACATGTTTCATTTATCTGACATAAATGCACAATAATTCAAATTTTTGCACTCCTAACTTCCAGACGTATCGTTGGAGAACCTCTGCCCAAGATGGGAGAGATAGTCTATAGATCCCAGAATGTATCATCAGCCTTAAATATGACGTTCATGAGCTTGTGCAACCACAGAAATGAGTGTTACAGAGCCTCAGGAGCCTCACCATCTGCTGAGCCCGATACAGCGTGTGAGCCTTTAGAGGAGCAAAAACATTTGATTTGAATTTCCAGATTTAGACATTACTTGAAGCTTCCAGTGTTGTGCCAAAACAACACATGAGGTGAGAGCGGATCAGAGCGTGAACAGAGCTGATCTGAAACACCTAAAAACTTGTGGTGTCTCTTCACAGTGTGGAGCTCCAGGTGAGATAAAAGAACACAAAGCATTACAAGAATGAAGATAAGACTGAGAACGGACCTCACCTGACAGCAGCTGATAGAGGGAGGAGAGGGAGGAGAGGGAGGAGAGAGAGGAGAGGGTGGAGAGAGAGGAGAGAGGAGAGGGAGGAGAGAGAGGAGAGAGAGGAGAGAGGGAGGAGAGAGAGGAGAGGGAGGAGAGAGAGGAGAGAGGGAGGGAAAGACAGCACATTGCAGAAAGAGAGAAGGAGGGAGAATCCTGTCTGCACTGATCCAAATACACAGAGGCAGTCTCTCCTTGTCTCTCTGTCTCTGTGCTGTCTCTGTCTCTCTCTCGCTCTGTTGTCTCTGTCTCTCCGTCTTTGTGCTCTGTCTCTCTGACTGTCTCTCTGCTGTGGTTGTGTGTCCCTGTCTCTCTGTGCTCTGTCTCCGTCTCTCTGACTCTGTGTTCTATCTCTCTGTCTCTGTTTCTCTGTTGTCTCTGTCTCTCTGACTCTGTCTCTCTGTTGTCTCTCTCTGTTGTCTCTGTCTCTCTGACTCTGTGATGTGCTTCTGTCTCTCTGTCCTCTGTGCTCCGTCTCTATGCTGTGGTTCTGTGTCTCTGTCTCTATGCTGTGTCTCTGTCTCTCTGTCTCTATGCTGTGTCTCTGTCTCTCTGTCTCTATGCTGTGCCTCTGTCTCTCTGTCTCTATGCTGTGTCTCTGTCTCTTTGCTGTGGTTCTGTCTCCCTGTCCTGTTTCTCTGCCTCTGTGCTCTGTATGTCTATCTCTGTGCTCTGTCTATCTGACTCTGTCTCTCTGTCTCTGCACTCTGACGCTGTGCTCTGTCTCTCTTTTGTCTCTGTCTCTCAGACTCGTCTCTCTGACTCTGTGTTCTATCTCTCTGTCTGTGCTCTGTTTCTCTGACTCTGTCTCTCTGTTGTCTCTCTCTGTTGCCTCTGTCTCTCTGTCTCTATGATGTGTTTCTGTCTCTCTGTCCTCTGTGCTCCTTCTCTATGCTGTGGTTCTGTGTCTCTGTCTCTATGCTGTGTCTCTGTCTCTATGCTGTGTCTCTGTCTCTATGCTGTGTCTTTGTCTCTCTGTTGTGTCTCTGTTTCTATGCTGTCTCTGTCTCTCTGCTGTGTCTCTGTCTCTATGCTGTGTCTCTGCCTCTCTGTCTCTCTGCTGTGTCTCTGTCTCTATGATGTGTCTCTGTCTCTTTGCTGTGGTTGTGTCTCTGTCTCTCTACTGTGGTTCTGTCTCCCTGTCCTCTGTCTCTATACTGTGGCTGTGTCTCTGTCCTCTGTCTCTGTGCTGTGGTTGTCTCTTTGTCCTCTGTCTCTCTATTGTGGTTGTCTCTCTGTCTTTTTGCTGTGATTGTGTCTCTGTGCTGTGGTTGTGTCTCTGTCTCTTTGCTGTGGTTCTGTCTCCCTGTCCTCTGTCTCTTTGTTGTGGTTGTCTCTCTGTCCTCTGTCTCTGTGCTGTGGTTGTCTCTTTGTCCTCTGTCTCTCTATTGTGGTTGTCTCTCTGTCTTTTTGCTGTGATTGTGTCTCTGTGCTGTGGTTGTGTCTCTGTCTCTTTGCTGTGGTTCTGTCTCCCTGTCCTGTCTCTCTGCCTCTGTGCTCTGTCTATCTGACTCTGTCTCTCTGTCTCTGCACTCTGACGCTGTGCTCTGTCTCTCTTTTGTCTCTGTCTCTCAGACTCGTCTCTCTGACTCTGTGTTCTATCTCTCTGTCTGTGCTCTGTTTCTCTGACTCTGTCTCTCTGTTGTCTCTCTCTGTTGTCTCTGTCTCTCTGACTCTGTGATGTGCTTCTGTCTCTCTGTCCTCTGTGCTCCGTCTCTATGCTGTGGTTCTGTGTCTCTGTCTCTATGCTGTGTCTCTGTCTCTCTGTCTCTATGCTCTGCCTCTGTCTCTCTGTCTCTATGCTGTGTCTCTGTCTCATTGCTGTGGTTCTGTCTCCCTGTCCTGTCTCTCTGCCTCTGTGCTCTGTCTATCTGACTCTGTCTCTCTGTCTCTGCACTCTGACGCTGTGCTCTGTCTCTCTTTTGTCTCTGTCTCTCAGACTCCGTCTCTCTGACTCTGTGTTCTATCTCTCTGTCTGTGCTCTGTTTCTCTGACTCTGTCTCTCTGTTCTCTCTCTCTGTTGCCTCTGTCTCTCTGTCTCTATGATGTGTTTCTGTCTCTCTGTCCTCTGTGCTCCTTCTCTATGCTGTGGTTCTGTGTCTCTATCTCTATGCTGTGTCTCTCTGCTGTGTCTCTGTCTCTATGCTGTGTCTCTGTCTCTCTGCTGTGTCTCTGCCTCTATGCTGTGTCTCTGTCTCTATGCTGTGTCTCTGTCTCTCTGTCTCTCTGCTGTGTCTCTGTCTCTATGCTGTGTCTCTGCCTCTCTGTCCCTCTGCTGTGTCTCTGTCGCTATGATGTGTCTCTGTCTCTATGCTGTGGTTGTGTCTCTGTCCTCTGTCTCTCTGCTGTGGTTGTGTCTCTGTCTCTTTGCTGTGGTTGTCTCTCTGTCCTGTCTCTGTGCTGTGGTTGTCTCTCTGTCCTCTGTCTCTCTGCTGTGGTTGTCTCTCTGTCTTTCTGCTGTGATTGTGTCTCTGTCTCTTTGCTGTGGTTGTCTCTCTGTCTCTGTGCTGTGGTTGTCTCTCTGTCTCTTTGCTGTGGTTGTCTCTCTGTCTCTGTGCTGTGGTTGTCTCTCTGTCTCTCTGCTGTGGTTGTCTCTCTGTCTCTGTGCTGTGGTTGTCTCTCTGTCTCTCTGCTGTGGTTGTGTCTCTGTCTCTCTGCTGTGGTTGTGTCTCTCTGTCCTCTGTCTCTGTGCTGTGGTTGTGTCTCTCTGTCTTTGTCTCTCTGTCTCTCTGCTGTGGTTGTGTCTCTCTGTCTCTCTGCTGTGGTTGTGTCTCTCTGTCTCTCTGCTGTGGTTGTGTCTCTGTCTCTCTGCTGTGGTTGTGTCTCTCTGTCTCTGTGTTGTGGTTGTCTCTCGGTCTCTCTGCTGTGGTTGTCTCTCTGTCTCTCTGCTGTGGTTGTCTCTCTGTCTGTGTGTTGTGGTTGTGTCTCTCTGTCTCTGTTGGTTGTCTCTCAGGGGGAGGGCTGGCGTCCTCTTCCCTCAGGGCTGTAGTGATCGCCGCAGGCCTGACTCCAGGATATGACTGTACCAATCTGACAAACTGTCGCTTAAAGACTAAACAAGCGATGATTGTGAAGAAATAACCTATTTTCACCAAAATAGAGACAAAAATGACACGAGTTTGTGTCTCAATATATGAACTCTATACTAATATACAGTACGTTTATATTAGGTCCCAGAGCTCTCATAATTATCTTGACACAACTGGGATAGAGTAATAAGAATGTCAAATAGATCTTTCAAGTAGCACCAGAGATTTTTATTTTGATCCGATTCCAATTAATTCTACACTTTCACAAGGCTGATCTGATAAGAGTTGAGGAAAATGAAAAATGAATTGAAAATCCTCTATTATAAGTCATTTTACCAAAGCCTATATTAATTCCAATTTGAACTGATCCAAAAGAAAATATGCACAGATGCATTTTAAATATGCGATAATGACATTAAAAACATTTCATGATAAAGTACAGATTTTTTTAATTGCACTTTTTGAGATCTTGCCAGTATATCACTAGTTTCTGCTTGAAACTTGTTACTGATCTCTTCGGTCATATGTATAATGCAGAAAACTCTACAAAATGGATGCACTACAGACTGTATTAATTAAAAAGTTCCACCCCCACATTGCCAGCAGCATTTTAACAGTTTAGCGAGTTCAGATCTAGCAACCTCATTTCAACAGCCTGCTTCTGTTTTATTTTTATTTTGTTTTTTCTTCCATTAAGAACCACAGACGTAGACAGATGTGTGCATTAAAGGTGTACGGTGTAACCTTTGGTGGAGCTTCTCTTAGCAGTAACTGGAAGTGCAGATCACACCCTGACCTTATCCACGGGACCGTCGTCGCCCACCAGTGTCAACCCGGATACGAGCTGGTGCCAGTGGGATCTCACGTGGAGCGGGACGTGCCAAAGTGTGAGGAAGGTGAGAGGGGTCATGAATGTCAGGATTATATATGACAGTGGTTCTTAAAATGTGGTCTGTGGGTTTATTGTGTACCTCATGTGATGGTTTTATTTTCCTGTATGTGTGTTTTTATCCTGCTTTTGTTGGGACAAGTTAGCAAAGGTTTTGTTCTGCTTCCAGTAACATTAAGGTCTGGATTAGATCTCTCATCAAAATGCTAAGCCTCGCAATAATAAAGTCACAAGTTAAATTCACCATTTGTGATTTTTGTTCATCACGGTACTCTAAATAAACTAAAATAAACTAATACTTCAGGTTAGTACTCCCACTGCTGCACTGAGGTTCACCCAGTAACATTGAACAATAGGCCAGATGAAGAGGACAAGTGTTCCTATAATAAAGTATAAGTTACTTTGATTATTACTACGCTTGGAATAGGTTCTAGTCTGGACCTTTTTGAAGAATAAAAACTCTT
Organism: Odontamblyopus lacepedii; assembly: GCA_034769755.1. Classification (NCBI taxonomy): domain Eukaryota; kingdom Metazoa; phylum Chordata; class Actinopteri; order Gobiiformes; family Gobiidae; genus Odontamblyopus; species Odontamblyopus lacepedii. The sequence continues at coordinate 10,429,927 of CM068352.1, forward strand.
TAGTTTCCTTTCTTATTAAAAAGTCTCATGGATATGTGTACCTCTGTGTGTTGTGTTCAGTAATGACCTGCTAAGACCCAGGAAACGTAGAGTACAGTCGTAAAATGTTACAGGAACTCGGTTTGCAGTGGGTTCCACAGTGCAGCTCTTTTGTAATAAAGGCTACATCTTCTCTGGGACTGGCCTCCTCACCTGCTACATCAGACACTCAGCCTGTTCACTACTGGAATCTTATTGGTGGAAATGTCACAACAGCAGAACAAGCTGAAAAATCAGACTTTAGTTACATCCAGTCAAGAGAAAAGCACCTCTTCCCTGTCCACAAATCCACACAGTGCTTACCTCAAATGCACAAATGTTTACCCACTGCATGTGTTTCACTCACTAATTAGTCTGAAGTCTGTCTGTGGATGTCCCCATGTTTGTGTTTGTTCGTTTGGGCATTTGGCCAAACCTCCGTGCTGCTCTGTGGTCACCTGTCGGGTCCTACCGCACCAGCGGGAGCCAGGATGGATTCTGGTGAGTTTGTGAACTCACAAATATCCCTGGAATCCATTTTGCTGTGCAAGGTTACATGCAAATTACCAACTGTGTCAGTTTTTGCCACTCTTTTAGTTAGTTTGTTTTGTTTTGTTTTGCACATTAACAAATGTTTGCTAAATCAGGCACTATCTGGTTAAGTGGTAGCACAGTGCTCATGTGTTATATCCCAAATTGCAGCTATTGAATAGGACTTTTGCAACGCTGAAGTCTCTTTTTAACAAAATGAGCACGAGCAGAGGTAAAGGGGCAGCCATCGTGAGGGAGAGGTGCTGCATTTAGTCTGTGCAAAGATTTGGGAGCACACATCAGTGACTTCACCACATAAAATCAGAGCCAACATTACCAAAAAACAATCGATGTCAACTAAGTAGTGGTTCTTTTTCTGAGCACAAGTTCCTTTGTAAATACACCGTGACTAACATGTTTGTGCACGTGTGGAGAGGAGGATGCATGTGAGGTGAGGATAAGAGATGGTTGTGTTTTGCGTTTCATTTGAAATAGTAATTCGTGCTAGATAACTGAGTGTTTTAAGTCTCATCTTTAGACCGAGTTTTATTATCTGACTTTAACACTGTGTGAGTTATGTGGTCCTCTGTGTGTTTGATATTAATGAATTATTTGATTAATTATTGCTGATTTTACTCATTTATTACTGTGTGTTATCATGTGACTTTACTGGTTTTATTATTTTAGAACTAGTCAGATTAAAAAGCTCATATTACACTATTTTCTGATCTATGTTATAATGTTATTTCCTTATAAAAAACATACTTTGATTTGTGTTTCGCTTCATTCACATGTTCAACACACAAATCCTGCATATTTAGGACTTTTAGAGTTCTTTTCTCTCTCTGTTGCACCTTGTGATGTCATGTGGTAATACAGGCAGTGCTCCATTTTGTTTTTAAACTCTATACACCTTCACTTGAATCATACGGATGATTTTAGCCCTGGAATTGACAATCTTTACTGAACAAAAGGTAAATGGAAGCTTGAAAACTACTGCTTCATGACATCACAAGGTGGAATCGAGCATTTTGAGCTTTGGAGATGCACTATTAATAAAGGATTACTCAAATATGAATGAAAAAAACACAACACCAGGTATGTTCTGTATAATCTGTGCCCTTTAAACACACAGAAGTCTTGTTTTTTTCACATTATTGTCACTCACATGTTTCACAGTAGCACGTAACATTATTCTGATGGGAGCGTAAACATGGTGCGGGCAGAAACTGCAGCTGAAATGATTTTGTTGTCATTTGTTCCCCGTTTTCTTTCTGAGGCGCCGTGTGTGAACGCCCAGAGAGAGGGCCGCAGTAATGGACATCATTTTCTGTTCCCTGCAGGTGATGTCAATGTGATTTTTCTGCATTAAAATGGAAAAAGGCAAATCTGAAATCTCGTATTCCAGAAGGAGGATTCGGTGCTTTGAAAGATACGCAGACATGTTTTCTGGAAAATTGTGAGCACTGTCTTGTGAATATAATGTTGTTTAGTCAAATAACTGTAGGAATTAAACGACGTGAGTGACGGTGTAGTGCTCTAGCTAAACATGCATGTTTCAGAGCATAAAAAACAGGAAAAGTTGATAATGGTGGTTTTTATACTAGCATTTCTGTATTAACCATTATAATTAAAAATGCCATCAAATAGGCATTCATTAAATTTAATGAGTTTTAATGAAGATAATTATAACTGTGTTCAACTCGACTAAAATAAACTGCAGGTGAATGAAGCCGTTTTTAACCATGGTGGAACATAATGAAGAAAAAAAGGTATTTTACTTAACTTTTCTTTTCTTCTTGTTTCCATGCATATTCTACAGATTGCTTCAAATGTTCCACAATATGACATTAAACAGATCTACCTCGCATTTATTCAGTTGCAGGTGGTTTTATAGCTCAAAAATACCTAGAAAAGAAGGCATTCTGACTGAGAGCGGGGTCGCCTCTCCACAGATCTGACCACTTGGCTTAGCTTGGGCTCCATGAAGATAGACAGGTTTAAAGCCACACTGTGAAATAGTCCAAGCAATAACATCTACATGGAGAAAAGCAAAGTAAATTAGAAGTGGCACTTTTTACTTTTACTTCACTACATTTGAGAGCAGATATCTTTCTGCTCCACTACATTTTGGAATTTTGGACATAGGGCCTCATTTCCTCGTGAGCCAGTGCTTTGGAGACGTGTGGTGACACTTTAAGTATTCCATCCAGTCCTTGTATTTGGAGAGGTTGCTGGTGTGAGGCTAGTGCATATCAACAAAAACAGTCTTACCCACTCCACAGTGCACCCGAGGCAAAACCGTTATAACTCCAGACTGTCGATGTGAATGTCTGTGTTGATGCAATCATTTTAGAAGTAAAACCAACCTTACATTTGAAGGATTTATGTCTCAGCAGCAGCGAGTTGTACTTCCTGATAGAAAGCTCGGCAGCGGTGGACTGATGTATTATTCTGTCAACACAAACATTCACATGGACAGTCTGGCGTAATAACTGTTTTGCCTCAGGTGCTTTGTGGAGAGGTTATGGCCATTCACATGGACTAGCCTAGCACCAGCAACCTCTCTAGGAAATGAGGCCCTATGTCCAAAATTCTGAACGGTCCTTTCACAGTTTGAGCAAACAAAAGTATTCAAGGTATGCATTTATTGTCCGCACTTGTAGTTCATACAGTTAATGTAAAATGTCTGAAAAATTAAAAAGAAAGCTCATTGCATTAGATTAGCAAAGGGAGGTGGGATTAAATAAATGATCTTCTTCCCACTCCTTTTTGGGCAAAATATTTTGTTGTTTTTTGTTATTTCTATCATGATTTCTCTAATGTTATAAGAACAAATGTTTCTACTGAACATAATTCAGCACAAATCTTTAGCAAAATGAGTACATCTGAAGCTTTATAAGACCTCCAAATCTATATGAAACACTTTTACTTTTTATTCTCCAACTAAATTATAAACAGGTCCTTCAATACTGAAGAACTGATGTTTTTTCATGTGACACTTTTTAGCTCTAGTATCTGTACTCTTACATAAGTAACAAAACAGAGTACTTCTTCCACCACTGTATATAATATATTTCCCAGGGCCCTCCAGGAGTTCGTCTTCATATCGTTTTGCCATTTTTGTCAGTGGAACACTTTCAGTGATATTGATCTGCTCACTTCATCCATCACAAGTTCAGAGCAGTGATTGTAGTGTCGTCCCTGGTTACACAGCTAAAAAGAAGCTCCTCAGTGTCTGTGCAGAGTCTGAATGAGAAATGATGAGTTCTGAAGTCCTGCCCCGTCACGTCTCTATTGACTTTGTTTAAAAGCTGAATTTAATGACAGCTTTATAGTTAATGCAGACTCTCTCTCTCTCTCTGCTTTCCTGTTGGATCTGTCAGGACTCCACCACAAAGCCTTGTGTCTCAGACCTGCAGCACTAATGGTTGATAACATTAATTGAAATATTATCTGTGGTGCTCCACACAAACGGCTCCCAGTAATTACAGCCAGACTATTGAACAGTCACATGAGTGTTCTGCATTAACTGCTCCATCTGCTCAAAAGCACAGTGCATGGGAGTGACAGCGGCCGTGCCCCTCCACACTGCTAATGGAGCTGATACATTTAGAAACTGCTCATATCAGGCATATCTCTATTTGTGAGATTCAAAACCAGTACAAACAAGTTTTCTGAGATCTAATAGACCCTTTTAGTGTCAGTAAACAGTGATGACATAGGCACGGTTACGCACGCATTTTGGCAACAGAAGTACGGCAGAACTCAGCAGCTTGTCAAGCTCTGCAAAAGGATTATTGTCAAAAGATCGTGAATATTTCCTCAACAAGCCTTTGACAAACTGTGTCCGACTGCCTGATCCTTGTGCAATCAGTGAGTAAAACTTTTGTCCGCAGGTAGAATATCGATTCTGACAACCACACTCAGAACAACCACACATTTTGGTGCTAGAAATGTTTTTATCTCAGTCTTCCTCTGTCCATGTTCTGTCTAAATTTATATATTTTGTTCAATAGAAACAACTGAATTGATTGATTGTGCTGTTTTTATTTGTATATTTTTTGTTTGCTCAAATTATGAACAGTGCACAGCCTGTAGACTCAGCAGACTCAGTATCACGTGCATGACACATTGGCTGTCATAGATAGTTAGTGTCCCAGATCCTAGATAGTATAGTTTCTAGATCAGATAGTTGTACAAAAGATAGTTATATCACAGGCGGTACTCTCAAGGCCTACACTCCAGATCCCAGATAGTGAGTATAGTTCAGTCCAGATTCAGTTAGTAGTAAAAAAGGTAGTCATGTCACAGATAGTATGAGGGATTGTTCTTTTTTAATCACTGTAAAACACTTTGTGTTGCATATTTATATGAAAAGCACTCTATAAATAAAGTTTGATTGCTTGCTTATGTGACAGAGTGGCTGTAGCGGCTTATTTACCAACCTTATAACCGCTAGGGAAGATCAGAGTGGGTCCTGGGGTCGTAGTTTGTGACGCACTTGGAGGCTATTGTGCAGAGGCTATTATAAACAAATACGCTGGGATCCAGAATGCATTTTTGGATATTCATTAACATACAGACTGCCATCACAGCACAATAAAGAAGATGGATGGGACCAGTTGGCAAATAAAAGGTGTGTAGGCAAATAATAGGTGAATATGGAGGAATAGAGGCAGTCAACAAAAATTACACCTACCCAGCCCTGATCTTCAACCAAAATGAGTAACAGGTAAGTGCGCGCTTTTACACCCTTCCACATGCACATGTACCTGCCCATGTGAGCCCCGCCCCCTCTGCACCAGAGCAACACACCTTCAAACACACAGTGCACTGGGAGCGTACCTATGTTCCCACGGCCCAATGGTCCCACAGCCCAATAGTCCCACAGCCCAATAGTCCCACGGCCCATTGGTTCCACAGCCCAATAGTCCCACAGCCCAATAGTCCCACGGCCCATTGGTCCCACAGCCCAATAGTCCCACAGCCCAATAGTCCCACGGCCCATTGGTCCCACAGCCCATTGGTCCCACATCGTTAAGACTTTTCATTTTTAGGCCCATTGGTCCCACAGCCCAATGGTCCCACAGCATATTCCCAATGTTCCATGTTCCCACATTTCTAAGAAAAAAATCAAATTCAGGCCCTATGTTCCACAACTAACCCTAACCCTAACCCTAACCCAACCCTAACCCTAACCCTAACCCTAACCCTAACCCTAACCCTAACCCTAACGCTAACACCGTGGGACCAATGGGCTATAGGACCATTGGGCCGTGGGAACATATGGCTGACCCCCAGTGGGCACCCATCCTGTCTCCTACAGTGGCTATGGAGCGCTGTTGCATCATTGACTGATATCTTTGGCATTTTTTGTCCTAACAACATGAAACTTGGCCCTGCACACACCCGTACCATTAGGATGACAGCTTCCGAATTTGAGATGAGTCAGATGAGTGGTTCGAGAGTTATGCTTGGAACAGGCAGACAAACAAACCAACAAAAGGAGACAGATAGAATAAATATATGTTCAAAATAAATGCCTCAGCCTATTCAGCAGGTCTCAGACAATCATGAAAACTACTTATTTTCAGTCCAGTTAAAAAACGTAGTGGAGTAGAAAGGACAGATACATGCTCTCAAATGTATTAAAAATGAAACTACGAGTAGCCATTCATTGTGTAACTTTTCTGGTATCAAACGCTTTTCTCCATGGAGATGTTATTACTTCACAGTGTTGTATTAAATGTTTCTATCTTCACGGAGACCAAACCAGACAAAGTTACGGGTCAGATCTGTGAAGAGGCGACCCTACTCACAGTCAGAATGTCAGTTTTTCAAGGTTTTTTCAGCTATAAAACCATCTGTAATTGAATAAATGTAAGGTAGAGCTGTTTAATGTCATACTGTGGAATATTTCAGGCAGAGCAATGAGATTTCCACTGAAACAAGAAGGTGATGGACCCTCCACCAGAAAAGTTACACAATGCGCCTTTAAGTTTACTACTTTTACTGCGTTACATTCCACCACTGAAGCTGATGCAGGAGGAAGTGTCATTTTAGTTGAAATGTTGGGTCTCCGCTGAGTTTCTTCATTTCACACGTGTCACTGAAAAAAGTCGTGTTTGGTTCCGGCTTGAGACGCTACAGAGGGAGCGGGGACCAGACTGACATCTGTATAAATAATAGAGAGATTCAGGATTTGCCAGGTAATTGAACAGTGTTCCTTCGTACATCAATTATTCAAACTGAAGTTCAGCTCAACTCTTCAAAACCCGGAGCTAGGAAACAAACAGTAAAAACGTCCCCCACATCGGTCACTTTTAGACCAAGAAAGAAAATGGAAAATCTCACAGGAGACATTTGGAGGAAAGAGCGAAGAGTGGTGCCAGGAGAAGGATCACTTGAGCTCCCAGAGGCTCTGTCTGTGTGGAGGCCGGGGCTAAACAGTAGCAGTAGATTGTAGTGGTAGATTGTGGTGGTAGATTGTGGTGCAGCTGTATTTTATCATACGACAGACAGATCCACTGAGGCTGAAAATATAAGACGCAAAGGGATTCCAAAGTAAACCATAAGGCCACGCTGAATGCTCCACTCAGAATACAGTGACACGTAAATAATATGGGTCACTTTGAGATTGTAGTGCGTGATTATAGCATATTGGGTTCAGATGAGTCCAACTACGAGTCCAAAATAATAGCAATGAACGATTTGATCATGTTGCTGACTGTTATAGCATTGTACTGTCTAATACCAAACAGTGAAATACCAATAATAATGTTTCAATTAACCACCAAGTCCCCTCTAAACGCCGGGTGCAGGTGTATATTTTGATAAATAACAGCCTGTTCCAAATAAACGCAGAGTCTAATGTATTAAAAAAGACAAATCAAGGAAGATGTGACCACTGATGCTGCAGGTTTTTCTTCTTTGCCGGTTTTGTTTTGCTTGGTGCTTTCTTTCAGTCAGCGTTTAACCACATTGTTGATTGCCATGGCTCCGGTGCAGCGAAAAAATAAAAAATATGATTTCAAATTTAAACTTTCTGTGGTAAAATATGCAAAGGACAACTGGGGAGAAGCAGCCGCGAGACGTTTTTCTGTCAACCCCAAGAGAGTGAGAGATTGGTGAAAAAAATAATCTGAGTTTCAGAGTCGGTGCGAGGACAGTGAAAGGGCCGGTGAGGGTAGGAAGAGGGTGAGTGAGAAGCTTGAGCTAAATATGAGGGAATGGGTTTTCAGCCAAGTGTTTTTCTGTTGTTGTGGTGTATGAGAAAAGTTGTGGCAAAGGGGCAAGGAAAGGCAGGGGACGAGGCTGCAGGAATCATGCCGACAAGGTAATCAAAGTAGTCCATCGTATAACGGCAATGCCTCTGCTGTAAAAACTGTACATTATAGTCATAGTGGTTAAAAGAATTAGAGTACCATATTTTACTGAGCAAGATTTTTGTGAGGAAGGAATTGCCCCAAATTGCTGCCTGGTCTCAAATAACTGCCTGGTCTGTTAAAGGGGAACTCCGGCACATTTGAAGCTAAAGTCCATTGCTAGAGGAAGTTGAATACTGCAAGAAGCCAAAAAATGGGACAGATCAGTGTTGTCTAGGCGGAGATCTCGCTGTGGTAGCGAGCCTATCAAGACAACAAACTAGTGTAGTGATTGGGGCAAGTTCTTATCTTCCATGTAAAACGCCAATTTGCTTCACACTGAAGAAGCTTAATACCACTTTCTAACCCATCTTACAACAGCCACGAGTCTAACAAACAAAACACTCTGCCTGGTTCACTCATTAGTGTCTGGAAACGTTATTAAACAACTTTATAAGCAGACTTAGCCTTATCTCTGTTGATTTCCCACTGCACATGCCAAAGCCCAAAAGACGCCAGAAGCAACAAATGAGGATCGACTACTGACGGTGAAGAAGAAGAGAAACTGAAAGTCGTTGAAAGAAAATGGTTTGGGAATGTATTTATTAGCAAGCACTTTTCAAAAAATATAATTCACTCGTAAATAAATGGGATTAGAAACGACATCGGCAATTGTGTCTTTTGGGCTTTCGCATGAGCAGTGGGAAATCAAAGTTTCCAGCCCACTAATGAGTGAACCAGGCAGAGTGTTTTGTTTGTTAGACTCGTGGCAGTTGTAAGATGGGTTAGAAAGTGATGCTAAGCTTCTTCAGTGTGAAGCAAATTGGCGTTTTACCTGGAAATTAAGAACTTGCCCCATCACTGCACTAGTTTGTTGCCTTGACAGACTCACTACCACAGCGAGATCTCGGCCGAGGCAACACTGATCTGTGCTGTTTTTTGGCTTCTGACAGTATTTGACCACCTCTAACAACAGATTTTAGCTTTAAACATGCCGGAGTTCCCCTTTAAGTGACTGAAAAAAATAAATGCCCTGGCTGTTAGTTGGTATTTTATAGTACTTTGTTATAAGTGAAAACAATATTGATGTAGAAGAAAACACCACTTCTTTCTGCATATTTTGGTGATACAACGGTGATGATCTTTATACTATTATCATGAGTATATAAATGTCCCACAAACGATTATTGCTCACCCCTTTTTATCACTTTTTAAACTGGATATATCTGGTGACGGACATTTATAGTCATGCCTGCACATGTTTTTAAAGGTTTAAATGGGCCTGTGCAGTTGTCATTATTGTTTTATTTGTTTTTGTTTGTGCCGTGTAATCAGGGCGCACTTGAAAAAGAGAGGCTGGGACTGTCATTGGGCTCCGTCTGTATAAATAAAGCCATATAAATAAACAGAGATGAAATGTGAAAATAAATCTACATTTTTATAGACTTACCCCTGCACAGAGACTAGAAAACTACTAACTATACAAGCAATAAGCAGCTTTTTTTCAAGTGGTAATGGTTTATTCATTAAGAAGGTGGACAGGTACTCAAGAAGAAAAATGGGGCTTAAATTTACCCCTAATTAATGACTTGTAAAATGTATGGTCTCCTCTCATCTGGTCCACTCTAACAGGGCAGAAAAACGAGCCTCATACATTCATATTAAATGTCGTTGGCGGTGGAGGAGCCGGGGCCATATGGCAGTCGGTATGTGGTGACATCCAGCAGCACCAGTCGCAGTGGGCAAACAGCTGCTGGAGGAAGAACACTTGGCTCGGGTCCCCAAAATGGCTCCATGATCATGCTCCATTTGATTTAAAGGGCACTGAGTGAACTGTCAGACAGGGTGGACTGAGATCTGCATTGGGACAGTAAATATAGGCTGGGAATAAAACTGCGCCATATGAATTAGTGGAATGTTTATTTTTTATTTTCCAATATAAAATGTTATGGGCACATTTAAGCTTGTAAATGTCTAGAGCGCTGAGGTTTCTGAGAAGAAGAATTGTTGGTCAAGAGCGTGAAATTGTTTTTAATCTCGCCATGCTTTATAGCTCTAAATCTCCAAATGATGGGCATATTTGGGGATTAAAAGGCGCTCTGTTATTAGACCTAAACCTATAGACAGCTCTGAAAAACCCACAGTAGCAGTTCTCCTGGTTATTAAAGGCCCAGAGTAATCAACAGTGCGAGCACTAAACTGCAAATGGACTCATGGTGTAAAGTGACCAGATTTGTCTCAAATGGCATATCGCTTTCTCTTATTGTTTTTTGAGACTGTGTATTTTACAAATTTCACAGTGTTTTGTTTTCTTGTATTAATATTTGTAAAAGCCTAACCAGGGACGGGGGCTGCAAATTAGCTCGTGGCTAGAAGCCCTATGCACATTACATCAATTACCTATTTGGTGGCAATGTTTTTTTTTTTTTTTTTTTGTAGTACAGTCCCTGACAAATAAATTAATAAATAAATAAATAAAATAATTCAGATACAATCTCTCAGAGGTATGTGTCCCTGTTGGCTCTGCTCTGTACAGCTCAGGTAAACACAGATGAATGATTGTGGCAGAAGCAGAGGCCTCATCCTCCTGCAGGGGGCGCCGCTTCTGCTGTGTATCTTATTAGCACTAGACGCACCTCACCAGTGAGTGTGAGGACCACAACAGTGTCATCAAAGGTCAGGCAGCAGGTCAGGGGACACTAGAAGCTGTTCTAGTGCCACCGACTGTACTTCAGGGGTCTCCAACGTGTAGCTCGCCAAGGGATTTCTAAATTATATGTATTGTGCTGAAGAACTCACATTTTGTTAAACGGACATTCTGGAATTTTGGACATAGGGCCTCATTATCTAGTGAGCCAGAGTGTTGGAGACGTGTGGAGACACTTTTTTAAATATTCCATCCAGTCCTTGTATTTGGAAAGGTTGCTGGTGCTAGGCTAGTGCATGTCAATGGGCATAATTGTCCTGCCACTAAAAACAGTCTTACCCACTCCACAGTGCACCTGAGGCAAAACAATTATAACTCCAGACTGTCCATGTGAATGTCTGTGTCAGTAGAATCATTTTAGAAGTAAAACCTACCTTGCATTTGAAGGATTTATGTCTGAGCAGCAGCAGTGAGTTGTACTTCCTGATAGAAAGCTCGGCAGCGGCGGACTGAAATATGAGAAAATAGTCCCTCAATATGCGACGATTCATGCGATGCAAAGTAACTAGGCCATAGTTACCTTGCATCGCATGAATCGTTGACATGCACTAGCCTAGCACCAGCAACCTCTCCAAATACAAGGACTGGATGGAATATTTAAAAAAGTGTCTCCACACGTCTCCAACACTCTGGCTCACAAGAAAGTGTCCAAAATTCCAGAATGTCCCTTTAATTTGATGACTGCTACCATTGTACCATTATATTATTTCGTTGCATTATTTCTTGCGACCTTTAAAACTGGTAGTTCTCTTGCATTTTTGTTTTTGTAAAGGTTGGAGACCCCTGCTTTACTTACACAACCAGTAAAAATCAGATAACTAAACCACAATAACTGGATAACCCAATCGTGATCTGAATATTGCAAAAATGTCTTGTTTTTGTTCGTAAATGATATGCGACCAATGAGCTCCTTCGATTTACAGGCATCACTGAAAAAAAAAATCTAATTACATGATCACATTTGACTACGGTGAAGGGCATGGCGACCAGACTGATATAAATCTGTATAAAAAAATTACAGAGGGGTGTCATTCTGGATTTACCAGACAAGCTTTTTTGCATAATTTCACTGTGTACATAACATTAATCTGTCTCCAGACACTGACCTTCTGAAGATGCCAAGGTAAGACAGGTTTAGTCCAATTTGTGCGCTCCAGAATATGAAAAAGGGGATGATGAGAATGAGTTTGACTTTCAGAATGTTTAGGCCTCTGTCCTGTCAGCTTCACATCCACAAGTGAAATTATTTGGACACAGTAACTCACAGATCACAATATATGATAATATTAAAGAGCATAATTAAATAAATGTATGTGTGATTAAAGGCGAGTTGTTGTACAGTTGGAATTGGCATAAATGTTTGCCAAAAGTTTGTCTCTACAATCAGAAACAGCATCCATACAAAAGTGAACTCAAGTTATCTTGTATGAGCTTTTGACTAAATAATTGCTAGTAAAAATATCTGTAAAATTTTAAAGACAAGGTTAAACTGAAAAGACGCTCAAAATATGACGAGCACAGGGAACAAATACTGATGCTCTTTTCAAAATGTCAGACTATTCACAGTTTTATCAACAAGATGCTTTCAAAACAAATCTTTGCCTAATTTAAATACCTCCTCTGCACAGTAAATAACTGAGCAGTGTTTGGCATCTCATCACAACAATGAAGAATCCTTAAGGAACTTTTTTCCATGGCAACTGATGTTTAGATTCTCATTACAGTTCAGTTTAGAGAGCAAGATCTGAAATACATCTGTGTGTTTCTTTACATAACCATGAAAGAACTTATGCAAAAGTGACCAAACCACAGCTTATGTCTTTGGGTGTGTGTACTGATCACATTCAACCATTGTAGCAACGGTCTAAACCTTTAAAAGTTCTATATGACACAATTCTGACTTTTGTGAGCTTTTAGTCATGTTATAATGCTGTTAACTCATCAAAAACATACCTGGAGTTGGGTTTGAGTAATAATTTTATATTAGTCCATCTCTGCTTCTCAATTATTTTCTGTCACACCCTCCTAGGAACAAACATTTTACGCCCCCAACTCAACAGAACCACGACCAAACGTGGACAAATTGCACCTTTGCCTTCAGTCGCCGGCATACGGGGAAACGGTTAAAGTCTGCAACACACTACAGGATTTTTCGATCTTAAACAATATTTAAACATGCGACAAGAAGCGCACTCCAAAGACACAAGGGAAAACTTATGAGGCTTAAAATCTCTGATCACAAAGACTGCAGTGGGATCTGTCTGTGGACCACAGGATATAAAGCTGTGAGCACGATCATGTCAGCTGTTTCCTGTCTACAGTAAAACCATTCGCTCTGAGACTCTGAAGTGTTCAAAGATCAGAGCTCTGCACTTCGAGTTTAGATTCAAGTCAAAACTGTGTTATTATTTGTGAAATGTGGTGCAATCCTTCAGATACAGGATTTTTAAAGCATAAAAGAGGAGATAAAGTGCACAGGAAGTAGAGTCAGTATTCTTGATCTGCAGCTTCACCACACTCTGAGTGGAAACAAACACACACGAGGAAACACTGTCTTTTTACTTTCAAAGAACGCCTCAAACTGGATTAACAGCGCGGTTTTGTGGACTGGGGGGTCATTATTTGCAGAGGACAATTTCTATGGATTATGTGGGTGAGATGCTGCACATTAAATGTACCACTTTACATTAGGTGAGTAATAATAAAGTCTTTATTTTCGCTATATCCTGAGTTTGTATCTTGCGTCTCTGTGCCCGTCACTTCTCTACCCCTGATGCTCTGTTTTATCGGCTGTTACTGGAGCATTGCTGATGCTTGGTGGTTGTGATCTGACACTGACACCACACACACAAGGACCAGCGACTAAAAAAAATCGCACACAGAGACAAAAACTCAGGTCACACCTCTCCAAACTCGGGGAGAAGAGATCGCAGTCAAAATCAGGCAAATCCTCCTGTAGTGAGTGATAGCCTTAAGACATGTCTCCAAAGTGACTCTCAGGACAGACCAGCATGTGTCTGTGCGGATTCTGCGCTGCGCTCACCTGCATCATGAGGCTCCTGTGTCCTCATTTTTAAAGATGATGTCCATGTTATAGTTCGGGGCACTTGCGTCATCCAACGTGACAGAATCCATGTCTAATGCTGCAGCAGTATCAGCTCCTCTGCTCTTTGGTCCTCCTCCTTACATGATGCTGACAGTGTTTGCTGGTTTACTGAAGCAACATTCACAAAGCAGGTTTGTTGCAAAAAACCCGACACTATATATATCTATAATATACTCCCTACGCACACTCTGACAATGAGAGCATCACTGTCAACTATTGTCGTGGATGTTACATTTTATTCTAGTATGGCAAAAAATGCATGTTCCCCGAGGTCACACGTGCCCCCCTGGCATTGCACCACTATATGAGAAGGATTGGTCTACATCTGCAAAGCTCAGAAAGCTCTGTTCCACCTTGTGATGTCATGAAGTGGTAGTCAGCTATACCTTTTGTTAAGTAAAGCTTTAAAATTCGAGTACTGAAATTATCTGAACATTTCTAGTGATACTGTATGGAGTTTAAATACACACTGGAGCACTTCCTGTTTTACCACATGACATCACAAGGTGGAGCCAAGTGTTTTCAGTTTGAGAGAATACCTCAGCTTAATAAAAGTGCAGGATTTGAGAAACAAAAAACAATCACGATGAGGAAACAACATTATAACAGATCAGAAAATAGCCCTTTTAATGGGCCCTTTAAACATTGCACAATACAGACACAGGTGGCACTTTTATAAGCTCTTTTCTTAACTTTCAGAAACCAGACCAGAGTTTGGTTGTCACAATAAAGCTAACAACTACTAGCATGCTAACAGCATACTGTCTGATTCTCTGACAATAAAACATGTCATTAGAAGTCAACAGCAGCATGTGTGGTTGTGGGAAAAACATGAAAAAACTTGGTATAGACACTTTATTCTTTCATGTTTTCATTGTATTTCTACAAAGCTGTTGAAAGAAAATTCTAATGTATCATATTTGTGTATTTTGTCCTCTCTCTTTGTCTCATACTAATAATGTGGATGTGTGTGTGTGTGTGAGGCCCTGCAGCCCAATGCCTCTGATCTCATTATGGGACTCAAATGGGAGATAAAACATATTGCAGAGATTACAGCGCTGCATTCTGATAAGAGCCACCACTTTGTCAACCACATAAGCAATATCACAAGGCTGTGGGGTATCTGACATTTAACATTTACGATTTTATGGATTTACATCACATGCGGAGTAAGGAAATATAATTCCAACTTCATGAGAGCTGAAAACTCATAAACATAAAACATAAAACTGTAATGCACACTATTAAAATAAAAGACTAAGTATATAAATAAAAGAATGAATAGCATTGCTCTAAAATCCTATTATGCAAAGTTGCTTTTGTTTAACTATATTATATTGTTGTCCCCTCATCAAAAACATACACCACATTGTATTTTGCTTCATTCATGCTTGTTTCGTGAATCCACTATACCAAAATCATCTTCTCTGAGCACTCAAATACATTCACATTTTGCTAGAATTGTTGCTTCGCAGTAATAAATCCAGACATCCCATGCACAGTTTCAGTGAGTCCATAAACCATCTCTGGATTCATCCTACAGTCGAACTGTGTTCACAATGAGCACATGGCTCTGTTAGCATAGCATGCATGTTCCCTAATTTCTTCATTTGTTTATTTCTCTATTGTTCATTCCTGTTGCTGACAGCAGAGGGAGCTCTAATGCCAAAATGCCTCATTGGAAACAGAGGGCTAGTTTATAAAGTGTGTTTTCCAAATGTAGATATTATATTAAGTTGAAAAATGTGAAATAAAAACAACTAGTGTGAAGTTTGAGGGGTGTAGAGTGTTGCCATGGGCTCAAAAGTGTTCCTAGTGTTCACTTCACATAACACAAAAAGAGTCGGGGGGCCTTAGGGAACATGGGGCTGTGGGAAACGAGGACAGCGGCAGCAGAATTAGAGCGGGCAGCAGAAGAGTGATGTCAGGGCTGTGCTGCGCTGTGCACAGGTTTGACAAGGACCACCCCAAATGCACCAGCCCACAGGGTCTGACACTGGGAACAGTCCAGTGCTCCCCTGACCAGTCCAGCCCTGGATCGACCAGGTGAGATGTGCAGTTGGTCTTTGTCAGTGGTTTGTGTACAGACAGACTATTTGTGTTAGGAAATGGAGAAATAAACCACTTTCTAAAGTTTTCTTGGTGTAAATGGGAAGAAAGATCTCTATAAGAAGAAAATTGCCACTAAGTGAGACGCTAACTACAGATGTGACATGATCAAGCCCAGTGATCTAAATGCTAACAGGGTGACAGTAAGTGGGGCAGTAGCATTTAATTGTTTCAGGGTAATTAGATCACATTTATGTATTCAGTGAACCATTAACTTAGCAGGACATAATACTGGTGGATGGACTGTAATGTAGTGACACATCTGGAGGAAGTATTTCAACATCCATGAATACCACTAAGATACAGAGGGGGCGCTGTTGCACTTCCTTTAAAGCTGTCACATTCAGGTCATAAGAGAGCATGGGCACTGTTGACATTTCATTGGGGCAAACGCAGAATCTACTCTAATGTATTGACTGACTTTATAGTCTCACCTCGATGTTTGTACTCACAGTTCAAGATAAGAATTCTCAATCACCGCGAACAATAAACACTGGGACTTGACATTGCTCTGAGGTGATGCTTTACTGCTCAGCTCATGAAACTTTATTTATAAAAGGTGAGTCTGGGGTCATTAGAGTGGCTGCCAGACACACTTTACACATGTCTCTATTTTTACAGGCACTGGCAGACAGTTTATCCATGACACATTGTCACTGTTTTCTTAAATATTACACTTTTTCTAATTTGTGTTCTAATGTAGTTTCTCATCACCCAGTGTCGTGTTTTGTTTCATTCACACGTTTCACACACAAACCCTGCATATTTAGACTGAGCTCTTCTCTCAAACTGAAATCACCTTGTTCCCTCTTGTGATCCATTCATTCATTTTCTTCCACTTATCGGGGCTGGTTTAAGCAGGGACTCCCAGACCTCCACCACCCCAGACACTTCCTCCAGCTCCTCCAGGGGGACCCCAAGGGCGTTCCCAGGCCAGACGAGAGACATAGTCCCTCCAGCATGTCCTGGCTCTTCCTCGGGGCCTCCTTCTGGTGGGACATGCCCTGAAGGAGGCACCCGGAACAGATGCCTGAGCCACCTCAGCTGCTCTTCTCGCTGTGGAGGAGCAGCGGCTCTACTCTGAGCTCCTCCTGTGTGACCAAGTTCCTTGCCCTATCTCTAAGGGAGCACCCGGCCACTCTGCGGAGGAAACTCTTTTCAGCAGCTTGTATCCGCGATCTCGTCCTTTCGGTCATTACCCATAGGTGACCATAGGTGAGGGGAGGAATGTAGACTGACCAGTAAATCGCGAGCCACCTTGTGATACCATGTGGTTATACACAAAGTGCTCCACTGTTTTTAAACATCTTACATCTTCACTAGAATCATTTGGATCATTTTGACGCTGGAATTGCCAAACACTACAGACAAAAGGTAAAAGGTAGAACAGAGCATTTAGAGCTTTGGAGATGCAGACAGACTAATTATAAAGAGTTACTCAAACATGTGTGAATAAAACAAAACACAATTCCAGGTATGTTTTTGAGGACATAACAACATTCTTACATGGCTTAAAGCTCACAAAACTAAATGTTGCACAATGTAAGACCTTTAACTTGGCATTACTCTGTGCATATCCTCTTGGAAATACAGCTTCATTTTAAATAGGTTTTGACATGTCAAATTGTGAACATGTATTACACCGTTAATGACATTTTGTTTTTCAATTTTTACAAAGCTCAAACTTAAGTGGTAATGATGTTAATGCATGCAAACCTGTAAGATTATCAACACGCCTTTCGGTCAGTTATATCAAACCATTCTGTTCATTATATACCTCTGCCCAGAGCCAGAAGTCTGATGCAAAGTCACCACAAAGCAGAGCCTGTGAGGTCAATTAAAACATGTTATGAAACAGTTCATTATTTTCTTTTGTGGATGTGTCCCAAAGCAGTATTTTCACTTAAAAGAGGCCACCATCACAGAGCTGAAAACATGAGGAATCGTGATTAAAGGTCACACAGGTGTTTGGTGTTTTTGTGAAAGAACCACAATTTTGAGTTCAAATGACTGATGATATTTTACATGATAAGAATGAAATATCCATCCATCTTCTCCCGCTTAATCCAGCTGGGTCGCGGGGGCAGCTTGCTGCCCAATCCTCATAGCCCCTGACCCCCCCATGAACCCCTCTGCGGGTGGTGAGCCCACAGGAGGGTGGACATCATGGTCCTTCATGTTAGTTCATAGGGGTGCTGCATGTTTTGAGTTGATGGGGGAAACCGGAGCCCAGAGGAAACCCATCCAGACACGGGGAGAACATGCAAACTGCACACAGAAAGGCCTGGGCGAACCTTCTTGCTGTGAGGCCTGAGTGTTGCCACTCAGCCACTGTGTTATAATGAAATATTATAATCTTTAAAAGCCAAAGCAAAATTTCGTTGTTTTCAACTTTTATGACAGTTTTGCCGAAACCAGAGTACAACTGAGTACAGAGAAAAAGTTTTTTTATCAAAGAACTTTTCACAGTTGCATAACAATAATCCTAAATGTATTCATAATCCCCAGGCCCACAGCCCTGTGCTCAGAGCTGGACCTTCGTAAATACAAACTGAACACAGCTCAGTCCAGTAAAAGACACACTACAAAACTAAAATCTTGCTAAAGTTATAATTACTTAAATTATGAACTTGTTATATTCATTTGAGCAAATTTCACATGTCAAATTATCTACTAATAGAATAAGTGTTTAAACACTTTTGTACTTGAAATAGGAAAATACACCGAGTTACACCGAAGATAAAAAGTCTGTAAAATCCCTCAGTCCTCCAGGTACAATCCATGGCAAAGGAGAGAGATTTCAATTTGTCAAGTGGACAACTCATCCAAGCTGCTTCTTCAGTTCTGAAGAAGAGTGGTGAAACGTATTCAACCAAATGAACTCTTGTCCAGTTGACAAATTGAAATCTCTTTGCCTGAAGATAAGAAAAACAGCTTTGCACTTAAAGGTGCGACTTTTCTGGTGGAGGGTCTGCTACCTACTTATCTCCATGGTGATGTTATTGCTTTGCCTAGAATGTTCCATGGTGTGACATTAAACCTACCCATGTAGCACAGAGGTGGGCAAGTATTTTTTCCACGAGGCCACATAAGAAACAGAAAATATTGTAGAGGGTTGGGCTCAATCCTCAATCCTGCATAATGTTAACTGTAATGTATTCTTTTTATATATAAAAAAAAAACAAGCTGGTAAGACAAGTAAGAGTGTATGTTGTGACTGGGCAATGAAAAATTGAAGTTGCCTTATAAAAATGTCATAACAACACCTCTAAAATAAAAGCCATGCAGCTTTAGTCCATGCATGAGGTACAATTATGAAATATGTTAATTTTGTAAATCCATATTATCTTAAACGGGCCGGTCAAAGCCAACCAAAGGGCGTATGTGGCCCAGGAGCTGTTCATTGCCCAGTTCTGATCTAGCATTTATTCATTACGTCTCAATTAAAGTAGCATAGTGCTGTCGCCTGCTGCTGCCTCTTGATTAATAGGTTTAATCTATGTACCATGGAACATTCTAGACAAAGCAATAACATTTCCAAGGAAACAAGCTGATGGCGGACCCTCCACTAGGAATGTTACGCAGTGCACCTTTAAAATAAGAAACTAAATCATATGTTATTTGAATTAAGAAAAAAGACTTATTCCGTTGGTAGACATTTTACTCGTTAACTGAAATCTACACAAATCAAGAAAAATCTTCTAAGTCGTTTGAATTTCCTTAGATTGGCGATTGGACAAACATCCACTTTAACTCGGGAGACAGAAATGAAAGAGACGTGACTGAATACACCAGATCTGGTGTAGGTCTGTCAGTCAACAGGTCATTTTACATCTTTTTCATTGAATTAAACCGAAAAAAGACTTGTTTGTCCTTGTGATTAGTGCATGGATGCCCCTGATATCAACATTTCATAAAGACGGAGGATTCAAGGCTGGAGCACAACAAATGAATATATATTAGACCAAAACATTCAAGACTGAGGCAACACAGGCAAAACATGCACAAAACATGTAAAATCCTCCAGTTACGGATCAGTATGACCAACCCTGGCTCAAGATGCAAAAGTGTACTTGATCCTGGTGGAAGGTCCGTCACCTGCTTGTTTCTGGGGATATGTCATTGCTCTGACTGGAATGTTCCACAGTATGACATTAAACAGCTCTACCGTATTTTTCGGACTATAAGGCGAAATTAAAATCCTTTAATTTTTTTTTCATAAATCGACTGTGCCCCTTATAATCCGGTGTACTTTATGTATTAATTCCGGTTGTGCTTACTGAGCTCGAACCGATTTTATGTGGTACACAGAAAATGTTTTAGTACGACTTTGTTAAGCTATGAAGCCGCACCGCTTGATGGATTGTCGGAGCGTTACAGCGACCATAGTCAGGAGCCTCGCAGAGAAATACGTACTGTGCTTCAATATAAATAAATTAATAATTAAATCAATTTTTTTTTTATAAAGCACTTTTAAAAACAAGGTTTACAAAGTGCGGTACAAGCAGCAATGAACAATACAAAACACATAAAAATAGCACATAAAGCAAAGAAAACAGTCAATGATGCAACAAATCAGATTAAATTTAATAAATAAATAAAAGAGATAGAATAAAAAGAAGCAGGGAATAAAAAAAGAACTAAAACCAGTTAAAGGAAGGCCAACTGATAAAAATGGGTCTTAAGAGGTGATTTAAAAGCTGATACTGATGGTGCGAGTCGTATTTCCTCAGGCAGGTCGCTCCAAAGCCGAGGCGCCCGGACTGAAAAGGCTCAATAACATAATTTTCTCAAGTGTGTATGAAGAGCCCAAAATGGCCCCTGTTCAGAGACATGCTGACTGCTACGCCCAAGTGAAGCAAACTCATTCGGTGCTGCCATCATTCCGGGTGGATTAACCAAAGAACTCCAACCGCTAGATATTGGTGTCAACATGTCGTTCAAAGTTAAATTGCGAGCTGTGTGGGAGCGTTGGACGACAGAAGAACACACATTAAGAAAGGTATCAGTCTTACTTAATGCGCTTTATAATCCGGTGCATTTTATATATGAAAAAAGACCCGTTCATTGATATCGTGCCTTATAATCCAGTGCGTTTTATAGTCCGAAAAATACGATATTCAATTACAGGTGGTTTTATAGATGAAAAATACCTAAAAAAACAGGCATTCTGACTGTGAGCGGGGTCGCCTCCCCACAGATCTGACCTGTAAATTAGTATGGTTTGGTCTCGGTGAATAGATGATAGAAAGATTTAATCCATCCATCCATCCATCCATCTTCTTCCGCTTATCCGGGGCCGGGTCGCGGGGGCAGCAGTCTAAGCAGGGGCTCCCAAGCTTCCTTCTCCCCAGCCACTTCCTCCAGCTCCTCCGGACGGACCCCGAGGCGTTCCCAGGCCAGCCGAGAGACATAGTCCCTCCAGCGTGTCCTGGGTCTTCCCCGGGGCCTCCTACCGGTGGGACATGCCCAGAGCACCTCCCGAGGGAGGCGTCCAGGAGGCATCCGGACCAGATGCCCGAACCACCTCAGCTGGCTCCTCTCGACGTGGAGGAGCAGCGACTCTACTCCGAGCTCCTCCCGTGTGACCAAGCTCCTCACCCTATCTCTAAGGGAGCGCCCGGCCACTCTGCGGAGGAAACTCATTTCGGCCGCTTGTATCCGCGATCTCGTTCTTTCGGTCATTACCCAGAGCTCATGACCATAGGTGAGGGTAGGAACGTAGATTGACCGGTAAATCGAGAGCTTCGCCTTTCGGCTCAGCTCCCTCTTCACCACAACGGTCCGATACAGCGACTGCATCACTGCCGACGCCGCACCGATCCGCCTGTCAATCTCGCGCTCCATCCTCCCCTCACTCGTGAACAAGACCCCGAGATACTTGAACTCCTCCACTTGAGGCAGAGACTCCCCACCCACCCCACACTGTGAAACATTCCAGACAAAGCAATAACATTTACTTGAACGAAAAGTAGTTGACGGACCTTAGAAGCAGCTATAAACTACCTCTGTACTTCTGATGTAAAATGGTAAATACAGATGAACACAGTTTGTTTTATTACTTTGCAGCCGGCGTCATCAACATTCCTCGGGGGTGTGATGCTATCTGTAGGCTCTGCTTTGTCTGACACCTCGTTAGCTTTTAACTGCTTTATTTTAACACCCATAAAGAACGGACCTGGATGGAACGACTACAGGAGAGAGTCAATCACGTCTCGCACACATAAAATTAGTCCGAAGCAGCATTCGCAACAGTTTTTCAGTTACACCCCCTCATCTTTTTGAAAATGAAACACCTAAACAGAACCATGAATGCACGTATTCATCGCAGGGTCCTGAAAATGTACTATTTAAATCGATTTTGTATTTTTTTTCTTGAGATTGCTTCAAATCCTAAAACTTTTTATGTACTTTTTATACATTTTATCTCCACAGTAGCTCAACATTCCGCCATTAGAGATACATGCAGGACACCACCAGCATGATGTCCCTGCAAATTATCAATACGTTGCAAAAACGGTGACATTTGCAGGGGTTGATTTTGAGCCAGCATGACAAAATACAAAGCACAATACATGAAAAGTGAGGAAATAAAAAAGGAATCAGAGAGGAAATGTTCAAATAACTTTAAAGGTCAGCCTGTCGGGGGGCTCTGAGTGGAGAGGTCTGTCACTGCAGCGGGATTCGTGACGGATAAATGAATTCTACTGAACAAAGGAGCACTTCCTCTGAGATCGGAATACTGTGTGTTTTATATTTATTTATAATTGTTCATTCAAAGTGTTTATTCTTTCTGTGAATCACTTTAGGTTCATGCAAAAGGTTGTACGATATAACACAATCAAATCAAATGTGCCATTTTACTTTGCTGCAGTCATCCAATTACATAGATAATACACAGAATGTCCTCGGGAAAGTACTTATCTTTTTATAGAAAAATGTGTGCCTGCTTAGAGCTCTACAAACATATTCTGAAATGCCTGGGATTCTTGCATTAGTTTATCTGTTCATATATTAGTCTACTCTGAAATGTTAATGTTTCTTGAGCAAATGTCAAAGTCAAATCACTTCTAAAAATGCACCTCTGCTCATTGGCTTTTAACACTGTGTGATGGTGTGGAGTACGAAAGCGTTCAGAAATATTCGTGTGCATAGTCTAGCGTATATAGCATATTTGGCTGTAGTTGAGCATAAAATAAATATTCTTAGACTTTCGAATGAATCCAGTCGTGCATAAAATGTGTTGTGGGTATTTTATCCATCAGAATACGAATTGAAATAAAAATGTACGATTATGCTTTCTTCAGTACGTATACGAATTCACAGATGCGAAAAATAATCATCAAAAATACATCATCACTTCACATTTATTTATTTACTGAGCAGAAGAAACATTGATGGAGATGCCGGGCTTTTGCGTCACATAAGGACCGAACTGGGACTGGATAAATTTGAGAGTTTACGAACATTTATTTTATGCTTTATCAACTACAGCCATATACACGGATTTCCCAAGTATGCACAGATTTCTATCCTATGCACACAAATATTGCTGAAAGCGTCCGTACTACATGACATGGACTCTGACTTTTTGTAGGTCACTGTCTTTTATGATGTTGTGTACAGCTCCTTGACCAACAGTTTTTAAAGTGTTTTCTAGATGAAGTTGGCTTGATATGTAATACATAAAGCAATAAAGTTAACATCCTGCTAAGCCTGTGAGGGGAAACAGGCCTGACTAGATTTATGTTACAAACACAGCATGTCAATGTGACCTGACCTGATTCGGGTGTAGTCTCTGCACCACAGAACACTCACAAGAGACCAGAGTCCAAACTGCTCCTGATTAGAATCAACAGAACTGAGAAGAGAGAAGATCTGGACACTAAATGACACCTACAGTCACACAGATGCATAAAGAATTATTTTTTTTTTTAAGTTATGTGCAAACACAGGTTCAGTACCATCACATGTACATCTTCCACCTTGAGTCAACGGAGTGAAGGAAGGATGGATCAAGGATTAAGTGTGATACAATTAAACATGATTTCACTCAATTAACTTCTTCCCATTGCACTTCATTGAAAATTAGTGCAAAGTGAAATGAATTGAGTAAATGAAGAGAGTAGTTTTTGTCAGATATCCGCCCAAAAAGGCATTTTGGATTCACAGAGTCAGTCTATGTGAGATCTGAACATTCAGACTTTACACTACTTAACTTCTTTGTTCACAACACAAGTAGGTCATAGTGCAATAACAGCATTAAAGCACACATAGACCAGACCAGTATTGCTTCGATTGAATAAGGCTTTTAAGTCCTCACTAAACAATTTCTGAATTTCTCTCATTGCCAGAACACAAAGAAAACATTATTGATAATGGAAGCACTCATGGCAGAAATACCAAATAAAAATCCAGGCAACATTACTCACAGACCTTGAGCATTAAAAAGAGTTTCAAAAGAGAAAAACTAATAGAGATATTCATTCATGACGAGTGAACAACTCATAGGATCTTGTTTGTGTAGGATCCAAGCAAAAAACATTGAACTCAAATAAAGTTTTAAGAAAGACGACAACTTTAAAAACACCATGTAGTCCCCTCGTCAAAAACATTCACAAAGTTGTATTTTGTGAGGTCCAAACCATCCCTGGATTTATTCTACAGACATCTAAAGGCTTCATTTGTTTATTTTTCCATTGTTCTTTCCTGTTGCTGACAGCAGGGGGAGCTCTAAATGTGTAAATGAAGCTCATTTACACTCTAAATGCCTCATTGGGAACTGAGGTGTAGTTTATAGTGTGTCTTCCAAATATATACCTTATTTTAAGTAAATGTGAAATACTAGGCATGTTTAAGAGGGAATTCAATCACAAGAATATATAGTATTTGTTATTTTAAGACCATAAGCATTCTAAGACGTTGAAATGAATGTAGACATAGGTCTTTTAGAGTGGACTTTGAGGACCAGAATGTGCGTCTGTAAGCTTTTCTGTGACACTGTCTCTGCTTTAACATCCAGACATTTCATTTTAATTTGACACTAATTGAAATGTCCGGGACAAATTGAAAGGAGAAAAAAGTCTTGTCTCATTTCAGTGCAGTTATTTTTAGCCAAACTGCTTTCTCCAACAAATTAAACCCAAACCTCCAGATCATTTTTTACAAACACACACAGGACTCAGTAGCTCAGTGGTTCGAGTGCTCACCTACCAACCCAAAGGTCAAGAACGCACATTGATCCAACGCATACAAGAGTTTATCTTTTAGCAAAGACAAGCACTTCTTAAAGACGGAGAGATGATCCACCTCAGATACAGATCATTTCGTGGAAAAAAAATCAATAAATCTGTTTTATCTTCCACATGAATATACAGATAATCCATTTATAGAGCTCCGGCTGTGTTAATGAACTGAATGCTATTCATGGATACACGACACGTTCAACTTTTTTTTTTCTTTCAGTTTTAACCTTTACGAATGGCATTGAAATATGTGGAACCATTAGCATCTGAGCACTGAAATATGCAACAAATATATACATGCAAAAAGTAAAATCCAGCAAAGTGCAAGAAATGTTTATCATGATTAGAGTAAATTTCGCTTGCCAAATAAAATGATCTATCTATTAAAATCATCAATTTTCCAATCTACCTTTTTGTACTACATCTTGAAACACTTAAGAAAAACAAAACTCATTGAACTTTTGGCAGGGCACATAGAGGAGGAAAAAGAGGGAAGAATGACTTTGACACAGCTGTAGAGTAATCTGCAGTAACAGCCTCAATCATTATTGCAATAAGGATTTCAGAATAGATTCACAAAAAGCTGTCATATTTACTTTCTGTACAGTGATATACATTACATGGTATATGATTAATTCCAGCAAGTCATTTATTTCAATAACGTTTGTGCATTGCTTTTCATTATGATGTGAAAATAACAGAGGAAAGAATGCTGCCTTATACTGTTGTGAAAGTGCAAAGGAAAATCATGACATCTGTATGGATTCTTTATGGCTGCTATGCCTTTAGTGATAAGATATATTACATTTTTTTTTACAGATTTTATTTTGAAGATAATTTGAAAAGTAAAATAGATTTAAACTAGTGCTGTCAATCAATTAAAGTATTTAATCGTAATTAATCTTGCCAATAAGCACAAATTAATCACACATTTTTGTCCCTTGAATCATCTTTTTAATACTCTCATCAACATAGAAAAGTGGATAGGCTTCGTGTAAATGTTTTTTTATTGCAACCCATAACAATTGTCAGTGAGACAACTTTGGTGTTGGATGTTCCACTCTTATGTTCCACTTTCATGAAGTGCTCTGCAGCAGTCTCAGTGAACTGCCTCTTCTGTCTTCAGAACAGTCAAAGCGACTGAAGTTCCCACTATGGGTGAAATAATGTGCTGTACTGAGGGTCCAGTGAGCTCCACTGTGTTGTCTGCCCCAGTGCTTAGTGTACTAAGGGCGCACTTATGCTGGAACTTTAGGGCCATGCCGGGGTCGAGCGCGGTTGGTTTTGTGGCCTACGTTAGCACCTGCCGGGCCGGGCCGTGGCTAATGGTGTCGTCGCACAGCGGAGCTCGTGCTTTTGGCAGAGAGGGTGGGGCCAGCGGTATGGGGTGTCTATTGAGTGGTGGGGCCGATGTGGGCCCTGATCTGTGGGTTTGTGGTGGCGGCGCAGGGGAGTAGGGTGGCCAGGGGATAAAGATGGGGCTTCTGTCACTGTCCTTGGTCCTTGTCAGGGGTGGGTGCGGATTCGCTGTATATTTTGGAACGAACTTTATTTAGTGTTTTCTTTGTGTGGGTGGTATGGACGCTTGGGCTTGTGTGGGGAGGCTGAGTGTGCGTGTACATGAGGTGCCGTGCTTTGGCATTTGTATTTCTTCTGGATTCCCAATTTGCCGGATCCTGTAGTTTTTCTAACGTTACTAGCAGTGGCCACGGCTTATGGAAAAACTAGTTCACTAGGTCAGGTTAAAAAGTGTTTTGCATTAATTTGTTAATAGTGCGATATTTTTGACATCACTAATTTAACCAACACATTTTCAGGACCCTGTGATCAATATAAGCTTTTATGGTCCTGTTTAGGAGCTTGATTTTCAGCTAAAAATGTGAAAGAGACTAATTGAAAAACCATAGGGCAAAGCAGCTAACTTATGACTGTAATATTGGAGGGGGACTTGTTCAACTGCTCAAATCAGCTCACCGGTTGCAGTTCTAGCCAAGTCAGCTCTTTCTGGTGAGATTGTGTTAAAATACAGATTGGATTAAAGTCTAACAGAGCTTCAGACAGAGCAAAAACTACAATTAGTATCACGCCCTCAGGAAATGTTCATGACATCAGCCGTAAAGTATCAGCTCAAAGAGAAGACATGCTGTACCTGTGTGACAGAGACTCCGTAACAACTGTCAAACCAAACAGGACGGCACTGCACGGACTATGGTTTCATTCCACCGCAGGATCACATGAGTAGATTTTGACATTTTACCCCTGATTGAGTGCACAGTGAAGCCTGAACACGCTTGGAGCTGGTCTGAACATCAGAGCTGTTCATCTGAAGTCTGAGGAGGCACAGGAGGAGTTCGTGTCTCATTTGTCTTCTCCAGACGGCGGTCTCTGCTGCTGTCACACTGAGAGATGGAGAAAGGCCTATCTCTATGCTCAGGTGTTCTTACAGTCACTTGGTGTTGGTGAGGGAACTGATTTTGATCCATCCTTGAATGCCACTGGGGCAATCTGTGAGGAGCAGTTCTGTTCCCAGGGACTCATTGGTCAGGACTAGGGCTGCAATGATCATCTAATAATGAAGTGTCGACTATAAAAAAACAAAACAAGACAAATAAAAAAAAAAGTAATCTAATATAAATGTTATCTTATCTTGGATTATAAAGAGACTGAAATGCAAAAATACTTTCATAACAAAGACTATGCCATTATTAAATCTAAATGTCAAACAACAATAACAATTTTCCTCAATAATACACTTTGTATTGTAACATATTTTCTATTTAGAGGCCTTTACCCACCATATTCTAACTTTTATTTGGTTGAAAATGTATTAACCAAATGTAAAAGTAAAAATCGATTTTAAAAAGTCTCAAATTACTCAATATACTACTAAAATATCTGTGGCATCCAATCGTAGTCAGAACCATTTTAGCTGGAGGATTTGTCTTATCGTGCCTTTTCGGGGTCGATTTAGGGAAAAGAGCGAGCCACTCTACCACTGTGATGAACCTGACGATCATATCCCCGTTTCTGACGTGCGTCTCCATGACAACTTATCCACATGGCCCAGGGGAGTCTCACCTCCTCACCACACACTAAATGAGCCACACTGTTTGTCCCCCACAAGCGAACAGCAAACTAGAACAGCAGCAGAAAGGTGTCAGGGGCTCTAGGCAGCAAAAATGACTGCGGCGATCTGTCTTTTGTGATGTTCAGCAAATTCAGACCCAAAGGAAAAGAGAAGTCCTGCAGTCACACCTCCCCAAACTCCAGGACCACCAATCAACACTAACCTGTGGATAGATCCCTCTTTTCTGTAATAAACTTCCCTGGTCCGCAAAATCACTGCACTCTAGACAAACCTCTTATCTACTCTGGTGACTGGAGGAAAATACAATCCAAATCCAGTACAAATTCTAACTATGCTCATGCTGATATACTGTAACGCAAAGAGAAGGTAATAATCAGTGACGGGGCCTCTGGAGAGATGTTATTGCTTTGTCTGGAATGTTTCACAGGATGGCATTAAGCCTTTCTATCTTCATCGACACCAAGCCAGACCAAGTTACAGGTCAGAATGCCCGTTTAGATGTTTTTGAGCTACCTGGAATTGAATAAATGTAAGGTAGAGCTGTTTAATGTCACACTGTGGAACATTCCAGGCAGAGCAATAGCATAACCATTGAAACAAGCAGGTGGAAGATGACGAACCCCCAACCAAAAAGTTACATAGTGCACCTTTTTTCGCTTTGGGGATCAATAAGGTGTTATCTATTGAAAAAATAATAATAATAAATTTGGAAAGCATCACAAAAAGGCTCACGGTCATTGACTGTAGCTTAGGACTGTGGCTCTAAATCGCAATATTGATAACATCTTAGAGAGACGTAAAGCTTTCCAAAGAGATGTGAGCGGACCTTGAGACCAATATGGACAAAGAGAGTAGTTTGTAGAAACTGGACTGCAGCTGCTCGACCCAAGCCCAAACAACCCGTATCTTATCTTATTGGCCTTCCCCAATCAGCACCGGTCCTGGCCAATTAGAACAGGGAGGCTGGGACCTCATCAAGGCTGTCTCCATGGCAGCTCAGATTGGGGCCAGGAGGAATTACACACCCTCGATGTTGTTTTTATGTTTTATGTAATGCCAACTCCGCGCCCTCATCCCCTTGCCGTTGTATTGAGTTTGATCATGTGCTTCCTTTGTGGAGGTGTTGTTTGTTTTTTGTATCATGCTCCCCATACAGTGTGTCACAATAGGAGCACTGTGTGGGGGTTTTGCTTCTTTTATTTTCTCCCCCTCCTCCCCTCATGTTACGCTGTACTGTTTTTCTTATTAAAGGTGCACCTGAGATAATGGCGGTCAATACCTCAATTTACCCCTGGGGATAAATAAAGTATTATCTGTCTATCTATCTGGCAAAAGTGCTGTACAAAGTCAAAATTCAACTCTTAGAGACATAGAAAACATAGTAACAACAAGAATTCTACACACCTCACCCCCTACCATGGTTGCTTTCCTGTTTTAAACTACTGTACTTTTCAGACTATACTTTTTTCAGGGTTTGGGTGGTGCGACTTATACTTAGGTGCAACTTATATATTAAATTTTTCACACTGACAGTCCTTAAACCATATATATGAATCATATATATGAATTAAAAATGAAAAAAAATTAATCGTTATCCAGTTTTCATTTTGGTTTTAGAGACAAATAATAAAGAAAAGAGTTGTTGTTTTTTTGTTTTCTTAATTTTTTGGTTCTATATTGAAAAATTAATGAACAAATGATATTGGGTTGTTTTTATTACTATAGCTTGTCTTTGAAATTTCGGTTCTTGACATAAAATAAATTTCCCCCAAAAAGTGCGACTCATACATGTTTTTTCTTCATCATGCATTTTTTGGCTGGTATAACTTATATTCCAAAAATATGGTAGTTTAAATGTAGTTAGCCCCTGTAGTGAGTCATTTTGAACACTAATGTTGCCATTTGAACATTTTTTCTTTCTCAAGATTGCATGTCCTGTGAAAATGGGAAACAGAAATCCTTGAGGGGTCTATAGGATTGCAATTGCCATTCCAGCGCCCAACCAAACCACCCCTCCCGGCACCACCCCTGGTAACAATTTAATCAACCAAGAAATTCGTCACCAAGGCTTAAAGGACAAAATGTAAAAACTACATATAAAGAGCCATGAAACTCCATCAGGCATCTCAGAGGGGAACGGAGGTCTTCTGACTATTATTAGGTTAGATAAACACCTTGACATTTCAGTTTCCAAATGATCTCTTTCACATTATGCAGATTATGGCTCAGTTTATAAAAGAGCTTCGCATACTTAACATTTAAAAAAAAAAGTGTCAAACAGCAGGAAATGTACTGTAAATGTACTTGTCATGTTGCATCAAGTTTAAAAGGGTAATCATGAGCAAAAATGAAATGAAAATGTAAAAGTTTAGTTTACCTGTATCTGATCTGTTAATGACTAACAAAGTATAACCAAGTCCAGATGGGGGAAGCTAAAAATAATATTGTTAAAATGCAAATTGTGTAATATAGTGAGGTTTTAGGTGTTATTATTAAAGATCAGGTTCAACATTTGTGAATTTACCTTCTGGATATCAACACATTTACAGGAGCCTTGTGTTATAATAAAATAAAACTTAAACGAAAAATATAGCAGCCTTTAGGCGTACAGGGTTTTTCGGTCTTGAATGTGCGACAAAATGCACACACCACAAACATAAGGAGAAATTTAAGAGACTTGGTACAGTGTCAGATCGATGAGATCATGCTGATGTTGGAGGACAGCTAGTATGTAATGTCTCATCCTTGCCAGATCCTCCATCTCTCGGATGATATGGACATCTGCTCACCATGGAGTGTGAAGGAGTACTGACGGTTTCCTCCCCGTTTTTATATGCCAATTCCCCTAAACGCTGCCAATATGCCATTGTACAGTAGCTATAAGAAACACATTCAGTTAGTTCTGTGATCGTCTGGAACATGTCCAATACGTCGGCGTACGTCAATATGTGCTGGAGATAAATTCGATACAAGTTACACATAGGTTCAAAGTACATTACTCATAAGGTATGAGTACGCTAGACATTATCTCAACGTATCTGGACTCATGAGTAACTTACAATTAATGTGTGCAGATGTGTTAACGATAACGCATAACTTACCTACAACTTATGGCCCACGTATGCAAGACGTGAAAATGTTGCCGTATGTCAGCGTGCTTCAGCATACTCATAACTTACTGTATTTTTCGGACCGTAAGTCACACTTTTTTTCAGGGATTGAGACTTATACTCAGGTGCGACTAATATATTACATTTTTCACACTGACAGCCCATAGACCAAATATATGAATCGGAAATATGAAGCAAAAATGAAAAACCAAATCATTATCAGTTTTTTTATTTTGGTTTTAGAGACAAATAATAAAGAAAATATGTTTTTGTTTTCTTTTTTTGGTTCTATATTGAAAAATGAATGAACGAATGATACACGGATTGTTCTCTATTTGGTTGTTTTTATTACTATAACTTCTATAACTTGCCCTTCAAGATGAAATGTTGTTTCTTGATCTCTGATTTTATAAAATAAATTTCCCCCAAAAAGTGCGACTTATATATGTTTTTTTCTTCTTCATTACACATTTTTTGGCTGGTGTGACTTATACTCCGAAAAACACAGTATAACTTATCCGATGTACGCCAGCGTATTTGCCAAATTTTTCATACGTCGGCATACGCTGGCTAAATCGTCAAGGTGTGACAGGGCCATGAGGGACTATGTTCACCTTTTTACTTTAAAAGAACACTTCAAACTGGAATATTAGTGCAGTTTTGTGGACTGGATGATAATTTCTATGGATAATGTGGATGAGATGCTGCACTTTAGATTTACCACTTCACGAGAGATGAGGAATAAAGTCTTTATTTTTGCTATACACAGAGTATCTATGTTGCGTCTCTGTGTCCGTCACTCCTCTGCCCCTGACGCTCTGTTTTATTGGCTGTTACTGTAGCGTTGCTGATGTTTGGTGGTTACGATCTGACACTGACACCACACATGAGGAGCACAGCGGCTTCAAAATCACACACGAAGACAAACGTCGGGTCACGCTTCCCAGAACTCGGGAGAAGAAATTGCAGGCAAAATCGGGCAAATTCTCCTGTAGTGTGTGGCGAACTAAACTTGATGAACAGACAATACAGTATATCCGCATATACAGTACATAGAGTCATCCAGAAGTCATTAGCAATCTGAAAGTATAGTGGATGATTTTAAGCTTCTCATAAAAGAATGACATCAACTCGCTTCAGGAAGGTGGTTAACTTAATTAGGAGCTGCTTTCAAATAGTTTCTGTAGTGCATTTCTGGTTGAGCGCCTCCGTGTGGTCAGCCTCTGGTAGTGTCCTGACAGTCTCACGTCATTAAAAATGAGAGGATCCAACACATAAAGAAAGCTATCAGAGTCAGTGGAGCAAGAAGAGCCCTTAAAAAGAGGCACAGTTTGTACTAGGATTTAAAGAGATGCTTGAAAAGTGTGAGAGCAATTTATTTTGTCCTGAAACCATAACAAAAAACATCACTGATGACTTTCCCAGATGCTTTTTGATGATAGACTGAGTGACACTAGAAAATGGTTTTGTAGGATATAAATGCAGAATATAGTTCATTATTGTTGTTACGTTATGATAATTCTCAGATGTGTAGTCCAGCCCTACAGCTGACCAAAATAACTAAAACTAAATCAAGCCACCAGCAGGTAAAAAGGCATAGATGGAAAACACACAGGGACGTGCACAGGAATTTTGAGGGGCAGTTGCACTGACGTTAAAAAACTACTACTACTACATATTAACCATTCAGAATAAAATAATTGTGTGCATTACTTCCATCATTCATTGTTAAAATGAAATGTTAGAATTAAAAACCATCAGGTGACATGTAGCTGAGTTTGCCTCCATGAAATGAGCAGCCTGTGCTGTCTGGAGGAACAACAGGCTGGTGTCTGTGAGCTCTGCTGTCTGATTATTTAGGCTAAACGTGGCAAAACCTGAACCTGGATTTATTCACATTTTTCATAAAACTTGATGGTGATCATTTGTTATACGTCTCAATCTCACCTTTTCCAACAATGTCAAGGCAGATGGTCTAAGCGCGACAACAGGGACAATCTCTTCACATGTGATATCCATGTGGACGCGCAACCAGGCGTCAGCGCAGCTCGAATCTGGCGTCCAGGCAGCAGTTTTCAGCGTTCAGGCGTTGGCGTCAGAAGTTGACAAAACTGAACTTTTGGCATCGGCTTGCTTCGTGGGTCCGGGGCTCGCTCCGTGGGGCCGAGGCTCGTGGGTAATCTCTTCTTACTTTGCGCGTGCAGGCTCAGGTGCTAGTCGCGTGCAGCTCTGCGGCTGTAAACAGAAAAGAGCCCCTCGCGTGGTGCTCTAATGTAAGTGAACGAAGCGACTATTTTATTTTTACTTTCAAATCTAGGCATAGGCATTTTCATACATGAAAACCTGTATGTTTTGACCGATTAAAAAAAAAAAAAAAAAGATTTTTTCTTCCCTTGGAAGGGCAACTTCAGTCGAGGAGGCCATACGGGCAGTTGCCAGGGCAACCAGAGCAACCCCCCCCCGTGCACGTCCCTGAAAACAGATATAGTAGTAGAGCCATAAGATGTCTATGGGTTTCAGCTTCCTGTTATCTGTGGCATTTTGAGGGCTTTTTCCTCATTCAAAAGATACAATATTTTGTTGTGAATCACTATGGCAATTGTAATTTTCATCATTCAGAAACCCAACCCAATCCACCTTTATTTGTATGGCACATTTTACCAAAGTCTCTAAAGTGCTGCACAGAGTAGGTACAATGTAAAATAACATATTAAATAAAATAAAGCATAAAAAATAAATAAGCAAGTCAATAAAAAACCTAAAAAATATTAAAAATAGCAACTAGAAAAATAGCAAATAAAATCAGTAAAAGACAGTCAGAGGAGCACACAATTCTTATGCCATGTTAAAAGCCGGTGAGTAAAAGTGTTTTTAAAAGAGACTTAAAAGAAGGGGCCATAATGTGAGCGATCCACAGTTTGGGAACACAGAAACGGCCCAGTCACCTCGACTTTTGAGTCTTGTCTTTGGGAAGACAAGTTGGAGATCTCAGTCCTCAGAGTGTGTGAAGGAGTGTTTGAACAATGAGGTCTGAGATGTACGTTGGGGCCTGTCCAAGTGCTTTAAAAACAAATTAAATTTTAAATTCAGTTCCATGGATTAATGTCAATAGTGCCTGACAAACAAACCAGAGAAAACACAAGAGTGAGTTTATATTGCCTGACATTTCCTGCAATGTGAAAACATCATCAGTATAGTTGACCAGGATCTGATTATGGTACAGTCTTTGCCTGTGTCCAACAAATATCACACCAGCAAGTTCAGATTCACAAGTCTCTCATTCTCCATGGCCTCACACGAATACCGGCTTGAACGTCCCCTTGGCTTGAAAGTCCCAGCTCAAGTGTACCATTCTCTCGGCGGGAGCGTCCCCTTCCTCCGCCCCCTTCTTTTGGGCGGCACACGAGTAACTACTGTGCCCGAGAGAGGAGGGATGTTCTCACCGGCCTTTAGTCGCCTGCTTCACACACTGTGATGCATTGAGTTAGAAAATCAGCATTCTGTATCATAATAAAACGAAATATGAATGTAGTGAGATCAAATGTCAGACCTTGCATGTCATTTTACCGATCTTCTCGAAGCGGCACACAATTTAATTCTCATTTGCTCTCAGAAGTTTACTATGAAATCTTTTTTTTTTTTTTCTTATTGCCCATGTCCTTTAGCATCTGTAACTGTTGATTTGGGAAGAAAGATTATTTATTTCCTTTACCTGAACATAATTTGTAAGCAGTGCAACACAAGAAACTTTGAAAGCTACAGAATTTGTTCAAAATCATTCAGAATCACTTTTAGGAAGGGCTTGACTAAGTATTTCAATTAAATAAGATAAAGATAAAATCCTGAAATAGTGGTGTTAAGACATCATGACCAGTGATGAGGATTAATGCTCAGCTCATGTCAGGAGTCATGCCATGAACAGTGATAAAAGCATCATCCTTCCCAAATCAGAATACTTAAATGTGTTGAGATATATTGTAACTTGCGTGTGTAATTAATAATGAGAATATAATTATGAATATACATAAGAATGAGAATATACATAATGAGAAGGGTACAATTCAGTGGGACCTTCCAGCCACGGGGACTTTCCAGCTGATCCCCCCTCACACATATCAGTGTCAGCTTCTCTCTTCTGTGTCGGTGCTTGGGCTCAGTGCAGGGCCTTTATAAATGATTGTGTTATTCTATAGCGGACGTCCCCATCGTCGCTCTAATGCTGCTCACAGTTTTCTGATGCAATTACATGACAAATGAATCTGAATCTGAGGTGAGCGCTGCAGCAGGTGTGAGGTCTGGTCCCTTCGTTTGTGCTCCTGATGTTGAGCAGCGACAGGTTTAATGTGAGAGGACCAGGGGAGGACAGAGAGAACCAGCACCCAGGATTCACTCTGACAGCATCAGCCACACTCAGCATACTAGCTGTGGCTTTTATTGAGGTTTATTATTAGTCTGTGCGATCCCTCAGTACAGATAGGATCCATAGCAAAAGAAAATTCAATTCTATTAATTGGACAAAAGTTTTCGAGTGAAGATCTTCCAAGTGTCGTCTTCAATTCAGTTCAGTTCAAAACATCTTCACTCGAAAACATGTGTCCAGTTGGCAGAAGTGAATTTTCTTTTGCTACGCTTCTTATTTCCCCTCAGGAGAGTGGCCCAGACCACACTGAAACCACAATATATAACTCGCAGAGGCGATCGCAGTCCATCACACACCTAAATACAGACACTCACTTTGAGATGTACAGACAGTTCAGACTGAAAGCACCAGACTTAAATGTCAGGACTAGGGATGTAACAATAACCAAAATATTGTGATATTGTATCGTCAAAGGTCTCTCAATAATATCGTGGACTGTCACAATATATCGAATCACAACTTAATTTGCTTAAATGCATTGTTTTATAGTAGTAACAGCAAAGAAACATAGGAAATGACATATACCATGATTTATTTTTTAAATTTAATTATTGGGATTATGATCATATTGATTTGCAGTGAGTCTTGTTAAAGTGTTTTAAAAGGAGTAAATATCTACAATTCTATTAGCTTCTCCAAAATATCGTAATAAATATCATACTGTGAGATGCATATTGTGATAATACTGTACCGTGACATTTGGATATCGTTACATCCATAGTCAGGACTAAACACATGGTTCATTTATATACAGCAAATGTGGAGTGTTAAAATTGACTCTCACAGAATAAATTTTAACATTTTCTCAGGGTTTATATGAGTCCAACCAGTTCTAGGGTTAATTTAACATTTTTTGAAAATCTTAATTAAGTAACACTGGACCAAAGCTCCTGTTTAAGGTTAGGGTTTAATCCTGAAATCAAGAGTTAACATTTTGAGAGAAAATGGATAACACTTTGTAGGATTATCCTAATTTAGGTGTTTTATTTTTACACTTTATTTTAGTTAATTTAACATTTTGGGAAGTAACTACACACTGCAAAGTATAAGTTAAGGTACATGTAAAAAAACACATGCATGTAAAGCCTTTATTTTCTTTAAAACATTGTAAAAGATGAAATTATGCACAAAACCGGTTCAAGCTGGTCTTGTCTGGTGGGAGTTTGAAGTGGTGGGTGGGAGGTGCCAAATTAACACTAAGGGAAGTTGAATGAACACTAGGGGGAGTTGAATTAACTTTAACCATATCAACTCTTGCAAATAACCCCAACTCGAACCCCCATTTAACTTTCAAACAGTTCAAATAACACTTTTTATGTTAAAAACAACTCTGAAATATTGTACCCTGACATTTTAACCCTCCAGTTTTTGCCGGCCTGAGCTGTGCGACTATAGTAGCCATAGAGTATGTGGAGTGAGCTCTGTAGTGTATGATCAGATGTGCCCCTGGAGTCACTGGGTTCATGGATTGAGGCGTCTGCTGCTTCACTTGTGCTAACAAGCTCCAAGTGTCACAGCTCAGAGACGCTTCGCTTTGTGTCACTGTGTTTCAAGTTTGGACAGAAAAACAGACAAGACCGTTATGTCGGCACGAATATCTGAAACATGGAGCTAATA
The DNA here is from genome assembly GCA_034769755.1 of Odontamblyopus lacepedii. Classification (NCBI taxonomy): domain Eukaryota; kingdom Metazoa; phylum Chordata; class Actinopteri; order Gobiiformes; family Gobiidae; genus Odontamblyopus; species Odontamblyopus lacepedii. The sequence goes on from CM068352.1 coordinate 10,467,245, forward strand.
TGATTAACTAAGATTCAAGAACAAGATCAACCTCATTCTCCTTCTCTTCAGCGAACAACAACCACACCTCCAATTACCTAGAAGACTATGTGTACCAGCCTATCTCATCAACACAGTTTGTCTCAGCTATTTTGTTCCCATTCCCACTTGTTTGTCTTTCAGCCTTGAGACAACTACAGAATAGCCCCTGCCTGACCTGAAACAAAGCCTCATCCCAATCATCCACCCAGCCAACTTTACTTCAGAAATCTTCCTTGCATATATTGTGGTGTGGTCTTGGGCATAACGGAAATGCTTATTTCTCACAGCGCCTATAAATTGACTCATATTTTTGTCTCCTAATTGCTACCTGTAGACGCTTTTCTGCCAACGATGTATGAATTCATCCCAAGTTTAATATCATTTCTTAAAAGATTGCAGCCAGCGAGTCATTCCGCGATTTCTCCATGTCGAATAACAAATGTGCAGATGCAGATAACGTGGCATAACTTTACACAGAAGTAGATTCATGAGACTATTTTGCATTCACTTTTCCATCCGATGTAGAAGGAGGGTCCCGGTGCCTGATTTGAATATGAGATGCGATCGTGAAGTGGGACAGATTTACCTGCACATGCATTATTAAAGCTCTATTTATATGCAGCGTCATGTTGTTGCATTGGAACCATAATATTCCCTCCACAAGTCATCCAAAATATGAACGCAGCTCTGCCTCTCGCTCACACCAGTGTTATTAACCAAGGAGGTCACGGAACTTAAGTGCACGGTAATATCCAATAACATCTCCGCTAATCATATCATAATTACGCCGGGAAGCTTGATGGATTCTTAATTCAAACACAGCCACCTCTGACATCAAATAAAGTATAACTAGATAGAGTGGGGCTTCTTAATGTTACTCTGTGGTCTCCGTGGCGACGGATAGTAAAAGTAAATGTCAGAATTGAGAGGAGCTTATTGAGATTCAGTTTTTATGCGTTGATCTATCATTCGCTGTCCATATAAACAAAGGCTGTAAAAGTTTTATTTCTTGTATAACTATGCCAAATTTAGAAATACTGGACTGCAAAGTGAAAACATGTTTTCTTTTCAACATAAGTTGGTTAATTAAAAAAGTTAAAATTGAACAAGACTTATCATTATGTTATTCACAGTTTGTTTCGGTGGAGACAAGACGACAAAAAGCAGCTATAAGCAGAAAATTGTTATTTCTTCCCCCAAGCAGTGACTTAAAGTTCCTATTTCGCTAGCAAGGACCACACCTATTACAGAGTTTATTATATAGAGATGAGGTGGGTCGGCTGGGTTGAGACCCAGGGTGGGGGTTCAGTTTCAATCTTCACATGGCCCAGCAGGAACAGGGCCCCCCTCGTAGGTGTCTTATGTTTGGAAGTGAACAGATAGGAGGTGGGAGGGTGGGGTCCAGTTATTCGGGACAAACTGGGTTGCCGGGATAGGCTGCTCAGGGAAATTGAGGCGTGGTCCTGCTTCTGAACCTATTAACTACATATTATGCTGTTATGCTATTATGCTCCTGAGCCCTTCTCTCAAACGGAAAACACTCCTTGTGATGTCATCTGGTAATAAAGGAAGTGCTCCACTGTGTTTTTAAACTCCATACAACTTCACTAGAATCATTTGGATGATTGCCGATCTCTAAAGGTAAAATGTAACTGTTAATTTGAAAACTACCACTGTATGAAAACACAAGATGGAACAGAGTATTTTGAGCTTCGTAGATATAGACAGACTAAAAAAACAGAATTAATCAAACATGAGTGACATGTGAAACAAAACTAGTCAATATTTCCCTGGGACAGTCCCAGTTTTGAGCTCTGTGTCCCCTGTCCTAGCAGATTTATCCAAAACCATTGTTTTTTTCCCAGTTTTATACAAGAAATGTCCCAGGTGTCCCTATTTTTGACCAATCTGATCCCTGCCCATAGTAAATAGAGGCATAAAATGTTATTTGTTTAAGTTAAATAGAGAAAAGGATACAAAGATAAAAATAATTATACATTTAACAATTTTATCATTAACCAACCACCACAAACTGGGTGTGTCCCAGTTTTTGCTTTTGAAAATCTGGTCACCCTAAACAAAACACAACTTTTGACTGTCAATAAATTCCTCTTCCTAATATGGAACTCAGCTCCAAGTTCGCTCCTATAACCGTTGACCTGATGAGCTTCATTTGACTGGAGCTGAATGCTACGGATCACGTCACTTAGTCCACTTCTTTATACAGTGTATGTTCTGTACAGAGTCGATACAGAGCTGTGATTGTACATTTGTACTGACCCACTTCTGCAGTCAGCTTAAACAGAAGCATTCACCGTAGGAGCTCCAATAAATCTTTACTCAAAAGCTATTCTTCTATCTTTTACAGTGACAGGCCTGGTTACATTTGCATAAACTGTACTTCGGCCCCATTATAGCTCAGTGCGCCCAGAGGAAATCCTGGAGACAGATCCATAGTTCATCACTGAAGGCCTTTGAGGGTCTTGACAGAACCCCATACGAAGGCCACAGCTTTACTGGCATATGATACACATGCTTTGCCAACACACTGGACCCATTTGGTTTCTTCTTTTTTAAGATTTCCAGAAAAACACAAGTTGACGTCTGTAGCTGGGAAACTGACAACACATGAAATTAAGTGAGAATGGCGCTACAGGGTCTGTTTGATGAAGTGTTTAAAAATATACACTTTGAACATTATAGATGACTGAAAGCAGAAAACTGATCTGTTTGTGGTAAGGAATCTCATTTCCTGTCAGCACATCCTTGGGGTTATAAAAACTATTATTCATTTGAATCACCACAAATGCAATATACACCTAAAATGGTATTTATTATTGGTCATAGTTCACATATACTCATTGTCAGTTACTGCACAGAATAAAACTTTGTAGCATATATTTTTAGCCTGTAAAGCAGAGATCTTCGACAGATCTGTACTGCAGGGGGTTTGCGAAATCTTTGGTTGATTAGACTGTTTTTTTTTTTATTTCTTATTTTTTAAAGGATGAAGATTAACTGGTTTTCAGTGGGTTCTGGCTGTGTGCTCCTTCAACACGTCTGTCTCTCTCTCTTCATTCCCTTGTCTCTCGCTCCCTGTCAAACTGTAAACACCTTATAGTTTCTCCTGGGCTAAATGTGAAGATTTCCATTGCAGCTTCACTTTTACGCACAGCGGAACTTAAGCTTTGCATCGGAAAGGGTTGAGGCAACTTCATTCGCCGGGCTGCATTAACCAGGTTCCACACTCCACAGCCTCTTCTCTACCTGCCAACCGAGAGAGGAGGGGAGGGTTGTGTCTTCTCTCTTGCTCCTCAGATCAGAAAGACCGAAAAATTTCAGTGGTCCATATCAAACATTTGTCCGTGCGCTGTGGCTCCTCTTTCGTTTAATCAAATCGTGCTCTGGCCTTCCCAGAGTCACAGCAGAGTCAGTGCAGCTTAAACTTCAGGCGTGAATTAGCTTTGGTCAGGCTTATTTCAGTTATCGAACGACTTGAGACTTAAGCTGGAGATGGAGCTAGATTCAGCTCAGCATTTCAGGATAAGCCTGGACTTGTTAAGCGACTTCGATGGAATACCCCATAGTAACAGAGTAGCAATGTTTATACAGACCCTGGCCTGAAAAACGTTGAAGGCGCCTGCTGTAAAGTATTTATTCAACCATATTGCGATATAATGCCTTAAAGATGTCATATTATACACGATTTTAGGCATTATAATTAGTTACCTCCTTAAAAACATACCTGGAGTTGTGTTTTGTTTCATTCACAATTGTCTGTCTGCATTTCCAAAGCTCAAAATGCTCTGCTGCCCCTTGTGATGGCATGAAAACTACCAATTCATGACGTCAACGTCAACTTTTTATCATTTGTTCAGTACCGATTGGCATTTCCAAGTCTGAAATCATCCAAATGATTTGATGACATCACAAGGTGGTGCAGTGGGTTTTCTGTTTGAGAGAAGAACTAAATATGCAGGCTTTGTGTGTTAAACATGTGTGAATGACACAACTCCAGGTATGTTTTTGGTGAGGAAACAACATTATTAAATAGTAGTTACTGAATCCTTCTTAAAAGCACTGTACCTGATTTTTACTTTCTAAAAATGTAAAAAAGAACAGAACTAGTTCATTTTGCAGTGGTTTAGAGTTAATTCGCACTTACCTTGTGCAGTCCAAGCATCTTAATTATTTACCACAGTGCATTAAGAAGCACTTTTCTCAACTCCCAAAGATCAATACGGTAAAGCTAACAACGAGCATCCTGATAATCTGATGCTTCTTTTTTTTAATTAAATGCAAACATTATGAATTAAGTCTATGTGCATATATTAATAAGACAAAATAATTAAGTATTTACGGTTGATTGTGTATTTTCATAATCATAAATCTGCATTAATTATGCTTTCTCTCTAATGTTTTTGATACTTTTGGCATCCTTTTTTGATTAAAAGTTTTCTTCTCAAACTCGCTGAAGGCACCCCCTAATCTCTGAGAGTGTTTGGGGAGATGTGATTGTGTTCACATTTCAAAACAAAGGAGCAGATAATGTGAGGTTTGGCTAACAGGCAGATAAACAGACTCTAATGAAGACACAAGCTGCTCTGAGACCTAAAAGAATCTCAGGTTTGAGAGCGCCGATCGACAAAGTAATTGACCAGAAGACGCATTCGATCAATATTCACAACTTGAAGCTTGGAATTATCAAGCAACCACAATAGCAAATAATTATGATACCTCAATTAAGGATTAATAACAAGACAGTTGGAGTATAGATTCTATTGTGTTGCCAAAATACATAATAAACCAATTTTGATACTAAGGGACATGATTATTACTTGCTACTAATTTTGGTATTCTTAATAAATAGACATTTTCAGACAATATAATATAATTTTCAACAGAAAAGAATTGTGCTATCTTTAAAGGTGCTCTATGTCGCTTCTTATTTCAATGGATATGTCATTGCCCTGCCTGGAATGTTCCACAGTATGACATTAAAAAGCTCTACATTATATTTATTCAATTACAGGTGATTTTATAGCTCAAAAACACCTAGAAAAAGAGGTATGTTTTGTGACTGTGAGCAGTGTTCCACAGATCTAACCTGTAACTTGATCTGGTTTAGTCTCCATGAAAAGTTTTAATACTGAAGAAATAGCGTATTTTCTGGACTATACGTCGCTCCGGAGTATAAGTCACACCAGCCAAAAAATGCATAATGAAGAAGAAAAAAACATGTACAAGTCACACTGGACTATAAGTTGCATTTTTGGGAGAAATGTATTGGATAAAATCAGAACAGAGAAGAACAGGCTGAACGTGTGTCTGGTGTGTTCACGTCACATATGAACAGTTATTCAGAAAACTAGAGCCTAAACAACAGAACAGAGCAAGTTTACCAAACTCTTCATCTCACTCCAAATCACTAAATCCATTGAATTCTTTGTCACTTCTGAGCAACTCCGCAAACTCCAGCTAAATCCAGCTTTTAGCCCATGATGAGCTTTTTTGTTTTCTTCATTACAGTTCGAGTTTCCTCCACTTTTCTGTCCAGTCAAACACAAGTTTCTCGCTCACTCCAAACTTTCTTTCTGCTGCTCGATTGCTCCTCTCTACCACCACTCTACATATATTTCTCAGTATATACATTGAGTAATAATGTGTTTAATGCAGCTTAGCACACATTTGTTTACGTTTTACAGAAACAGAACATAAAGCCGCATGGCTCATTTGGATATAGTATACGTGCTAAAAAAAAACAGCTAGCCCACTGATGCAGTGAGCTTCTGTCAGACTAAAGGAGAAGATTCAGTGGATTATTCACTGCCTGGACAAAAAAAAGTCACCACCTGTATTTAACTAAGCAAACAGGTACAAGGTTGCTGCACTTGGTGAATGAGGTGACAGGCGGAGAACATAGTGGTGCACAAGCTTAGAGAGCCCTCTCGTGGCTGTCAGGGTCAAAATAACCAACATGTGAAATTCTATACTTTATATATAAGTCGCATCTGAGTGTAAGGCGAAGGGACACCCAAACCATGAAAAAATAGTCCAAAAAATACGGTAGTCAAATTTATATAGTGCTTTCTCTTTTCGAAGCACTTTACATCAAGGAACCCTAACCCATTCACACACACACACACACTTTCACAGCAGTGGAAGCAAGGGGGTTACATGTCTTGCTCAAGGACATAACAACAGCAGTCATGGAATAACATTGCTGGAATCACTGACCTGAGCGGGGCACGAAATGCCAACCTTGGAATCAGTGAACGGACACTCTGCCAACTGAACTACTGTACTGTCGCCCCATTGAGATCATCTGTGACGTCTCCACTCCTCGCCTCCCTCTTTCTCTCTCTTTTTCTCTCTGTCTCTCTCACTCTCTAGTCATATCCACCGTATCGCTTTGAACACGAGAAAAACACCTGCACACACACTGTCTCCGCTGCTTCTAACTGTCAATCAATCTGTGCACTGGTGCGATTTTAAACTCTCACAAACACAAACACCAAGCGGACGTAGAGAGGCATAGGAAAAAGTAGTGAAATGTGACAGAGGAGATGGGGAGATCTGTGTGAAGGAGTCTAAAGACAGGTTGCTTCTCCCCGTAAAGACGTAGGATGATATTAGGATGACACATGTACCTTTGCTGTTTACGACGCATTTAAATGATCTGACAGCTCCAGACATGCATTAAAGAGCCACTCACTATGTGCTAACCATTGATCTGATGTGATTTTCTCTGTCCACAAGCCTTCACCAGCAAAAGCAGAACAGAGTAGAGATGCACAAAGAGGCAGGAGACTCTGGAATACTCAACACAAAAACCAAAACATCGTGATATCGTATTGTCAAAGGTCTCACCATAATATCGTGGATTAGGGTTGGGCGGTATCCAAATTTTGAAATTCGTTAAACCTTCTCAGCATTTTACCGGGGTGTACGGTTTTACCTTGACTATTTAAGAATTATTTTGTAGCTTGTGCCTAAACCATTCAGACAGCTCCAGCAGGACGTATGCGTGACGCTCTGGCTCTGTGTTTGTCGATGGGAAAGGCGATCAAACTGGACTGGGCGCGTTTAGCCTCTTGTATCAGGTCTACAGTGAAACTAACAGCAGAACAGGCTTGGATTTACCGTATTCACAGGCTGACCATGGTAAACGTGAGGATTTCAAGAGTAAATTTCAATTTAGAAGCGTCATGTACCAGTGGAGTTCCATAAGATGCTGTGTGTAAAGCTTCGCCCCCTCCACCACCTGCTCTATTTGGGGTCAGCCCATTGGTCCGACACCCCAATAGTGCGAAAATGGACCAGTGAGTAGATCCCATTAGTCTGACCCAACACAGTAGAGATACATGGGTGACTTCTAACGTGCTGAGGATAAACTGTTTGTACATTCAGAGTGTGGGTGGAATTCTCGTTGGTTTAGAGCCACACCGGGGCAGAACCACAAACACCAGAACAAGAAAATCTACGCCGTGTCATTAGCGGTGTATAAATATATACACGCCGAGCTGATAACCGGGACTAAACCAGGACTGGCCAGAACCAGGACATAGCATTAAATTGAAAATACAACCACATACTCATTTGTGCTAAGCAAACACATTTAGGTATCAATAAATTATAACATTATATCAGGTCCTTATGCGCTGCAGATTTTTTTAATGACAGTAATGAAACTGATACCGTTGCTACTTTTTAATATTTCAGGATATCTTAATACCATATTACTGGTCAACCCTATCGTGGACCAGCACAATATATCAACTCACAAGTCTTGAATGAATAGCTATGATGCAGAAATAGCTACAAAAACAGAGGGAACTACATAGACCATGATCCTTTGCTCCGTTTCAGTGCAGACGACATGAAGAAATAACTGTTCTAAGCACTTTGAATTCTTCATTCTTTGGATTAAGTCTTGTGAAGGCGTTTTTAGAGGAAAAAGTCGCATATTCACAGTTTCGTGAGCCTCCACAAAATATTGCAATAAATATCATATCATGAGATGTATTTGGTGAAAATAACGTACAGAAAGATTTGGATATCGTTCCATCCCTAATGACAATAAATGTTGTACCAAATGACTGGTCAAAGTATTTTAGAATGTCACTCTTGCCATTATGTAGAATATCGTAATATCGTGAGCCTCCCCACCATATCGTGAGCTTTCCCACGATATTGCGCTAAGTCTCATGATACGGTATGAACGGTACGGTATGACTTGGATATCGTTACACCCTTATCAGCACTGCACGTTAGTATTGGCTATTCAAGGTTTAAATAGGAACTGAGAAGGAGAATGTGGAGAGAAGCTGGTCGAGATAAAATGAGAAGAGCACAGTGTACCTTCTGTGAGACAAGTCGACCAAGAAAACTGATAATGTTAAAAAAGGACAAATTCTGTAATAGCAGGATGATGCCTGAGCAAACCACAGAGAAATGGCAACAATAAACTGGAGGTCCTTGCCAAGACTGTGCAGGGGATGCAAAATTCCTCAACAATCAATTATCAAGTAGACCATTGTCAAAAAGTAGTACTTATTCCAGTCGAAAGAGCAATATTCCTGATTACAGAGCTGGAGAACGTATTGGACATGTCAACAAAACTGCAGATCTGTGTAAGGAAAATCATATCTTTTCCAAACTGTTGATTCGTGTATTGATTCAAGAATAAAAAATTCATAGGGCATAAAAATAACACACATGCCCGGTTGCACATTTGTCAAATAATGAATGTGTTATGTTCAACTCACTAAACATCAGATAAACTAAAACTAATATATATCTATATATATCCATTTCCATAAGAAACAGAGAGCAGCTGTGCTCCAGCGCCTCCACAAACAGCCCACAGAGTCCATCAGAGCAGAGACACAAGATCAACCACACATTTAGGCCAAAACAATCTGTGTACCATCGTTTTCACAAGACACAATGACTGTACACCTCTACATTTGACTATACAACGTTGTTTTTTTACCCATCTGCCCACATACATCCTGTTTGGTTCAATATGTAACAGCAAAACACTAGAAAAATCATTAAAGGTCTTATTACTCACAATGGACTCATGAGAGTTCTCAGTCATGTTGTTACCTCAGAATCATCTCTAAAGTTGTGTTTTGTTTCATTCACATGTTTGAGTAATCCTGGTTTATTATTATGATCTACAACTCCAAGGTCCACTCCAAAGTTTTTTGTTGTTGTTGTTTTTTTATTGATTTGTTTTTTGATTTTGAGTTTGTGCCAAGAGAGAAACTATAATCATACACATACTACATATTTCTCAAAAAGGACTGGGAAGAAGACAAAAACGTATGTTAATCCATCCAACCCCGACATAGTTTCAGAAATTCTGCTGAAACTTAACAAATATTTACATATAGCAAAATAAATGACATACTATGCATACTAAATATAATTTGAACCCAATTTCTTTCTGTTTTTGTATTGTACTGTACTATGGTCGTACAATCGAATAATGATAAAGAAGGAACAGAAGTTTATCATTTCGTTAGCCTAATAGCATAATTGCCTAAGTCATATCTTTCGGAAAACAAGAAAAAACTTCTTTTTTTTTTTATTGATATTGTAACATTATTGTAAAGTTCAACCAGATGTGTGAGCAAGTTTCCAAAAAAAGAAAGACGCAACATTGATTACAGGTGATGCAAAACTGGTAGGAGAGTAAAGTTAGGCAGATACAATTTGGACAAATAATGACTTTTACGCTATTAGGCTAATGATTTATGATTGTATCAAAATAAGCCAAATAAGAATGAAGAATGTAAGTTTTTTGGGGGGTTTTCCGTTTATGGTCGTTAATGAAGGCAGAGATGTTTATCGTTTATGACCGTACCTTATGATGTAGTGTACCTTGTTTAGTAGACTTTGGAAATTCCAGGGCTGAAATTCTCCAAATGATTCTAGTGAAGGTAAATGAAGTTTCAAAATGCAGTGAAGCACTTCTGCATGACCGCACATTTTCACATTTGAGACAAGAATCAGCTTAAATATGCAGGATTTGTGTGTTAAACATGTGTGAATAAAACAAAACATAACTCCGTCGAAGTTTTTGATGAGGAAACGACATTATAAAACCCTTCAGAGACAAGTTGGCACAATTGTCCAGGAACGTAGTGAAACCGCAGTGTGTATTTCGATGAATAATGTGAACTAAGGAAATTCAGAAGAAGCTATTTCAGACACGGGAGCTTTGCTAATATTTCTAAGGGTTGAGATAAGAAATTGAGAAAATATATTCAAAGGGAAGTAAGGCTAATTTGGGTAAGTTTGCAGTTGGAAAGTTATGCAAATCAGTGTTAAACTTGCATTGTGTAATGGTGGAGGGTCTGTCAGCTGCTTGTTTCCATGGAGATGTCATTGCTCTGCCTGGAATGTTCCACAGTATGACATTAAACAGCTCTAAGTTACATTTATTCCATTACAAGTGGTTTTATAGCTCAAAAATACTTAGAAAAACAGACATTCTGGCTGTAAGTGGGGTCGCCTCTCCACATATCTGACCTCTAACTTGCTCTGGTTTGGTCTCCATGAAGAAAGAAAGGTTTAATGCCATACTGTGGAACATTCCAGATTAAGCGATAACACCGGAAAAGTTACACAAGACACTTTAAAACACAAATAGATGCAAAAACTTGACTATTTTATGATTCTTCTTTCCGATAAGACACAACTCGTAACAAGAAAACACAAAAATGCACAATGTAAAAAGGGAATATCTAGAGTGTAGGTGAAAATACTAAAATATTATTCATTTTCATTATACAACTAACACTGTTACCCAGTCCTGCAGCAGTGAGGATCTCCAGAACGTTCTGTGTCAGCTCCAGAAGAGAAAGTATGAATTGCATAGAGGAAACAGCAACTTACCTAAAAGAAACAAAGAAAAGAACGAAATTAATACGCGAAAGTCATTTTACATTCAACCCATTCCACTGTTTAAATCAGATACGTGGACCGCTGTTGCTTAGTGACAATGGACAGATTTGTATCGCCGAATATGTACGGGGCCAAGAGTAAGATTTCAGATTTCACAGCAGTCCACCAACAGATACTCTTAAAATAAAGCTCCGATATTATGCAAAGTTGTCCGTTGTGAGCTTTAAGACATGTTTTAAAGTTGTCACCTACCCCAAAAACATATCTAGGTAAGTTAAAATGACTTAAATTAAGAACATTTGACTTTATTTGAGTAGATTCAACTTATGTAAAATGATCTGCCAGTGGAATAAGTGTGTTTTTCTGCTTAATTCAAGCAGCATTTCATTTTGTTTATTTTAAGTGCAAAAAGTTGTGTCGCAAGATGTATTTTCATATTTTAAGTACAAAAAGTGTTATTCCGCTGGTAGATCATTTTACTTGTCAAGCGATTTACTCAAATCATGGTAAAACTTTCCTAATTCAAATCATTTTAAATTGACTAGATTTTGTTTTTTCCACTGTTTTGTTTCATCCACACATATCTGAGGAGTTCTGCATTATTAGATTACATCTCCAAAGCTAAAACAAAAAAGCTTTTTTTTTTTAGCTTTTTTTCCCCCAAAGCTGTTCCACCTTGTGATGTCATGTAGTGGTAGTTTTCAAGTTAACAGCTATTTTGTCCCTTTCTTCAGCAAAGATCGGCAGTTCCAGAGCTGAGATTGTCCTAATAATTCTAGTGTATCGAGTTAAAAAACACAGTAGAGCACTTCCTGTATCACCACATGACATCACAAGGTGGAACAGACTGTTTCCTGTTTGAGAGAAGAACTCAAAATATGCAGATTTTGCGTGTTAAACGTGTGAATGAAACAACACAGCAACACAACTCCAGGTATGTTTGTGATGACGAAACAACATTTTAACATAGATCAGAAAATAACAAATAAATAATATGCGACCTTTAATTTAATGCTAAAAGGTTTGAAAATGAGATCTGTGGTTCGTAACTGTTTTTAGCAAACAAATACTTGCGGTTGTCTGAAATGTATGTATTATATTTAGACTGATCTGAGCTGATGTCTTAGCTTGAATACCCTAGAAAGAGAGTTTAGTGATCGCAATGAGACTTTTTAAAATAAAGATTAAACAATCGCTCTATAATCTCTACTTATGGCTTTCCCTATAGGACCAACAGAACCATAAATACAACACAGACACAAGTCGAATTCAATAAACCGTTCTCCAGAGCTCACTCAGGGCCAAATGAGTGGGTTTGACAAACTCATATAAGTCCTCCACAACCGAGTCCCTCATGAGAACCTGCAGACAACCTTCAGCTCTGAACAGCACCACAACAGCTGCTTTAAAGGTCAAATATTACACGAAACTGACTTTAGGGAGTTTTAAGCCGCGTTAGAATGTTGTTACCTCCTCAAAAGTTCTGTTTTGTTTTATTCACACATGTAATCCTGCGTTATTAGGCTGAAGAAATGTCATTTTCATTCCCGGTCCCGCCCGCATCTGTGATATTTTGTCCTGCTCCCACCAGCAAATGCTGCAAGATGGGGACGTTCACTTTCTTTCTCACAAAAGGTCTTGATTTCTTCAATTTCTTCATCTGGTTTCTTGATTTTTTGACAGTAAATGTACCTCTCTTTAAAGAACTTAATTCCGAAGTACTGTCAGATTCACTAGCGCCGGGTGCCCACATTTTTTTCAGCATGTGAGCTACTTATAAAATGACCAAGTCAAAATGATCTACCTACTACAAAGATGCAAATCATTTATTAATCGTTTATTTATTTTTTAGAATGAGTAATGGTGGTTTTGCAGTGATATACCAGCCTCTGCACATTTACTAAACGCACGTTGTGACAAATACAGATGCGTTTGTGCACTTTTATTAGGCAAACTTTAACGATGTATCGCAGAAGGTCTAATCAGCGTGCACTGAGGACCGAGCCTGTGTGCGCTATATACAGGGAGGAGCAAGAGCGTGAAAAAGCGAGGAGCTGCTAGGATGTTTTAAAAAGTTTAACCTGCCCTGTGATCCATGCTGGTACATGAGTGGACACGCTGCGGTGGACAAGCTCCACGCTGGGGACATGTGTGTTTGTGATGTGCGATGCTCTAATCTAGTGACACGGAAAGGAATTGTCTAAAATGTGCGCAAGATTCGACCACCTCCACAAGTTTATGCTGCTTAAAATGTTTATATTAAAGCCAAATAAAATATACAGCACAGATTGTGTATATTAGGCATACATTAATCATTTATATAATTTGCTTTACATCCATTTGTGGGACTGTAGTTTATCATTCAACCCTCCTGCTCCCGCCCGCACTCGCAATGAGCTTTCAAAACGTGTCCTGAGCTGCACTGCTTTGCCTCGGATCCCGCGGGGCTCTAGTCTACATCTCCCAAGCTCAAAATGCTCTATTCCACTTTGTGATGTCATGAAGCTGTAATTTAAGTTAACAGCTATTTTTTACCTTTTACCTTATTTACTGCTATTGTATGCTTTTTATGGTTTTGCTTTTATTTGATTTTACTGGTTTTATTGTTTTACGACAGCTATGACCAAATTTTAGCAGTTTTACCTTTTTGTTGTCTTCATTTTAGGATCTCTGTGCAGCACTTTGGAAACGGCTTTGTTTGTAAAATGTGCTATGGAAATAAAGTGGAAGCTAATAAATATGCAGAGTTTGTGTGTTAAACTTGTGCGAATGGAACAAAACAAAACTCCGGGTATGTTTTTAATGAGGATTATGACATATATTAGAAAATTGTGTCATATCGGCTTTTTAAAGTCTCGAAGTCGCCAAATTCACAGGGGGATATGTACTTCCCCGTAGATATGAGTGAAACATCAAGAAAAGCATCTGCGCCACTGGAGACATTCACATCAAACTCTTAAAGTTGTACATCTTCAACTGAAAGTGCCAGAGGTCAGTGCTGTGGGCTGTTTCGACGCACTCTCTCAGACACAGTACTTTAGTCTCTACTTTGTTTTTGATGTGAGGCAGTTCCAGAGGCAAAACTATAAAAAACACATGTAGAGCGGAGCTGAGAGCGGAGGCCAGGCCAGTGCTGCTTTCAGAGGCACAGTATTACAAAGACATTAGAGGACAACATGATCTATTAACTGGGAATTGATCATTAGGAAAACAAAAGCAAAGTCTAGCGTCCATTAGAATTTTTAAAGCAGACCTATTATGCAAAATGGACTTTTAACCATGTTATAGTCGTTTATCTTTCTCATTCACCATCTCAAAGTTGGATTTGGAGTGATTTGTGCATGTTTGAGGAAGCTCTAATCTCTTACTTTCATGACACAATCATTTTGGTTGAAATGAAAACAAAAATCCACTGGTCGCTGGTGTGATCTGCAGGTATCCATAGGAGAGGCCGACTCCTTGTTGTGATGATGTTAACAGTGACATCAGCTCCCACTGGGCACCGCGGTTTTCTATAATGTGGGAGTCAGCAAGTAGTTTCTTTTGTTTTCTTCTTTTTTAATATTTTAGATTAATATAGCAATTTAAAATGTGCAAATTCTAACATAATGATATATGGGTGTTGTAGATTAGAATATTTCGCAGGCTCGGCCACAAGCACAATATGTGACCTTTAAAGTTTGAAGGTGGATGTAACTTTATGGCTGTATCCATTTATCCATCCATTTTCTTCTGCTTATCTGGGGCCAGGTCGCGGGGGCAGCAGCCTCAGCAGGGACTCCCAGACTTCCCTCACCCCAGACACTTTCTCCAGCTCCTTCGGGGGGGACACTGAAGTGTTCCCAGGCCCAGAGACATAGTCCCTCCAGTATGTCCTGGGTCTTCCCCGGGGCCTCCTTCTGGTGGGACATGCCCGGAACACCTCCTGAGGGAGGCGTCCAGGAGGCAGGAACAGATGCCCTCCACTCAGCTGCTCCTCTCAACGTGGAGGAGCAGTGGCTCTACTCCGAGCTCCTCCTGTGTGACCGAGCTCCTCACCCTCTCTCTAAGGGAGCGCCCGGCCACTCTGCGGAGGAAACTCATTTCGGCCGCTTGTAGCCGTGATCTCGTTCTTTCGGTCATTACCCAGACCTCATGACCATAGGTGAGGGTAGGCTCGTAGACTGAGCGGAAAATCGAGAGCTTTGCCTTTCGGCTCAGCTCCCTCTTCACCACAATGGTCTGATACAGCGACCGCATCACTGCACCGATCCACCTGTCAATCTCCCGCTCCATCCTCCCCTCACTCATGAACCCCTCCCTTGAGGCAGGGACTACATAGGTGTGGAGGTCTGTAAATATCTGTGGAAAGGCCATTCACGGTACAAATGCATGTTTGTGTGGAGTTCTCTCAAATGGAAAACACTCTATTCCACCTTGTGATGTCATGTGGTAATACAGGAAGTGCTCCACTGTGTTTTTAAACTCCACACACCTTCACTAGGATCATTTGGATAATTTCAGCCATGGAATTGCCGAACTCTACCGAACAAAAGATAAAAGTTAGAGATTGTAGATGTACACACAGATAATAAAAGGTTATTCAAACATGTGAATGAATGCAACACAACTCCAGGTATGTTTTTGATAAGATAAAAAAAATTCTAACATGGCTAAAAACTCTCAATAGTCAATTCTGTACAATATAGGAACTTTAACAATAAAATGGGTAATAACAGTAATTAAAGCCATACTGTGGGGCATTTGAGGCAGACATCTCCACAGAGGCGATAGAAAAATTACAAAGAGACCCCCTAAAAAGGAGAAAAGCAGCAGTAGCACAAAACACAGAAATATGGCACTTTAGAGAATAGAAATGGAATGTATTGACACAGGGTCAACTCCACTGGAATCCTGAATTATTCTTGAATACCTTTGAACCTTTTTCACTTAAGCACAACTTGACCTCCAATCACAACTCAGAAAAATATGGAATTACAACTGAAAAGGTCAACACTACAATGGTACCACAGAATACTTCATACAGCGATTGCAAACTTACAAAAAGGACCCTTTCTGTTAAGCGATTTAAGACTATTTACATGGCGGAACCTTGAACTCCTCTGAAGATGCATATTTCCGACATTCCCTCCTGACTTGAAGAACTTTGTGTGAACCATTCCCCGTTCAGATAGGATAAAATGCTGATTTGAATTGCTTGATTGTGATGACGTTGGAGGACGATTGCCATAGCTGGAAACACACGAGTAGAGGGTATAAGTGATGAAGAGCAGTGTGTGTTGGAAAATTACACTTGTTATGTTGAGAGCCAAAAACGCTACTTTCATTTTCCGGTGTACACGGCAGCAAACACGCCCAGAGCACCGAAAAAAGGTTTGGAAAGTGCCTCTCGTCTTGTGTTTGGGACCTCATCCCTCTGCACCTCCTCACACTGAGCCGTACAACACAAGTACCGCACATCTGTCAGCTACAACATCTGGGCTCATTTACATATTAATAAAGGATTATGTTCATGAGGTGTTCCTGGCTTCTGCGCGAGGAAACATCTATATTCAAGTGTGGAATGTTTCAGATCCTATTTACACGACAGCAGGCTGCTCCGAGCTAATGACCTACGACTGCTGTAGGGATGTACACTCTGTACAACACTCTAACTTTGCACTTTTCTTGATATTTTGCAGTGGATGTTGTGGCATTTTTAGAAGGTAATGATGAATTTGAAATCTTGTATGTATGGAAATTAGAATGAATGAATTTTAATTGTTTTAATGATGAAATGTTGTGGCTAGAGTTGTAAATAAAATAGTTTCTGTAATGTATTAATGCATTTTCTACCTGCCCGAGGACTGCAGATGGAACGTAGCTTGAAGCTAAATCTGGCACAGAGCATCTTTTCTCTCTGAGGTTGTGTTATGTGCACTCTCCTTGTTTTAAATAAATAATATTGCTGTCAAAAATATTGTGCTTTTTTGTCCTGGTTTGATGATGTGGGCCAAAGCACGGCACACCTGTGTGCACCAATGCCACCCGCATGAGGAAAATACTAAATAAAGTCGACTTCAAAACATATAGTGAATCAGCGACAAGGACAGCGGACAGCGTCACAAACACACAGAGGAGCATCAGGACCCACACCCGCCCCATCACCCAGTAGACACCATATGCCGCTGGACCCACCCTCTCCACCAAAACCGCCAGACCCGCCACGCAACCCGCAAACAGCGCTGTAGTAAAATGATGATTGAATGGACAAAAAAATGGATGCTTAATTTGCGATTAATCGTGAGTTAACTATGACATTCATAAGATTAATCATCAATCTTCCCTGGGGGTGTGATGCTAACTGTAAGCACTGCTCTGTCTGAAGCTCTGTTGCTCAAATTAGACTTTAATCTGAGCTTTGTTTTAACACAAACTGACCATAAGGATTACAATCATAAATGATAAACTTTTGTGCCTTCGTTAACATTATTATTAGTTTGTATGACCATAAATGGAAAAAAAAAATCCTTATATTCTTTTTCATTTTGCTTACTTTGATATGATCATAAACAACAAACTTCTGTGCCTTCTTTATCATTATTATTAGTTTGTACAACCATAATACAGTACAATTAAAAAAAAAAGAAAAAAATGGGTTAAAAGTACATCTAGTTTGCATAGTATGTAATTTATTTTGCTATACGTAAATATTTGTTAAGTTCAGCATCAATGTTCAGCAACCACATCATTTTTGGATTTTTTAAATTATGTCATGAACAGGGGTGGGTTAATATAAGTTTTTTTCTTCTTCCCCCTTCTTTTCGAGAAATGTACTTTTCTGTTGTTTACAATGTGTATGGAATATGTGTATGATTGTTGTTTCTCTCTTGGCACAAATTTGAAATAAAAACAAATCAAATCAGTTAAGGCTGTCACACACTACAGGAGAATTTGCCCGATTTTGGCTGCGATTTCTTCTCCCGTGACCCGACTTTTTGTCTCCGGGTGCGAGTTTGAAGCCGCTGCTCCTCAGATCGTAACCACCAAACATCAACAATGCGACAAACAAACTCAGGAAACAGCGAAAATAAAGACTTTATTCCTCATCTCTCATAAAGTGGTAAATTTCAAGTGCAGTATCTGATCCACCGTAGAAATTGTCCTCCGCAAATAATGACCCCCAGTCCACAAAACTGCACTATTAATCCAGTTTGAGGTGAGAAGGTCAAAGGTGAAAAGTCGAGATAGTTCCTCACGTGTGTCTGTTTACATCCACACAGTGCACGGATCGAGGTGAAGCTGCAGATTAGCGATAGTAACTCTACTTCCTGTGGACTTTATCTCCAATCGTTTATGCTTTTAAAAATCATGTATCTGAAGTATTGCACCACTTTTCACAAAAATAATAACACAGCTTTGACTTGTATCTAAACTCGAAGTGCAGAGCTCTGATCTTTGAACACTTGAGTCTCAAATCGAGTGGTTTTACTGTAGACAGGAAATAGCTGACGCAATCGCACTCACAACTTTATATCCTGTGGTCTGCAGACAGATCCTGCTGAAGTCTTCGCGATCGGAGAATTTAAGTCTCATAAGATTCTTCTCATGTCTGTGGTGTGCGCATTTTGTTGCACATTTAAAATAGTTTAAGACCGAAAAATCCTGTTGTGTGTAGCGGCCTTTAGTCACTTTCACCATTTTGTTGAAACGTGAACACTTGTATTGATCACGTTTTACATTTTGTGCCTTGGCTTTAGTTTCAGACTCTTTTGATCTTTTCTGGCAGTGTTTACCAATCCGTGCACTGTGTCCCCATGGTAACTGATGAACATTCCGCCACGTACATACATATAGAACCCCCCGGCGTAATGTCACTGCAAAGAATAAATTGAGACAGATGGAAGACTGCACCAAACCATTTGTCTTGTTTTCCGGATTTGCTCTGCACTGTATTGCATAGTCAGCACCACAGTTCCCACTATAACTATACAGTAATTTAGTGTAAATGTGATTTGACATGTGCTTTGAAAAGAGAAGCAGGATAGCAACAGCAAGTATGTCTCTGCACTTTAATGAACACTCTTTCTATAAAATAAACACTAATGCAATTAAAACTGTGCTGACTGGACTTGTTTTAAGAATTTCTGTAGATGCATGAAAGAAACAGCATCATCTAAGTCTGGAGATCTCGAGTCCTCCATCCAAACTGGGTTATCGTGTGGAGCACAGAGCGGCTGGAGACAGATGGAACTAAAAAACAGCCGTGAGTGTAATTGAAGGCACGCTGCTTCAAGCACAACTCCTCTGAAATCACCCGTCCTCACATACGCATCTACTGTGGGTTTGTGCCAGGCCGATTTCTTTGCCAGGACATATTTAAACCCTTTAATCAGATTATTGCTCCTTGTGGGAATGCGAGAAGATACGAATCTATTGAAAATGACGCTCCTCAACAGCTTTGCTCACATCTAAACCAAGTTAAAACTCACCTGAGAATAGTATTATACTCCATTTATTTTAATAATGTTGACAAAGCTGCTGTACATTTGAAATAATAACTCTATACACATTATTAATCTCTGTAACTTAATACTGCATGTTGTTTACAATACACTACGGATACTTTTCACCCACTGTCATCAACATTCCCTGGGGGTGTGACATTAACTGTAGGCTCTACTCTGTCTAAGACTATGTTTACACTGAAACAAATCACTGTATCACTGTATTGGAAACGATTTTTGTCCGGACACGCCTGAAACGCTAGTCACGTGACTACGCTGACGTCATGACACCACGTGGCCGGTAAAAACAAGGAAGTGGAGCACCGTGTCTGAAGTTGCAGCAGCCGATTTCGAGCAGAGGAAGACGGCAAGTGTGAAAACAGTCTAAGTGTGAAAACACCGACGCTGTTTCACGTTTGTCGGTGGTTTGTTTAAACTGTTTTCCACAATAGTGTCACATGCCCGATGTCACGAACCCAGCGAATCAGAAAGGTGCAAGTCACAGTGACGCGGTCCAATAAGGACGGTAACTAAAGCTCCTATGTCAGCGTATCAGCGTTTTCACTCATCCACACAGTGCCGCATCAGGTCTGTGCTCAGGTGAATATGTTGGAGCTGACGTCTCCAGATCGTTCCATCTCCGGAGCTGTTTTCCATTGGATTATTATGGACAAACACTGCAATGAATACCTACTAGCGTGGATGGGGCCTAAAGTTCTGTTACTCAAGTTAGACTTTAATCTGAGCTTTATTTTAACACAATCTGACCAGAAAGAGCTGATATAGCTGGAACTACAATAGATGAGATGATTTGTGTTGTGAAACAAGTCTTTCACATGTAAAATAGTTAAATCGTTTTTCAGTTTGTCACAGGACCATGATCACTTGTATTAATCACAGGCTCCTGAAAATGTGTGGTTTAATTCAGTTTGGTCTTTTCTTTTTTTTTTTCTTTTTTTTTAATTTTCGAACCTAAAACCTTTGTGGGTAGTTATTGCTAATGTGAGCGTTGTGTCAACATGGTAAATGATGAACATTCCACCAAATCAATCAATCAATTCAAATATGGTTTAATACATGACTAAATACTAAATACTAATAAAATGCAATACTAAATACAATCAATGACTTAAATACTGTCTCACTTTCACTGTAGGCTGTTTTAATCATACTTAATTTGTTTATGTTGTTGTAAGGCGACTTGAGTGTCCAGAAAGGGGCCTAATAAATAAAATGTATCATGTATTATTACAATAGAAATATGTAGAACTACACCCCCAACATGATGTTACTGCAAAGTATCAATAGGCACACAAAAACTGACATCATTTAGATTAGGGGTGGGTAGTTATTTTTTCATGGGGCCACATGAGAACCTGGAAATACTGTAGAGGGCCGGGCCAAAATGCTTAACCCTTTTAACCCTATAATCATAGCTATATTTATTGAAACATCTGCTCTTTTTTGTCTGTTCTTCTTTTTTTATTATTATTCTTATTTTTACATACTAGCTTATTATGAACCAGATAGTATGTGTTTTAATAAAGATTGAATTGAATAGTCGAACTGTCAAATATTTACCATTCTTATGTAATTAAATACCTAAAACTCTGTGTTATAAGATGAAAAGGCCAAAAAGGAATTGAATTTTCTTCAACTTTCAAGCCCTGTTTCAAGCCCCGTTTCACAGCTTTCAGGGGCTGTTTGAATGATTAAAATTGCACAAAGTAGTGAGGAGTTATGGTCATTTGAAATAGTGGGGTCACCGGTGATCCCTGTTTAACTCAATTCTGCATAATATGAATTGTATTTCTTTACAAAACACAGTAAATAGCATTGTTTTCACGCAGTGGTCAGACTGGTAAAAGTTTCTGTTATGACAAAGCAATGAAAAAGTGAGTCTGCCTTACAAAAAATGTTAAATGTTAATGTTAAAAAGACACCTCTAAAATAAAAGCAATGCAGCTTTAGTCCATACATGAGGTAAAATCAGAAAATATGTTTATTTTGTAATTCCAAATTAGCTTAAACGGGCCGGTAAGAGTCAACCTACTGTAAGTATGTGGCCCAGGAGCTGGACAATGCCCCGGTCTGATTTAGACGTTGTTGAAGAGTTGAGTCATGTCTTGTCTGTGGCTGGTGGGAGATGACAGGGTTAAACATTGAGTTGCTGGAGACCGGAACATGTGTGATTGATTTCTGTTTGATCACACAGCAAGATACATTTTGAGCACATAATGCCGAGATGGACATAAAAAGTGTAAGAAAGTCCAACATCACGGCATTGCATGCAGATGTGAGAGAGGATCAACCACAGAAGTGTGAGAAATTAATGGAGAGAAAGAATCAGTGAGACATGGGACGACTGTGTGACTGTCAAAGCAGAAACATCCCATGAAACACAGGCTTTGTTTTAAAGGAGCATATCTTTGATCTGCTCTAATGTTTCCTCATCACAAACAGACCTGGAGTTGTTTCATTTCGTTCACGCGTGTTTAACACACAAATGCTGCATATTTAGACTCAGTTTGAGTTCTTCTCTCAAATGGGTACCACACTAATACAGGAAGTGATCCACTGTGTTTTTAAACTCTATACACCTTCAGCAGAATCATTTGGACAGGCTAATTTGCATAATATGGGACCCTAAAATACTAGTTATTTTGGTTAAGGTCAAATACAAATATAGTTTACACAACAATGCACTGAGCCTCCTCTTTTGAAGCTGCTGGGACCTCATAACTATAATTCTAAAGTTTCTATTCAGTTTTGTTGGAGGAAGTTCAGATTTGCACATGATGCAAACTCTCTAGTTACTGCAGTCAGCGGAGGTGCTCACACAGACTTAATCTCTGCATTGGGATAGAATATGAATAT
The DNA here is from genome assembly GCA_034769755.1 of Odontamblyopus lacepedii. Classification (NCBI taxonomy): domain Eukaryota; kingdom Metazoa; phylum Chordata; class Actinopteri; order Gobiiformes; family Gobiidae; genus Odontamblyopus; species Odontamblyopus lacepedii. Next base: position 10,489,546 of record CM068352.1, read on the forward strand.
GGCCAGGGTAATATAATCGCCTTCTTTTCCTGTGCTATAAAGTGGACCCCCCCTCCCAAACATTTTCCTCTTCCCTCGAGCTGCACAGGGAACTAGACTCTGCACCAAGAAAACTATAGCGTTTTCACTCCATCAAATGCTACAAATTTCTGCAAATCCGCAGAGAAAGAGACTACCTGGATTTCACCTCACTGCTTTTATGCAAACATAGAGAGAAACTCCAGATCGTGTACAAATAGAAAACAGGGAATAAAACTGCAGTGTTTGGAAAGATGGATGCCAAAACTAGTGTAAGGACCATAACAAACAGCTTTGCTTATTGTGCTATGTTGACATTAATGGATTATGCATATTTAAAAAAATAAGTATAAATTCATGGGAAAATAGTTCCAATTACTTCATCATTATTACATCATTCTTCAGAGGGTCTCACTGCAGTCCTGCCAGGCCCTGTTCACTTCCACTGAGCCACAGACTTGTATCTTTGCAATCTCCAGCAGAAAACAGGCACTAGCTCCACTGCTCCTCCTCCTGTCGCCTCCTCTGGCCTCTCTCCTCTCATGAGGTTTGTGTGTTCACATGACATAAAACTGTGCACCACTCTCTTCCATTTTAAAAAGAAGTGTAAATGTTTAACTCTGAGCAGATACATGAGCTATGAGACTTAGTTTATGCTATAGTATTCTACTGTACTGTTACGAATTTGTTTGTTTTCTCTTGCTTTATTTATGAACTGGTGTCAAGATGATACAATGAGGAATAAAGGGGAGGCATAATAAGCTTCAGCCTACAACTTTTCGGTCTGTGTATGTGAAATGTGACTGTCTATGGAATAATGCCAGAATATGCTTATGACCGAAAGAAATTAATCAATCAATCAAACATTGCAGTGTGTCTTTAGCCTCTCTCAGTCTCATGTGTGCTGCACTGTGGCCTAATCTCTGCTTTACAGTCTTACAGTCTCCTGTCTCCACTTTAAACCCAGAGAAGTGTATCAGCACAGCCAGCAGGGGGAGCCCTGCTCTGCCAACACCACAAGCTTGACTTTGTCATCCATCAGTTTGACAGGGCCACAGCGTTCTCCAGTTTGTGCCCTCTTCACACTCACAGAGCAGTTTAAGAGCACAGTCCTAAAACCCTCCTTCATTTCCCCAAACACTGCACCATCCTGTGGCACAATAAAGCTCTGATGGAGCAGGACAAATACAGGAGAGATGAGGACACATGATACTGGGACAAGTCCATGAGGGAGAGTGGACAGAGCACAGAGGAAGTGTGAGTCACTGACCTCACAGAGGGAAAGGAAGAACAGGTTAAAGACTTGAGGAGCTGTGAGAAATGAACCGTGAACAGATCAGAGCAGATACAAAGTTGGTTCAAAGTTTTGGAGGAGGAAGGCCTCAGGCCTCTCTGTTTGTGGACTGATCACTGGAGCATGTTTCCAGGTCTGAGAGAAGAGACTGGGAAAGGCAGAGGTGAGATGACAGGGATCACACCACTCACACTCAGAGTGATAACAAGACATGGCAACCACAGCCACACACAGGCTCCAGCTCCAGCAGATTTATGGAGCAGCTCCTCTGTCCTGTCACAGCCTGTGATAGTGGCTCAGGTAGAGACATCTCACTTCACCTGGAGACACAAGGGACTCAAATACAAATGTTACACTAGGCCCCATGTCCAGCTCTGCGCCCATGGACAGTTCAAAGGCAGCAGCAGCAGCAGGAGCAGTACGGCTGTGAGCAGATGACAAATGGATATAAGTAAACGCATACTTAGAGAAAGTGTGTAGAGCTGCAGTAACAGATGAGAGGGCACAGTCATGTGTAGTGGAAGGAACTCATCCAGGGACATGGCCATTTAAGGGACATGACCATTTCATGACCACTAATTCTACACCAGACCTCAACATTGCTACATAAATTTAGCCCTTTCACAGCTACCATTACTCACCCTCTGTTAAACTCCAAATGGTTCTATCTACATTTAAACAAAATGATCACTTTTATTGCTGTATTAGAGTGAAATGAACCAAAGGTGATGTGACTTTTTTACTGTGATCCTCCTTTTGATGGCTTCAGTGATAAAGTGTCTTTGTACACCTCATGTGGGTGAACTGATAAAAGCATCTCTTTAACTTTGGGTCAGGAGACAGATAAAGACGTCTGATTCTATCACAATGGAAGATAAAGTCTGATGTGAAGGGTCGCACATAAAGAGACAGACACTGAATAAAATGGGCCACACACACAGACACCCCCCCTCCCCCCCTCCACACACACACACAGATTTTCTGTCTATAAAAATTAGATCTCTTTTGTTCTTGTGCCAGATCACGTCCATGTTGTGCCAAGTTGGGCGTCATTAAAACATCAATAAAGAGATAATGTTGGACTTAGTGTCTGGATGTGGACCAGTGGCTGATGGGACTTTGTACTGTGGCTCACACAGATTGATATGTGCAGCACTCTGCACTGACTTCTACGCATTTATCAATCTAACTCTCGCTGAAAGCGATCGGGAAAAAGACTTTGTGACAAATATTTGAATAAGACTGGTTGAATCTTTCACATCCACTAACCTCTCTGAACATTTACACAGGTCCACTGATATAGTGAGAATCCATCATGCTGTGTGAGGTTCAGGATGATTTAAAATAAAAAATATGTTCAAATACAATTGCCTTTTTGTTTTAAATCTTAGCTCAAGATAGGTCCACAGATCCTGACCAGTTGCCCCAGCAGCTTTGAAAGATGGAGGACAAGAAAGTGTAAAACAACTGATAAACTCACCTGTGTATCATAAAAGTCTTCACAAACGTTGCTCGATCTTTATATGATGAAAAACAGCAGTGTAATCACGTGCGTCTTATGAACATCTTTTGCCATTTCATCTTTTACTTGATATTTGTTTTTCTATAAGCAGAACAGAGAATAGTGGAAAACTGCAGACATATTACAAAATATATTTTCATTTTGGTGAATGAGAAGAGTGCAAGCATAAACACAAAATAAGCTTACAGACAAACCAATGCAATGCAATAAGAAAATTGCTTTCAGAAGGCAGCACTGGGGGCCACTAGATCAATTCAATTTGAAGCAAGTTTCCACATAATGCCTATGTAGCTAAACTGAATAAAAGGAACACATCACTCAAATGTAGTCTAGAGCTACACTGAGGGAGTATTTCAGTCCAAAAGTCGATACACAGAGATTTATAGAATTATTACAATAGCCCGGAAGTATCAAGAAAACAATGTACTGATGTAATGGCCTCATGAAACAGAGGCTGACAATACTGACAGATGTGTTCATATTGTCAACTGAAATATTTCATTTCAATGTCATTCTTTGATAAATAAAACCAAAACGGAATGGAATGCCTAAAACTAAAACTATATTACTTTTCATTGACCAAAACTGACTAAAAGTACTAATATTTTTGTTGAATAAATGAAACCACTTACTACTTAAATGAATGTCCAAGGAACATGTCGGTATGAAGCGATATATAATAAACATATTTTTGGTTGACTAAAATGATTACGGATTCAGCCTAAATCATCATTAGATTTTCATTCAAACAGAGCTTTTAGTTCTATCATTTACAAACAAATTCTACTTGCTCTCACCTCAGATTAACAGTTTAGTGTTTTGCTCAAAAACAAACTAATCGAGATGGGAGTGGAAATATTCTCTGTTAAGATGCATTACAGATTACTTCACTGGGACACTCAGCATGTCTCAGCATCTGAGACACTGTTGTCTGCAACACCGAAGCTCCACAGGGGGCTGTACTGTCACCAGTTCTGTTTACCCTGTACAACTGTGTCACATGCAAAAGTACTCTGATGACACGGTCATTGTAGGGTGTATCAAGAACGGTGACGAAAGGGAGTACAGGCAGCTCACTGAGGACTTTGTGGTGTGGTGCAGGGCTAACCAACTTCAGGTGAACACTGCAAAGACCAAAGAGACGGTGGTGGAGGAACAGGCCACAGCTGCAACCTGTGACCATTGAGGAGGACACTGGAGTTTGTTTTGTGTTATAAGTATTTGGGCTTACATCTTGACCACAGATTGGACTGGTTGGAGAATACAGAGCTGCGCTACTGAAAGGGACAGAACAGGCTGTATTTTCTCAGAAGGCTGAAGTCCTTTAACATCTGCCATAAGCTCCTGCTGATGTTCTACCGTCATCTCCAGTGTCTACTTCAACGCTGTGGTCTGCTGAGGAGGAATCCTCAAGAAGAAGGACGTCATGTGGTGGGATAAGCTGGTGAGGAAGGCAGGACCTTTAGTGGGTGCAGAGCTTGACTCATTCACGTCTGTGGCTGAGAAAAGGGTCCTGTCCATCCTGGATAACCCACAGCACCCCCTGCACAGCACCATCAGTGGACAGGAGAGCACCTTTGGGGACAGACTGTTGTTCTTGCCTTGCTCTTCAGACAGACTCTGGAAGTCGTGTGTACCACAGGCCATTCAACACTTCACTATAATTTGATAAATGTACATACACTGATGTTAGTGTATTATGTGCTGTATGCTGCCTGAAATACAATAAAAATCTATATCTATGTGATTCAGCGTAAATTTGTGATGTTTTCCAGTATCTTGTGATATTTTTAGTTCTTTCTTTTTCCCTCATAAGCAGTCATATTTGTTTTGAAACCATATTTGCCCCTGTTCCCCAATCCACCTGTCAATCATCATCTGAACTCTGAAAGATTCACCGATGGCCAGGCTCACGTCTTGATAAGAATTGAAGAAGTGTATTTTGGATCCCAGGCAAACAGTGACTGACAGGAGAGGGTGAATTTATCCACTTTATTGTTGTTGTTTTAACTCGACTCCTGCAGACTTGCACAAGTTTCCTCAAAGAATCTTTCACAAACACACTTCGTACATTACACGTCTCTGAATCTAACAGAGAAGCAGCTTTGTCCAAACTTTATACAGGAAGCACACAGTAGAATGACTATTTGAACTGAGAGGCAGACATCAAAACAAGCCAGACGCCCTGTGAGCCGCAGTGGGCAGTGTCTGTAATCATAGGCCTGAAGGTGAAGGGAGAAAAACAGAGTAACTCAAAATAAAAGTGTTTTGAACAGGAGGATGTCCAGTTCTGCACCTTGAGGCTCCAGTGACGCATGCAGCTCCGTTCTACTGCAGAGGATTTGTGTTCACATCAATACACATGAAGCAAATGGAAATACGGCGGTGGTGCAGAAAAGATTTAAAGTGGACTAAAAACTTACTCAACTTTTTCTCAACTATGTGGCGTTTTAATAGAATTCTCTTCTTTCTATTTTTTTCTACCATTTTAGTCCATCCATCCATTTTCTTCGCACAGACAGTCCCTCCAGCGTGTCTTTTTTTTTGCCCGTTTTAGTAAAAAATTATAAAAAATAATCATTTAAAGGTGCATTGAATAACTTGCTGGAGGGTCTGTCACAGTCCGCAGTATGGCCATAAACTTACAAATCCACATGGAAACTTGCAAGCCAAATCACAGGTTAGATTTGTGGAGAGGCGATCCCACACCTCAAAGAAAGAAGAGTTGTTTTTTAAAATACTTTTGCACAATAAATAACACCTGTAGTCGAATAAATGCAAGACAGATTAGTTTAATACTGTACTTTGGACAATTTAAACCAAAGCATTAACATCTCCAGGTTGCAGACCAATTTCCGCCATTAAATTAAAAAAAAAAGCCTCACAGAAAGTCATAATTATGAGTTTGAAAGTCATAATTATGAATTTAAAAATCATAATTATGAGATTAAAAGTCATAATTATGAGATTAAAAGTCATAATTATGAGATTAAAAGTCATAATTATTACTTTTAAATTCATCCCGTTTGGACTAAACCAGCTCCATGGACAGAGTGTAGTAAGATGGACACTTTGCACGTCGTCATTCATATGGGATTTGTGTGGATTTCTCTCTTTCTTGTCTTTCATAAGTGAACGAGGAAATGGAGCGATGTGGAGATGTCCTGAGTTCCTGGAGGACGGCCTCTCCTGGAAAATGACCGAGTGCTTCCACGTCCACGACAAGGGCAGATTCAGAATCGACTTTATAACTCGTAATTATGACTTTTACACTTGTAATTACGACTTTAAAATTCATTAGGACTTTTAAACTCATAATTATGACTTTCTGTGAGGTTTAATTTTTATCTACTGGTGGAAATGGACTTAAAAAACAGAAAAAAAAAAACAGATTTGAACAAAGCTGAACATATTGTATTACGTGAAAGAGGAATCATAACCAGCTTCACAATTTGCAAGTGTCTTTCCAAAAACAGGAGCCCCAAGTCGCTCTACATAAACAAGCAGTCTTGGCAACTCTCCCCTTTAGTCTTCCAAACAGTGCCCAGTTTCACAGCTCATTTGGACATCGATTGTTGGTGAAGTTTAGGTGTTTAGTCCAACTTTAAGAAAGGTGTTAATATAATGTACCACTTCTATCATCCTTTTACCTTCAACAGAGATTATTGCACCTTGAAAGCAAAAAGAACATGGTTCTATATAGATGCTTATGAATTCTTAGATCATACACATCCACTTTGCAGACCAATTCTTATATAACTGTACTTTTTTCAGAGTGACTCGGAGTTCTGTTGAACTCATAGGGACTTGTATATTGTATACATCTTAAATAGACTTGCCATGTCTATAGAAATGGTGCACAACTTATTTTTGTAGTAACAGAAACCCAAAATATAAAAGAACTTAACAGGATATAATGTAAAATAGTCCCTTATGAGCTAAAATCATCATTGTATCCATCCATATTTACTATGACCTGGAGCTGATGAAAGAAAGTATGGTGTGTCTATGGTGCAGCTCATTCTTTTTCAACAATTCAAACCTTAGTGAAATATCAGGAGACTGTGATGACATCCATCAAAAGCCCAGTTCAAAATTCCCGATATTTAACAATAAACAATCACCCAAAACAACAGAGGCTTTTAGAGCGTGTGTTCAGACCTGAGACCACATACACCCGTTCATTTCAGTAAACAGTGTGAGATATGATGATGGATTGTTCAGTCTCTGTAATACACATAGTTAAGGAAGACTAATGGTTTCCCCACATTGACACTTCAATAATGTGCAATAACAGCTGCAGGGCTGCTCCTCATAATGACACATACCTGCTCTAAAATCAGCACCGTGTGGATTCTGTGTCAATTCTGTGGGACCAGGTTTTTTTCATTATTTTGGGAGACTCACGGCAATGAGGTTGTGCCGGACAGTAAATAGTTTCACTGTTGGAAATGAAAATTTGTGGATGTCTCACTGAGAGAGAAAACTAGAATGAAATTGAAAATCACATGAGATCTTTTGGGTCAATAAAGCGAGCTGCTGATCTAAAGAATACATTGGAAAAAGCAATGCTTGTTCAATAATCAACTAAATACATTAAAAGACATGGTCAGAACATTGATTAACTGACTAAAGGGATTCAGTGTGGTGCTGGTATAAAATCTCAAATGATTTCGTGCTAAAACCACATGTATACAAAAGTACTAACAAACAGTGGTATGGTGGCTGAGTGGCTAGCATTCTCATCTCACAACAAACAGGTTTCAGTCCATCTGGGCATTCTGTGCAGAGTTGCATGTTTCCCCTCATTTCGGGTTAGGTTTCCACTGGCAAGCCCAAACCTTAACCTTGCACAGCATAAACTCAAGAGAATCCAAAGCCAAATCCAAATCCCGAACCAACCAAAACACTGTTGTGATGCTACATCCAATCAGATTCAAGTAGTCATCATGGTGTTCTGTGTTTTCTGATCACTTCCACTAAGAGCCTTTCTGGACTGATAATGTGTAGAATTCACAGTGTTACTAATATCAATCTGGTATGAGCCAGGTTAGAAAACATCCGCCGTAGGTAATACCTCCAGCTAAGGTAGTCCACCTCAGTTCACCCAATGAGTTAAACTTTACTCCGTCAAATTTTGATGAAACTTTGTATATAGGTTGATCATAGCCAGAAAACCCCAAATTCCAAGTTTTAGTTTGATCGGACCAAGTGTTTCCAAGATATTGCAATTTAATTTTTTCACTTTTTTGCGTGGTCGCTGAATTTCAAATTGCATTTACTCTGCAACTACTGGTCCGATATCAAAAACCAAGGTATCTCTGAAAAGGGGAAATCATTAGGAATCCAAATCTTCCAAATCATTTGAGCACTTTTGAGATGAATTAACTTTTCACCTATATTTTGACCTTGAAATTGACAATAAGGGACAATAGAAAAAATTTAGCCCTATATGTCTACTACAACATCTAAAAAATCTCAAATTTATCTAGAAGTTAACTTACCCCCATCTTAAGACATGCCAAATATCCATTCAGTGTATACAGCTATACACACACAGAGTCCAAGCTGATATACTCTAAGAAAAATTGTCAATCACACAGTACTAAAAGTCATTAAAAGTTTCACAACTGTCTTCGTTTTATGAAATCAGGATAGTTACTCCTTATCTGCAGGCCAGTTCAAACAGTGGTTAGAAATTCTGGACAGGTCATTATGCAAAATGCTGTAGTTTCGTGTTGAAGATGATTTAAAAAAAGGAGTGTTTATCACACAGTGTCTGTCAGAATCAGGTATCCAGCAAGAATCATCTTTGGATGGCCAGTAGAAGGTCTTGGCTGGTCCATGAGGGTGCATGAACTTTATCTTATATTCAGTGAATTCTTCTGATACCTCCTCCACCATACCAATCCATAAGAGGTTGTTATAGCTGCAGCACACGACGTTCTGAGGTCTAACAACAAGAGGGATATCGGCAGGGCCTTCGTGTTCGTCTTCATCACTGATGTGTCCTTGATTAACTGCAACCAAATCAGGGGGGGTTGTCCTGGTTTGAAACTAAGAACTCTAAATGGATTTTTGTGGGCTAGACTGCTAACAGGACGTGACCAGCATAGCCTTGTGCACACAATAGTCTATGCTTTGGATTATATCTTTGAAACCAGGAAGCTGCTATCACAACATAGAGACAGAAAGGAGGAACTAATACAGATGGTCATAAATAACTAAGAAGCTAGATAAGAGGTCATAGAGGAATTAGAGAACATACATTTGTAACTGCACTGCAAACATGTGGGCTCTCTATATACTATGTACATTTTACACATAATTTACCAGGGATTAATTATCATTATCACTGAGGTTGGGCGTGTCCCTTTTTGTCAATTTCAAGGTCAAAATATAGGTCAAAAGGTAATTCATCTAAAAAAATACTCAAATGAAAAAATGCCAGATTTGGATTCCTTGTAATTTCCCCTTTCCAGAGATACATTCATTTTTTATATCGGACCGGTAGTTGCTGAGTAAATGCAATTTGAAATTCTGTGGCCACACCCATTTTCGCAAAAAAGTGAAAAAAATGAAATTGCGATATCTCAGCAACCGTTACTCTGATCATGCTAAAATTTTGGCTTTCTTGGCTATGACTTACCCATATACCAATTTTCTTTGCAGTTGGATAATGTGAGGATTCAAATAGTATTTTTGGGGTGTGAATTGAGGTGGAATGACCCTCCTGACTAAGAATCTACTAACTCTGAATTATAGATCTGAACTCTAGTGATGTGTTGTGTACTGCTGTGAACATAATTTACAATTTGTCTAACTAAAGTGTGCACTCGAGAACAGTTACTGAAGAGCAGAGAGAAAACTTCACAAACTCAATTTTTCACGCCTCACTGGAGCTTTTGTTGCACTTATTTCTAGTCAATACTGAAGAAGATGTGCTCTACAAATCACACAGCTCAACCCAACAGGAACAAACCCTGCCCACATAACCTCATTTACTCCTCTTGTACTTTATAATTGGGGCTGTGTAGAGAAACTGTATTCTTCACTGGCACTCTCGTATTCAGCAGTAGGACTTTATATGAGAGAAAATCTGGACACTTTTCCAGAAAAAAATAGCCTAAATGCATGGGAAGATCAGAGCAGCCATTTTGAAGTTTGCATCAGATGTGACAGAAAGTCTTTGGTGTTTCTATCACTTTTTGTTTTTCTATTTGATCATAAAATTCATGATTTGAACCTAGAGGTTTTTTTTTTTGTCAATAAAGCAGCTATGTTAAACTACCCATCACATATTACACATATTACGAGTGCATTATTAGAAGATTCAAAGAGATGATGTGATAATTAAAGGCAGAGAAAGATGCATACTTGATCTTCATGAACTATATTCTTTTCATCTATCTTCTTTTCATCTCTAAGTACAGACAGCTCCAAGTCGTTTTCACTCCTTAAAGAGTCTGTACTTATTTAAATTTTAAATGTAACTTTATATTATGCTGTATGTCATTAATGCAAATGACTCAGAAAAGATAAATAGATTTCTTTATCGCAGACTCCTGTTATAGAGTAAAAACATTTTTTTTAAAAACTCACTCACTAAAACTCATTCAAATAATCGTCAGAACCTATGAATCTAGCAAAGCATTTTGTTGGGTAATAAATAACAGAGAAACAGCTACACCAGGGACACCATTTTTGTCCATTCATTTGTATGGGACATTGTTTGAATCCTGGGAAAACCACTGTGAGATCAAAGGTCTTACAGTATATTACACAAAATTGAGCTTTAAGCCATGTTATAAAGTTGTTACCTCTTTAAAAACATACCTGAAGTTCCGTTTTGTTTCATTCACACATGTTTGAGCAAATCCTGTATTAGTAGTATTAGTATAAGCATCTCCAAAGCTTCAAGGTAACATCTACTTCTTAGATCTTAAAACAGCGTAATATGGGTCCTATAAAACAAAATGGGCAGAAATGGAGGAGAACCACATTTAAACAGCAAGGTGACCATCGTAAACAGTTGCTTCCGTGTCACGTTATGCAATATTAGAGTAGCAGGAAAGACTAAGTCAACAATTTAAACTAAAACATGTTCGGGATTCGTGGTTCAAAGTCAGGAACAGGCCCTTTAGAGCTACAGCATACATCACACACACACACACACACACACACACGCGCAGTAGGTGGACATCCCCTTTACACGTCTGTGCACAAACAGCTCTCAGATTGGTGGTTATTAAAATGACATGTTTTCCTCCCTAAATCAGTGGTTTCCAAAAGTGGGTGTTGGGACGCATCAGGGGGTCACGAAGCATGAGATGAGGGCAGTGGTTATAGGAGTACTATGTAACTTTATTTGATTGTTTCTATGGATATGTCATTGCTCTGCCTGGAATGTTCCACAGTATGACATTTAAACAGCTCTACCTTACATTTAGTCAATTACAGGTGGTTTTATAGCTCAAAAATACCTAGAAAAACAGGCATTGTGACGGTGAGTGGGGTTGCATCTCCACAAATCTGACCTGTAACTTGGTCTGGTGTGGTCTCCAAAAAGATAGGAAGGTTTAATAGCATACTGTGTTAATACCAGGCAAAGCAATAACATATATACAGAGAAAAGAATTTGACAATGCACCTTGAAGTAAAAGTGCAGATACCAGAGCAAAAAAAAAAAAAAAAAAACTCAAGTAAAAGTAAACATATCTCATGAAAAATTCAACTTACGTAACGGTACATGTATTCATGCTGAATCGTTTCGGTACGGGACGTTTGGTTCAGTGCAGGGTTGTGCACGAGTGAGTTCGCAAAATTTGTGTGTGTTTACATTCCGCCTCTACATGTACACATACATGGAAGGCTCGGCTCTTTAATATTCACAAGGGAACCCGTCCATGAAATCGAGTTAGAGCGTTTTGATTTAGCACAAGTGGGGCTAGTTTGAGAGTGAGCCATTGTTACTGATCCCACGGCCCTGGGCGAGAGGAGCTGTAGAGGTGCAGCCGCCTGTCGGCCCATGAGATCAGCTGTGCTATCTCAGCCCCCGGGTGCTCCAGGTGTGACTGTTGACTAAACCAGGTCTGAACCAGGTCTAAACCAGAACTAAACCAGGTGGGTCTCTGCTGCCCAATTCAATGTACTTAACTTATTAATATTACCAAGCAGCACTTTGTATCTATTTATTTCATTTTCCCGTTTGTATAATGAAAACAAATGGTTGGTTTAACAAACAAACAAACGAGCAAATGGTTTTGCAAGTTATTCCTATACTATATCTAAAATGAACCCAACTGTGACCTTAAAACCGAGGTATGTACCGAATCGTGATGTTTGTGTACTGTTACACCCAGACTAAGCAGTAAAAAGTATTTCATGTCTCTAGTAAAGCTTTAACTGTATTCATTTGATACGGATGTGAGCTAAATTTTGTTCAACAGAAACAAATGAATCAATGTTTTTTCTAACTGCTTTTATTTGTATATATTTGCTTAAACTATGCTAAAAATAAACCCCTCAGGCTCTTAAGCAGGTCTCACAGAATAATAAAAAATAATTTAACTTTTCAGTTCTAGTCAAAGCTGGAGCGGAGCAGCGCAGCTCTTCCTCCCATGAAGCCGTCACCCTTTTTGTAATATGTCCCTCATTGTTGTGCATGTGTCACCTTGCAGTGCAGAGGTATGAGGGAGTACAGGAGTCAGCATCACTTTATCTGATTATAGCCGTGCACGGTCCAGCCTCACTGTGTTTATGCATTCACTGTCAACAGCCTGTTCAATAAACCATGAGGCTCCTGCTCCAGACCTCCATAATGCTCCCCCTGCTCTGCATACACTCCTGCTGTGCTCCATTTGAAAACTCTCTGAAGCATTTCTTTAAGGTGACACCCAGCACCCACCACTGTCAGGTCCTGCCTCCTCCCGGTCACTCCAACATGGCTGCCGCTTTGTATTCTGCACATGGAGCCACGGGAAAGACAAACGCTCACACTTGTGTAAGGGCACCAGACCTTGAGATTACATCCCACTGGGCTAAAGGGGGAGGAAGGAAGTAAAAAGGGGTATTAGTGAAGGAAGAGAGTTATCCAACAGAGCTAGGGGAGCCCAGTCATTTATTACTGCACATACGTATCTGTATCCTAAAGGTGTACTTTGGAACTTTTATATTGGGGTGTGTCTGTTCTCTTAATGGAGATGCTATTTATTTTGTTTTGAATGTCCCACAGTATGACTTTAAGCCTGACATTTAGGCCCCGTTTACACATACACGGGTATTTTTAGAAACGAATATCTCCCTTACTCCATTTTCTGAAATAACATCGTGCACACAGCATCGTTTTCAAAAAAGTTTCAGTTTACATGAACCCACATAAATACGCCGTCAAGCGCCGTCATAACTATGCCAAGCCTCTAGGGGCCAGTGTAGAAAGAAAGAAAATGCTCTGCTCTCCAATCAGAATCCTCATTTCAACAATGCTATTCTTGGAGAAATATCCATGCGATGATGACCGCGACATCCTAAAAATTTCACGCCTCTCTTCCGGGATGACCACTTCATTTTCCGGAGAAGAGGGAAAATTTCTGACCGCCGCTTGCCTCTCTTTATCAATATGATTCATCAGCTGTGCAAATGCAAACACATGACGAGTGTTTGCACCAGAAGTAATGCGACTGCTGCTCTGAACGCTTCCATGATCATCACCATAGAAAAACGTAAACACTGATCGCACTTTGGCGCGTCAACTGCCTAGAACGCCGTTTATGTCACTTTACACGCAAATGCCAAACCGTAGTTTTCCGAAATCTCCACCTTAGCTGGAGTTTTTAGAAAGATTCATTTTCAGAGGCGAATTCTCCGTTTGCGTGTAAAAGATGGGTACAAACGAAGGGAAATTTCTCCGTTTTTAAAAATATCCGTGTACGTGTAAACAGGGCCTTAATTACTTCGACATGTTTTACTTATAGTGACTGGCCTTGTCTGATCTAATGATTAAACATGCGTGGAGGCAAGCACGAGGCAGACTGAAAATTCACACTGCACCAAGCCTGTTATTAATGTCACAATGTGAACTTTATAACTTATTTATAGCGTGTCTTTAGGATTTCAATGTTTTGTTTTCACAGCAGAAGCAGATTCATCTTTCATGAGGATAATGTTGTGATGTGTTCTGACAGTGATTGGCGGCTACAGCTGTTACACCTGTGGGACCAGACCTCCCAAACTCACACACAAACTCTACACACACACACACACGTCAGCTCACATTCATCTGGGCTCATCCTGCTCAGGGCACAACCATGATTGATAGACAGCCTCCTGGCCCTATGTTTGTTTGGCTGTTGTGTCTCAATTGCTCCATAGAATTACCTACAGCCTGACCTGACACTTTCTCTTCTCGCCTTTTCTCTCTCTGCTGTCTCTATGTGATGCTGTCTGACATGGACACAGAATATACCCATGCTAAATCCAGTCTAGCCCGCAGGCTGTGTATATAAATGGACAACCACCATACTCCAAAATGGTTCGAGACATGTTTCCCTAGAGGGTTTTAAATCTGACACAGAGTTGGCAAAGGCACTGAATTGTTTTTATACTGAATTTGTAACCATAGACTTTGCTGAAATTCAGGAGCTTAAAAGGCAAGCTAAGGAAAGACCAGGAAAGTTGAAAATGTATTCAGGTCAACCAATTTCAACAAAAGTATAGGTCTGGATTACGGATGGGCATTCGATTCAATTTTCTTAATCGATCATCGGGAGAATTAACAATCGATTACTGATTAATCATTTACGTTTTTATATTAAAATTATCATTATTATTACTATTACTAATCTGCATAAATAAACTCAACTTTACAACGTACCGCTATAGAGCCACATCAGACCATTTGAGATTATATTATTATTGAGTTTAATGCAATTTTGCGCACATTTGTTCACATTTTACAGAAACAAAACCACATGGCTCTTTTGCATAAACTGTAAATTTCCTTGCGCGCTGATGTAGCTTTTGTGGACTAAAGGACACGACTCTGGAATATGAGTGTTCTTTCTGTGATAGAGGGATGTTCTGCTGATGGTGAGTCTGTTCTGTGCGTATATCGCGTTGGAGATGGTTTATGTTTTCAGAGATCATACGAGTGCAGATTGTGCATGTGTTGGTTTAGTTCTTTATTTAAGTCATTTTACTTTATTTATGTTGGCCACTTTATTTATTTTGGCTACTGTTGTGACAAAAAGACTGAAAAGTGTTTGTCTTTTGGACCCATGCGCACTCAACTGTCGCAGTAACCGGGATACTGCGAATACATGCACTATGACCAAATCGGGATACTCAAAAAAAAAACAATGATAACCGAGATACTGATGTGCACGTAAACTCAGTCACTGAGGGATATAGTGATCTCCAAGGAGGCGAGCCAGAGCCGAGACGTGGGACTGTGAGGCCGCAAGTCCAGTGTTTGCCTCGTCTCCTTACGTACCGCTACAGTAACCTACATTCGGTTTGTCGACTATAAATGAACATGAAAATTCTTAATGATCAATTATCAATTAGTCGGCTAAACATGTCCATCCCTAGTCCGGATAATATCTGTGGTCGTATTCTTAAAAAACTGTGCTGAAAACTTTGCTGAGTTCTATTTTTAGTGTTCTACAGTGTGGATGATTGAAATGTGAAATGTGGGACTAACCTCTGAAATCTGCAAAACAAATTTACCTACGGGTATGAATAAAGCAACCTAACCTAACAGGAAGTGTTCATGGGAGCGCTTCCGGCTCCACTGACTCAAATTGGGTTTACATTGAAATTGTCACCCCCTCAATTTGGTTTTAAAATGTTCGTATTAACTCGCTGAACATAATCCTGGTGTTTTTATTTTACTGTTTTGTCCATAAATAAATTCCTATTCCTAATTTGGACCTTGGCTACAAATTCGCTCCTATAACTGCTAACATCGTGAGCTTCATTTGACTAGAGCACAACATTATGAGTGATGTCACGTTGCCTTAATCCACTTCTTTATACAGTCTATGGTCTAATCTCTGGAGTCGCTGCAGTCTTCACACCTCCTCATCTCTGCTTCTCAACATTTGAACAGAGGAGGTACAAACCTGTCACTCACTGATGGATGGGTTTGTGTGTGTGCATTGCATCAACTTTCAGACACTTTATCAAAGCACCTAAAAAGTATTTACTGTCTTGGAGAATTTATATATTCATTTGTTGAATACTTTTAACATAATATTACTGTTTAGCATTTTCTAGTTTTGAATTTAGAAAGGATTGCATAAGATTTTAGTGAAGTACAAGGTGTATACAACAGAAAAACCTGATCTTTAAAATCCCGTGCACGTTCCTCCGCACCATCTCTGATTTATAGATCCTTGACATTTGTTGTTGCCAGTTTTTGTGGATAGCTCTTTCTTGAATACACCCAAGGAAAACATGGGCAGATAAATAAAATACATGGACAGACTTCATGGTCATCCAAGTACAATGTGTTGAAGTGTGTTCATATATTTGGGTCCCACAGTGATGGATGCTGCATAAAGACCAGCCCAGACCTGATTTTTACACAATGGGAGCAAAAGGAAGGTCTCCTCTTGTGTCTGGAGTCAGAACCAAACATGATCGTGCAACCAGATTCATTTAATTCAGTGACACATTTGAAATAAAGGAGCTCATTGGTCATTTATCATTTATAACTTACTCTAATATATGCATAAGATTCAACAGTGTCAGGTATTAATTTTGAATCAAATGAAAAAATTTGTGATGTCAGAAACGTTGCATTATTAACGAGTTAACACAAAACAATTTTAACGGTGTTAAATTTTTTTTAACGGCGTACATTTTTTTTTATTGCAAACTAGTTTTTTCATAAGCTGTGGCCACTGCTGTAACATTAGAAAAACTACAGGATCCGGCTGTAAACAGGAAACAAAACAATTTCTACTAAACTGACAAGCCCTGTCAGGTGCACTGATGTTATTTATACAAAGAAAAGGCGTCATACTCCACAACATACTCCAAAACACACGGCAAATCCGCGCTGACCTTCAGTAAGGACAGAAAGTTTTGCAGGCTCTCTCCTCCGGCTGTTCTCACTGCTCTGTGCTGTTATATCCATAAACTCACGTATGGCAGCACGACTCATATCTGTCTCACTATTTAATAGATATTTCATACCGCTGGACTTATTTTCTTTGCTAAAAGCGTTAGCTCTGCTGTCTCACATGTAAACCTACA
Source organism: Odontamblyopus lacepedii (assembly GCA_034769755.1). Taxonomy (NCBI): domain Eukaryota; kingdom Metazoa; phylum Chordata; class Actinopteri; order Gobiiformes; family Gobiidae; genus Odontamblyopus; species Odontamblyopus lacepedii. The sequence continues at coordinate 10,506,639 of CM068352.1, forward strand.
GCGCCGTGTGATGACATCTTCACCCTTAGTACAGCAGCGTTGGGGCAAACACAGTTGCAATAAAACAAAAAAACATTTGCACAAAGCCTATCCACTTTTCTATGTTGATAAGAGTATTAAAATGATTATTCAAGGGACAAAAATGTGTGATTAATTTGCGATTAATCACGAGTTTCTGTGTGGAGTTTGCATGTTCTCCCCGTGTCTGGATGGGTTTCCTCCGGGCACTCCGGTTTCCCCCATCAACCCAAAACATGCAGCACCCCTATGAACTAACATCAAGGACCATGACGTCCACCCTCCTGTGGGTCACCACCTGCAGAGGGGTTCATGCGCACTGACTCAGCACACTGACTTTTTTGTGTGTGTGCATTTTTTTACATCAATATTGCAATTTCAAATGTCCAAATGATAACATAATGATCTACATTTGTCAAAGATTATTACTACAGTATATAGCAGACACAAGCACAATGTGTCCTCTGAGTTGTCAGTCTAAAATGTCATCACTATTGATCAGGGCCTTTTCTGTCAAATACCCTGTCACTGGTGACTGTGAAGGTGACTGTGACTGTGACATGCTCCCAGTACTTGTGGGGCTGGTCAGGTCCAAAATACAGATGTCACGAATCTGTATTTTTTTCAAATCTTATTGAAAAATGACAAGAACATGAGCCATGACAGAGAATTAAGTTATCATTTGTGTTTCATGTATCATTTAAGGTTTATTGAGGACAGGAGAAACATGAGCAGAATTTGGATCAGTTCCCATTAATCTAGAGAAAACACTGGTCTACTTTCTTTTCTTTAAGAACACTCACAAAATATTGCTATGACTTGGACTCGGGCCAGAAAAAAGATTTAAGTATTAATGACCCAATAGCAAAGTTTGGCTTACTATCAGAACATTGAACTTTTGACATCATTTTTAAGCGGCTGATGTAAAAAGGCTTGTGTAAATGTATTACTTTTACACTGACCCAGATATTCTGCGCCAAGTTATAATGGGCTAAGGGTATGGGAGGGCATCCTGGTGTGCGCAGAGGAGGGCAGAGAATGTCAATGCCACCCATGTGTACACAACAGCTGGGAGGAGATTTTGTCATCAGATTCCAGTGATTTTTTGCCCTTATGTATATGGCCCCTTGTCCCATGGTAGAAAAACACACTGGAACTAACACCCGAGCGGTTTATGTCAGAAGCTGAAGAAGCTGGTTGAGATGCAAAACATATCCACTGTTAAACATTTGTCCAGTTGATAGAATGCAATTTTGCAATGGAATCATAAGCTATATAAAGAAAAGAAAATGAACCAAGAGAGTGTGATCCAGTCAAGTGAAGCTCACGAGGCTAGCAGTTATAGGAGCGAATTTGGAGCCTAGTACCAAGCTGAATAGGAATAGGATTTTTTAAATTTGTTTATCACCATCCCATAAAACAAACCAGATGCATTACTTTGAGTGTTTTAGCACAAGTGCTTGTTTTCAACACCTGTTCATATAAGAAATACATGTATAAAAACAGACACATAAGTTACATACATATAAAATATACATGACATTTTCTATGAGTGCATTTTTGGTTGGAAACATACAATAATTTTCACTTTTTTAATTTACTTTTAAATTTGTTGTTATTGGTTTCCAGTTTTAAATGGGCTGGTAAGCAGTGCCACAGTCTGGCCCCTCTGGAGCCCTTTTGAAAGAGACTGACCCAGAGTCCTGTACACTGGGACAACACAGTTGCCAATTGTAGCACCTCTTGTATTAGCTCTGTGTATGCAGTTTATGATCCTGGTAAATTCTGAAGTCTGTGGTGTATCACAGATAAGATACTTCAAAATATTTTAAGATTATTAAAACTGGTAAAATTTTCAAAGTTAAATAGGTTATGTTTCATTAAAATGTCACCGTGGTGCCAGTGTCTGGACTTTTTGTCAAGGACCTTTGTATAATGAACAAAAAGGTGGTTGAGGAGGCCTGGGACCAAGTCTGGAGTGTTAGATCTTTACGTATGAGATTACGCACGTACGAGATTTACGCATTTGAGATTATCTTTAATGTTCATATTTTGTGTGACTGATAAACTGGAAATTTTCATCCAGAGTGAGGCCAAGGTATTTAACTTCACTGACAGAATTTTTCTGAATAGTCACCTAAAAGTCAGTTTTTTTGTATGTGTACGCACCGAAAAACAAAGAGAAACTGTTCACTTCCTATTTGGAAAGCAATCGCCAGCGGGTTAGCTGTGTCCATTTATATTAATATAGTCTATGGATGGGGTTTACATGTACAACAGAAGGATTACACAAAAGCAATATTTACAAATGAAGCAGTTATGATTGCTGATAATAGAAAGCTAACACAAGGTAATGAGGACCCCAAATATCAAGACAATCCTCATGCATCATTTTAACAGAATATTCACAAACCCTAAAAACCACAACTTCTAAATATACTTATAAATACTCTTCCAAATGTGATGAGAATATCCGATCTCAAGCTATTCAAAGTCAATGTGGTGTTTTAACTCGTTCTTGTTTTCAGTGCAGTGATTCTGTCTGTACTAGCAGCCCCTCACCAGTGCCTGCAGACACCAAATCACCTCAGAGCCTCATTCACAATCACAGTGTGGACTCGGTCTGGACAGTGAGACCACTTGAGTCTTCCCTCTGTCTGCCTGTCTCCTATGACAAAGCACCAGAGCTACATTAGATTATTGAGGCACGGAGAGAGAGCAGCACCAACCACTTAGCTTCTCGAGAGCATAAATTAGGACAATAATGAATATATTATATAAGTATGATACAAAAAACACTGTTATGAGTTTTGAACAATGTTAATTTCCAAAATGGTAATGATTGACAGGCAGTTTGACATTTTTGTGTTTAAGCTTCATTGTAAATCACAAGCTGTTTCTCTGCCCTTGTGTGGGCTAAAATGAATGTTTGCACTACACCACGCTCTCATTTGAATGTGTATTCAAATAAATGCCAATCAACTCATCAGATTGTTGTTTTAATTTACATCTATTGTGCACTTTTGCAATTACAAAATTAATGTGTCTCTACTTGCAATATTTTAACATATAGGGAAACATGTTTTCAAGTAATTTGGGTCAAATTCAATACGCTTCAACGGCATTAAATTCTTACACATTACACCTTATTTCTAGGATTTTAGTGCCATTGCCATATGGTTTGGCGCTCATTAAAATCCTTGTTCTGTGATGTTATTCCTGACATGTGAATCAGCTCTTTGGCTGTGTTATGGGAACACAAATGCCAGAGCTGCCTCATAATGACAGTGATATGAGCTTTAAGAGGTTTAAATGGAGCTGTAATATTATCCTTATGGGGCGTTTGGAGTGTTTGGAGAGATCACTGTGAGTTCAGATGCCGAAATGTTACTGCTGCACTTGGGGCTACAAAGGATCCATTTAAGAGATTGCACCTGTAATTTCGTTTTATAGTCCATAATCACCTGGAAATCAGGTTTGCTGCTTTAGTGTTTAGTTTTTTTAAGAAGGCATGCCTCCTACCTGCTTTTACCTACCTACTTTATGCCTTTTCCTGTTATTTAATATTGCAGTATAACATACAGTACATTTATCATAATTATATTACATTCGGTTCATTGTAAACCACAAAATGTATATTTCCATTAATGGTTTTTATTGTTTTAAAAATGGTTATGTGACATTTATTAACCTTATCTTCCCTGCCCTGCATTCCAGTATCTGGATGGCTGCTTGCCTATGTTAGGTCAACTCCATCCCCTATCCGTCCCATTTGCAAGTCTACTCGTAATGTTTGTACTGTGTTTTGACTATGTGCTGATGCCGCAGAGGTGTTTTTTGTGTGTGCTGGTCCCACACTATGCCCCAACAGGAGCACGGTCTGGGGGCTGAAACTGACAAATAAAAGTTGATTCAGTTTCTGATTCTGATGACCCTGAGGCAACATTTTTTGAATAAACACAAGTAAATACAGAGCAGTGGGTGGGAAAATGGATGAAAATGGCAATGTTTTGAGCACTCAAGACTCAAAGGAAAATACAGAATGACTCAAACATAAAAAAGTCAGTCAAGATACAGGTCTGAGATAATGATGCTAATGCTAATGATGAGGGGTCTGTTATGATCATAGAATGTATAAAGACGTGGAAAATGGGAGTGAGACATCACCCATAGCGTTTAGCTCCAGTCACATCCAGTTGTGGGGGCGAATTTGGAGCAGAGTTCCATATTAGGAATAGAAATTGTCTTAAAAAAGTCTTAAAAGCAATGAATTTATAAATTTGGAAATAATACCTTAAAAAGACTTGAAAAAGTCTTGAATTTTTATATTTGGCTTTTAATCAAATTTGTGCAGTAACTTCTCGGTGTCAGATTTCTCCACAATTATTTGGTTAAATATTGTCGAAATATCATCTAAATAAAGAGCGGCGGAACCAATAATTGAGAATATGACACAGCCCTGGGTCAAAATACTCTGAACATGTCACTGAAGATCAGACACTACAGAACCACAAGAAACAAGCTCAGCAGAAGAGCAAAATAAAGGAAAATCTCAGCAGAACACAAAGTTTGACTAACTTCATTATGTTGTTTTTTAGCGTTGGTTTTGTATTATCGAGCAAAACATTTCATGCTGCGGTTCTGGGGAAGAGTCTCTACGCCCCAGATTCTTTTGTTTGAGAAATAAATGAACACAAATTCAAGAATTTTGTTTTTCTTTGCCTGTAGGTCTATGAAATAGGCTGTGAAATGGGTATTAAGTTTTTATATAAATGGTCTTTAAAAGGTCTGAAAAAGACTTGAGTTTAACTTGACTCAAGACTTGAGTTTTTTTTAAAAACTGTAGGAACCCTATATTTACAGAACATGAAATAGCGAAATAAAAACCAGGATTATGTACAGGAGGTTATTACAAACATTTTAAGACCAAAATGTCAAGGCTCATTGTAGCAGTTACAGAGAAAGGGGCGACAATGTTCCTGTTCGCAACACAGCAGCTTGGTTCGCTATGTCCATTTATATATAGAGTCTAAGAATGAAACATGGTGAAATACATCAGACGTATTTGATCATTTCAACTCTGATTGCTGACATGGGACATTGACATATACTGTAGAATTCTGGAATATTATGATAGTACAGTGCGGATTATACAGACAGTCACCGTAGGGTCCATCACAGACAGTTGATGAGAGACCACTGCTGGTGTCGCTCAGCTCCTCTGACAGATTCATGGTTCTTTGCGGAAAGGTTTCAGTGAGTGGATTTTACAGCCTTTGACAAGTAGTTCTAATGGAGTTTCCTTTTGTACTGCAGATACTGGACAGTGAACAGAGACAGTCTACAAATCCAGTATCCAGACCATCACTTGGTCCAGATGGTTGTATATTACTATTCCTACTTTTCCTAGTCTCAGTTCATCCAAATTCAATCTCAATGGTAAAACAGTTAAGAGTATCCATCTGCTCTTTGAGGCAACATTCATATTTTGCACGATTTCAATTTGTTTTACAATATCTGCTGTACAACTTTTACTTTTCTCCACTATCTTCCAGTAGGTGTTCCATATCTAGCGTATGTATTTCATTATTAATCCTGTTAGAAGACGATGAGATCATAGTAACGGCATATTTTAGAGTGCTGGTGGGATTTGTCTGTGCGGTGCCAGAGCTTGATACAGCAGTACAGCAGATAATCTCCTCATTACTGTAATGTGATGAGGTGATGATGTTCAAAGTGCATACAGGCTGATAGATTCAATACAAGAAAATGTCTAAGCAGCAAAAGAGTAGAGACAAACACTCTAAATATAAAACAAACGTACTAAAGGTGTAACTTTTCCACAACGGGGTCCACAACCAGTTTGTCTCCATGGAGATGTTGATGCTTTTGGTTTAAAGTGTTGGTATTAAACGAATGTCTTGTATTCAGCTACAGTAGTTATTTATTGTGGAAATATATATTAATAAACACCCGTTCTTAGTGTGAGTGGGGTCGCCTCTCCACAGATCTAACCTGTATACTGGTGCTGGCATCGGATATCGGCGCCAATGCTAATCGGCTTCCAAATATCAGTAACATCAGTTGACATCCTGCCTAGATATAAATAAGCCTCACTTCCTATTTCCGTCTTCATGCGACTTCATGGGACATCGGTGTCTGAGGTCGCAGTGAAGTCACCGCAAAATAACACTTCCCACAATAAGGATCAATATTATTTTCCCTGGATCTGCTACAGGCGCAGAGACATGGCCATGTTGAATAATGCATTTTTTGGTATTTTTTGGTATTTTTCTATATTTTTGTTGTTATTTTAGGAGTTGTTTTAGCAGAGTAAACCTGTATTTTTGTGTGAATTGGCTTGGAGTTCATATGTGAAGTGTTTTAGTTAATTTGATTCAATGATTCACAGCTCAAAATTTTAATTCAGTGAAAATAAGAACAGAGCTTTCTCTCATTTTATATTTTATAATATCTCCAGTCTACTCTTAATATAGAGTGGTAGGGGAGCTACATTATCAGATTTTTCCTTCTTTGATGATGAAGATTTGATGAATTTCTTTTCCTCCTGTTCCATCCTCTTTCTGAACACTAAAACTATATAATATTATATAGAAATGTCTCAACGGTCTGTTTTCTGAGTAAAACATATGAGAAAGAGTCACAAGCGCATTTGATTGAAGCCGATGTAAAGCCAAAAGGGATTCTAAAGTATTTAAAAGTTCATATCTTTGTCATTTCTGGGTCTATCAACATAAAATAAAGAGCGACTGAAAGATAAAGTCCCCCTCTGTTAGAACATTTCAGCTGTAAGTCCCTATGGAGCCGTTTTCTGCTGCGTCTGAGGAGGATGCAGCGAAAACTGTTTCCTTTAGACCAAAATAAATGACAACACAGAGCGCATGGAGGGACACGTACATATCGACATGGGTCCATATGGGATGGCGTCTGGGTACGGACTCGCACCCCAGTCAGCCAGTTTATGGATTATGAAGCCTATTTCTGCTGTTGTGTGTACATATTGTAAACACCCTTTTGTTTTGGTCTCTTCAGACGTTTTTGGGAACATTATTATTCATTAAATCATCAAAAACATCCTTCTGACTACGCCATCGTCATTACCCCAGAATATATCCCCATCACGACTGGTCATAATCAGCCCAGAAATTTGTTTTTTGGTTTTTGAGTTATAAATAACAGCGGCACAGCACATTCATATCAGTTTTGTCTTATTCTATTCTTGTTTAAAGGAAATAAATGCCATTTTCAGCCTCTAGTATTGGCCGATATCAGGTACTAGCAGATACTTAAAGCTATACTATTGGAATAAGTATCAGAACTGAAAAAAATGATTGGTGCATGCCTTCTTCAGACTCTCAAAAACATGGGGGTCTAAAACTCTTTCCTCTGTGTGCACTAGGAACAGCAAAAGGAAGCAGGATTATGAGAAATCACACCTTTTTCAAATGTCTCTGAGCCGCCTGCTGCCTCTGATTAAAGTCCTAATCTAAGTGTGGCTGTGTGGATTTATGTCTGGAGTGAGTTTGTGATCTCATCAGAGCCACAGCAGAAGTCTGCGGGAGGAGAAGGACAGCAGTGAATATAGACCCACACTTAGCAGCAGAGATTATGACTAGAGAGGGCCTCACCTTTCTCCACCACAGCAGCATCTTAACACTCATATAAATCACTACAAAACAAAACAAAAATCCATCCATGACCTCTGTGTTCGCGGACACTGTGTTAAATTTTCTTGTTAAATATTCTCAAGCAAAGAAACATCCATAAATAACACTGAGCACACTTCTGATCAGATGTGTATGTGTCATTACACTTGTCACGATAGTAAATTTTAAGTATATTAAAGTATATTCATGAAGTAAATATAGACGATAATATTAAAACCCATTTATGCCACTGCCATAATACACAAGAGCATATTTAAACCTCAACTATTCTAAAAGTACAATATTGTTAAAAATCTTAAGCTGCAATAAATGAACAGGAAAATAAAACACTTAAGTCTTTAGTTTGCATCTATAATGAGTCATGGAAGGTGTTAATTAAATCTTTAATGGCTGAAATCTTATTGTATTGCAATTAAAAAGTAACATATAAGTACAAATGATAAATATTGCCCCCAAAAATATATTGCTCCAGCTTTCATATATTGAAGAATCGGTAATTATGATGAAAGGCATAAATACAGTGAGCTGCTGCGGTGGTAGAAGAGAAGGTAGATTTGCTGTAAAGCTACAACTCAGACTTTAACTGTCAAATGTTTTTATGGAATCTCTAAACCCATAAGTCCTGAGTCTGCAGCTGTAATTAAATGGGAAATATAGTTGTTTGAGCTTGTAGATCAACAATATACAAGGGAATGAAAAGTGTATAAAAACTGCTAATATGTCAGTGATGTATTAGCAATAAAAACAGGCTGACCGCTGTGGGGCTCATAAACTGTGGAGAGGAGAGAGTCCTAACCCTGGCTCTTTTGCTCCATTAGAATCATACTTACTTTGTGCTTAGATATGTCCCTTCTGGACAATGATATTTAACCATCGCTGACTGCCATATGGCCGTGTCAGCACACACCACTGACCGATAAAGACCGATAAAGGATTTTGTCTTTATTTACTGTTCCATTTTATAAGGTCAAATAAAGTACTTTATCTTACCCTGTGCTCTGAGCATGTGATCCATCCTGTGCCACATGGTCCAGACCAGTGTGGCACTGAAATATCACAACATATCTGTGCAGAAGTGGATGAAAGAAGTATCAGACAAACAAACAATTGTTTTAACTCCACTCTCCACAGAGAAACAATGGGAGTGCAAATACTCCATAAAAACATACATAAGCAACACCAGCAAACTGGGAGTCCACCATCAAAGTAACAAAAACATTTCCACAGAATTTAAAGGAGTCTATAAAAGCCCTTCATGATATTTTAATGCATCTCAGTGGGGAAAAAAAGAGCAAAAAAGAAAATTGGGCCCAGCTATTTTGCGCAAAGGGCAAAGCAAGGCTGGTTTAGTCCTGAAGTCAACAGCTCCAATAACACTGTGCATTGATTATAACTTGAGCCTGGTCTAATTAGACTGTGCTGTTCCAGTGGACACACTCCAAAACACAGTCCCTTTGTACAAGACAAAGAACTGTGAGTTATTCCACAAAGCAGTGCTCTGTACTATACACATCCTGTGACTGGGCCAGAGGCACAACATTCAGGTTTGTTCTAATTACAGCTTTCTCATAGTAGATCTCATCTGTCACTCAGCCCTTATGAGAGCCCTGTCTGCTCAGAGACTCTCACACGGGGTTTGTATTGAAGCCTGATGTTTCCCCAAATGGAAAAGCCCAAAGCAAAACAAGTCAAATGCTCTGAATATATTTATCTGTTCTCACTATCAGTTGTTCTTTTCTTCTTATTTTGAATCATAATTAGACACAAGAGGAAGAAAGAGGTAGATTATGGTCTATGATAAACCACTTTCACTGTTTTCACAAACAAAAGGAAGAGAGAATTAGATTGTGCTTCTGAATCAAGAGCTGCCCTCTGGTTTGACTTGTCATGAAAATGTAAATTATTCAAGACGAGTCAGAAACTTTACGTGACTCAACTTCATAAAGAGAGAAAAGGAAAACTACATGTCAACCAATAGACTACGAACTTCTCTGATAGTTTTGATGCCCATGTAAAGAAAACACGAGTGATTTTCCATGTAAATAAATCCATACATTCTGGTGCTGTACTTCCCCCGCAGCGCTCAGAGCTGATGGGGCTTTGAAATCAGTGTAAATGCTGTGACTTGATGCAGGACCCACACTTCAGAGCTCCTCCATCTCTCCCTGTACACTGTGATGAGACAGGCTTTTATCCTTTACTTCATGTCATTCACTTTCAGCTCAGCTTCCACCACTCACAGATTCTCTTTGCTCAGAATTAACATGATCCCTTGGAGTCGTTCCACAGCACGTAAACATACCACATGAGGACTATGAACGTTTTTATGTAAGTCCCATCAAATAAGCTCCACTAAATGAAATGAGCAGATAGAACACTCGCATCCGGCTTCAATCACTTCAAATCTAAATGATTTTTAACTTTTGCCTATACTAAATTAAGTAAACTCCAGCAAAACTAACCCAGAGCACTATGTGGAAATTAATGATGTAAACTAGTGTCTCTAAAACGTTTCGCACCAACTACCACCAAAGAAAACATGTGGCTTTCTGAGTACCTTCTAAATAAAGTATAAAACAGGTATAATGGGGCTAAAACTGGTTTAAAAGTGGAATACATCATTTCCACTGCAGTCCCAAATGAGAAATTATCCAAAGGTGGACAAAAAGTGCAAGTAATGAACTCTAAACTAGGCAAACCCACAAACCGAAGAGCTGTTAAAGTAGCACCTGAAGGATCTCAGGTACCACAATTTGATAAACATAGATATAAACAAAAGCAACTCTAACTGGATTCCACTTTTGAATACCAAAAGACATATTTTTGTGTACGTTCGAGGGTCCGGGTCCCCTCCTGTTTGATAATGATACTTTATTATCTCGAAGGAAATACATTTTTCAGGCAGCAACAATCCATAATAAGAATCACTTCAGTAGTTCAATGTATTTTTAAATGAAACATGGCGTATTGGAGAGCAACTGAATAAAGTATATTGCCCTTTTGGTCCTTTATTTTCCTATAAACTTTAATTTAAAAGTTATCCGAGGATGTGCTAGACTTAATGATGACCATGGGTGCTAATTGTTGAACTGTTTCCTTTTTGTTTCAAAGTTTTCTTGCGTGACCTTCACACAAACTTAAGAAATGCAAAGTTAATGAAGAGAATTAGACCTGAGAGCATTGTCTTTACCTCACCTTCACCTCCAGATGCGAGTGTGAAGGAAATGGATCTGTAATTATTGTTTACCAGTGGGACTTTGTGAAACATGCACATCTGGAGCAGAGACTGTAATGGCACAGAGGAGACGGAGACAGAGCAGGGGCTGGAATAAAGAACAAAGCAGATGGAGAGACGAGACTGCACAATGATACAGCAGGAAGTGTTAAAATCTGGCAAGTGGACATAGAGAAAGGCCTCCTCTTTATCTGTAATATTTGGAATGTACATTATAAATCCTATATGCTGTGCTTGAGACGCAATTGCCACATTTACATGAGAGCTTTAATTCTGAATAAAAATAAATTCCATTTCAAAAAGACCATGTCAACACTTAATTCGTAATGAAAATGATTATTCAGAATTAAACTTAATCCCAAAGTAAATGGGTGGTTTATTTCCATTTTAAAGCCAAATTCATTCATTCCTCGATCATGTTAATGTTTATTCTCCTTCAAAATAATTCTGGTTGTTCATGCTCATTGGGTCGTCCTTCTGACGCGATCCGGACGATCCGGCTCCACCAGTTGTGGCTTCGGACTCTCATCCACTGCTCTTTGGATTTGTGAGTGGGCTGAGGTGTCGCAGCCGTTGACTCAGTTTGTCTTCTTCCTCCTTCTCCGACGCTCTTCCCTTCTCCTCCTCAGCTCACAGACATAAAGCGTGAGGAGAGAATTCTCCAGGTGCTGCTTCATTATCATCTGAATGACTATGGAAAAAGTTTGGATCATGTTTGTGTCCGTGGAAAAAACAAAAAAACTGAGAAGATAGAAAAGCCGGTAGCAGCTGAAGTGTGTGGTTTCCTCCGGTTGACGTAAATATCAGAACTAGGGCTGTCAACGTTAACGCGGTAACACATGCGATTATTCACAAAAAATATCACACTGTTTGTTTTTTTTAACGCAGATTAACCACGCAATTTATTTTCAACGCACATGCTCCTCTATGGAAAGCGCGATGATGGTGACCTGAAAGGCGGCGCAGGTTATTATGTCAGTGATCAAGTCTATCCATACACAGATGTGAAGATGACAGATGAGATTGTGACTGGTGCTCAGCGGCAAATTTCTCTTCAAAAAACTGTTCTTCAAGGCTTTAGATAAAACTAAGGTAGTTTGCAGATATTGCAGTGATGAACTTTCTTTCCACAGAAGCACAAGTTTAAAATAGCATCTTAAAGCAAAACACGTGTTTGATTCAGCGGCAGCAATGATGCTACTTGTACCAACAACAAGCCAAGCAGCAATAAATAGCATTTTTGTCCAAATATTTTTTTTGAAGAATAATTAACTGCAATTAATCGTGATTAAATTAAAATTCTAAACTGTGATTAATCTGATTTTAAAAATGTATGGTTTGTCAGCACTAATCAGAACCCTTCCCAAACCCCAGACGTTGAGCCGAATTAAATAAAAACAATTTAGTTTTCCATGTAAACCTCAATTTGGAATGATTATTTCCATGTGAACTCGAAGAACAATATTTGAATACCAAACTATTTTCTGAATGATTAATTTGGAATTTAAAATCATCATGTAAAGGTGGCCAGTGTGATAAACCTGTGCATAAAAAGGCACTTAATCCACTCCACATCAAGGAACCACTCACCCATTCACACATATTCATCCACCAGTGTACGCAGCCACTGGGGCGGGGGGGTTAAGTGTCGGTCTTGGTGTAAATATCACTTTTGTGAGTCAATGTTAAACTGAGAGGTGTACATGGAGGATAAATTACTTAAATTCTCTTACACTAAGGACATAAGAAGCGTATTCATCTGTGGGAGCTGGAATCGCACTGCCAACTTATGGGTCAGTGCATCTGCCCGCTCAGACTTATCTTTATCCCTGCCACAGAACTTTTCACAGTGTTCTAACATAAAATGTAGTAGTGGTGCAGTGCAGATGGAAACTTTTTAGCTACAATCTGGTGCAGAACATCTCCGTTTTTATGAGCTTAATGCCTTACTAAACTAGTCTTGTGCTGGCTGTGCTGTGATGTTCCTCCTGACAGTGTATTGTTCCTCTGTTTAAGGGCACCTGCACTTAATCTATAGATCTGAAAAAAGCAGCTCACATGAACAGAAGACACAGTCCTCAGTGGGGGACAAAAGTCAGTGACAGATTCATGTGAAGCTCAAAGTCCCTCTCCACCTCCTTCGAACTGTAAGAGCCTTAACGTTCACACACAGCTTTAGCTTTGGCTCAGCGAAATCAAAGAGAGTCTGATCTTCTAGAGCCCAGGTGCAGAGGCTCTTTGGACAGTGAGGAGGGACATTCAAAGGATCAGCTGCAGCAGATGTGACTCAGCACCTTTCTGTACCACCAATGGAGAAAACAGTTTGCTTGATTTTCGTTCTTTTTTGGCCTATTGAAGAGTTCAGTTATAGTAGAGAGCCAGTGCAGCAAAATATTTTATGAGAGTGAAATTAAAGGACTTTGCAGGAGCCCATCTCAGTGTGAGGTAACTCCACTCTCAGCGGCCTCCATCTTTGACCATTTGAGGGAGTCATTATGGAGCAAGACAAACGCTGCACAAAGAAACTATAAAAAGACTTTCTAATAGAAAGTGTCTTAACTTTCATCATCCCAGTTATATTCTGTTTGAAGGGAAAAGATTAAAATCAATTATTCGTTAAATCATTAAATATTTATTCTTTAGCATTTCCAGGCTGACAGAGAACCGTGCCAGTGCCGGTTTGCACACCTAATCTCAAACCGACGGAAATGTTCACACGTCCGTTCAGGAACTGAAAAGTGTTTTCTGCACGAACCCTGACAACACAGTAGACGTCAGAAGGTTCATTCGGGTCACACGCGGTAAAATAAACAAACATCATGTGGATGGCACATCCGGACAGGCCGTTGCAAGGAGATTTAATGTGTCACTTCATGTAAGACAAGAAAAGTTTTAATTCTGCAAAATATTACGTACCGTTTGTCTTACAAATATCCGTGTTTACCTGGTAAGGTAAGGTTTGGATTGGGCATTGCTGCCGCCTTCTCCACAGCAGTTTGGCACAGATAAATAATGATTTGTATGAGTACAAATACTAGATGGTGTCGACGATGCAATCCATGACTGTTATTTCGTATGGCCTTGTTTTTATTTGGTGGCATATCCACACCCCTTTGCCAATGATGCATCATGAGTTCACTGCAAGGGTTTGAATGCTTCCCATTGGAACTGGTGCAGGAACCGGCACCAGCACCGTTCTGGCCAGGCTGAAAACAGCTTTTGAGGAGTGGATTTGGTCACCAGTTCAATCATAAGGGCAGGCAGGACACACTTTTCTAAAGAACTGCATTTCTTTAAAGGGTTCATATTGTGCTGTTTTCTGATCTCTATTATAATCTTGTTTCCTCATCAAAAACATACCTGGAGTTGTGTTTTGTGAGGTTTTGTTTTTGTTGAGTGTGCTATGCCTTTTTTTCTATTTTAAGTTGCTGCTCCTTACATTTGCACCTCTACAAGAACTTTGATGTGGTAGCACAGGAAGTTCTTCACTATGTTTTTAAGCTCCATACACCTTCACTAGAATCATTTGGATGATGTCAGTCCTTGAATTGCCAATCTCTACTGAAGTAAAGGTTAAAAGGTACAGTAGCTGTTCACGTGAAAACTACCAAGTTATCATGTTAACAAATATATTTTATCTTTAGTTCAGATTGGCAATTCCAGGACAGAAATCATCGAAATGATTCTAGTGAAGGTGTACGGAGTTTAAAAATGCACTTCCTATATTACCACATGGCATCACAAGGTGGAACAGTGTTTTCTGTATGAGAACTCAGTTTAAATATGCAGGACTGGTGTGTTAAACATGTGTGAATGAAACAAAACACAACTGCGGGTATGTTTTTGATGAGGAAACACATCAGAAAGTAGCGTAATATGGACCCTTAATCTTAGTGTGGAGCATCCCAGGCCAAGTCATTATGTCTGCAGTGGTGGACCAACACTTGCAGTGCACTTGCAACAGAGAAATAGAAATATTGCCAGCGGAGCAATAATGGAATTCAGTTCAGAAAGCACAAATAAGAAAGTTGGAGAGTTCTATTTCAGATGACCCGCATTTTCATGAAGATAAATGGAATCTCACCACCTGAACAGCAGCTTCTTAGTTCCAGACTCTTATCAGATACACTAGTATTAATCCCACTCTAATCTGGACTAAATGTGAAGGTCCACTGTCCTGCTTCTGGAGTCCTGGAGAAGTCTCTTATCTGCTCTCTGCTGGTTTAAAGATGCAGAAGATGTGTAACTTTTCTAGTGGAGGGTGGGTCAAATGCTTTCCTCCATGAAGATGTTACTGCTTTGTTTGGTGCTGTGGTCAAGGCTAGTTTTTTCAATTTGAGGCAGTTGGCAAAGATAAAGCCATCACTTTCAAGACGCCATTTTGAGATTTTGATCAACATTTTTGTCACAACAAGACTGGATTACTTTGCCCTCTGTACTGGTATAAGCCAGTCCTCACTAGCGCTTACAGCTCGTCCAACAATCAGCTGCTCGTCTTTTAACTGGTTCATGGAAATGTGACTACATATCCCCAATCCTGTCTGCCCTTCACTGGCTCCCTGTTCGTTGAATTTTAAAATACTTTTATTTATTTTTTATTGTTTTTTTAAAATGGCCTTGGCCCACAATACCTTGCTAATGCTATAATCTGCAATGTGCTCCCTCAGATCTGCTGCCCAGGCTCTGCTCGTGGTTTTTCAGACCAGAAGGAAGCTTAGGTTACAATTACACTGAAACGAATTACTGTATCACTGTGTCACTGTATCAAAAATGATTTGCATCCAGACTCATCGTTTCCCTATCCACACAGTAACGCAAAACCACCTGAGACACTAGTCACATGACTAGGCAGATGTCATGTCATCGTGATGTCACATGGTCAGTAAAAACAAGAAAGTGGAGCACCGTCTCTGAAGTTGCAGCAGCAGATTTAGAGGCGAGTTAGATGGCAAGTGTGAAAACAGTCTTTTCATGGACCGATGATGAGGTTCTGTTGTTACTGAACATAACACTGGATTTCTGCAATAGCGTCACATGACCGATGAGAATCGGAAAGGCGCAAGTCACAGTGACGTAGTCCAATCAGGGCGGCAACTAGAGCTCCTCCGTCAGCGTATCAGCGTTTTCAGGCGTCCACACAGCGCCGGATCAGATCCATACTCAGATACATTTGTGGGAGCTGGCGGCACCAGACCGTTTCATTTCTGTAGCCTTTTTTCCATCGGATTAGAGTGGATGAACACTGCATCTGCAACAAAAACGACTCAAATCCGTACTAGTGTGGACAGGGCCTTAGAGGAGACAGAGCATTTTCTGCTGTTGGGCCTAAATTATGGAATGAGTTGCCTATTCACATAAGACAAGCTGACTCTCTTCTTGCTTTAAAAGCACTTCTTAAAACCCACTTGATTTTGTTGGCTTAAATAGTTTTAAGGTCTTTTATTGTTACAATAATTGTTTTATATATATTTTTCACTGTAATATACTTTTTTTTATCTCTGTGTACAGCACTTTGGTCAAGTTTATTGTTTTTAATAGTGTCTTATAAATAAACTGGGATAATTTGGATTTGTCTGAAATGTTTCACAGCATATTAAACATATCTTCATAAAGACAAAACAAGTTACAGGTGAAATCTGTGGAGAGACGACCCGCTCATTGCCCATTTTGAGGTATTTCTGAGCTATAAAACCCACATGTATTTAACAAATGTAAAGTAGAGCTGTTTGATGTCCTACTGTAGAACAATGACATCTCTATAGAAACAAGCAGGTGACGGACCCTGAAATAAAAAGTTCCATAGTGCACCTTTAAGGTCTGCTCTAAATCAGAGGACACTCACAAAGGGAAAAAAAAAAAGTTTGTGAATGCTGAAATCGGGCGTGTGATTGGACGTGCGGCGATGAAAGAGATTTGATTGTTGCTGCTGGAGAGTAAACAGGAGTGCCATAGGTACATGGGCTTTTCAAAAGAATCAAAGCAAATGTATTCCCTGTAAATATTGGTGTCCTTTCAGTTAGAAAAATAAACGAGAGACGATTCCTAAAGTGGTGCATGAGTATGGGTATTTGGTCCTTATTTGCACTGGCTTTTCAAAGAGTGTATTTTAAAGGTGAACTATTATGCAAAATCAACTGATTGGAGCTTTTCACTTTGTTGTAGTTGTCTCCACTTCTCATCTCTCATCACTTAGCCACTCCAAGTTGTATGTAGTGTGATTCGTGATTTGTCATTGCTCCGATCTGCCCTCGTTTTCACTGCCACATCATCGGGGTGACAGTGGCTTAGTTGGTAAAAGCGTTTGTCCACTGATCCAAAGGTTGACAGTTTGAATATTGCTGCATCCAGTGTATTTAAAATGTGGAAATTATTTTTTTTATAAATTATTTTTCATAAAATATCAGCTGTGGGGCTGCTGCTGCTGCTGTTGCTGTTGTTGCTGTTGTTGCTGTTGTTGCTGTTGTTGCCGTTGTTGTTGCCGTTGTTGTTGCCGTTGTTGTTGCCGTTGTTGTTGCCGTTGTTGTTGCCGTCGTTGTTGCCGTCGTTGTTGCCGTCGTTGTTGCCGTCGTTGTTGCCGTCGTCGTCGTCGTCGTCGTCGTCGTCGTTGTTGTTGCTGTTGCTGTTGCTGTTGCTGCTGCTGCTGTTCTTGTTGTTGCTGTTGCTGTTGTTGTTGTCGTCGTCGTTGTTGTTGTTGTTGCTGCTGCTGTTGTTGTTGTTCTTGTTGTTGCTGTTGCTGTTGTTGTTGCTGTTGTTGTTGTCGTTGTTGTTGTTGTTGTTGTTGCTGTTGCTGCTGTTGTTGTTCTTGTTGTTGTTGTTGTTGCTGTTGCTGTTGCTGTTGTTGACTAACTGAAAAACTGCAGAAATCGGTTCCAACCAAGTCAGCTTTTTGTATTAAAATAAAGCGCAGGTTAAAGTCTAACTCGAGTAACAGAGCTTCAGACAGAGCAGTGCCTACAGTTAGCGTCACACCCCGAGGAATGTTGACGACAAGCTGCCAAGCATAAATACACTCACTACGCTAGACTTACTTCATTCTCCAGTTTTATTTTCTCAGCTGGAGTGTGCAGAATTTGGCAGCGTCGTGAAGTCATTTTGGTACAAGGTTGCGGACCTGTTTCTTTAGTGAAGTCATTTTAGATCAATATCAATAATTGAAATGTCCAAATTATAACAGAAAGACCCCCGGGCGTCATCGATTATAACTTTATAGCAGACACGAGCACCATATGTCTTCTTTAAAGCTCCTCTGCCTCCTGTAAAGTTGTTCTGCAGCGATGCATCACGCTGAAATTGCTCTGTTCATCTATAGGCAGAAATCAGTGCTGGGTAATCGTCTCTACAGCTAAACACTTCTCAAACTGAATTACGTGAGATCTTTAATCACAATATAAGCGTGACTGCAGAGAACAGCCTCTCAGCCTTACCAAAGAACAATGATTTTTACATTATTTTTACATAATTGGCCACCCACCTCCTGTAGCAACTGTTTACAAAAGGCTTTATTGTGTAACACTGCTCTGCTCATTACAAGTGATTAAATTTGTTGTTCTAATTAGACTGGCCTGGGTGGATTCTTTCTCTCACACAGCAGCCTTAAAGCAGACCTATTATGCAAAATGGACTTTTTCAGAGCTTTTAATCATAGTATAGTTGTTTCCTCTAACCATTTAGCTCTGTGTACCGTTCGTTCTTTTGAATTTCAATTAAGAACAAAAAACAATCAAATGTTTATTATTTTATTGTTCCATTTTATTTTATTTCCAATATAACACCAAAAAACAGTCCTCGTGCCTGTTTCAGTTCTGATATTTTATTCTCTTTGGTTTATTTGCTCCGGAAGTTCTGTTGCTCGAAGGACTTACCTGAAAAATCATTGAAATTTTGTGGACAAACACGTCCTCTTCTTCTATAGTGACGCGTTTACTTTCGCGTCTTAGAAAGTAATTGTTGAACTATAATGAGAAACAAGTAGCAGCGAGGCGTTAAACTCTCTTAAACACTCTCTTCTTTGTTCAGTTGACTCCACAGAACTATAATAAAAATAGTTTATATTCTAGATCCATGGTTGACACTGAATTCACACGTGAGCAGCAGAACTTCTGGGGCAAATAAACCAGAGAGAATAAAATATCAAAATTAAAAAAGGCACAGACTGTTTTTTGACTGGTGTTATTTGAAATACAGGTTAAATTAAATATTGGAAATAGAGGTCAAAACCTGCTATTTGACACTAAAATGGAAACATGAAATAACAAAAAAAATAATAATAATAATAACTGTTTTCCCATTTTATTGTTTTTTGTTCTTAATTGAAATTCAAAAGAACAAATGGTACACAGACCCATTTACAAAACAAAATTGCATCTGGACTGATTCGTGCATGTTTGAGTAATAAGGGTGTAACGATATCCAAGTCTCACAGTACGATATCATCACGGTATGATATTTATTGCGATATCATGGGAAAGCTCACGATATGGTGGGGAGGCTCACGATATTACGATATTCTACATAATAACAAGACTGACGTTATAAAATGCTTTGACCAGTCATTTGGTACAACATTTATTGATATTAGGGATGGAACGATATCTAAATCTCTCACCAAATACGTCTCACGGTACCATATTTATCGCAATATTTTGTGGAGGCTCACGAAACTATGAATCTGCTACTTTTTCCTCTAAAAATGCCTTCACAAGACTTAATCCAAAGAATGAAGATGTAAAAGTGCTTAGAACAGTTATTTCTTCATGTCGTCTGCACTGAAACGGAGCAAAGGATCATGGTCAAAGTAGTTCCCTGTGTTTTTTTTTTCTATTTCTGCATCAGAACTATTCATTTAAGCAAAGAGACTTGTGATTCGATATATTGTGATGGCCCACGATATTATTGTGAGACCTTTGACGATGCGATATCACGATATTTCGGTTATTGTTACACCCCTATTGAGTAATCTTTAATCAGTCATTTTCAAGACGCCATATTCCCAATCAACCCCTGTTTTCACTGCTACGCTTCATTTTCTTAATCAATGATACACGTAAGATTCAGCAGTGTTGTGTAGTGATTTTGGTACAAATGAAAAAAATAAAATAAAATCACTGCTCGCCGGTGTGATCTGCAGTTATCTATAGGGTAAAATCAGCTTACACGGAAAATAAAACTGAAATCAGCCAACTTGTTTCTTTTAGATGAATATTGTGATTTAAAATCGATCAATTCAAATACTGTCTAATACATTACTAAATACTAAAAAATAAAATAAAATAAAATAAAATACAACACTAAATACAATATTAAATACAATCAATCAAATAGGGTCCCAATAGGAACTGTATGTACTTAATCTGTTTATGTTGTTGTAAGGCGACCTAGGGTGTCCAGAAAGGTACATAATAAATAAAATGTATTATTATTTTTTTTTTTTTTTTTTATTAAAATGTCCAAATTATAACATGATGATCCACAGGTTTAGTAGATTATAGCTTTATAACAGGCTCAAGCACAATACGTGTTCTTTAAGGAGGACTATTGTTCTTTGATGCCTACAGTTACAATCTATACATTGGTGCGACGTTTCAGTTTCAGTTTCATCATTACAATTGTGTTCTGTTGTTTTCAAATGCGCCACGCCTGCATGCGTAACATACAAATAAATTCTAATAATAAATCTGCCGCATCCTTTAATATGACCGAAAATCCATTGGGTCGTGGTGAAGGGGTTTTAATAATAACAAATAAGCCAAATTCACGAGATGGAGGCTAACAAGGGGGTAATTGGACTAGTTTAGAAAGTAATAAGGCAATAAAACACTGCTTTGGTTCATTAAGTACGTAGTTAGTGAAGATCATTCCCAGATTATTAGAAAACACGTCTCAACCTGCAAGTGTGAAGAAGGACAATTGTCTCCTGATGCCAACTCTTCCTGATTTGCTTCTGCGCACGGATGAAAGCGACACACAAATTCAGAAATTATGTTGAAAATAACCAGATTCTGATCGTGTTCAAAACCTGCAGATGATGAAGAAATCAGAACACCGCTCGAATGCATGATTTTACAGCCAGTTTCTAAAGCAGCGATGGCCTTGTGAATTCATGAATATAAAATGGTCATCATTGCGGCTACCCACAGGTTTCAGAATGATGACAAATGAAGGCTGTTGCCATAGTGATTAACAATTCAAAATGAAATATTATATCTTTTGAATAGAAAAAGTCCTCAAAGTGGTGCATATGCTGGTGGAAGCTGAAAGGACATGGATTCGCTGTATTGCAATAACAGACATTTTGTTGTATTTTTTGAAGAATGGGGAGTATAATGTTTATTTTCTGCAAGGGAATCTGAGACTGTGACTCCTCATCACCTTGCCCAGTCCCAACAGAGCTGTGGGTGCTTTGTGGCTCCACATTCAGCTCTCAAAATCCTGAAATAATGTGGAACTTTTCTTTAACTCGTTGCCTACCTCCAACACAACCTGCTCCGGTCAACATTACCTGTTTTTCTGATCTATATTATAATGTTTCCTCATCAAAAACATAGCTGGAGTTGTGTTTTGTTTCATTCACAAATGTTTAAATCACAAACCCTGCATTTAGGCTGAGTTCTTGTGTCAAACAGAAAACACTTCACCTTCAACAGAATCATTTGGCTGTTTTAAACTCCCTGGAATTGCCAATCTCTACGAAACAAAAGGTAAAAGGTCACTGTTAACTTGAATTATCGCTTCATGACATCACAAGGTGGCATTTTGAGCTTTGGAGATACAGACGAACAATAAAAGGTTAGTAAAACATGTGTGACTGTAACAAAACACAACTCCACCGATGTCTTCAACAGGGGGGTCGTGGAGGTACTGCAAAGGGGGTCGCAAATCTTTGGTTGATTAGATTTTTATTTTTTTGTCATTTTTTTAAGGATAAAGCAAAGAATTAACTGGTTTTCAATGGGTTCTGTCCGTTCGCTCCATCATCACATTTGTCTCTCTCTTTCTCTTCATTCCCTCGTCTCTCGGTCCCTGTCAAGCTGTAAACACATCGGTGCGAATTTGATAGTTTCTTCTGGGATAAATGTGAAGAGTTCCATTACAGCTGCACTTTAACGCACAGCAGCTCCGCACG
Source organism: Odontamblyopus lacepedii (assembly GCA_034769755.1). Classification (NCBI taxonomy): domain Eukaryota; kingdom Metazoa; phylum Chordata; class Actinopteri; order Gobiiformes; family Gobiidae; genus Odontamblyopus; species Odontamblyopus lacepedii. The sequence continues at coordinate 10,528,702 of CM068352.1, forward strand.
TACCATCGCGCACCGGGAAGGGGTGAGGCAGCTTCATTCGCCAGGCCGCATTAACCAGGCTCCACACTCCGCAGCCTCTTCTCTACCCACCGACCAGAATGACTGAAAAACTTCAGTGTCCCGAACTCTCAAACTCTGCGGGTGCGCTGGGGCTCCTCGCTCGTTTAGTCAGATCATTAAAAAAAAGTCACGCTTTGAGCCCATTTTCCGTGATGTCGTTGCTCCTTTGATCGAGCCTTCCCAGAGTCACCACGAGCGCACACAAAACGCAGCTTAAATTTAAGGCCTGAGTTTAGCTTTGGTCAGACTCGGGATTATTTCTGTCATGGAACGAGTTGAGGCTTAAACTGGAGATGGAGCTATTTTCTGCTCAGGATTTCAGGATAAGCCTGGATTTCGATGGAATACCCCCTGGAATTGAATGCAATAACAGAGTAGCTATGTTTATACACGACATTAGGCCTAATTTAACATAAAAACACAACGGCATGCCATATATGTAGTAGGGGGTCCCTGCTCCAGCTCACCATCAGTTTGGGGGTCCCTGGTCTGAAAAATGTTGAAGACCCCTGCAACTCAAGGTGTGTTTTCGATTCTAACTTGGCTTAAAGCTCACAGGAGTCAATTTTTCGACCTTTAAACTACACCATGCATGGATTCTTTTAAAATGCTGTTCACTGTAAACTGCAACATTGATTTTAAAATAGATTAATGATAGAAGAACCCTATACGAGTCTGAAATAGTCGATAATAGCAAGTACAGAGACATGGGTGGCAACAGGGGGTATGTGAAGATTTTTTTTTTAACACTCAAGCTTCAAATGCAGGAAAATACATAATAATAATAATTCATAATAACTCAAACGTGGCTGAATCATTGGAAATTCAACTGTGAGTCGACTTATAGTAAGGGAAACACCGGTATAAACTTAAAAGCCCATTAAAGTTGAATTCACAATATATGTCCCTTTTCTTGCTATCTGTCTGTCCATGTACACACAGTTCCCAGGCTGGACTCAAACCACATATTGTATTTGTTTCACAACATGGATTCTTGGAAAAGCACATCAGTACTTGTATTTCCGTTCTCTCAATTCTCAATAGCACTTTCCGATGAAATTATATCTAACCAACCAAACACCCATGGAGGAGTATACCATTAGGAACACTTTCATCTTGGTTTAAAATTATCTACCAATGAGAAAAAGGAGCACCCAGCTCTTTACCCAGTCCTGCAGCAGATGAACCAGCAAGTGTCTCCAAAACATTCTGTGTCAGCTCCAGGGGAAGAAAGTTTGAACAAGAGGAAACAGCAACTTACCTAAAAGAGACAGAGAGAGACAACTGATAAAGAGACATCTGGATTTGACCAGTAACTTGTTACAACATTTTTAACAATTCATATAATTTTATTAATGTAACAATTCAATTATAAAAATAAAGTTATAAGCCAGAAGATTTTACTAACACACATTTAGTGTCTGTATAACCAGCCAAGCCCCAGGAGCAACCAGCGATTTACACAAGGTCAACAGTCACATAAACAACTAAGGCCACCAACACAGAGAGAAGTCTATTAAAGCTGCTGTCTCACACAGCCCACTGTCCCACTGGCCTGTCACTCTGCTCTGTGTCTATCAGGAACTCTTCCATATAAAGAGCTGTAGGGGCTGAGGAAAAGGAGCAGATCAGAGCTCTAGATGAGACACTCTGAAACAGACTTTTGATGAAACAGTTGATGTTCTCTGTCAAAAACTGATCATCAGTGACTCTCACGCAGTCACAGTTTTACACTGTGAATCAAACTGTTACAAGGTCTGGCCTGTGTGATGTGAGGGAGGGGTGTCATGTAAAGGATTTTTTCTCTGCTTTGTGAAAAATGAGTAATTCCTAATTCGGTGGTCTGACATGGACCCCCTTTAGCTCAGACAGGTCTCCCTCACAGAGCAGCTGAGCAGAGCTGCAGACAGAGGCGCTTGTCGTGACTTGGACTTGGAGTGACTGTCACAGTGTGTGATGTAGGAGCAAGGCCCTGACACTTCCCTTAGAACTGTTTGACCTGATTGACCCCAGGAGACCGTGGTCTCTGAGCACCCCATTTACTGTTGCACATCAAACTGAAGACGATTGTTTTGACAACAACAACCTGACAGAACAGATCTCCTCTCAGAGCTGTCAGGGAATCGTCTCCCAGCGATACAGCAGCTGCATAATGAAGCAGATCAGAACTGGACAAGAGGCTCCAGACTCTGGACAATGCATTTTAAAAAGCCAGACTGAGTGTGTTATAAGATGTGTTTTACAGATACCTGATCATGTATTTCACACCCAACATTATTTATTTTTCCTTCTGACTTACAGTCTTGTGAGGTGCAGTAGAAGCTGCTCTGCTCAGAGCTCCACAGATCAGTGCAGTAAAGCAGGAGCCTGAGCTGGCCCTTTAAGGCCCTGTACTTGTGCTGACTATGCAGCAGTCATTACTGAAAGGTCACTGTGAGAAAGAGAGCAGTGCCTTCTCTCTGTCTCCAACGCCCTTCACCAACTCTTGTATCTCAGTCTCATGTCATCAGTCATTAAGTGTTTGTGCATCTGATGCACAGCTCCTGATCAGAGCAGATAAAAGAGCTGAAAGGTCATGTACAAATGTACACTGTCACTTTTACTAAAGAGAAGACTTCACCAAATGGTCAGGGTTGGCAGTCAAACCTTTTGTTGGGAGATGGTAACAACCATGTCTGCAGTACAATACAACACTGATGAAAATAACACGCAGTATTTGAACACAGGATGTCGTCTTCAAAGAAAAGCTACAGGTGTAGTGTCTAACAAAGAGGCATTAATGTTCAAACATGCATAGAAACAGTGTGAGCAGTGAGGAGGCAGAGCAGAGCCAGTCCACAGATGAATGGATGTGACTCCAGCCTTTTGGCTCAGCAGCTCAACGTACGATGAGAAAATATGCCTGCATGTGCTGATTTCATCCTCCGCTCACAGCTCTCTCCCTCGTTCTACAGCTGGGCCTCTCTCTGCTCTGGACATATTTTGTTAACATGTTTATTTAGGCCTTTTGAAAATGGAGGGATGTTCCAGTGTGGACAGTGAAATCCTCCAACATTAGAATTGCAAAATGAGTATTTGCCAGTTTATGCAAACCACTGTTTTCAAATGTCCCTCAGGTAATGGATGTAACAGAGGCAGTGTTTGTGCTGGTGCTTTATAGATTAATGAGCAGTGTTCATTTGTGAAAGTTCATAACTGATGCAGATTTAGAGAACAACTCCATTAGAGTGTCAGCGTCTTACAGCCATGTGTTCACAGAGACTCAAGAGGCTCTGAAAGTGTGTCTCCCTGAGGCGGGCCACTATCACTCCAGCAGATTGAACACACCAGAAGCTGTGAGGAAACAAGGCCACAAGAGTCTACAAATCTTACCTATGTATCAAGCAGTATAGATTTCACCTCAATGGGAAATCAGTGCTATATTATGCTAAAATTATGCAAAACTTTTTAAACCTTACGTCATCAAAGACATTCCTAGAGTTGTGTTTTGTTTCAGTTGCACATTTTTGAATAACCCTTTATTATTAGTCTGTCTACTTCTCCAGAGCTCAAAATGCTATGTTCTACCTGGTGAAGTGGATCACAAATTAACAGCTTTTAGTCAGTTGATTCATATCCATTCATTCATCAATTTGTTTATTTTAGTAAAGAAATCCTCCCTTGTGCATTCAGACATCTGTGAAATCCTTAACCTGCTGATGACAGGGTAAATAGATGGACAGTCTGTACAGTGAATAGGAGACACAAGCAGCAGGAGACTGGAGAAACAAAGATAAATACGTGCTGCTGCAGAAGAGACAGATCGCTCAGAGAAGTGGAGATGACATTTCCAACACATGACGTAAGCTGGTTTAAAGCAGCTGTAACCGTCAAAATCCTGCCTCTGTGTGACAAGTGAAGCCCAAAATAAAGAAGGAAGTTATGAATATAATGTATCACTCTGAGAACGTTAAGTTTTGTGCAAATCCCTGATTTTCCAAAACACCTTTTACCTCATGCTCTCATTTCGTGTGAAGCAATCAGCGAGTCATTTCTTCAGGTAAATTGGACAGACTGCGAAATGAAATGCAAATCCTTCCTACAGTACTTGAATATCCAGTTCTATTGTAGTAAACTGTAAAATATAGCATGAAAAGGCAACATTGGTTACCTATGTGGTGGAAAACACTCCACTTTCCACCTCATGATGTCATCTAGTTATGTTTTTGAACATTCTAGAAGTGAATTTTGCGCAATATAGGATCTTAAGGCCCCGTTTACACGTACACGGATATTTTTAAAGACGTAGAAATTTCCCTTTGTTTGTACCCATCTTTTACACGCAAACGGAGAATTCGCTTCTGAAAACAAATCTTTCTAAAAACTCTGGTTAAAGTGGAGATTTTGGAAAACTATGGTTTCACGTTTGTGTGTAAAGTGACAAACGGCATTTTAGGCAGTTGACACGCCATTGTTACGACCAGTGTTAACGTTTTCTATGGTGATGATCATGGAAGTGTTTAGAGCAGCAGTTGCTTTACTTCTGGTGCAAACACTCGTCATGTGTTGGCATTTGCACAGCTGATGGATCATATCGATAAAAAGAGACGAATGAGGCTCTGAGGTCAGAAATTTTCCCTCTTCCCTTACGACCCGAAGATCCAGTCGCCGTCACTGCCAACGTCGCTGTTTTTGGGTCCGACCTGGGCGAACCGCTGTCTGGTGGGATAATTTTGAAAATGAAGTGGTCGTCCCGGAGGAGAGGCGTGAAAATTTTAGGATGTTGCAGTCATCACTGCTTTTATTCTCCGACTTGCTGCGTCAAAACTACTGAAACTGAGGCCCCGTTGGCTGTAGAGCGTTTTCCTTCTTCCTACACTGGCCCCTAGAGGCTTGGTGTCATTATGACGGCGCTCAACGGCGTATTTATGCGGGTTCATGTAAACGGAAACTTTTTTGAAAACGATGCTGTGTGCACGATGTTATTTCGGAGAACGGTGTGAGGGAAATATTTGTTTCTAAAAATATCCATGTACGTGTAAACAGGGCCTTAATCTTTGCTACATGTAATAAGCATGTTCTGGATGGGGTAGAAGGCATCGCGGTTGGCGATTTTTGACAGTACCCTAAACCTTTCTAAACTCTCTCTCTCTCTCAAACACCTCAGATACTCGCCTCAGACTAAGAGCTCTTGTACAAAATGTCCCCATCTTTTTCACAGCCTATTCAAACCTTCAGTTCAAAGGTTTACTTGGCTCTGGCGTCTTCAAATTATTGACAGACTTCAGAGAGCATCTCCTGCGGAAAGTAAGATAGAAAAGCAGACAAACACAAGCACACAAATACAGATAAATAGCAAGTTTCCTTTTCTTGTTAAAGTTGCACAAGGTTGGGGCTTTAAAGTGCAACGTGGAAGAAGTGTTTGAGGAGCCTAATCTTTTGGGAATATGTGTTTGAATATGGAAAAAAGAAAATATATGCATCACTTTAGGTAAGGTAAGGTCAGGTCACTTTATTTCTATAGCACTTTTCACAGACACATATCCCCAAAGACGCTTTACAGAGCATTATTAAGTATTTTTCATTCACTCCAGACCTGGTGGCCGCACAGTGCATGTTTTTGGGTTGACACGGGAGTGCCCAGAGGAAACCCATCAGGCTGGTGGGAGCTCAGTCTGAGGCTTGGGTGAAAATTCAGTGCAGGTAAGTCCAAAAACTGGGTGTGAGGAAAAAACTAAACTACTAGGAAACAGGTGAAAATACGAGAGACAGAACTGGAGCCAAAACTGTATCTACCACGGAGGATAAACTGTTGATCTGGCGACATGTGGGTGATTGAACCAGGCCTTTGCACTGCAGAGGTGAAGGCTGATTGCCAAATGAACAGGTGAGTATTGGGTGGAACCAAAGACACAGAGGACAGGGAGACAGCACAAGGTGGAAAAACAGGAATCCTGACATTGAGGCTACGTTTATACATAGTCGGGTAGTTGGAGAAACAAATATTTCCCTCTCCATTTTCCAAAATAACATCGTGGGCATAGCATCGTTTTTCAATTTTTTTCAGTAACACGTACATTGGTATGTTAAAAACTGTCATATCCCTTTGTTTGTACCCATCTTTTACACGCACAAGGCAAATTCACCTCTGAAAACGAATCTTTGTGATGACCGCGACATCCTAAAATTTTCATGGGAGTCCTCCGCACCTGGACAACCAGTTCATTTTAAAAATGTTCCCACCGAACAGCAGTCCACCCAGGTCAGGCCCAAAACCGACGGTGACTGTGTCTTCGTGGTGGAGGGAGAAGTGGCAAAATTCGTAGTTTTCCAGAATCTCCACTCTACCTGGAGTTTTTAGAAAAGTTCATTTTCAGAAGCAAAATCATGTTTGCGTGATGGGTACAAACGAAGGGAAATGTTGTTTTAAAAAAAATACCTGTACATGTAAACGGGGCCTGAGAGAAGAACTGAGCCTAAAAGTACAGGATTTGTGTGTTAAACGTGTGAATGGAAGAAAACACAACTCCAGTTCTGTTTTTGATGAGGAAACATTATAACATAGATCAGAAAACAGCGTACTTTGGGGCATTTAAGATTGATTCAGGCTGAGGGTTAGAAGTTACACGATTAATTGCGTAGCTACAAAGCCTGAATCATTCTTAATAAACCATTTGTCCATAAGTCGTTTACAATTTGATGTTAAAAATGATAAGAAAATGTGCCAAATAACATCTTTAGCAATGTCCTTCACTTGCCAAACGCAAACCTGACATTCAAAACAAACTCTGACACATTTCAAAATCCATTTGAAATGGCCAAAATCCATTTTGTGATTAACAAAAGCAAAGTTAATCTATAACCCTGAACCTGCTAAATAAATCCTGCAGGCAGATTGAATGTGTAGTGGTATTTACAATTATAAACTGTGCCTCCAAAATGACCCCTGTAAAAGCATCTTTAAAACATCTATGTTCAGCAGGTTTTGCACACCCCTGAGCAGACAGAGTTGTATCATCTCCTGTGATTTGGCTCTTCAAAGTTAGACACATGTGGACAAGGCCGATAGAAGCCGTGTGACTGATGTCTGCTTATATTTAGGTCTGGGCACAGAGGAGGGGGCCTTGGTTTACAGCTCCAAATCTGCTCCCAGTGTGAAGAGGAGGAGTTCATCTGATCCCCACGATAATGATTATGTTCACTTCATTCAATCTTTCAATACATGATAAACAGAAAGATAATTTTTGGGGTGAATATTGTGTGTTGGTGAATGCATGTTCACCTCCTGTCGTCCAACGCTCCCACACAACTCACAATTTAACTTTGAATGACCTGTCCACACCAATATCTAGAGGTTGGTGTTCTTTGGTTAATCCACCCAGAATGATCCTGAGCACCAAATTACACCGCTCTTCATATACATTGAGTAATAATGTGTTTAATGCAGCTTTGTGCACATTTCTTTACCTTTTACAGAAACAAAACTTACAACTGCATGGCTAATTTGCATACACTGCACTAAAAAAACAGCTCACGTGCTGATGAGATCAGCTTCTGTTGGACTAAAGGACTCGACTCTGGATTATTTGTGTTCTTTCTGTGACAGAGGATGTGCTGCTTATGGTGAGTGTGTATATTGTGTTGGAGATGGTTCATGTTAAACTTTTCAGAGATTATACATCTGCAGTAGCATAGGCCGGTTTAGCGTTGACAACACCACAGAGTCGATGCAGGACTATAATTCAGCTTTCAGTTTGCTTCAATTGGGCACGTAAATCAGCATGTCTCTGAACAGTCACACGCACCGTAATATGATGTTGAAGCACAGTATGTATCAGTCCACGCTCAGCTGCAACTAAATACGCTACATTTCTGTCCTAGGGTTTCTGAGGCTTTCGTGCTCCATGCTGCAATCCATCAAGCGGTGCATATCTTACAAGTACTAAAACATTTTTACAATTTTTTGAGCATCCTGTACCACATAAAATCGGTTGGAGGTCAGTAAGCACAGCCAGAATTAATACATACATAAAGAACGCCATCTTATAAGGCACACTGACAATTTTTGAAAAAAATAAAGGATTTTAAGTCTGCCTTATGGTCCGAAAAATACGGTATAACCTTTCGGAGCTTTATGTTTTCTGTTTCTGTCTAAACTGCTGTATAAATGAATGAAACAATAGGATCGGGGTGGGGTTGCTGTTGTTTTTAATAACTTTCATTTCTCTGTTGTATATGAATGCACTTTTCATCAAATGTATGAAAAGTGCTATACAAATGAAGTTTGATTGAAATTTCACAAGGTAAAATTTTGCAACATGTAAAAGTTATCTCTCTACAAAAAAAATCGCAATAAAATTAATTGTGCAGCCATAGTTTAAAAGTCACTAACCAAAAGCTGTGATTAGCTCTAGTTGTGTGCTGGCATAGTATTTCAAGACTGGAGTTATAGTAGACATTAAATAAGCTGTATAAGGCAGGAAAGCCCCATTCTATTGCCCCATTCTATACCATATAACCTGATAATTACTTAAAGTCATGAGGTGCAGGAGATTATTGATCTCACACCGAGTTGTGGCAGAAATGAATAAGAAAAAGAAAAGTCACCTCCATCAGAATGACCACACCAAACTTTTTAGTCCTAATTGTGTCTTATTTTATGGACCGGAGTGATGGTCAGGTGTAACACTATGGGGCACAGAGACAGATGTGAACTCTGGGAAATCTGTTGAATCCGAGACATACTGAGGCATAAGATCTCTGAACTGTCTAAATGAGTCTGCATGAGTCTCATTGCTCACTAGATAAAAATAATTAGCGTTCTCCAGATGTGTAGCATAAATATTTGATCAAATGTGTGGTGATGCAGATTGTAAACATGAATAACAGATATTGAAAGGTAAACTCTGTTAGGTAACGACAGCAGAGACAGAGCAGGCAGGCCTGTCCACTCAGTCCCATCATGACAATATTGATTTTTTTATCTCTGTATTTTTATGACGGTATGTTCATTAGTTACCATGGGGACACAATGCGCACGTAGAAAATAACTACCAATAGATAGTCTAAAAAAGAAGAAAACACTTTAAATGGATTTAAACAACACAACACAGTGTCCTTGATACTGTTTTGGTGTTTGATTTTCAACAAAAAGCAGCAAGGTGGCCGAGTGGCAACACTCAGGCCTCACAGCAAGAAGGTTGCGGGTTCGATCCCCGGGTCGCCAGGGCCTTTCTGTGTGGAGTTTGCATGTTCCTCCCCGTGTCTGGATGGGTTTCCTCCGGGTAAAAAAAAACATGCCCGCACCCCTATGAACTAACATCAAGGACCATGTTGTCCACCCTCCTGTGGGTTCACCACCTGCAGAGGGGTTCATAGGGGGGGTCAGGTGCCTGCGACCCAGCCGGATTGAGCGGGAGAAGATGGATGGATATATGGGACTACGGATGGAAATTAGCACTTGTGCTAAATCTAGCGTATTTACATCAATATGTGTGATTTCATACAAATTGTATGTTCATGAATATGCATTGTCCCACCCAAATAAAACAAACAAAAAGATGAGTGTGACTGACACTGTTGGGTAACACTACCTAAGCTTGTGACTGTAATTTTATGTGTGAGAGATTTTTTAAGCGCACAAATTGAAACAATAATTTTTTCTAGGCCTGTCAACATTAACATATTCATTGGGACTAGATTAATGCAATCTATAACACTTTTTTTTTTTTTTATCGCGATTAGAGTTCACTAGCCTTTGGTCCCTTCTAAAAATGTGATGATTTTTTTTTTTTTTACTCGCGGTTAGAGTTCGCCGACTTTTCGTCCCTTCTACACATCTGTAGGCAGCTCCTCTGGCTGTTTTGCTTTCGAACGGGCTTCTGGACTTTTGAACTGTTTATTTGACTTAAAAAAAACTTCCAGATGCTACAGTTTACAAGTCAAGAGTTAAATGCAGCCTGTGTCAAGCAGAGTTTCAGTACTAGCAAAGTACATCTAGTCTAAGTTAGCACCTCGAAGCTAAACCCCCGGGTGCAGCGACCGGAGCGTCCGAGCCAAGAGCCTCAGATCAGACAAACTACCTTTGGCAGAGTCGCCACAGACCTGTGGATCATCACATGTCAAAGAAAATAACTACAGTGATTGCTAAATGGGTAAGAATTGCTATATACTATGGCTTTAAAACTGTCTTGAAATGCAAAATACCACTTCATTTTAAACATGCAATTCACAAAGCGATTAATCACTATGGAATTAAAAAAATTAATCATTTGACAGCCCTATTTTTTTATTAATTATTTTAGTAGCATAATTTCTTCTGCACACAACATAATATCCTACATGATTATGTCCAAATCTAGACTTCTACCAGCTCTCTGGAATACCAGCTGGAGCGTCCCCCTGGCTTGAAGGTCCCAGCGTGATTGTCCCCTCCTCTCTCCAGGCGCCCCCTTCTCTCGGGCAGCACACGGGTAACTGCTGCACCCAGGAGAGGGGGGACGTTCTCTCCGGCCTTTAGTATCACTTTACGCACTGTGATTTTTGAAAATCAGCACATCATATATCATAATAAAATGAAATTGAAATGAAAATGTGAATGTAGTGAGACTAAATGTCGGGCCTCGTTTATGTAATTTTACCAATCTTCTTGAAGCAGCACACATTTTTTCAGTATGTAATATCAATATAATCCTCATTTGCTCGCAGAAGTTTACTTTAAACACCACCTCCACCACTAAAAGACCAAACACAGCAGTGAGTTCTACCTGCCAATGAAGTCTCTTTTCATGTGAGCACCACTATAACTACAGTGCATCCGGTGTTGGTGAGGAGCAAATATCAGTTATCATGGAGGACTCTGTTGACACACACAAGATTATTGAAGGTGGCAACAGGGAAGGTGGTCAGCTGCTCAGTGACTCCTTTGGATTTGCCTACTGCAAGAAATGTCAGTCTGAAGAGGCAGTTACTTGGAAATGAAGAACTGGCAGGAAGTGTCCAGCAGCAGTGGGACAACTTTCCAGCTTGGGCACCTTCCAGCCAGGGGGACCTTCAAGCTGATTCCCGCAGTCTGCCATTCAAGTCCTAACCAGACTGGAGATTCATGTATTATGGCAATCCTTCCTATAATTTGCTTTTTTTTTTTTTTTTACTGTGGAAATAAGTGGCAAAACTAACAGCAATTTCTATACTTATTAGAAAAATCACAACATGATATTTGCCCGTTCAGCCCTAGTTCAAACTGTGTGCATGTGTCTGTGTGTGGCTCTGGGAGACTTAAGGACACACTGGGGGTTTGTGTTGCTGTGAGAGCTGCTTCTTGCATACAGATGCACTCTGCACAATGACAGCCAACAGTTCTTTTGGTCTGGGAGGACTGCACAGCAAACACTATTTCTGGCGGCACAGTGGCTGAGCTGATAGTGCTCCTGTTTCACAACAAGAGGGACCTGGGTTCAACTCCCCAGAGGCCTTTCTGTTCACAATCCTGTTGGTGGCTTTTCTCCGAGAGTTAAGTTTCAACCTAAAGCACAGACAATAAGTAAAAGCTTCCAGCTAAAGTAATCGTGACCGAACCTAATTTAAGATTTGGAGATTGGTGAAATATAGAAGAAATGATGATGACTGAGGCCTTGTCCACACGTAGCCGGGTATCTGATAAACCGAAGATGTTTTGCTGCGTTTTGACCTGTCATCCACACGAACACGCATCAAAAACGAGTATTCAGGGAAAACTCCGGCCAAAGTGAAGATTTTTGAAAACTCCGTTTATGCGTGTTTGTGTGGACAGAGATAACTGGGGTTTTGCGTTTTAAAACGTCACTGTCTGCGCCAAAAAATATGAATCTGCCCTGACGTCAAACGTGCGACATTTGTTTAGGCGACTGCAATAGCCAAAGCCAAAGCCAAAGCAGACTATGGATCGGAGTCGTTTCTTGAGAGCTGTGTGTGTGTTGAGAGCAGAATTGCTCCTAATCTGTGTTTAGGAGCAATTCTGACTCCGAGTCTGTCCAGACAAAGGAGCTCGGCGCCCTGTTTTCTGTTGTTTAAGTTTAGGCGGAAGTGACAGTTAAGTGATGGAAATAACGCCATCTACAGGTTTGGAATGCGTATGAATGTGGTTGAAAACGCAGATGTTCGGTTATGTGTGGAAGGTATTTTTTTCGAAGACGAGGTGGTGTGGATAAAACAATTTTTTATAAACGGAGGGGGGGAAATGTTCGGTTTTAAAAATACCCGGCTACGTGTGTACATGGCCTCATTCTAGTGAAGATGTATGGAGTTTAAAAACATGGTGGAGCACTTCCTGTATGACCACATGGCATCGCAACAGAGTGGAGTGTTTTTGGTTTAAGAGAAGAACTCAGCCTAAATACGCAAGGTTTGTGCGTTAAACATGTGCGAATGAAGCAAAACACGACTCCAGGTCTGTTTGTGATGAGAAAAAGAAAATAAGTGAGGAAAGAAATTAAAGAAAGTAATATGAGACCGTTAACTTTTTGAAATGTGTCACAACAACGCATGAAGTAGAATTATCTTATCTTCTTTTTTCCACCGTGTTGTATCTGACACTAAAGAACAAAACAGGCCCTAAGCTGTCACTTACAAAACAATAAACTAATTAATGTTGTATCTCTGTAGGCTTCAAGAAAAGTTGCAAGACTTTTTTTTTATTTTTTTTTTTATTTCAACAAATCAGGTCATGTGGACTGGACTGCAGGTTACAATATCCCACATGCATATAAATTGCTGCATTTATGGATTTTTAATGCATTTTTATAAGATCAGGAGCCAACCAATTTGCATTTTGGAATTTGTCTGCATTAAGAACTTTGTTGAGCATAATTCTGCTTTATAGTTTAGCCTCAATATTACTGTTTATTAACTATATGTACTTAAGCAATACATCACACTTAAAAATGTGTTAATGTGAATCCGTGTATCATTCATTTATTTGTTTTTCAAAATAACACAAAAAAATAAAAAACAAAAAAAAAATTCTTCATTACAGTATTTGTCTCCAAAACCAAAATGAAAAAATACATAATGATTTGTTTTTTCAGTTTTCGTTTTTGTTTTGTGTCCACGAAAGTGACTGGTCCAGTCCTAATCCAGTCCTAGTCCAGTCCTAATCCAGTCCTAGTCCAGTCCTAATTCAGTCCTAGTCCAGTCCTAGTTTTCAGTCCTAGTTTTCAGTCCTAGTTTTCAGTCCTGGTTTAGACGTGGTTTCACTAGCAAGGACCACACCAACAACACCGAAGAGAGTTTATTATATGAAGACAAGGTGGGATGGCTGGGTTAAGACTCAGGGTGTCTTCGTAGGCGTCTTATGTTTGGAAGCGAACAGAAATGTGTTGGGAGGGTGGGGCCGAGTTACTCGGGACAAACTGGGCTGTTGGAATAGGCTGCTACAAATAGGCTTCTGGGAAATTGAGGTGTGGTATAAGTGAGCTGTGATTCGCTGGAGAGGAGGCGAGGGCGGTTGAGGCGTGGTCCTGCTCCTGAACCTAAGTTAATCATATTAACTACATTTAGACCTGGTTCATTCATGGTTCAGTCCTGGTTTAGACCTGGTTTAGTGTTGGTTTAGTCCTGGTCCAGTCCTGGCGATCAGGTCGGCGATCCGCTAATTAATGACATGGCATATGCAGACGCATGCTCCGCACTGGATATTAGGGCCAGGAGTTTGGTTCGGGAAACTGGAAACGACCGTTATCCAATTTTTCCACTATTAATTTAAACACAAAATCGAAAACTAACAAAAAAAGAAAAAAGTTTTTTTTTTACTTTCTTATTTTTGGTTTTATTTTGAAAAACGAATGAATGAATGATACACAGATTATCATAACAGGCCTCAACACTAATTGAATCTGTGGACCAATACCAAGAAAACATTTTCTTTTATGTAAATTTATGGTAGATGATGGACACCGCAGGGTCAGAAATGATTGCTATGGAAATCTGAGCACACATGTTAATATTTAAAGACTGTAATGAAGATCAAATCCACTTGTAAATATGAAGTAATGGTTAGATTCGGCTTTGAGCACCATTTCCACGTGGAACCAGGGTGTCTTTTTACAGTTTGGTACCTGTTGGTATCGATCTAATTTTTTCATCTTCCACAGCTAGATGAATTCTCGCAATAATTGTTCACAAACACCAAATTTCATGGCTCTTTCTGATCCTTTAGCCTTGAATCCACCGGTGAATCAGAGCAATAACTCTGTACACTGTGGTTTGGGTCAGGCTGATTATTGTGAGACGCCCCAAATGAACCAAAACAAACTGAAGGCCGCACGTAGGATGATACTGACTCAGACAGAGATAGGCAGACAATTTCAATTTGAGAAATAAATTGAGGGAAGTTTTTGTGCATTTATGGATGAAAAAACTGACTGTGGTAGACTGGGCAAAAGCTTGATTCAACAGCCTTGTCCAGACAGAATGTACTTTTGTTGATCTGTCTGGGTTTAAAAAGTTGTCACATGTGTTTCTTTTTTGTCATGTCTCAACTTAAGTTTGGAAGAACTATCAAAGGTCAGCATAAGGTCTGTGAAAAAGAGAACAGTTTTGGTATCTCTTTGCAGAAAAGCGTTGTAAGGGCAGTATGCCACACAAGCCACAGGTTGCTCATTTTAAAAGACATTTCAGACGTGTTTCTAAAGGAGCCCAGCACTCCAGTAAAAGCTCAAACATTCCTTTATTTGGATAATCTGTGAACACGTGTCAGAAATGTTTATCTTTTTAAGTGCTTCCTTGTGGCTTGTGTGGTATAGAGACACTGCTCTACATTAGTCAAAAAGGCTGTTTCTCAGTCTGCAGGCTCTGTCCTCGTGTACTCCAGGTACTATGGGAGACCATGCAAATTTACATCAGTGATGCTGTTAAATAATATTTAAAGAACTACAAAATAAAAGTATACAATTAAATAAGCAAATAGTGCTATAAAATATCCATCATAAGCTATTTTAATTTAGTCACTATTCAGATTGAGACATAAAAGTTTGTTTCAAAGTTTCTGGTCTTCTGAAAAGCCTGCTGCATTTGTCCTCATAAGTCTCTATAATTGGATTGAGTCATTGTGAAGAAATGGAAGCAGTGAAACTAAGTTTTATTCACCACATCTGCTAAAAAATGAGGCATGCGTAGGTTTAGCAGCCTAAATGAAAAATGCACTGCATTTAGACAAATTGTGGGATGGGATTGAGAAATAGCCCTGGTCCTGCTAATTCTTAAATTGACCAACCCAGACATATAAACACAGTGCCCCACAGTGGTCTGGGGGTCTTCCATGAAGCGAGCTAAAGCAAAAGCTTGGCTTATTTGGCCAATCCAGGGTTATCAAAGCCTCAGTTCCACCAAAGTGACTGACCAGAGGTGGTGCTAAGTTGCCGCAGTAGCAAGTGTCCAGAAACAAACGTGGTCAGGACCAGGCTAACTCTCAGGATTATTTTAGCTCCAAGAACGTCTAAAGAAACAGTTTAGTCAAAAGTGTCAGCATGTACAGTCACACTCCTGTGTTAGAACACCTGCCTCTGTCTGATACAGTTTATAGTTGCGACACTTTTACAGTCCATCCGCTCCTACGCACTGGACACGCTCCTACGCACTTGTGTGTGGACGCTGCTCTCATCACAAAGGCACTCACCATATAAAAGCCTATGGCCATTATTTTATTCAAATGATCTTGCACATGTGGCTGGAGCAGTGCAGCTTTTCCACACTGACACGCTGGTTTGGACTCTGAAGATGACAGTGGGTTCTGTCTGTTCGCTCCTTCATCAGGTCAGTCTCTCTCTCTTCATTCCCTTGTCTCTCACAATGGGGAAGGGGCTCCGGAGTCCACCCTACGCAGCCTCCTGTCTGTCCACGGAGCAACCGGGAGAAGAGGGGGAGTGAACAGGAGAGGAGGGGGAGTCACATTTTGGCCCATTTTCTGTGTCAGGCCTTCCCAGAGTCACAGCGAGCGCACACAAAGGGCAGCTTAAACTTCAGTCCTGAGCTACCTTTAGTCAGACTCAGGCTCATTTTTGTCATGGATCGACTTAAGGTTTAAGCTAGTTTCAGCTCAGGAATTCAGGATAATACTGGACTTGTTAAGCCACTTTGATGGAATACCCCCTGGTGTGCATTTTGACCACTGCAGGGTTTTACTATTATTATTGTTTATGTTGTACTAGTCATGAGTTGGTGCTTTCTGCTTTAGAGCACCAGGAATCAGTGTTACAGAGCCTCAGGAGCCTCACCATCTGCTGAGCCAGATACAACATGTGAGCCTTTAGAGGAGGATGTGATTCATTTCAATTTACAGATTTAGACATTATTTGAAGCTTCCAGTGTTGTGCCAAAACAACACATGAGGTGACAGCGGATCAGAGCGTGAACAGAGCTGATCTGAAACACCAAGAAACATGTGGTGTCTCTTCACAGTGTGGAGCTCCAGGTGAGATAAAAGAACACAAAGCATTACAAGACTGAAGATAAGACTGAGAACGGACCTCACCTGACAGCAGCTGATAGAGGGAGGAGAGAGAGGAGAGGGAGGAGAGAGAGGAGAGGGAGGAGAGAGAGGAGAGGGAGGAGAGAGGGAGGGAAAGACAGCACATTACAGAAAGAGAGAAAGAGGGAGGGAGAGAGTGTTTTGTCTGCACTGATCCAAATACACAGAGACGGTGCTGAGTCTGTCTCTGCGTTTCTGTTACTGTGTCTCTATGTCTCTGTATCTCTGTTGTCTCTGTCCTCTGTGTCTCGGTCTCTGGCTCTATGCTGTGGTTCTGTCTCTGTCTCTCTGCTGTGGTTATGTCTCTCTCTGTCTCTATGATGTGGTTGTGTCTGTCTCTCTGCTGTGGTTGTTTCTCTGTCCTCTGTCTCTCTGCTGTGGTTGTGTCTCTGTCTTTCTGCTGTGGTTGTCTCTCTGTCCTCTGTCTCTCTGCTGTGGTTGTGTCTCTGTCTCTCTGCTGTGGTTGTGTCTCTGTCTCTCTGCTGTGGTTGTGTCTCTCTGTCTGTCTCTGTGCTGTGGTCATGTCTCTCTGTCCTCTGTCTCTCTGCTGTGGTTGTGTCTCTGTCTCTGTGCTGTGGTCATGTCTCTCTGTCCTCTGTCTCTCTGTCTCTCTGCTGTGGTTGTCTCTCTGTCCTCTATCTCTGTGCTGTGGTTGTCTCTCTCTGTCTTTATGCTGTAGTTGTCTCTCTGTCTCTATGCTGTGGTTGTCTCTCTGTCTCTATGCTGTGGTTGTGTCTCTGTCTCTATGCTGTGGTTGTGTCTCTGTCTCTCTGCTGTGGTTGTCTCTCTGTCCTCTGTCTCTCTGCTGTAGTTGTGTCTCTGTCTCTATGCTGTGGTTGCGTCTCTGTCTCTCTGCTGTGGTCATGTCTCTCTGTCCTCTGTCTCTCTGTCCTCTATCTCTGTGTTGTGGCTGTGTCTCTCTGCTGTGGTTGTCTCTCTGTCCTCTGTCTCTCTGCTGTGGTTGTCTCTCTGTCTCTCTGCTGTGGTTGTCTCTCTGTCCCTCTGCTGTGGTTGTGTCTCTGTCCTCTATCTCTGTGTTATGGTTGTGTCTCTCTGCTGTGGTTGTGTCTCTCTGCTGTGGTTGTGTCTCTCTGTCCTCTGTCTCTCTGCTGTGGTTGTGTCTCTCTCTCTGTCTCTGTTGGTTGTCTCTCAGGGGGAGGGCTGGCGTCCTCTTCCCTCAGGGGTGTAGTGATCGCCGCAGGCCTGACTCCAGGATATGACTGTACCAATCTGACAAACCACACATCTCTACTGTAACGGCTTTTTAAAAGACAAGATTTTAAATCTGTGTGAATGAAATGACTTTCCCACTTAGAAATGAGGTCAAGCTTTTTGCATAGAGATTTTCAAGTAGAAAATGTAATTGAGTTTTGCTCCTGTCCTCAACATGTAAGAAGATGTGAAATGTGCAAAATATGAATCACAGACTAAACAAATTAAACACAGTTACAGTATGTTCAATATTCTTGCACTGAAAACCTTAAGAATGTCAGTACTTCAGTAACAAATTAATATAATTTTTTTTTTAAATCACAGTGAATCATGGGAAATATGTGAAAGTGGATTTTAGATTATGTCTGGTAGAAGAGGCCACACAAATCTCCCATTTAGAGAGAAGCATAAATAGGTCATAGAAGTCTGAGAGCGAGGCCTGTCCTTCATTTGTCTTTCCTGTCGGAGGTTTAGTGGACGCTCACAGCTCAGAGTTGTGCTCCTTTAGCCTTTGGTCCTGTTGGATTAGTGTTTGAACAACTGAATGCCTCTCACATCACACTTCAAGAGACAACAACTTCCTCTCTCTTCTGTACAGTTCTGTCACTTTGTGCTTTTGTTTAATTGCTCGTTATTATTCTGATGGATCAGACTCATGACTCAATAATCCACAGCCTCAGAACTGTGGAATAACAGCAGCAGATGTTTCTCTGACCTTTTATGAGGCTCACACAAACACCATTTACATACAGTATGTCCAGGGATTATATACACAGAAGAAACCAAAGTGAATACTGCACAGAAAAAGGCCAAATCAACCAAAACAATAAATGAAACATGATCTGAGCATAATAAATAGTGAGCAGAACTATAAACTATAAATGTGCATAGCTAACCCACTAAATACCATGTTCCAAACAGGAAGTGAGCATGGGCGTGCTTCCGGCTCCATCATTTTACTTCGTATTGAAAAAATCATTGCCCTCTCTCTGTAACTGCTGCTATCAGTTACAAATTTTGGTCTTAAAATGTTCATATTAATCCTATTTACATGATCCTGGCGTTTTAATTTCACCATTTTGTGCATCAATCAGTTCCTTTTCCCAATATAAACTGTATTCTAACTGCTAGTCTCATGAGCTTCATTTTACTGGAGCCGAATACTGTGGATGACGTCACCCTCCTTTAGTCCTTCTACGGCACCTTAAACACACAGAGGTCTTATTCTAGGCCCATTTATTGTCACTCACATATTTAATGGTAGCACATAATATTGTTCCGATGGGGGCATAAACATGTTGTGGCAAATGATTTTGTTTTTATTTTCCCTGGTTTTATTTCTGAGGCAGCGAGTGAAAGCCCAGGGAGAAGACCACAGTAATGGAGGCATTTCAGCTGGGATCATTTTCTGTCATTTTTCTGCATTAACATGGAGTTATATTGAAATATTATTCAAACTCAAGGAGAATTTTGTCATATTACATTATTTTTTGAAAGATAAAAGGACATAGGTGGGCCAGAAAGAACATCTTTCTCATCCTGGTTTGAAGGTAATTTCAGGCTGCAGGAATACGTGTTCACGGTGTTCATATTTCCTGTTAAACATCGAAAATAAAATGATATGTTTAAGTCAGTTGCTGTGGTCAAAAACAGTAGTGTAGTCGCAAAAAAGACTAATTGGATGTGGCCATAATTTATTCATTTTTTCCCCCCAATTTTGAAAAAACAAAATTGATAATTATGTGGAAAATGTGAGGATCATTAAAAAAAAATTTAAAAAAAGACAATGGTGACTCAAATTTTATTCAAAAAAGTTAAAAAGTCAATCAAGTTTTTGTCTGCTCTTGCTATTGACGAAAAATAATTCATAAAAAAAGAAATAAGTCCACTAACTTCTGGGTTTGGAAACTGCTGAGCTTAAACCTGTCACAAGGGGCAAAGCATGGTAATGAGCAGTATATTTATGTTTTTATTTATTTATTTATTATAGTTGTTAATAATTGTGCCAATATAATTACATGATGCAGCCAAATCCTATGTGTATCACCGTTTAAGAAAATAAAACTGGAGAACACTGTAATCAACAAAGCAAGAATCACTAAATCCAAAAAGGGAGAAGGGAAAACAATTACAAAGTGGTCAAAGTAAATTTTGCATATTGGTCCCACCCACTGAAACCCTATTGGAACATCAGCACACGTAACAGAGGGCCCTTAGCTTCAAGAGTCTGTCTTTGTACTATCGGCCATTTTTGTCGGTGGAACTCTTTCAGTGATATTGATCTGCTCACTTCATCCATCACAAGTTCAGAGCAGTGATTGTAGTGTCGTCCCTGGTTACACAGCTAAAAAGAAGCTCCTCAGTGTCTGTGCAGAGTCTGAACGAGAAATGATGAGTTCTGAAGTCCTGCCCCGTCACGTCTCTATTGACTTTGTTTAAAAGCTGAATTTAATGACAGCTTTATAGTTAATGCAGACTCTCTCTCTCTCTGCTTTCCTGTTGGATCTGTCAGGACTCCACCACAAAGCCTTGTGTCTCAGACCTGCAGCAGTAATGGTTGATAACATTAATTGAAATATTATCTGTGGTGCTCCACACAAACGGCTCCCAGTAATTACAGCCAGATTATTGAACAGTCACATGAGTGTTCTGCATTAACTGCTCCATCTGCTCAAAAGCACAGTGCATGAGTTAGCAATACTGGAGCAGCACACTGGGACTCCCAGGGCTGTTATTGATACTGTAAGTGATCTATGGATTTCCACATCAGTGAGATCCATCTTGGTCCAGTGAGACTCTAAATGGATGCACACACACATACACACACACACACACACACACATATAGAACTAAAAACCAGATGAAGACAACTCACAGAAAGTATGAATGCATGTTTTCGAACCAACAAGGAAATTATTAACTTGAAGGCTCAGTACCTGATTTTTTCCCCCATTTGTTTGCATGCTAGTTGCTCGACCTTCATGACAACTCTCTGGTTTTTGAGAGTTGTGAAAAGCACTTATAAACTCATCGCAGTGAATAGTTAGGCTGCTTGGAATGCCTAAGGTAAATGAGGAATATGTTTGGACCACAGCAAACGGTTTGAAATAAAGATGTACCGATACCAGTACTAATAATAAAGGTATCGGTATCATATATCAACGCTGATCCAGGAAATTTTGTCAGATTGGATATCAGTGTCATGTTATCAGTTTATCTGATATCCTGGGGGCCTTATATTTGATGTATTTTCTGGCTCGTAGACGTCTCATAATGATTGAACTTTCTTCATACAAAGCTGTTCAGTAGTCACTTGCAGGATAAATAATAATTACATAACATAACTGGATCAAATTTGTAATAAGTTAACTGTTTTTTGGGGAAAATACCTGTCCTTACACTGGTTTCATATAATACTGAATAGTGCATCTCTGTAAAATAAACTAGGTCTGTTCTTTACGTTTTTAAGACAGTAAAAATCTGTTTTTTTATCATGTTTTTTTTATTTTATTTAATGCCTGCTCGACAGCTCAATCTGAAGTGTATACAAAAGTCTGTGGACTGCAAATAGCATCGAGCTGCCAAGAGGATGTATTTTTAGTGTTGTGAAACAACCTGTTTATGACTTTTTATTCAAAGCAGTTTCTTTACATTGTCACATCAAGGTCTTGTTCTAGTTTCATCAGTCACTTGAAGACAGTTCACAGAAGTATTGGAAGACAATTGTGAATACATGTTTTAATCTAAGAATTCTTCCTTTAATGTATTCTCGATGGCTCAGTTCTATACACACAGAGACTAATACACTGCAAATGCCAAAAGCCAAAACATGTACAACCGATAAAACTCTCCAACTCAGGCTACATTCAGACTGCAGCCTGAAGTGACCCAAATCTGATTTTTTCGCCTCTATGCGACCTGTATCTGATCTTTTAATGACAGTCTGAACAACACAGATCTGATTTTTTCAAATGCGACCCAGACCACTTGGATATGTGCTCCTAAAACTACATATCTGATCTTTTGACATGTGACTTCAATCTGAACGACCAGATCACATTCATCCGACCTACATGTCATCAACAAGCGAGCATAACCATTTTCATTAGGAATTAAGTGTTTACATGGTCCTTCTAAAGTGGAAATTTATTTTTACTCAGAATTAAATTATTTTTACTCGGAATATGAGAATATGCAGCAGCAGATCTCAGGACAACTCGGCCTCTGTGTGGAGGAACTACAAACCTAAAACTCCACACTCCACTGATGATCTGCCCCTAGCCAACAGCCTAAACTATTTCTACTGTCATTTTGATGAGGCATCAAGCAGCTCTCACACCTCCAACCATCCCAACAATAGAGACAATATGGACATCCCCCGACCTCCCCTGCTTCCCCACCCCAGAGCCATTTCTATCTTCATTGACTACACCTATATCATCCCTCTCCTCACACCTATGAGAACTCCACTTCGCTTGCACCCACCACACCCTTTCACATTCATGAGGCAGATGTGAAGAAGCAGTTCACAAGGATGAAAGCCTGGAAAGCCTCAGGCCCAGAAGGTGTCTCTCCTGCCACCCTGAGACACTGAGCTAATGAGCTGCCCCGGTGTTTACGGGCATCTTCAACTCTTCACTGGAGGCTTGTCATGTGCCTGCCTGCTTCAAAACCTCTATTATTGTTCCCTCCACAAGAAGCAAAGGATCACCGGACTCAATGACTACAGACCTGTGGCTCTGACATCTGTGGACATGAAGTCATTGGAGCGCATGGTTCTGCCCCACCTCACGCCCCCCTCCTAAACCCCCTGCAGTTTGTCTACAGAACCAACAGATCTGTAGATGATGCCATCAACATGGCTGTACACCATCCTGCAGCATCTGGACTCCACGGGAACCTACGCCAGGATCCTGTTTGTGGACTTCAGCTCTGCCTTCAACACCATCCGCCCAGATGAACGTGCCTGATCCTCTCTACAGGTGGATCACTGACTTCCTGACAGACAGGAAGCAGCATGTGAGGCTGGGGAAGAATGTCTCGGACTCTCGGACCATCAGCACCGGCTGATGGTCTCTGCTCTTCTCCCTGTACACCAACTGCTGCACCTCCTCCCACCAGTCTGTCAAGCTCATCAAGTTTGCAGACGACACCACGGTTATCAGACTCATCTTGGACGGGGATGAGTCGCCTACAGGACGAAGGCTGATCGTCTGGTGTCCTGATGCAGCCAGAACAACTTGGTGCTTAACGCCCAGAAGACAGTAGAGATGATTGTGGACTTTAGGAAGCACACAGCCACACTCCCCTCCATCATCCTGACCGACACACCCACCACCACTGTGGACTCATTCCACTTCCGGGCCACCATCACCCAGGACCTCAAATGGGAGCCCACCATCACCTCATCATAAAGAAGGCCCAGCAGAGGATGTACTTCCTGAGGCAGCTGAAGAGATTCAACCTGCCAGCACGGACAATGGTGCAGTTCTACACTGCCATCATCAAGTCCATCCTCACCTCCTCCATTTGTGGCCATACCGGCTCGTCAAAGCCTGAACCCGTCAGATCTCAGAAGCTAAGCAGGGCCGGGCCTGGTTAGTACTTGGATGGGAGACCACAAGGAATTCCAGGTGCCACAGTGGGGCGCCAGTTGCAAAAACTGTCGTAGTGTCCTTAGGCAAGACACATCACCCACATTGCCTAGTATGAAAGTGGTGTGTGCGTGAGTGTTGGTGGTGGTCGGAGGGGCCGATGGCGCAGATTGGCAGCCTCGCTTCCGTCAGTCTGCCCCAGGGCAGCTGTAGCTACAATAGTAGTTTACCACCACCAGGTCTGGCGTGAATGAATAATGCTCTGTAAAGCGTCTTTGAGTGTCCAGAAAAGCGCTATATAAAACTGATGCATTATTATTATTATTATTATCCCCGTGTGGTGCTGGAGCCTCCATCAGGGACAAACAGAGACTGCAGCGTGTTGTGCGCTCTGCTGAGAAGGTGATTGGTTGTAGCCTCATATCTGACCCTTCTCACCCTGGTCACGGACTTTTTGACCTGCTCCCCTCAGGCAGGAGACTACAGTACATTCGAATCAGAACCTCTTGCCCTAAAAACAGATTTTTTTCCCCTTTGCTGTTGGCCTCATGAATAAAAACACTAAGACTGTTCCCACCCCCACTATGTTTCAGTCACATGACCCTGTGCTGTATTTTTTGCACTGATCATTACCTGCACTGTTATATTCTTGTAATTTTGTCATTTTTGTGTTACATTATAACGTTTTTCTACTTTATTTTATTTGTTGCATGCTTAGTAGTGTTTGGTTTATGTTTGCTCTAAGTACCACAGCAATTTCCTAATGTTGAGAACCTGTTCATTCATATGGAAATAAAATCTTTCTGAT
Source organism: Odontamblyopus lacepedii (assembly GCA_034769755.1). NCBI lineage: Eukaryota > Metazoa > Chordata > Actinopteri > Gobiiformes > Gobiidae > Odontamblyopus > Odontamblyopus lacepedii. Next base: position 10,552,859 of record CM068352.1, read on the forward strand.
TTTTAATTCTGATTCTGATTTCTAAAGCTCTCATGTAAACGTGGCAACAGTAGCCTCACTAATTAGTACCTAACTCACTATAATGCTTCCCACATTTCTCAAAGTTTGTACATTTGCTTCAGGCTGAAAAACATGGAGAATATACATTTAGTTCATTTTTCATTCCCAGCGCTGTACACAGGTGGTACTATCTCTGTGTGATTGTGAACCATCTGCCCTGGCCCTCCTCAGTCTGCTCCCGGCTTTATGTGGGCCGCTCACTGGGACATGACACACACATTTATAACACTAACAGCTCTTGTCTCTTTTGCCTGGTGATTCCTGCAGAACAGCTGGAGTCTTGTGATAAGACAAGAACACATTCTGACATCAACAATGATCTCAGTGTCTTCTACAAAAAGTCACATATCGAGCGCCCCACCGTTCAACATAACCATCATTACTGTCCATCATCGTCCTCTCTCTGATGATATCCAATGTGTTTCTCTGAATTTTCTCTTTGCTACTCTGGAAACAGTTTACAGTGCACACAAGGTAAGGAAATGGACATATTTAGGTTTAAACTCAACAAAACTCAGTCCAACCTAGCCCAAGCTCATCCATGTGTTTATGTATCAGTCAGAACTACACACTTTGACAAAACTTGACAAAGACAAGTGGATCTAAAGCCATATCCTGTCTTTATTTCAGAGGGATTAACCAAGCAGAAATAAACATCCTTCATTCTTGTCAAAAACAAACATTCCTGGTGATGTAAAAAGAAAAAAAAAAGGAAAAAAACAACATATAGGACTGAGAAACAGCATGGATTTTCTCAGAATCAGTAATCAAAGCACCAAACTGTGATTTAATTCAGGTAAAAGAAGTGATATATTTTGTTGTGAATGTTACAAGAATTTTCAAGAGGAGATATTTACTGCATTTGAGAGACACATGCAACAAATTACCAGCTGTAGTTTCAAAATAAGTTCAGTATTCAGTTAATTATTCAAAGTATAGACAGGACTGGTTGGTCCGGCAAGTATTTTCAGAACCTGGCCAAAACATGAAACTCCAAAATGTAATGTTTATGCCATATGCTCATTTATTTAAGTAATCTAATTCCATAATGTGAAAAGAAAAGAAAATTTTACTCAAAATTGCACTTACTGCTCACATGTAATGTACCTGAGGGAACTGTCCTTGGTTCTGCATTCTTTAACTAATACAACTCCAAACACATATTCCACATATTACATACTTTTTTTTTAACACAACCAACATAAATGCATATTGCCATGGATCACTGAAAACACCCTTTACCTGTTTTAATTTAACTATAAAACATTTTATCACTCACAAACGCAAGAAAGAGCCATATGTGTGATTTGGAATAAGAGTGGATTGGTAGTCCTTTAGTGGTGCTTCAGTTATCTGTCTGAAAAGGCTGTTATAAAGTGTGTTAGTGGTAATATATATATATATGTGTATGTATACCGTAAATTCCGGACTACAGAGCGCACCCGATTAAGAACCGCATGCTCAGATTTATGAAGAAAAATCAATTTTGTAATTATATGAGCCGCACCATATTATAAACCGCTGGCCAAAGACTAGGCGGGGGGTTCGCTTCTGCGTCCCCGCCGCCTGGAGCGCCTCCGGGATGGGCCGCGGACGCGGTCCCCCGCTGAACTCTGGGGACGGACTCGCTCACTGGTGACACTTGGGACACACACGCGCCACAGGCACTTACACACCTTCACACACTTGGGACACACACACGCGAAATGCACATACACACCTTGGCGCTCTGGGAATAAACCACGGTAGCGATCGCTTTAGCCTTCAGTCTGATTTGTACAGTGCGGCCGCCTGCTCTTTGCGTGTTAACCCAGTCCTCCAGAAAGTTTTCAAGCTCAGGCCATCTGCTATGGTTACCTCTGAAAGCTCTGGTTGTCTTTTTACACTGGCTCAGTTCTTCTTGCTGGAGCCTCCACCTTCGCACCATCTACTCGTTTATGCCAATTTTACGGTCAGCAGCTCGATTTCCTTCTTTAACTGCCAGAGTGATCGCTTTTAGTTTAAAAGCTGCATCATATGCTTTTTGTCTGGTATTCTCCATGTTGATGAGGGTTAGCAGAAAGACTGAAATAAGGAAGTTGTGATTAATCATACAATTTCATTGGACCTCAGTGAACTACGTATTCATTTTATTGGTCCATGTTTTTCCCGCGATGAAAAAAATAAATAAAAAAGCCGCTTCATATTACGAGCCGCAGTGTTGAAAGTGTAGAAAAAAAGTAGCGGCTTGTGATCCGGAATTTACGGTATATATATATATATATAGTTATTAACATGGACTCACTATATGGACTATATTTGCTATATTTATGGCATACCATTGGCATTAGGCTTGGGCGGTAATACGGTATCCCGCAGTATCGTAAAGTAGTATCAGTTTCACTACCGTCATCAAAGAAAAATCTGCATAAGGACCTAAAACCATAGCGTGGACTTTCTTCCCTCTGCTCTCTCTCCTCTTCAGACATCATTACGCACAGAGATATCCATCCACACACAGCGAGGAAGAAGGAAAAACCCTGACTGACGCTTTGTGTGTGATGTTGAGCTGAAAAGTTTGCGATGGAGACGTTTTAGTGAACGCCGAGAGTCGAGAGGGGACGTGCTGAAGAGGAGAAAGTTCCCGCTTGAGGGTGAAATCAGACTTTCACCGAGGAGACGGTCACTTCTCTGAGTGTAGAGAGAGCGTCTGAAACAACATGCTGTCAGATACAAATATCACACACTGTAGACGTGTCGCCGTTTACTTATTTCAGAATGTGTCTCTTCTGCGCTTTTCTTGTCTTGGCGTCTCCCAGATCATTAAATGGAGGGAGATACGCGCAGAACTTGTGCCTCATCTTCAAATATAATGCTGCTCTTCTGTTTCTGAATGGTTTAGGTGCAAGCTACAAAATAATTCTTAATTAATCACGGTAATACTATATACCCCAGTAAAATGCTGAGAAGGTTTAACGGTATCAAAATTTGGATACGGCCCAACACTGTGTCTAATTGGTGCCTACTGGCCTCATAGTCTCACTAAATGTTGACTAACTGGTACATACTGGAATTCATGGTTTCACCAAACGTGCTTTATAAACCTCCTCCTTTCTAGAAGTGTAGTCAAGAGACTTGAACACTCAAAGATCACACTATGTTCTCTTTTGAAATCATTAGGACTCTTCATGTCCCCTCTGGGCCTGTATTATTGATGGTAAATAAACTTCTCCTGCTTAAGACGTCCAGTTGGTCTCCAGCCTTTTACTTCCACCCTTTCTTGGACAAGCTGAAAACTTGAAAACTACAACAGGTATGGGAGAAAATCTCATGCCACAAGATTTCATGAGACAAAATTTGATTGTAAAAAATTGTGCACACATGAGGAAAAGTAATATTTTGAGGACCTGTGGTTGCAAAACGTAAGTCTATTGCTACAAACAACAACAATATGAAATAAAAAATGTTAGGCCAAAACTGCAAACAGGATCACACAATACCAAACCAAAATTGTGCTTGATCTCATTCTTGAAATTATGTTTCATGCACCAAGGGAGTTTGTTAGAGCGAGGAATTAATTAGATTTAAATAACAATTTTCTCCTCATGAAAATCTGGTACCCTATAGCTTCATGTATATATCGCTGATTCAGTTAGTTCAAAGCAGCTAAATCAAATTGCCTACAGTCCTGCATCTCAACAAGGCACTGAAATAGGTGGAGTCATTAGCCTAATACTAACTACAGTACGACGGCTGTTCTCTAATCGCTAATCCCCCAGAGTGCGCATAAACCTAAATAAACACGATTATGGCTGGTGTCAACTGAAATTGATGGATGGAGCAATGCAAAAGAGTGTGATCACAATAGATGAATGCAGAGGGGGAATAGAGTGGTCACTTATCTAATTTGAAGCTACTCTCTCGGATAAAGATATTAGAAATGCCACAGGGACAGATATGCGAGATACTGCGACTAGACCCATTATTAAATCATTACGGAGAAGATGACATTTTCTGCATCCTACGTTCAAGATGCTGGTCAGATTATTAGCAGCTCTTTATATCCAAACTGTTAAAGAAATACGAGCTCTGTCAACTGGAGTTTTTATGTTTTTGAATATGTTTCGCCTCTGATCCAAGTGGCTACTTCAATTTATGACAGAGTTCTGATGAGTCACTGCCGAAGGAGGAGGAGGAAGAGGAAGAGGAGGAAGAGGAAGAGGAAGAGGAAGAGGAAGAGGAGGAGGAGTAGTAGTAGTAGTAGTAGTAGTAGTAGTAGTAGTAGAAGTAGAAGTAGAAGAAGAAGAAGAAGAAGAAGAAGAAGAAGAATGAGGAGAAGAAGGATGAGGAGAAGAAGGATGAGGAGAAGAAGGATGAGGAGAAGTAGGGGAAGAAGGAGAAGGAGGAGAAGGGGGAGGAGGAGGAGGGGGAGGAGGAGTAGGAGAAGAAGGAGAAGTAGGGGAAGAAGGAGAAGGAAAAGAAGGAGGACAAGAAGAAAGAGAAGAAAGATGAAGAAGACCAAGAGAAGGAGGAGACAAAGACAATGATGAAGAAGAAGAGAATACTTGGATGAGTGTCGAAATGTATCTATGTATGTCTTAAAAACTTATCTCCAATAGACAGAAGTAAATGTTTTCGTGATACACGACAGAGAGATTACACAAATGTTCATATTGTACTTCACTGTCAAAGAGCCCATATTATGCTATATTCTGATCTATGTTAGAATGTTGTTTCCTCATCAAAAACATACATGGGGTTTTGTTGACATGAAAACTACCATTTGATGACATCACAAGGTAGAACAGAGCATTTTGTGGATGGACTAATACTTAATGGTTACTCAAACATGCGTGAAGGAAACAAAAAACCCAAGTCCAGGTCTGTTTTGAGGAGATAGCAACATTTTAACATGGCTCACAAAGTTCAATTTTATGTGCTATAGGACTTTTAATACATCGACAATCTCTTATTCGTACAGTAGCGTTCAGATAACCACCGCTGAAACCTTCTCTACGAGGTTAAAAGAGAAGACACTGATGATTGTGTTTTGGTTGAATGTCAAGCTCCAAACCTTCCAATTTGAATTACAAGTTCTCACATCGATGCAGAAAAAAACAACATAAACAAGTCTTATTTCAGATGATAATGGTCCATTCATTACCACCTACGCACGATGTCAAAGTTGGACATGTACTTAAAAAGAAATATACCGCTGAAGTTCACCTGTAATAAATGACAGTCACAATATATGATCTCCTCTCATCTGGTCTACTCCAGTTGGCCAGAAAGAATTGGCCTCATATATTCATACTAAATGTGTTGTCTTGGCGGTGGAGGAGCCGGGGCCATATGGCAGTCAGTATGTGGAGACATCCAGCAGCACCAGTCACAGTGGGCTCACAGCTGCTGGAGGAAGAACACTTGGCTCGGGTCCCCAAAATGGCTCCATGATCACGCTCCATTTGATTTAAAGGGCCCTGAGTGAACCGTCAGAGAGGGTGGACTTCGATCTGGGTACACTGGGACGGTTGACTCTATACTTACATCTTGCACCTTTAAACTATGATGATATTTGGTTTATTTTATGTTATTTTAATAGTTTTTTTAATATTCCTGTGAAAATGTTATGTTTGTGTATGGACAAAAAGTGAAACCGTTTTTTTCCCCACATTTGCTTTAGTTTCTTAAGCATCAGAGCCGAGAGAGCCGTTCTGAACACTGTAAATGCTCCAATTCCTAACAACATTTTCAGCACAACATTTGCTTTGCTTTTCCTTGAAGCTTGGTGACAGAACAAGCGCACAGCCTTTAGAATTACAGCTTTTACTCCACGTTTCGCTTCAATTAGCGTTGGCGGCGCGTCTCTGGGGGAAAACTGCTGCCTGCTCGCCGATTACCTCTAATAGGTTTCCATTCACATTCTGTCCAAGGGGAATTTTCAGTTTTCAATTAGCTGCAGTTAGAGGGCAAGGCAGGATATTCTTAGACAGAGCACTCTGTTGTGAAGTCAGCAGGAGCTAAGTGTAAAACGCCCAATAAAGTTTTTTAAAAAGCAATCATCTCAAGAAAACTGCAAAAGAAACATTTTGTGAACATGGAAAACAGGTGGAGCACATACCGGCACTGGAGGAGCAAGGTGCAAATTGTATTCATTTGCAAGTGTCAAGTGTCATGGAAACAATTAGACCAAGCTGTGCTTAAGAGCAGCTTAAAAACAGTCAGGAGTTTGTTGCATGTACGTTACAATGACTTTGTTTATATTATAGAAGGAAAAACATACAATGTACTTGGCTATAGGGCGAGTGGAACAGCCTCTGGCTTTATACTAGACAGCTCTGATAAACGCTGCAGCCCTCCTGGTTGTTTAAAGACCCATTCAGATACAATCTCTCAGATGTATGTTTCCCTGTTGGCGTTGGCTCTGCTCTGTACAGCTCTGGTAAACACTGATGAATGATTGTATCAGGAGCAGAGCCGTCGTCCTCCTGCAGGGGGTGCCGCTTCTGCTGTACATGTTTTTAGCACTGGATACACCACACCTGTAAGTGTGAGGACCACAACAGTGTCATTACGAGGTCTGCACTGTAATGTAGTGTTGTCAAAAGTATTGAAAATGAGATACTAATCAATACTAAAACATAGTATCGAAATGAGATACTCATTTAAGCAATGCAAAAAAAATTAAAAATTGCATTAACAGGACGGAAATGAACCTTTTCGGAATATCTTTAGAATGATCTTGGCCTGTATCAGAACAAGTATAAGAGCACATACACTAGTATACAGCCATGGACCACTGTGGAACCTACCTGATTGCTGAGGGATTACACAGATGTAATGTTGAAAATGACTTTCTATCATCTAAATCAGTGGTTCTTAATCTGGGTTCGATGGAACTCCAGTCTTGTGACTGTCGTGATGGTGTTGTGTAATTTCTTTCTTAATATTTTCATACTAACTATGTCAAGCAAAAAAAGAAAGTGGTCAGATGAATATGTGCAATATGGATTCACATGTGTGCACCAATAAAATATATATACCTATGTTTTGAATGTGAAAAAGACATATTTTATTTTTCCAATTAAGAAGGGTTCGGTGAATGTGCATATGAAACTAGTGAGGTTCAGTACCTCCAACAAGGTTAAGAACCACTGATCTAAATAGTATTTTTTTTTTTTTTTTTTTTATCATTGTGGTATTGGAATCAGCATTGAGTATCACATCTATTCCTTAGTATCACAATCAAGTTTGAAATGTTAGTATAGCGACAACACTATTATAAGGCCATGAAGACCAGAATGATTTCCTGTTACACATGAAAAGAGGAAATGCGGGCAGGACGATCATGTCGGAGCACATCTGACACAGCGCTTTGGGGCTGTCAGCTGAATGTAGCTTAACCGAAAATCCAGCAGAGTCAGAGGTGTGACCGCCGTGTCCAGGGAGTTCATTTTGTGTGTGTGCAGATAGAGATCTGTGGAGCTGAGCCAACTCTGGGGTATTTTGTTCATTCAAAGTCTGTCTTTATATTCTGAACATGACTATACAAAAGTAATAGCCACACAACAGAAACCACATCTTATATCATTTGGTCTACTGATTCAACCACTGTAACAAAAGACTGTGGCTAATATTAGTAATATCTCAAATTGAATTAAAGGGCCCATACGCTATTTTTGGACTATGTAATAATGATTCTGATGAGGAAACATTATTACATAGGAGTTTACAATGGAGTTGTGATGCCATGTGGTAATACAGGAATTGCTTCACTGTGTTTTAAAACTCCATACACCTTCATTAGAATCTTTTAGATGTTTTCAGCACTGGAACTGTCCATCTCTACTGAATACTGATTAACTTGAAAACTTCTACTTCATGATATCACAAGGTGGAACAGAGCTTTGGAGTTCTAGAGAGACTAATAATGTGTGAATGAAACAAAACAACTCCAGGAATGTTTTCGATGAGGTAACAACGTTATAACAAGAGTCAATTTTGCTGGGTCCTTTAACACTTCAGTGGGCTTGTTTCTGGTTGACCAAAACAGCCATTAGCGAAACTGAGATGACAAAATGAACACCACCAAAATAAAACCTAAATATTACATAGATATATTGTGTCACCTTATTCATTTGAAATAGTTTGTGTTTAATTAACATATAAATTTAAATAGAACATATGGAAAAGCAGTTAGCAGTCATCCGTGGTCTCATTATCCAAAGATGCCAAGATGTGGAATTGATAGTTTAATTCCACACTCTCCAATGAAGTCACAAATCCAACAGCGACAGCTGGAAAAACACACATCCAAGTCTGAGCCGTTAGCAGGTGAGGATTCAGATGGACACTGAAGCCTGAGGACATTGGATTTATTTATTGGATTTGTTTGGTGTGACTGAATAAACCAGCTCTGCTTAAAGCTACATATTTCCCCATTATAGAGATTCCTTTTAAAGGGCCTGTATTACGCAAAATTGAGCCATGTGAGCTTTTAGCAATGTTGGGACATTCATATTTCCACAAAAACATACCTGGAGATGTGTTTTGTTTCATTCATACATGTTTGAGTAATCCTGTGTTATTAGCAGTGTGCGGGGAAAAAATAAGTAATTTTGTAGACAGGAAGGAAAAGGAAAATTTGTACAAAACTGAGAAGTCCCGTTTGGAGGAGGTTGGTCAAAGCACGGCACACCTGCGCGCACCGATTCCCCCGCACAAGGAAAACACGAAACAAAGTCTGCTTCCATGCCGATGGACCCATCCTCCCCGCCAAAACCGAAATGACGAGGCTCAGCGCAGCAGTTGCAGAGAGAGGAGTGAGAAGATCCCAGTGTGAGTCAATGGGAAAAAGGGAGAGAAGGAACCGGAAGAGCCTCCTGGGGCACTTCCTGTTTGGCACGCGGCGGCTAACGGGTTAGCTTAGTCCACTTATATCGCAGTGGAGGTGGTTCCTGTGCAGATCATACGTGTGCTGTGCAGATTGTATGTGTGTAGATCATATGTGTGCAGGTTTAGCGCAGCTCTTTATTTAACAGTCATTTCATTCACTTTATTGATCACTTTATTGATTTTGGCTACTGTTGTGATGAAAAGACTGAAAAGTGTTTGTCTTTTGGACCCATGCGCACTCAACTGTTGCAGTAACCGGGATACTGCGCATACATGCACCATGATGAACTGGGATACTTAAAAAACCTGATTATAACCGGGATACTGATGTGTATGTATACGCACTCCCTGATCTCCAAGGAGGTGAGCCAGAGCCGAGACGTGGGACTGTGAGGCTGCAAGTCCAGTGTTTGCCTCGTCTTCTTATGTTACGCTGCGCATAACAACCTACATTCAGTTTGTCGATTAAAAATGTAACGTAATGGACGAAATTTTTAATGATCAATTATCAATTAGTCGGCTAAACATGCCCATCCCTAATTTTAGCACTTGTTGTGTTGAAAGTGCCACAGATTGTAAAATAATTTCTGATGCACCGAGAAACAAAACAGTTAAAATAAGTCTAAAACAATAGCTGTAACTTCAAAGTTTGGCAATACCAGGGCTGAAATGAGTCAAATGATTCTAAAGTGTACAGAGTTTAAAAACACAGAGCAGCACTTATATACCTGCATTACCACATGACATCACAAGGTAGAATGGAGCGTTTTCTGTTTGAGAGAAGAATTCATCCTAAATATGCAGGATTTGCCAGTTAAACATGTGTGAATGAAACAAAACACAACTCCAGGTATGTTTTAATGAGAAAATAGCATAATATGGGCCCTTAAATGTGTTGTTATTACAAAATATGCAAGTACAACCCCACCCCCTCCATCAGGACTATGAGCAGTATCAATCAGCCCAACGTTACTGTAAACTCTATTCTAACGCAACAAGTCGTTTGCCATTTCCTTGTGTGTTGTTTTTGAACTCCTCATCTTATAGGTAGTAGACAACTTGACATTTGCAGTGGTTTATTTTGAGCTAATAGGGCTGTGTAAAATACATATTTACTCCAAAAGCACAATACGTGAGGAGTGAGGAAGTCAAAAAGGAATACTCAAACAACTCCGAGCTTTAAAGGTCAGCCTGTCAGGGGCTGCGCAGGGAGGTTCTGTCACTGCGCTGGGAATTGAGACGGATAAATTAATTCTACGCAAACAAACAAGGTGCACTTCCTCTGAGATTGGAATACTCTGTCTTTCTCCACTTGTAAATCTACAGTGAACCTCCCTTCCTCACATGTCACACACTGCTCCTTTTTGATTACACTCTGGCTCTAGTGTCCTGTCATTTTTATATACTCATTTGAGAATGTAGCAATTACATTAAGAACAGGTTCAGCAGAAGTAGACCACCTGGTTACATAAAGAAAGTACTGTTGGATTTGCATTGGAAATTCAAATTACAGTCTATTGTATGAAAAAGAGCTGTTTTTTGTTATCATTGCGTGTTCGAAATTGGTATATGCATGGTAGAGCCCTGCACCCGTGGGACCCGACGCAAAACAGTGTGGCACAGGACACAATTTAAAAGCGCAATACAGGCACGGGCGGAAGCGGGAGTGCAGTCCCACAGACTAAATATGAGTGTAAAGTACAATATCCAAATGATTCATGTAGCTCTCATACAGAATGTGTGCTGGATATTTTATTTGGCATCAATAAAAACATTTTAAGAAGCCTAAACTTTCCGCTTCTCTGTGTTTGATAGAGTTTTGAAGACATGGCAGAAGATCAGAGCCCCTCCAGTGAATCTCACAGTGCTTCAGATGTAAGTTTTTCTTCAAAGAGAGGTACATTTACTGTCCAAAAATCAAAAAACCTGACCAGAAATGGAAGAAATCAAGACCTTCCGTGGGAAAGAAAGCGAACGTCCCCATTTTGCGGGATTTGCGGACAAGAGCGTTGCAAAATACCGCAGATGCAGGCGGGAGCGGGACTGAAAATTCTGTCCTTCTCAGACCTGTTTTTTATACATTTTTATACAGCGCTTTTCCACCTTCAAGGGGCTTTACAACAAGGATCCACTCACCCATTCACAAACACATTCATACACTGGTTGTTCGAATTTTTTGGTATTGAGTATCCACTTGGATGAGCTGCAAAACGTCTTCAATGAAAAAAAAACCTCTTGACCAGTTGATAGAATTGATTTTTCTTTTACTGTCGAGAATCAAACATATTTCTTAGTATTAAAATCTAATGTTCATATCGTGAAAACACTATGGCAGCTTGTGTCAACAAACACATGAATTACCTCCCATTCACCAAATGACTTGAGATACAAAAGAAATCCCCAAATTCATTGGCTGGTCATGCAGTCACTTGGTACACAGAAGCAATGATAATGTCAATGATGAAGCCAAAAATTGCTGCTTTACTTTAAAACACACCTTCCTGTTTCCATAATTGCGTAAATGATATTAAATCCTGTTTGTATCTTGCAAAGATTCAGTACAATTTGTCAGATGTGTGAGGGGAGTTCATGAAGACTTGGGGACTTTTTATTGACCTTTTATGAAACGGACAAGGATCCCAAACCTCAAAGCGTAGATTTTTCATCATCTGAACTCTCTGGACATTGCCATTGCTGTACAGGCTGTTTTTGTTGCACATATTATTGTGGCGGAGTTTGTGTTTTTTGATGCCCCAAAACATTTTCTTTGTTCAAACTATCAAAATATACATAATAGTTTGAGCACTCCTCTAGGGCTGACTACAAATACACTATGTTAATGTGACATTCTCCCGGTGTAGTGTGTCTGTCTGTGTAGCACCACACAACACTCACAAGAGACAGAGACTATCCTCCTCCTGAGTAGAATCAGCGGTGGAAGAAGTACTCAATTTTGCTGCTTAAGTAAAAGTACACATATCAATGCATAATACTTAAATAAAAGTAACCTTTAAAAAATATACTTAAAGAGTACTAATACAGTTTCATAGCTGTATAGAATTATTTTTAAAAGTGGGAAGGGATGTGGGAATACAACTGTGTGACGAGCTCTCAGCATTTATGGACAAACCCAGACTCAGTCGCCATCACACGTCGTTCTTCGCCTTGTTCACACAGAGTCACTGGAGTGAAGGAAGAGGATTAAGCATGATACAATTAAACATGATTTCACTCAATTAACTTCCCATTACACTTCTAACAGAGTCCTGTGCAGCCAATTTTCACAGAGTACTGTGAAAATTAGTATGGTGGTACACAGAGGGCAAGACAGGGCTAGAATTAATTTAAAAGCCCATTTTACTCTATTTTCTGATCTATGTTATAATGTTGTTTCTTCCCTTAAACAGAAAACACTCTGATGTCATGTGGTAATACAGGAAGTGCTCCGCTGTGTTTTTAAACTTCATATATCTTCACTAGACTCATTTGGATAATTTCAGTTCTAGAATTGCCAATCTCTAACGAACTAAATGTAAAAAGTAGCTGTTAAAAGAGCATTTTCAGCTTTGGAGATGTTGAGAGACTAATAATAATGTGTGACAGAAACAAAACACAACTCCAGGTATGTTTTTGAGGAGGTAAAAAACATTCTAACATGGCTGAACTTTCTCAAGAGTCAATTTGGTATAATAAAGGGTGCCCCAAATTTTTTTTACATGATTTCGCAGGCCAATAATTTTGGCAATTCTCGTTGAAATAACCTCAAATTTCCACAGAATGTATAAAAATAGATCAAGATTTTAGATTTAATATTTTTGTTTTGTTTTCTGGTTGAGCCATGCCTTTCACTCCCAAAGAGAAGTCATTTTGCGTTTTGGAATCTGCTCGCACACAGTCACCCAAGACAAAATTTGGAAAAACTTCAACAGCTAAACTGTTCAATTTCACTTTCATAGATTTAGAAGTTTTTAAGATAATTGCTTATAAAATGATGTCAATGATGTTTTTTTGGGACACCTTGTATATGACCTTTAAAGAGCTCAAGTTTCTGTCAGAGAAGGTTTGACCCTGAGATCCTACATGTACTTCCAGGTTACAGTGCTCCGTGCTTATCACAAACTGTCTGTGGGTAGTTCTCTGCACAAAAAACAAGGTCCAAACAGCCTGAAAACGACAAACTGAAAATCAGGAGAAAGAAATAATACTTTCAGCCCAGGTAACACTGGCTTTTAAATCTTCACTAAATGATTTCTCTGTCTCAACCTTTGGAAAGCAAAGTATTCTAATGGAAGCACTTTCGAATAACAAAGAGAATTCGAGGTGAAATTACACATAAAAGTTGAGCATTAAAATGAGTAATGTTTCAAAGGAAAAGCGAGAATTCTTTCAGAAACTATGTGGAATTGTGTTTTTAGTGTTGTTGTTTTTTCTTTTATCTTTTGCTATGTCATGGCATGTCTGTATGGTAATGCCCCTGACCCCTGCTCTGAGCCAAGTTTCTGCATGCGGAGACAAAAATAAACGCAAACCTGAAACTTGTAGCGATCGACTGATATGTTTTTAGTTTTTTTAAATGGCTGATTGTTTAGAATCCAGAGAAACTGATGGTCAGTAAGCTCTGATGATTGTTTTGGGTCGATATGCAAGGCTGATTTGGATAATTTCCTCCAAATTTTGTTAATTAAATCTATAACAAACTCATCCATGGTCTTTTTTTTAACCACAGACCTATAAGAGAGCTGATGTAATTGCGTTTTGTGCAGTTAGGTCTTTGCATGTAAGTGTTGTGTGTATTTCTTAGACAGCACGTCAATCAAAACTAAATATTGACCAATCGATATATCGGTCTATTTCTAATTAACGGAGTAAATAAATGTAAGCCAGTGACATTAAAGTAATTTCCCTTGTGGACCAATAAAGTTTGTCTAAGTCTAAGTCTAATGAAATACTATCTCTCTTGTCTCCACAGTCTCATTTTAGTAAGTGTTAAAGAACAAGGAGTCGAGCATTATGTGGTTTTAACACACCATGCAGAGTGGTAGATGGTGTTCCTCTGAGAAGTGTGTTCAAACTGCAGAACCCGCAGCTCCAGTTTGTTTAATGTGCTCAAACCACGACTACAAACGTGTTCACTGCCTGTACATACGAGTTATTTCTGTGTTTAAAATCCCTACAGACAGCGAGACAGAACTTATGCTGCGTTCATTTATCCGTCCGTCTCCCACTCGGAACTCGGAGAAGTCGGCGCTTCAACCATTTTGTTATGTTTCGTGTGTCCGACTTGGAGAAAAACATGGAGAGTAACCAGAAAGCTGTCGTTGCTTTAGCGTTGGCCGAGTACAAGGTGCTCCAAAATAAGTCTGTGCTTCAACTACACAACCTCGAGGAATTCAGTATAACTAGAATAATTCAGTATATAAGTGAAGTTAACTAGCAGGAAATGGGCTAAAAACAAGGGCGACACCGACTACCAAACCCACAGGCAGTGACACGGATGCAGTAAAGTATTGCAGTAATACTACCAATCAATCAATAATCAATCAATAATCACTTTATTTATCCCCAAGGGGCAATTAAAAGGCACAGAGAGTTGCAGTGAACAGTACAACGATATAAAATTCCACATAATAAATAAGCCACACACATACATTCATTCAGACATATGAGCGCATGTTTAAAGTGCTCTGATGTTGCAGAACTGAGGAAGGGATGGCTAAGCATACCCATACCCATAGGCAGTGATACAGATGCAGTAAAGTACTTCAGTAATACTACCATACCCATAGGCAGTGATACAGAAGCAGTAAAGTATTGCAGTAATACTACCATACCCATAGGCAGTGATACAGAAGCAGTAAAGTATTGCAGTAATACTACCATACCCATAGGCAGTGATACAGATGCAGTAAAGTATTGCAGTAATACTACCATACCCATAGGCAGTGATACAGGTATTGCAGTAATAAGAGTGATAAGAGTGCCATTTAAATCACCAAAGCGTCCAAACACAATGAAAGGTTCGAGCTAAAAGTGACATTGGGCACAGCCGTCTTGGATTCTGTCTTGGAAACTTTGCTCGGTTTCCTCTGAGTTCTTCCAAGTTCCGGCCTCCGAGAAAAAGGGGCGTGTCAGTGCATGTCGCTAGGCAACGTCCTCCTCCGAGTTGGATGGAGAAACGAACGCACTGTGACCACGGTATAATTACTATTATTCAATGGCCACATAGTCTATGAGCTGTGACTTGTTTTACTCCTGCTGGAGCTTCGTGCTGCTGCTCTCATGTGTTTAAATCTGTATTGATAACCTGAGCACAGAACACCATTTGGAGCTGTGAATCCAAGTGCACTTAAGGGATAAAGTTGCCCTCTTTGCACAGCTAAATACACAGAGGTGTGTCTGTGGGCCACTTTATTGAATTAAACCGGGCTCCAAAGTATACTGTAGGTGATGCACATTATCTATAGCTATATTTCTTGATCCATCCACTCAACGGTCGACCCGCACATCACTATGACTGTAACCTATGACACCACATGATTGAATGAAACGTAAAAGTGTTTTTTATTATTGTTTGAGACCTACTGAAAGGAAAATATGAATTCAGTGTTTCTGTTAAACAAAATCCAGCACAAACCTTTATCAAAATCACTACTTTGGAGCTTTATAACACCTTATCTGCACGGAAAATGTTGACTTGTTGACTGATCAAGTACATTTTTAAACAAGTACTTTAAGACTTTTACTAGATTTTTCATATGATGCCATTGACTGTACATCAGGGGTCTCAGACTCGCGGCCCGGGGGTCAAGTGCGGCCCGCAGTCCAATATTTTGTGGCCCGCACCTTAATATGAAAGTATAATATTAGTGTGGCCCGCGGGGAAAGTGGACCTCCGAAGGGCCAATCAGCCAGCTCCCGTGCGCCGTCCCTGGTCGGTGCTAAGCTACACCAGCTTCATGCACTTTTACACTTGCAACAACAGCAGGGCGTGTAATGAACAGTCAGACAGCAGTCGCCTTTGCGCTTGCCATCTATCGTACTTTCTACCACAAATGTCATGATCGAGAGCAAAAAGAACGGTGACTGTTACCGGGCTGTTTATCGTCTACGCTGCTGTTACAGATAGAAGCGTGTGATGGAGCACCTGTAGCTGCCCTGACATTCCCCGACCGGCGCCTCTCGCTCTGGCTCGAGAGCGCGGCAGAGCGCATGGAGCGCTCTCCTGGTTAAGGCGCGCTCCGTCACGTGTTATGCGTTAAGATGTACTCTGTGCGCAATTAGCTAGCGAAACACTTGTTTGAAACGTGAAACAAGAGCGCCACTAAGCGGAATCAATTAGATTTTGTCATACCCCAGTCATGTCTTCATCAAAGCCTGCAGGGAAGAGAAAGGTTGGTGACGAGCACAGACAATTCCAAGAAAAGTGGGAGACGCAGTATTTCTTTGTTGAGCACAGGGGCATCCCCACATGTCTTATTTGCACAGAGAAAGTTGCAGTGCACAAAGAATACAACGTTAAACGCCATTATTCAACTAAACATGCTGAGGAATGTGCAAAATACCAGGGGGATGAGAGAGCCAAGTGGGTTGCCAGTCTTAAAGCATGTCTACTGAGGAAAGAAGATTTCTTCAAGAAAGCAACCAAAGAGAATATTGCAGCAGTCGAAGCTACATGGTTAGTGAGTCTCTGGCAGCAGGGAGTAGGCAAGAGAAGCCATGTTCAGAAGAACCGTTCATGATTTCCACTCAATGTTCCATTCATGTTCAGGACACTTCGTGTTCAGAAGAAATCATTAGAACTGTTAATGACATTTGAGGCCTTTTTTTTTGTGGAATCCCTTATGCGGCCCACCCTCACCCAGACTCTGCCTCCAGCGGCCCACAGGTAAATTGAGTTTGAGACCCCTGCTGTACATATTATAAATGGACACCGCTCCCGTTGACTTACAGTGAAATATTATCGACTCTAACTGCTGCAGTGAGCCTCATCATTTTGGTCTTAAAATGTTAGTATTAACCCGCTGTATGTGATCCTAGTGTTTTTAAAAAATCCTTTTCATTATAGCGCCTGGCTCCAAATTCGCCTTGTAACCACTAGCATCACAAACGGTGCTGAACGCTATGGGGGACAACGCACTCGCTCAGTCCACTTCTTTATCGTCTCTTCTTTTTCCACCACTGCCTGTGGTCTATGAGGAGCCTGGACTCATAAATGTCCACAGACCTGTCCCTCACAAAGCTCAGACATCCTCATTATTCTGCTGATGAGGGGCTCACATTCGGTTTGAACTCTATTATGCAAAGTGTCCAGACCTTTGTGTGTCAGACAAAGATACAAGAAGGTGACAATTAGACTGGACCAATTATGCACAGGACAATAACAAAGCAATAGAGGAGATAAGAAACAGCTTTAGAGCTTAAATAGACTTCTAATTGGTCAGTAACAAGCATTCACATGGAAAATATGAAACTATTAGTGGAAATCAAATGCACTGATTGTGAAATATTAATGTCGTTAGTGTGTTCATCTGCTCTTCATACCAAACACGTGTCCTGGTTGTGTGACTCTCAATGAAGTCAGTGTGGAACTTCTGGATTTAGGGGTCATATAAGCCCCGTCCAAGGACAGAAAAGCTCCTAAAACGATGGTCTAGTGTGAGCACTACAGGCTTCAGACAAACAGCACTACATAGTGACATTATCAAGCTCAGGAGGTTATTATCCAGTCAGAAAGCAGAATAAGCCTCACATGAGCCTCTCATTTGAGATAACATTTTCAGTGCCGAAATCCAGTGGGTTTGAATCTAAAAGGTGTCTCTCTGATCTAAATGGTCCCTATTTATACACTCATACACCAGTGTGCGCAGACAACCAATGTTTATGTTGAGTGAGATTCACACCATCAACTTTTGCATCAGTGGACAAACACTCTACATTGCCCTATAGACTAGTAGAGTGAGACATATGTGTTGTGGATTTCTAAATCTGAGAAGAATACAACTGGAGAAAAGTCTTAAATTAAAGAGTTTGGATTTATTAAAGCAATTGTGCACACAATTAGAAGAGAAAATGAAAACAAAACCTTCTGTCCCTCACGCAAGGTCCATCTCTCCCTATTCTTGAATGGCAAAACAAAAACAGGCTTCTTATTCTTATACAGTCGACAAACGTCATAAAATCAACATGTGGCAATACAGACTATATCTAAACAACCCACAAACAGAGACTACTTGTCTGGTTCAGCTGGGCAACGATCAGATTGTCCCCAAGGATATCACCATTCTAAATGACGAGAATGAACAGACAGACCTGTCCTGAGATCAGGTCAGCAGATCACACCATCACATGTGGCAGGAATACAGAAATGCTTTAGCTGTTGCTAGTTAACAGTTCTCTAAACCCATAAAATACATTCTTTAGGTTAAATAGAACACAACACAAAACAAAGTAAAAGACACACCACATATGCTGAGAATGAGAAAAACCTGTTTGTCTCATCTCTATGTATTTCTAAAGCACATGCAGGCTATCCGACCTTAAAAAGTCTCAAAGCTAAGGTTAGTGAGAACAGTCAAATGCTGACTGCAGCTCATTCTCACTTCATATTAACTTGGGAAAAAGAATCAAATGATTTTGATAAAGCGCCGCGCCCTCAGCAGGAGGTCTCTTTATACTGTGCCAAAGAGCTGACAGCAAGCTGTTCCTGCTCGGTTTGGCGGTGGACCACATGAACACACTTCAGATAAGAAAAACGGGACAAATAGAATCCCAAAGAAAACTGTGTTAAAGTAAAAATGAAAAGGGTAATCATATTTTCCCAAATAAAGCCATGTTAAAATAAAAATGAAAAGGATAATCATATTTGTAAACAAGCAAGTTTACTATGATATAGGTTTTACTTTTTAGAGAAGCTGTTCCTTCATCTCCCTCTTCTCCCTCTTTTATTCAGACTCCGTAATCCTCCAGTCACACCATTATTGTAATATGACTGTTCTATGAGCCTATAGCCTCACAACATGGTCTGAACTCATATCCTCTGCAGTGTTCCCTGCAAAAGTCACAGTAAAACTTTAAGACAAAGATATCTTTAACCATTCTTAAAGATATAAAACTAAACTATCTTTGATACCATGGATCATCATAAGGGGTGTGTGCACAATTACACATACAAAACACCAAGATTAGGACTAAAACCTGACACTAAACCTGGTCTAGACCAGGACCAAAATAGGCCTCAAATAAAACCAAACTAAAGTCTCCCACAGGACTTCCTGGGGATCAACCCAGGACTAAATAAGTGTGAACACAGCAAAAATCACACAGTGAGCGTTCATTATGGAACATTTGTTCTTAAATGTGGTAACTGTTCATTACACATTAAAAGACCATTTCAGAAAAAGCTTAGAAACATGAACACAACTCTCAGTCTGTTTCTCGAGTTCCTCACACCCCCCACAGCTCAGAGTCAATGAGCCTCTCCACTGCAGGCCTGGAAAATGAACGCACCCACTTCCTAAATTGTGAGATTATTATTCTAAATATAACTTTTATGGTTTGATACAGTGTTCAGCAGAAAATCACTTTAGGTTTATTTTATGAGATGAACTTGACTTGAATAATTACAATCTAAAAGGTTTGGTTTAGTTAAGGGAGATTGGAGATTGCTGCATTTTTATACAACAGCTGACAGGACAAAGGAAACACGGTGCATTTTATTCTCTCTTTGTCTAAATTGATATTTTTTGTTATTATCATGGTTGTTTTACTCACACGTGGCTGATTATAGGACACAAATCCTGAACACCTGAATATGTGAGAATAAAAACATCAAATCACAAATCAAGAAAAATCTGTGTTTTTATGTTCAATCTGCTACAAATGAGTTGCTAATTATCTGTGTGCTCTGCAAACGGCTGCCCTCCCCAGAGCCTCATTATTTAGTTTGTCAATCAAAGAGAGCAGAGTCCACACAGAGACTTCACTCTTTCACTCTCTGAAAGAGTCTGATCCATGGCTTTCAGAATAATGAAAAATTGGGGCCGTTGCCATAGAGATGAACAAAATATTACATCTTTTGAACGGGAAAAAGTCCTCAAAATGTTGCATATAGCTGAAACCCTATATTCCTATATTACCACATGACATCACAAGGTGGAACACAGTGTTTGCTGTTTGAGAGAAGAACTCAGCCTCAATAACAACATAAACAGAACATGAAAATAGTCTTGTTGATTAAAAAGACCCCAGCGTATCATTAACAATATGAAATGACTGATTCCCGACACTCCGTGTACCATTCGCTTAATTAAGAACGAAAAACAATCAAATGGGAAAACAGTTTATTTAATTATTCTGTTTTAGTGTCAAACAAATAAAAAAAAAATATTTCAACTGCTTTCTACATTTAATTTAAAGTTTATTTCAAATAACATCAATCAAAAACAATTTCTGTTCTTATTTTAATGTCATATGCTTCAGATTCGATACTGATCCACTTAGTACTGACCTAAATACCCACAATAAAAGAAGAGGTAAGATAAGTCCTTTTAGCAGCAGAACGCCTGGAGCAAATAAAGCAGAAAGACTAAAATATCAAATTTGAAATAGGCACAATGACTGACTTTTTGACTGGTATTATTTGAAACACACACAATTAAATATTGTAAACAGAGGTTGAAATCTCTTTCTTTTGTTAGACACTAAAACGGAAATGGTACACAGACCCGTCGTGCCTATTTCAGTTTTGATATTGTGGTGGAAACTTCTTACTCAGTGTGTGATTAATTGTTGACCAAAATGTATTTTGTCCAAAGTAACTGAGGAGTGCAGGATGTTGTGCTGAGGAGGTGGGAGACAGGGGCTCACTGACCTTAAAAGGGGAAAAACAGTTCCCGGAAGAAGCTGCACGTTCGATGGTACAGGATTTAATGTATGAAAACACCTATGCCTAGATTTGCCTTGTTGGAAAAGGTGAGATTGAGACGTATAACAAATGATCACCATCAAGTTTTATGAAAAATGTGAATAAATCCAGGTTCAGGTTTTGCCACGTTTAGCCTAAATAATCAGACAGCAGAGCTCACAGACACCAGCCTGTTGTTCCTCCAGACAGCACAGGCCGCTCATTTCATGGAGGCAAACTCAGCTACATGTCACCTGATGGTTTTTAATTCTAACATTTCATTTTAACAATGAATGATGGAAGTAATGCACACAATTATTTTATTCTGAATGGTTAATATGTAGTTTTAGTAGTAGTTGTAGTCGTAGTAGTATGTAGTAGTAGTAGTAGTAGTAGTAGTAGTAGTAGTATGCAGTAGTAGTAGTAGTATGCAGTAGTAGTAGTATGCAGTAGTAGTAGTAGTAGTAGTAGTATGCAGTAGTAGTAGTAGTAGTAGTAGTAGTATGTCGTAGTAGAGGTAACAGTAGTAGTATGTAGTAGAAGTATGCAATAAGTACTAGCAGAAGTATGCATGCCGATGGCGCAGATTGGCAGCCTCGCTTCCGTCAGTCTGCCCCAGGGCAGCTGTGGCTACAGTAGTAGTTTACCACCACCGGGTATGGAGTGAATGAATAATGCTCTGTAAAGCGTCTTTGAGTGTCCAGAAAAGCGCTATATAAAACTGATGCATTATTATTATTATTATTATTATTATTAAGTAGTAGTAGAAGTATGTAGTAAGTAGTAGAAGTATGTAGTAAGTAGTAGTAGAAGTATGTAGTAAGTAGTAGTAGAAGTATGTAGTAAGTAGTAGAAGTATGTAGTAAGTAGTAGTAGAAGTATGTAGTAAGTAGTAGTAGAAGTATGTAGTAGGTAGTAGTAGAAGTATGTAGTAAGTAGTAGTAGAAGTATGTAGTAGGTAGTAGTAGAAGTATGTAGTAAGTAGTAGTAGAAGTATGTAGTAGGTAGTAGTAGAAGTATGTAGTAAGTAGTAGTAGAAGTATGTAGTAGGTAGTAGTAGAAGTATGTAGTAAGTAGTAGTAGAAGTATGTAGTAGGTAGTAGTAGAAGTATGTAGTAAGTAGTAGTAGAAGTATGTAGTAAGTAGTAGTAGAAGTATGTAGTAGGTAGTAGTAGAAGTATGTAGTAAGTAGTAGTAGAAGTATGTAGTAAGTAGTAGTAGAAGTATGTAGTAAGTAGTAGTAGAAGTATGTAGTAGGTAGTAGGCCTGTAGGCCTAGTTAGTGTGATTGAGTGTGATTTGTAATATCAATAAAGACCCTGTGCTTCATTTACTTTTTATTTTTTTGTTTCAGCACAGGTCAGAGCAACTGCTCCTCAAAATTCCTGTGCACATGCCTGAACTTACCTGACAAATTGTTGCAATTTAGTGGACAAACACGTCCTCTTTTATAACAAAGCATTTACTTCTCGTGTCTGAGAAAGTAATTGTTGAACTCCATGACTAGAAACAGGAAGCAGCGATAAACTCGGCACTAAGCAGCAGAACGTCTGGGGCAAATAAACCAGAGAACAAAATATCTAAATTGAAATAAGCACCAAGACTGTTTGTGATTGGTATTATTTCAAATACACTTTAAATTAAATATTGGAAATAGAGGTCAAAATCTGACACTAAAACAGAATAATGAAATAACAAACTGTTTTCCCATTTTATTGTTTATCGTTCATAATTGAAATTGGAAAATGGTAAACAGACCTCTGACCTCAATTAAAAAAATTTGTTTTAGTTTTAGTTTTTCCTTGAATGATACAGAAAAGGGGAAGCCACTGTCGTGTGAATGTTCACATACGTGAGCAAGAAAACCAAAGTGGTTTCAAGCCAAGTGTGAGTGCCCCCTTACTGTATCCATGACAACTTATCCACATGGCCCAGGGGAGACTCACCTCCTCACCACACACTAAATGAGCCTTGCTATTTGTCCCCCGCAAGCGAACAGCAAACTAGAACAGCAGCAGAAAGGTGTCAGGGGCTCCAGGCAGCAAAAATGACTGTGGGGATCTGTCTTTTGTGATGTTCAGCAAATTCAGAGCCAGCGGAAAAGAGGAGTCCTGCAGTCACACCTCCACAAGCCCTGGTTTTGCTGCTGTGATCCGTGAAGCCGGTCACGTGTTCGGCTGTGAGCTGGAGACATACGAGAGCAAACAGTTTTGTTGTGTCTCCAGAGGGACTCCTGGGACACTCGCAGCCTGTGTCCGAATTCAGCACTGCGTTCACCTGCATCATGAGGCTCCTGTGTCCTCCTTGTTTTTAAAGATGATGTTCGTGTTATAGTTCAGGGCACTTGCGTCATCCAGCGTGACAGAAACCATGTCTAAAGCTGCAGCAGTATCAGCTCCTCTGCCGTTTAGTCCTCCACCGTATATGATGCTCACAGTGCTGAAGTAGCATTCACAAAACAGGAGGATTGTTGGCGATATTCGGCATGTTTTCACTGAAAAAACTCGGCTTTTCAGTGTGATTGGGGTGTAATGTTTTTAAGTGATGCCGTAATTTATTTGGCTTAGGGTGACCACTGGCATGACTGAAAATTAGGACACTTAGGCCTCAAAGTGAGGACACTACCGGAACCGGGGGAGACACAACAAAATGGCTAAAAACAGCCCTATACAACCACTTATCACTATTATTATTATTATTATTATTATTATTATTATTATTATTATTACTACTACTACATTAGTATTATGATTATAATTATCAGACTTATTATGCCTATCCACTTCTGCACAGCAGAGTGGAGGTGTTTAACCGTGTAAAACAGCTCGGTGAGCTTGGCAGCAGTGGTTTTGTCATCTGTTGTGTTGGTTGTTGGTGGGGCAAAAAAAGACGTTAAAGAAAAGTGTGCAGCACTGCAGTGTTCTTCTTGTGGCGTTCTGTCTGTGTGTCACTTTAACGCACCTTTACGTCACCTACTCACATCGATGTCAGTACGGAAGGGTTACAGAAGGAGGAGTCTTCTCCTTTGGTGCCCTGGCAAAACGATGCTCTGAGCACCAAGCATGTTTGAAGGATTCTTCCTTTTGGGCATTTACTTTTGTTCTACAGCAAACAGTTTCAAGCATTGTTATCGCAGCATCGCAGGTGCAATATGGGCAGGGATTTGTGATATGTGCAACGGTGGCGGCTGATGGTCCAAAATGAGAATAAAATGTCAAAAATGAGGACGCATGGCAGAGGTCTGGATGGAAGGCTTTAAAACTGGACTGTCCGGCCAAAATCCAGACACGGCCCCCCTCCGGCATCGCACTGCGTCCCTCTGGAGTCCTTCTATAGAGACATACTGAAACCTTTGAGAGAGATACTCAAACAAAGATCTCAAACAGTAAGAGATACAGGATAACACTCCTTACAACTGTACAAAAACTCACCCTTATGGAACAGATAATACTCCCTACAACCATGCAACAACTCACCCTTATGGAACAGATATCCTATGTCATCTCAATCACTAACTGAGATAATATATTTGTATGAAATAATTATACTTTATGCCCTAGTCGCCTGCTATTTTTGCTCCTCATTTTAAATTTATTATTTTTGTTCATAGTTATTATATTTATTGTGATGTGTGAGCTACTGTGTCAAAATAATTTCCCTTGTGGATCAATAAAATGTGTTTTTGTCCCTGCTTTCTGCAACAAACTTATCCATACAGTAGTTTACTATAAGCAAACATTATAGAGAGATACTTCTTACCCTCTCTCTGCTTTATGGGTCATTCAGGCAGTAAAATAAATTAGCTTTATCTACAAGTTCCATTTTCTGAATCGCCCATGCGTATGTAATCAGAAGAGAACGTTATGATAAAGAGAGCATATTAAAGTTCCTATATTACACAAAATTGACTCTTGTGAGCTTTAATTCGTGTTATAATGTTGTTACCTCATCGAAAACAAACCTGGAATTGTGTTTTGTTTCATTCACACATGTTTGACTAATCCTTCATTATTAGGCTGTCTACATCCTCCTAAAATAAGCTTTAAATCCTCTGTTCCACCTCGGATGTTCCGCCAAATGCTTTTCTCCGTGGAAATATTATCGTTTTCTATCTTCATGGAGATTTTGTAGGTTTTTCTAGGTATTTTTCAGCTATAAAACCACCAGTAATTTAATAAAAGTAAGATATAGCTGTTTCATGTCATACTGTGGAACATTTCAGGCAGAGCAATGACATATCAGGTGATGGACGCTCCAACATAAAGGTTACACAATGCACCTTTAACTTCATCGGATTTGGTTTTGTCCCCTTCTGGGAGCTGAAAGAGCATATTCTTGTGGGCTTAAGGCTGTGAAAGCGTGTCATTTGGAGCTGCATTCAAATCGTTTTTGTTGCAAATTTCCGGTTGAGCGCCTCCGTGTGGTCAGACTCTGGTGGTGTCCCGGCTCTGTCTCACATCATTAAAAGTGAGAGCGAGTGGACACAACGCACAAAGAAAGCTATCAGAGTCAGCAGAGCGAGAACAGCTCTTAAAACAGGCACAGTTTGAACCAGGATTTAAAGAGATACAGAGTGGAAGAAATGTATTTTAGTGTTTGGTTTCCTGACTCCATGACAAAAGGAATAATATACATAGGATTTCTCAGAGCTTTTGTGACAGAGAATTTATTTAGTTTTTGTGTTGTGTGTGAAAAGGCTCTTACACTGAGCCAGTGCCGCCCCACCTGGTCCCAGCTGTCTGTCCCAGCCCTGTACTAACCCAGCCAAACCCCGTTTAGCTCTGGGCATTTTCAAGGTTGCTGTCATTTTCAGATACGGTATCTGATTGGCCGCTCTTTTACACAACAACGCGCTCCGTGCCCATCAAACCTGCAATCGGCTGAAAATTATGGAAAGGCAGTTTCTTTGGGGACGCAAGGCCGCTCTGAGCTCATAAATACTGGACACACCACTTCTCTCAGGGACAGAGGGGCTGATGGGAACAGTGATAGGCTGTCATTCTGCACGCAGCTGATCCACAATCACAAAATGCAACATTTTTAAGCTCTCTTGATTTTAAAAAGAACTACCCTTTGTTGTTATGTTATGAATAAGAGTTTTTTTGATGGACAAAATTTCAATCACTTCCATGGCCAAAAGTTCCACTCACTTCCACGGCCACAGGTGTATAAAATCGAGCTCTCGGCCTGCAGATTGTTTCTACAAACATTTGTGAAAGAATGGGCTGCTCTCAAGAGCCCAGTGAATCCCAGCCTGGTACTGTGATAGGAAGCCACCTGTGCAACAAGTCTAGTCGTGAAATTTCCTCGCTCCTAAATATTCCACAGTCAGCTGTCAGTGGGATTATAACAAAGTGGAAGCGTGGGAACGACAACAGCTCAGTCACAAAGTCGTAGGTCTCATAAACTGATGAGGCGGGGTCAGGGGATGCTGAAGCACATAGTGCACAGAGGTCGCCAACTTTCTGCAGAGTCAATCGCTACAGACCTCCAGACTTCATGTGGCTTTCAGATTAGCTCAAGAACAGTGTGTAGAGCGCTTCATGGAATGGGTTTACATGGCCAAGAAGCTGCATCCAAGCCACACATCACCATGTGCAACGCAAAGCGTGAGACGTGTTCTCTGGAGTGACGGATTGTGCTTCTCCATCTGGCAATTTGATGGACGGTTCTGGGTTTGGCGGTTGCCAGGAGAACAGTACTTGTCTGACTGCATTGTGCCAAGTGTAAAGTTTGGTGGATGGGAGATTATGGATTATGTTTTTCAGGAGCTGAGTTTGGCCCTTTAGTTCCAGTGAGAAGAATTTTGAATGCTTCAGCAGACCAAGAGTCTTTGGACAATTCCATGTCCCAACATTGTGGGAACAGTTTGGAGATGGCCCCTTCCTCTTCAACATGACCGTGACCAGTGCACAAAGTAAGACATGGAGGAGAGAGTTTGGTGTGGATGAACTTGACTGGCCTGCACAGTCCTGACCTCAACCCGATAAAACACCTTTGGGATGAATTAGAGCAGAGACTGAGAGCCTCAGGCCTTCTCCAACATCAGTGTGTGACCTCACAAACGCCCTTCTGAGAGTGGTCAAAAGTTCAACGTCATATTAAACCCTCTGGATTAAGAATGGGATGTCACTTCAGTAATTCATAATATAATGTATCTTTATTTCACAAATTACAAATGAAGAGAGGATTTTAAACACAAGTTGTGTAAATGAGGTGTGTAAATGAGGTGTGTAATAGTGTTTACAAAAGCCAAAATTATTTTAGTGCAAAAAACACTCATCACTGATCAACATTCTTTTCTTTGATATTACAAATAAATTACAAATCAAATCCATTTGTACAAATCTGGACTCTCCAGGGTGGAGACAGTGAAGACTCAAGAGGATAAGTGATGATCTGTGATATCTGCCTCCTCTCTTTCCCTGTACCGCTCTCTCTTTCACTCTCTCTTTCACTTTCTCTCTGTCTCTCTAGTCATATCCAGTGTATCGCTCTCTCTTTCGTTCTCTCTTTCACTTTCTCTCTGTCTCTCTGGTCATATCCAGTGTGTCTCTGAACAGGAGTAAAACCTGCACACACACTGTCCCCGCCGCTTCTGACTGTCAATCAATCTGTGCACTGCTGCGATTTCAAACGCTCACAAACACTAACACCAGGGGAGGAGAGGAAGAGGAGGAGGAGAGAGAGGAGGAGAAAGAGAGAGAGCGGAGGGGTAGGAGGAGAGGAAGAGGAGGAGAAGTGAGAGGAGAAATGGAAAGGGTGGAAAAGAGAAGGCAGAGGAGGAGAGGAAGAGGAGGGAGAGGAGGAGAGAGAGAGAGGAGGGCTAGGAGGAGAGAGGGGGCAGAAGAGGGGGAGGAGGAGAGAGAGCGGAGGGAAGGGTTAGGAGGAGAGGAAGAGGAAGGGAAGAGAGGGAGATGAGGGAAAGGAGGGGAGATGAGAACAGAGAGGAAAAGAGAGGAGGAGAGGAGAGAGACAGAGGAGTGAAAAGGAGGCAGAGAGCGGAGGGAAGAGGATGGGAAGTGAAAGGAGGAATGGAGAGGGTGGAAAACAGGGGAAGGCAGAGGAGAGAAAGGGGGCGGAGGAGGTGAGAGAGCACAAGAGGGAGAGGAGGGAGAGGAGGAGTGAAAAGGAGGGAAATGAGGAGAGGGAGAGGAGGGGAGACGAACAGAGACAGAAAGAAAGGAATGAAGAGGGAGAGGAGGGGGAGGAGAAGGAGGAGAGAGGGGGGGAGAGGAGAAGAGAGAGGAGGAGTGAAAAGGAGGGAAATGAGGAGAGTCACAGAAAGAAAGGAATGAAGAGGAGGGACAGGAGGAAAGGGGAGGAGGAATAGGAAGTGGAGGAGGAGGAGAGAGAGAGGAGTGAAAAGGAGGGAGAGGAAGGGAGGGGGAGAGAGAAGGGAGAGAAGGAGAGACAGAGGAGTGAAAAGGAGCAGGAGGAAGAGAGCGGAGGGAAGAGGAGGGAAAGTGAAAGGAGGAAAGGAGAGGGTGGAAAACAGGGGAAGGCAGAGGAGAGAAAGGAGAGGAGGAAGAGGAGGAGAGAGAGCGCAGGAGAGAGGGAGGAGGAGGAGAAAGAGGAGGGGTGAAAAGGAGGTAAATGAGGAGGCAGCGAGGAGGGGAGACGAAGAGAGTCACAGAAAGAAAGGAATGAAGAGGAGGGAGACGAGGAAGGAGGAGGAGAGGAATAGGAGGGAGAGGAGGGGAGATGAAGAAAGAGACAGAGAGAATGGGATGAAGAGGAAGACAGCACCGTGTTCTTGCAGAGTTTAGCCCGAGCGAGCCCTGGGTCGCGTCGCCGAGTCGTTCACATGTCACTCATTCGCTCCGCACATGATTGACAGCTGCCCCAACACGCTCTGTCACTGTGGTGTTTCTGTTTCTCCCACTAAACGACATGACAAACAACGAACTCCAGCAGATAAATACACGCTGTGAAGGAAAGTGTGTGTCTGAGGGGAAAAGAAGAGGAGAGGGAGTTAGGTAATAGATATGAGATGTTTCAGTTTGCCTCTTTAATTTGCTTGAGCTGTGAAAGTGTCTAAAAATGGACCGGTCTTGGTAGATTTGGTAGATATGAAGTAAACCTTTCTAATTTTGTCTTAAACTGCGCATATTATACGGTTTCTCATCATAAACAAACCTGGAGTTGTGTTTTGTTTCATTCACACATGTTTAAAAGCATAAATCCCACATATTCATCCATCCACAGCACATTTCATAAACAGTTTCTAAAGTGCTGCACAAATACATAGTAAGAACAACAATATTAAAATAATGATAAAATAAACACCCAGATTCAATCATACTAGTCATTAAAACAATAAAACAGTAAAATCTAATAAGAGCAAAAAAACATAGTATAGCAATAAATAAAAGGAATACATAAAAAGAAGAAGAAGCAGAAGAAGAAGCAGAAGAAGAAGCAGAAGAAACAGAAGAAGCAGCAGAAGAAGCAGAAGAAGAAGCAGAAGAAGAAGCAGCAGAAGCAGAAGAAGAAGTAGAAGAAGAAGCAGAAGAAGAAGCAGAAGAAGAAACAGAAGCAGCAGCAGCAGAAGAAGCAGAAGAAGCAGCAGCAGAAGCAGAAGAAGAAGTAGAAGAAGTAGAACTAGAAGAAGTAGAAGAAGTAGAAGTAGAAGAAAAAGCAGAAGAAGAAGCAGAAGAAGAAGCAGCAGATGAAGCAGCAGATGAAGCAGCAGCAGAAGCAGAAGAAGCAGAAGCAGAAGAAGAAGAAGAAGAAGAAAGAGAATAAAAATGTGTCTTAAGCCGAGACTTAAAACACTCCACTGAAATAGGAAAGTGCTCCACTGTGTTTTTAAACTCTGTCCATTTTCACTAGAATCACTTGAATGATTTCAGCCTTAGAATTTCTACTAAATAACTTGAAAACTACCACTACATGACATCGCAAGGTGGGACAGAGCATTTTGAGCTTTGGAGATGTAGACAGACTAATAATGAAGAGTCAGTCAAATGTGTGTGAATGAACCAAACACAACTCCTGGGGTTTTGATGAGGTATCAACATTATAACATGCCTAAAAGTTCACAAGAGTCAAGTTTGCTTAATATGGGACCTTTAAATTATATAAATGTCCTTCCAAATGATTCCTTTGTCCCTGATCTACAGAGGTAAATCATTTCTTAAATACCACATCATTTAAACATTTCACCTACAGTCATTATCAGTATTGCATGAATATCAGATAAAGAAGAGACCATCCCTGGTTATTACATTAGATACACTGGTCCAATGCATCTAGTCATCTCAGCAACTGTGTGAATCATGTATGAAATCACCTCAACATTTCTGAACATCCAGTAATCATAATTTTATTTATTTTATTTTATTTATTTATTTATTTATGGGACAGTGCACATTAATCAACATTTTACATGTAAATATGCCAGAATTAGCCAGACGGCTATTTTTCATCTGTAGTCCCAGGACAGATGTTGGGTGTCCATCTCTGAATAAAAGGGCCAGTCCTTGAGGCAGTGCTTAAACTGCTTTGGACACAAAATAAAAAGGAAATGCAGATGCCAGTTTTGCTCAAATATTTTCATTTTACATTGTGGCTAGGTGCTGTGCAAATTATGCCGTTTCAACAGTGGATAATGAAGTACTGAAAGGTCAGTTCCTGTGGTTAAATGGAGGAGCAATGGAGCATCCTACATCAAATCTGCTTCAGTAAAAATATTCAAAGTGGTCAGACCATAGGCTGTGTAAAAAAGTGGACTAAAGGCTGCCACACACTGCAGGAGAATTTGTCAGATTCTGGCTGTGATTTCTTCTCCCCTAGTTCAGGGAGGATTGACCCAACTTTTTGTCTTCATGTGCGATTTTGAAGCCGCTGAGCTCCTCATGTGTGCGGTGTCAGTGTCAGATCGTAACCACCGGACATCAGGAATGCTACGGTAACAGCCAATACAACAGAACGTCACGGCAGAGAAGTGACGAACACAGAGACGCAATATACAAACTCGGGATATAGCTAAATAAAGGCTTTATTCTTCACCTCTCGTAAAGTGGTAAATTTAAAGTGCAGCATCTCATCTACATTATGCATAGAAATTGTCCTCCAGAAATAATGACATCCAGTCCACAAAACTGCGCTATTAATCCAGTTTAATGTGTTTTTGAAAGTAAAAAGACAGTGTTTCCTCATGTGTGTCTGTTTACACCCACACAGCGTGCAGTGAAGCTGCAGATTAGTGATACTGACTACTTCCTGTGGACTTCTATCTCCAATCTTTTATGCTTTAAAAATCCTGTATCTGAAGTATTGCACCACATTTCACCAATAATAATAACACAGTTTTGACTTGTATCTAAACTCAAAGTGCAGAGCTCTGATCTTTGAACACTTCAGAGTCTCAGAGCGAGTGGTTTTACTGTAGACAGGAAACTGCTGACGCCATCGCGCACCCAACTTTATATCCTGTGATCCGCAGACAGATCCCGCTGCAGCCTTTGCAATCAGAGATTTTTACTCTCATAAGGTTCTCCTTGTGTCTGTGGTGTGCACTTTTTGTCACACGTTTAAAAATAGTTTAAGATAGAAGAATCCTGTAGAGTGTGTGGCGGCTTTAAGAGAGTGTGACGTCATCTATAGTGTTCAGCTCCGGTCAAATGAAGCACATGAGGAGAGCAGTTATAGAGGTGAATTTGGAGTTGAGTTCTATATTAGAAGTAGGATTTTGTTTGACGACAAATAGCGAAATAAAAGCACCAGGATCATGTACAAACATTTTAAGATCAAAATGAGTCAGTGGAGCTCGAAGCGGAAGAGACTGCCGATATATTGTGCCAGTATCTGCAAAAATGTGACTACATTGCTCTCTTATCCTGCTTGAAGCAAAACAAGTCGTTGAGGTGTTTTAATTAGCTCAACTGGGGGGGAAAAAACAAAACTAAATGGGCTCTATTAAAACTGTGGTACTAAAAGGATAGTTCCACTTTATAGCACCTCCACAAACAGCCCACAGAGTCAGAGCAGAGACACAAGCTCAACACGTTCAAGCCAAAAAGAGTCATTCTACCGATCATCTGAACGTCGACAGATCAATGAGGGAACAGATCACTTTTGGCATTGAACATCTGTCCAGCACCCCATGGGTTCTGCCTGAACTGAGCTTGCCAATGGCGCAAATACTGTGAAGAAATGAGCATCGGCAGCTGTTTCTTTAGCTTTAAGAACAGGTTTGATCTTGACAAATCCACAGATGATCACAAGTGAAAGCCACTTCAGCAGCCTCACTTCACATTTTCAGAGTGTATTCATTAAAGAAAAGGGGCAGTGCCTCCTCTCAGTCTGAGAAAAAGGAGGTTGGTTACCCAGTCCTGCAGCAGATGAACCAGTGAGCATCTCCAGAACATTCTGAGTCAGCTCCAGAAGAAGAGTTTGAAGAACACGAAACGGCAACTTACCTAAAAGACACAGAAAGACACAGACAGACATCAGTTATTTAATTGACAACCCTTTGTTTTTTTAAAGGATCCGTTAAAACCATGGCCTATAAGACAACGCTCTCATGTTACTGTTAGTGACTATATTAACACCAAAATCTGACACGGGTGGATTATTAGGTTATAATTTGCACATTTTAAATCACAATGTTCATATAAAATAAAAAATGTATAAACATCGTCACAGCAATGAGCCGTGAAGTTATCAGCACCTCAGATGGAGGCTGTAGATCAGGCCAAAGGAATCACTGATTAAGGAAATACAAAGAATGACGTAAGTACAGAGCCAGTGGTGATGGAAATGGGCCTGATTGGCAAAATGGTGTCTTGAAAATAAGTGATTAAGCATAGGCAAATCACTCCAAATACAACTTCGAGAGGGCAACAACTGTAATATGGTTAAAAGCTCTGAAAAGTCGATTTTGCATAATAGGCTTTAATATTAATTCAAATGACATGCACAAAAACTGATGCGAGTAATCAAGGGGGACCATTATACAAAAAATAAATAAATAAATCTGATGAGTTTGCTGTTCCATGTCTACTGTGCATGTAACCACAGCGTGTGACATTCACACTGTACTTGATTTGTAAATGTTTCTGTTACATCACATTTCCACATATGTACTAGGGCTGCACCGATACCGATACTGTCATCAAATAAAAATAATAATGATAATAAACCTTTATTTATAACACAGTTTTAAAAAATAAGGTTTACAAAGTGCTGTACAAGCAGCAATGAACAATACAGAACACATAAAAATAGCACATAAAACAAAAAAAATCAGTGATGCAACAAATCAGATTAATTCTAATAAATAAATAAATGAGAAAGAATAAAAAGAAGTAGGGAATAAAAAGAACTAAAAACGGTTAAAGGAAGGCCAACTGATAAAAATGGGTTTCATGAAGTGATTTAAAAGATGATACTGATGGTGTGAGCCTTATTTCAGTTGTTCCAAAGCCGAGGCGCCGGGACTGAAAAGGCTCGATCACCTTTGTCCAGAGCCTGGGCTTTGGAGCAGCCACAGACCTGCCTGAGGATCTAAGGCTGCGAGAGGCTCGTACGGGGTTAAAAGTTCTGACATGTAACTTGGTGTAAGACCTAAAAGAGCTTTAAAAATGATCAGTAAAACCATATCAATTCTAAAACACACAGGAGCCAGTGAAGGGAAGATAAAACAGGGCTAATGTGTTGATGTCTGTTCAAACCAGTGAGGAGTCGAGCTGCCGCTTTCTGAACCAGCTGGAGGCAGGAGATGGATTTGGAGTCGAGGCCGGAAAGGAGGGAGTTGCAATAATCTAGATGGGAGAAGATGAGTGTGTGGATGACGTTTTTGAGATCAGGGCAGGAGAGGATAGTTTTGATTTTGCTAATTGTACGGAAGTGGAGGAAACGGGATTGGGTGACCTTTTTGGGTGTGAAGGTGGAAGTCGAGATGAGAGTCAAAAATGGCGCCAAGCACATTATATAACAAATGGATCTCTCGTGCAATAATTTAACTATGTTTTAAGGACATGCCATTGAATGCCATTTTCCATCCTTACACAGCTCTGGGTTAATATCGGGTATCGGTTATCAGCAGATATTAAAATCAAAGCATCGATATTGGTATCAGAACTGAAAAAGCTGAGATCAGTGCATCTGCATTATGCACTGCACTAGTTCACAGCACATATTGGCACACACTGATTGGTACACAGGTCACTGCACACACTTAAGCCCCTTTCACACTGGCTGCCGACGTATTTGTGATGCGTTGACAACCGTAATATCGCAAACATCTCATCAAGACATCGCTAGTGTTCCTCTTTTGCGATATATTTACGAACTGTTGACGATACTTTGTGACACTCTGCGATCTGTTAACAATGTCTTGACAAGGTGGTTGTGATGCAAAGACATTGTTACTATGATCTTATAGCGACATCTTGACGAATATTAATAAATACTGACGACTGTTGGCAAACTACTGGCAACTGTAGATGAACTATTGGCGAGGACTTGCGATGTGGATGTGATTCAATAACAACTTCTTAGCAACTCTGTACTAATCGCAGAGTTCCACTTCTTCATCAGTCAAACCATGGGAATTAAGTGACGCCTCAGGCGGTTCTATCTCGACTGATTAACCGGAGGATCTGGAGGTGGCTGTTGTGGGAGAGATAACGCTTGGTTCACTGGCAAACATCTCGGCTCAGCGGATGGACTGATTCTGGTTCTGGGGAAACAGACGCCTCTCCTGCCATGATCTGTGTGTGTGTGTATCATTATAGTGCTATGGTGTATGCCTTCTGTCTTCTTTCGGATGTGAATCGCAAGTGTTTGCAGAGGGTTCGTCAATCTTCACTATTGAATTGCTATTAAATCATCAAGATGTCGCCAATGCAAGCATTAACGGCACCTTGACGATCAATAGTGAAGGCTGGAGCATGTTAACGATGCCTTGGCGAACCTTTACCGAGTGTATTTTTCTTGGCGAGCACTGACGAATTTTTCGAACATTTCAGAAAAATCGTCAGAGGATGGGGAGGATAGCGATACCTTGCAAACTATGGCAAACCCCGGCAATTTCCCCCAAAAAACAGTTTGCAACTACATCAGTTTTGCATCGCCTTCCAGTGTGAAAGGGGCTTTAATAATCTCTCATTATATATTCACTTAAAAGACCATGAGAACGATCTAGAAACATCCATAGTTCCTTTAAATATAACACAGACACAACTCAACTCAATAAGTGATTCTCCAGAGCTCTCTCAGGGTCAAGTGTGTGGTTTAACTCCAACCTCTGGTGCTCTGACAAACTCATATAAGAGAGTCCTCGACACGCGCCTGCGCTTCCCTCATGAGAACAGTTCATCTAATCTAACATGCACCACCCACCCATAATCCTCTGCTTCTTTAAGTGTTATGGATTGAGACTGGGGCTGAGCTAGAATATCGTCTAGAGTTGTTCAATATGCAACAGTTATCCAGCTTTATCTTCGGTTGTGGATGACATGGGCGAGGGGCTGAATTAAAAGTCTGTGGGCTCATTAGAGGGAATAAAGATCTTATAGTGCCAAAACATATGACAACGGTTGGCCCCAAAGCTTTTCCCAGAGTAGTGGATTCTCCTGTCGGATTAGGGAAATGCTTAAAGTGACCTTACAATGGGATGAGAAGGTTTATAAATATGCTGAGAAAATGCAAAGATAGTGTGTCCATTCAGGCTCAGGGGACAAGTATAACCAACTATATACCAAACATAATTATCAGCATCGTTTGAAATTGAGATTAAACATGGAAATTCCAACCACGAGCACATTTCAAATAGATCTGCTGAACTGGAGGAGTAAAGAAGAAACTGAGGGGGTGGAGAGGCAGGATCTGGGACATAAGGAACAGCGTGATCGATCCAACAGATATCCACACTTTTACACTTTAATCGGGGTCTTGTGTGACATATGTATTGTCACATAGTACTTGAAATTACAGAGGCCACTGGAGGCAGTACATACTCATACATTTTTGAACACAAAGCTTCAAATTTACCTAGTTTGCTCTTAAATTACAAAAAAAAAAGACCAGCAACAGGAGATGTACCATACTTTTTGGGCTATAAGCTTTTTCCATGATTTGCATGATCCTGTGACTTATGTGCAAGTTATATATTAAGTTTTTTTTCACACTGAGCCCATAGATCGTATATATGAATGGACAGAGCTAACGCACTTAAGATCTTGTGACTCCTCTCTCTGTAACTGCTGTTGTGGCCTCGTCATTTGGGTCTTAAAATGTTTGTATGAACCTGCTCTATATGGTCCTGAATGTTTTTTTGCTATTTTGTCCTTCCTCTTCATAACATAGAGCCTGGCTCCAGATTCGCTCCTGTAACCGTGAGCATCAGGAGCTTCATTTGAGTGGAGCTGAACATTTTATTACTATAACTTGCCTTTCAAGATGACACGTCGGTTCTTGGTCTCTGATTTTATAAAATTAATTTCTCTCAGTTATACTCTGGAGCAACTTATAGGCTGAAAAATACATTAAAGCTATAAAAATACACAATTTAGTAGGAAAAAATGTTGATATAGCGTTGCGGATGACATGCTCCACTGTAATCTCCTATAAGCCCATGACCTGATGATAAAATATTCCTCTCTGTTCTTGTGTTTGGGGCTTCATCCCTGTGCACCTCCTCGCACTGAGCCATACTGCAAAAGTACAGCACAAGTACTGCACATCTGTCGCTGCTACAACATCTGGGCTTATTTACATATTTATGACGAATTATGTTCATTTGATTTGCTTTAATCTTGCACGAGGAAACGTCTATTCAAGCAGAGAGCTCCAGATAGTGTTCATAATACAGGGGGCTGCTCTGAGCTGTGACCACAGACAGATAAGACTCACTGCTCAGAGAGAGACTAACAGACCGTCTTTATTAAGGCAGTAAATCTCAGTTCTAATTAGGGGTGGGACGAGACATAATTTTAACAAGACGACACACCAAGAGATTGGTGTCCACGAAAATGAGACAAGATGAGATTTTGACATAATTTGTAATAAATAAGTTGTGCAGTCCAGTTCATAATTTTGGCTTCACTATTTTTATCTATTTTATGTAACAGCCTACTTCAGCTGTCATCGTAGCACTGCTTTTTGGAACTACAGGTTCTCAAATTGTATAACGTACCAGCTCTTAACTCTGTTTTTGGTCCAAGTCAAAGGTAAATTCATTGGGAAAAAAATCTCACAAGATAATTTTGTGTCAGTCTTGTTGCAAGTTTGGCTCACTTGTGGCACGAGATTTTGTCCCATCCCATCTTATAATGATACCATCTGCCATTCAGATTACATTTAAATATGTGAAGATCCTGTGAAGGGCTGGGTGAAGGGACACGGACACATGCGAAGTCCTCAGATAGTCCTTCATCCAAACTGGGTTATCGTGTGGAGCACAGAGCGGCTGGAGACAGATGGAACTAAAAACAGCCGTGAGTGTAATTGAAGGCACGCTGCTTCAAGCACAACTCCTCTGAAATCACCCGTCCTCACATACGCATTTACTGTGGGTTTGTGCCAGACCGATTTCTTTGCCAGAACATATTTAAGTCCTTTAATCAGATTATTGCTCTATGTGGGAGCAGATAAATAACACCTCAACAGCTCTGATCAAATCCAATTTTAGCACAAGTCAGGACCCGCCTGACAGTATTCTCACTTTAAAGACAGTGAGAGTCCACTGTAGACTGACTTTATAGATCGACGGTTCAAACTTTGTACAGAAAGTTTGATCAAGACTTTATTTGCATTGTATTTTTCATAGTTATATTTAGGGCTGGGAATCACAAGGTCCCTTGTGATTGTCTTGTCATGATATTGGGATGCTCGATTTATTGCACATAACAGTCTGATATATTGCTGTTTTTTAAGAACCAAATACACTACTACAAACCACTACTTTGTGAAACGTTTATATGAAATATATCTATTTTAATCATCAAAACTGTGAATATATCTAGTGTATTGCTTAAACAAGATTCCTTCCACTAAATAAGCAACAAAATAGTAGTATATTCCCCCCAAAATGACTAAAAAGATACTAAAAACTACTCTTGGTAAAGTATACATACATCAGTCTATGATAACGATACTGTATCACCAAACTGAATATCATGATATACCAATTTTTTTGTACATCCTACTTATATTTTACTGCATATATTATATATTATGTCACTAAGCATTTTCTTACACAGATAGCCAAGCCTGGCCTCTGCCTGTTGTGGATTTTTGAGATTGCAAATAACAAAAACTGGAAAAATTTGTCTCGAATCAAAGAGTCTGGTTTATTCAGCAAGTGTGCACACAATTATAAAGCTGTTTCTGTGTCTCAGAGTCATCTCACCCTAACCTAAAGAATAGTGACACATACAGGGTTTTTATACCCAACAAGGAGTCATAAACATCTGGCTCAACAATCAATAAGCAATAAACAAGCCAAAAACTGGTTCTGGACAGATACAAGTGGCAGATTAATAGCAAGAACGGATTTGGGAAATGACAGGAGTGATACATGCTCTGGTGACTTCAAGACCAGGCTGACCTCTATAAGACAGCAGGGTTATACACATCAGAATAGGTTACACGTTAGCCAGATACAAAGTGTCACTTAGTCAGTTAACAAACCAAAACCAAAAGGAAACACTCTCAACACAAAACCATTAAAGATCACCCCACATTCCAGACGAGGTGAAAGGTAAAGGGTGAAAGGGGATTGAAGATCTCCACCACAAGCCTCAGCTCACAGGAGGATCACAGGGTTAAAGTCACTCTCCTGTTCTCACCCACTTCTCTGAGAGCAGCCACCAGACACACTTATATCATAATGTACAGCCTCTATTATTCATGTCATATGAATGTTGCATGATGGGAAAGTGTCTCTGTGGGGCTGCACTACAGACTTGGGTGGGCAGAAGGATGTTAGTTTAAGAGGTGAATTGATCCGTCTTTAATCATGTAGGACACGTATTGATCTCAAAGTCATTATAATAAAAGAAAGCTGTACCTGAAACCTCTGCTCAGTGATCTATCAAGAACAGGAAAGTTTTTCTCTTCTCCCTCAACAATGAACTATTTCAGATAATGGTGCAATATGTAACTTTTCTGGTGATGGATATGGCACTCGCTTGTCTCCATGGAGATGTCACTGTTTTGCCCGGGATGTTTCATGGTATGACATCAGACTTATTTATCTTGCATTTATTCGATTACAGGTTTTTTATTATCTTGATACCTTTATTATCACTCTGAGTGGGGTCGCCACTACGCAGATCTGACCTGTAACTTGACCTGATGGCAACCCTTGCTTGTCTTCATACACATTGTATGTTTAATGCCTCACTTTGGAACATTCCAGACAGCTTTAGCATCTTCATGGAACAAGCAGTAAAACATATAAAAATGTTATTGTTAAGTTTCTTTAAATCTAGAGGTGAAAAGAACGATCCCACAGGACGTGCTGGAATCTTCCTCCAGCGAGAATACAATTTCCATTGATTCAAACAGTCGCCTCTTCCCTATGCTCTGTACAGGGAACGACTGCTACTGGGGACTATTTATACAATGCATAACTGGATGTTGAACGTTTTCACTCTTTTTTGATATTAAAAAGTGAAGAATGCATTTGCACAAGGCACAAAGAATATGTCTGAATGGACATGCTGGTGTCAGGTATGAGTTTATGTGACACAGCTGTTTGCTGAGGGAATATTTGATTCTGTGGCCTGACTATTGTTTATGATGAACACACTTTGATCACGTACGCTAAAGTTCAGTATTTAAATGAACACATCACAAATTACTTTTCACTCTGACTTAAAGCAGAACTAGGGGAATTTGAAATAAACAATTAAACATACCTAAAGGACCCTCATAAAGCACAAAAGTATAATACTCACACATTGTGCAACACTGATCTTTTGAATCTACAATTCCCCAAATAACTAAATCCAATTGGCAGAATACAAGTAAAGCAATACGGTATAAGATGAACAAATTAAATTTGATCTGGACATTCGAACTAAACAAACAGAACATAATGTAATTTTCTTGCTTAATAGCGTTTTCACTGGTCTCATTTGTTTCTGAGACAAATTTGTGAAGAGCAGAAATGAGCCTGCACAGCCCTGTGAGGGGGACATCATTCTTCAGAGGGTCTCACTGCAGTCCTGCCAGGTCCTGTTGTATCTTTGCAACCTCCAGCAGAAAACATGCAGTAGCTCCACTGCTCCTCCTCCTGCAGCCTCCTCTGTCCTCTCTTCTCTCATTAGGTTTGTGTGTTCACATGACATTGCAGTGTGTCTTTAGCCTCTCTCAGTCTCATGTGTGCTGCACTGTGGCCTAATCTCTGCTTTACAGTCTTACAGAGAGACGACTCCTCTCCTGTCTCCACTTTAAACCCAGAGAAGTGTATCAGCACAGCCAGCAGGGGGAGCCCTGCTCTGCCAACACCACAAGCTTGACTTTGTCATCCATCAGTTTGACAGGGCCACAGCGTTCTCCAGTTTGTGCCCTCTTCACACTCACAGAGCAGTTTAAGAGCACAGTCCTAAAACCCTCCTTCATTTCCCCAAACACTGCACCATCCTGTGGCACAATAAAGCTCTGATGGAGCAGGACAAATACAGAAGAGATGAGGACACATGATACTGGGACAAGTCCATGAGGGAGAGTGGACAGAGCACAGAGGAAGTGTGAGTCACATCAAACACTTTTTTTTTTTTTACTGTTAGGGGAAAAGACCATGGAGTGATTAAAGAGGAAGAAACGCCACGTTTTCACGGACAGGGGCAGCTCGGAGGTAAGGTAAAAACACGCATTATTTCATGCAGTATAATAATATTTACTTGTAAATCGCGTAATATAAGCCTCCCACACATGCATTTCATACTGGGAATACATTATATTGACACCTGTGTCTGTTAGGCCAGTCACATTTAATATAACAATGAGAAAACTGTTTGAAATGTTTTATATGAATTTTCTTTTCTCATCTGCAACTTCCTGGATGAGGACATAACACACTTTGGATGTGAATGTACTTGCCTGTGGACCTCATTTTCCTGTAATAGTTGGTAGCTTTCTTAATGTGTGTGTCATTACAGGTTTTCACTCTGCAGAACCAATCAGACGTAAGGTTCATTCTGCTCTTCCTCCTTCAGAAGATACAAAATGTCTCCACTGTCCATGTCCAGAGTCACTGAGGACTTCTGCAGAGTCACAACCTCTGAGTCATGACCTGCAGAGTCACAACCTGCAGAGTCACAACCTGCTGAAGACCTGTGGGGCCTCTGGTTGCATCTGGCTTCCTGCACACGCTGTCTGCTGCTGTCCTGAATGTGTCCTAATAGTGATGTCTCCAGGCAGTTTAGGTTCAGAATAAGTTTATCTGAACGTTTTTCACTGTGACATTTGATTCACGGTGAGATGTCCCAATTATTTGATGTGTCTTTTAATAGTAACTATAATTACATGTACTATAAGAATGTACTATTGTACTGCAGTGAAGCAGTATTCAATCTGATCATATTTGGCAAAGATAATTTGTTCATTTTGGATTGGCACCTGCTTCTTTACAACAACAAAAAAAGTTACACAATGGGAGTGCACTGACATGTTTTATTTATTTATTATTAACCTATGAATGCATTGTGTGTGTGTCTGTGTGTGTGTGATGGGTTTAATGTTTGACTATTCATATTATGACAAAGTATTTCCAGAATGAAAATAGAAATAAAGAATTGTTGTTTAATAAATTGATTGTTTAATAAACCATTTTTTCTCAAAGGAGAGTCTTTATAAAATGACTTAAATGCATTCCCTGTATACATGTAATTCCTTATCAATTTAAAAATATTTAATGCATATTTCATTGCTGTTTTTGAAACTTTAAGGTAATTTAGCCTATTTTAGATGTATTGGAGAAACGGCAATATTTTAGCCATAAAATGTGGATTAGAATGATTAGAATAACTTGTTCTCAAAATGTGACAGTTTGATTACCCGTGCTTAATCTTTGTTAATGATCTGTGTGCGAAATCTGCAGATGCGTGTTGTTAGCATTAGCATTAGCAGCGTGTCTCGGTTGCTATGCGACGGGCGCGGCTCCGTGGGCTGGACCTGTCCCGTTTCGACACGGCCTGCGGTCCGCGAAGGCTGCAGCCTATGCGGCTTCAGGAGGCTGCAGCCTATGCGGATTCAGGAGGCTGCAGCCTTCACAGCCTCCGGAGGCTGCAGCCTTCGCAGCCTCCTGAAATGGGACACGGTACAGTTTTCCATCTCGTAGCGGCTCCTCCGCTGCGCGCGCATTGCTCCCAGTAAAGGTTCACTTCCGGTTTGCGCAACTTGCTCAAGGATCAAATTTGGACAAAACGGGAAACGGCTGTTATCCGTTTTTTCCATTTTTCATTTAAAAACAAAATCGAAAACTGAAAAAACGAATCGTTATCCGTTTTTTCATTTTGGTTTTGGAGACAAATAATGAAATTTTTTTTTGTTTTTTCGTTTTCTTATTTTTGGTTTTATATTGAAAAACGAATGAACGAATGATACACGGATTGTAATACCAAACATGGTAACTAGTAAAAGAAAAGAAAGAGTGTGAAAAAAATTAATAACTTTGAGGACTAACACAACATCACAGAGTTCTGCTAATCTGTGCACAAGTGGATAATGCACACGGCAGTCATTTTCAGTAAAGAAAATAATCATTTATAAACAGCTCCTGGGCAGTTACTGAAGAGCAGAGCAGTTTCTTAACTTCACAAAGTCAATGATTTCACGCCTCACTGGATCTTTTGTTGCACTTATTTCTAGTCAATACTGAAGAAGATGTACACAGCTCAGTTCAACCCAACAGGAACAAAAACCCTGCCCACATAACCTCATTTACTCCTCTTGTACTTTGGAATTGGGGCTGTGCAGAGCAGTGGTGGGTGAGGTGCTCGATTGTGTTACTCAAGCAAAAGTACAGATACAGGAGAAAAAGATTACACGATTACATGAAAAAATTAAAAACTTGTGGCACGGTGGCTGAGTGGCAATACTCAGGCCTCACAGCAAGAAGGTTACGGGTTCGATCCCCGGGTCACCCGGGCCTTTCTGTGTGGAGTTTGCATGTTCTCCCTGTGTCTGGATGGGTTTCCTCCGGGTACTCCGGTTTCCCCCATCAACTCAAAACATGCAGCACCCCTATGAACTAACATCAAGGACCATGAC
The DNA here is from genome assembly GCA_034769755.1 of Odontamblyopus lacepedii. Taxonomy (NCBI): domain Eukaryota; kingdom Metazoa; phylum Chordata; class Actinopteri; order Gobiiformes; family Gobiidae; genus Odontamblyopus; species Odontamblyopus lacepedii. The sequence goes on from CM068352.1 coordinate 10,595,927, forward strand.
GTCCACCCTCCTGTGGGCTCACCACCTGCAGAGGGGTTCATAGGGGGGGTCAGGTGCTATGAGGATTGGGCAGCAAACTGCCCCCGCGACCCAGCCGGATTAAGCAGGAGAAGATGGATGGATGGATGAAAAAATTACAGAAAAGTACAACTATTGAAGTACTTGTTTGAAAACAGTACCGGTTCAAACCCAAATCCAAGACTAAACCAGAACTAAAACCAGGAGTAAAACCAAGACTAAACCAAGACTAAACCAGAACTAAAACCAGGAGTAAAACCAAGACTAAACCAGAATTAAAACCAGGAGTAAAACCAAGACTAAACCAGAACTAAAACCAGGAGTAAAACCAAGACTAAACCAGAATTAAAACCAGGAGTAAAACCAAGACTAAAACAGGAGTAAACCAAGACTAAACCAAGACTAAAACCAGAACTAAAACCAGGAGTAAAACCAAGACTAAACCAAGACTAAACCAGAATTAAAACCAGGAGTAAAACCAAAACTAAAACAGGAGTAAAACCAAGACTAAAACAGGAGTAAAACCAAGACTAAACCAGAACTAAAACCAGACTAAACCAGAATTAAAACCAGGAGTAAAACCAAGACTAAACCAGAATTAAAACCAGGAGTAAAACCAAGACTAAAACAGAACTAAACCAGAACTAAAACCAGGAGTAAAACCAAGACTAAACCAGAACTAAAACCAGGAGTAAAACCAAGACTAAACCAGAACTAAAACCAGGAGTAAAACCAAGACGAAACCAAGACTAAACCAGAACTAAAACCAGAGTAAAACGAAGACTAAAATAGAACTAAACCAGAGTAAAACCAAGACTAAACCAAGACTAAACCAGAACTAAAACCAGGAGGAAAACCAAGACTAAAATAGAACTAAACCAGAACTAAAACCAGTACTAAACCAGTCTAATCCAGAACTAAAACCAAGACTAAACTAGAATTAAACCAGAACTAAAACAGGACTAAAACCGAGACTAAACCAGAACTAAACCAAAACTAAAACCAAAACTAAAACCAGAACTAAAACCAGGACTAAAAACAAGACTAAACCAGAACTAAAACCAGGACTGAACCAGAGCTAAACCAGAACTAAACCAGGACAAAAATCAAGACTAAAACCAGGTCTAAACCAGGTCTAAATGAGGTCTAACACACGACTAAAACAGGATTTAACCAGGACTAAACCATTCCGTGCAGACTGCGATTGATTGATTGATGATTCCGCATCATTTTGAGTAAAAAAAACAAAAAAACATCAAGTATTATAGAATTTTACTGGGCTGGCACCTTTATGTTTGTGCTGACAGTGAGTTCTTTTTTTCAGTAATAACAAAATAAAACAAGAACCATATAGAGCTGAAAACCACGACCTTAAACCGCAATACGAATACGAGGAATGTGCCACCCCTGGTTAGGAGGGCCCCTTGGCAGAATTTTGCCTAGGGCCCCATGGAGGTCTGAACCGGCTCTGTTTAAAAATGTACTTTAACAGTAAAAAGTAAAACTATTTTGCAGAGATTTTTACAATTAATCAGTTGAGTTTTTAATTATTTCTGTCTTTTCCGCAAATTTGGAATTTAACTCAGATTAAATGTGCTATAAATAAAGTCTCAGCCATTTCAGCAGGTCTCAAACCATAAAAAAGCACTTTTTACTTTTCAGCCCAGATCTAAAATGTACTGCATGTAGCGTAGAAAGCATAGATACTGTACATCAAAGGACGTAAAAGTAAAAAGTATCCACATTAAAACATACTTAAGTAAAGTACAGATGCCTAAAAAGCATACTTATGTTTCCTAATCTGCCTTTGTTCCTTTCCACCACTGGTACAGATGGACTGTGGTCTTCACCCTGCACTCCATTATTCAGTAAAAGGACTTTATATAAGAGAGAATCTGGCCACTTTATCAGAGAGAAACAGCTTAAATGTATGTGAAGATCAGAGCCGTCATTCTGAAGCCTTGTATCAGATAAGACAGGAGATTGAGTTAAAGTAACCACTGACATTGACAGATCTTTCAAATGGGCTTTTGTCATCATGTCCGCTCTTTTTAAACATCTGACATTTAAAATGAGAAAGAATGAGAATCCCCCTCTCTCATCTAAAGCATGTTACAGACACGGCAGGAGATAGCACTGTGGTGGCCTGGCCTTAAAGCCTGGGAAGGATGACGTCTTTCAAAGCTGACATTTGAAATGAGAAAGCCTTTCAGCAATATTAATATCACATATCTAATAGTAATACTACTGCTTCTACCACTACTACTACCACCACTAATACTACGACTACTTCCACCAATACTACGACTTCCACCAATACTACCCTCACCACCGCTACCACCACTACTACTATTACCACTACTACTACTACTACTACTACTACTACTAGTACTACTACTACTACCACTACATCAACCACTACTAGAAATCACAGGGTACCTCGCAATTCAACAATTGATACATGGCTCACAATACAATGATTTATCTGTATATCAGATCATATCTGGAATTACATGAATATATTGATCTATATACTGCACATGATATTCTGTAATACATCACATTTTTTTATGAACCAAATACATTTGAACAGTATTTCTGTGTTAAACCACTAACTGTGCAGCTATTGCATGAACAGGTTTCCTTTCTTTGAACAAACATTCAAATTGCAGCACTGTCAAAATACCTTAGTACAATATATTAAAAAATACTCATGATGATAAAGCAATACAGCAGCCCATAACGATACTGTGTTAACAAATTTAGTATCACAATATATGTTGATATTTCAGTATTTTAGCAGACCCCTAGTATCATCATATATTGCCCAGTGTATTACTAGAACTTTCATAAGGACAATGATGGTAGTATTTAAGGGTGGAGAAAGCTGCATACTTTATATCTTCAATATGAACTGCCAAATGTCTGTTCTTACGTCTCCCTTTTCCTCCCCATGTACAGATGGACTGTTCCAGAAGTTCTTCTCACTTACTAAGCCCTCACAGAGAGTGCATGTCTCGCACATACAGAGCAGATATAGATTTAATTTAGACTTCTGGTGCACAAAGTTGTTTAATAAAATGACCTGCTGCTTCCCTGGATCCATTCAAACTGTGTTTCTGGTGGAAGAAGTAAAACTTAAGTAAAAGTACATATACCGGAGCAAAAAAATGTTCAAGTAAAAGCAAAAGTACCACATGAAGTATTAAAGTATATGTTTAACAGTTCTTCAGAGTATTTTGATATTCTGAGATAGAGTTAGAATAGAATAGTTTTTTCCTAGCTGTTTTTATCTGTATATTTTTGTTTATTCAGACTAAGAATGTGTTAAAAATAAACACAAAAGGCTACTCATACATTTGTGTATGTACAGACAGATATTTATATATATATATACATTAGTATTTGTATGAAAAGGTGTTAGAACCAACTGATTCATTTTTGATATTCTGTCTGTTTACAATAACATTTTAATATTAAGAGTGTAACTTATTACTAGTATCATTATTTTTATATATGTACACATGTATATAGATATGTTTTAATATACATACTTGTGTCTCTGTGATACATATATATATATATGTGGGATGTGTATACATGTGTATGTGTGTATATGTATGCCTATGTATTTATATGTCTATGTACAATGTATATGTATAATGTGTGTATTGTTTGGTTGGGAAGGCAGAGACTGTTTACTATTTTTGCTTCATATTTTGTTGTTTTCTAAAAAAAAAAAAAAAAAAAAATTAAAGAAAAAAAGTGCACAAACAAAAATAAACCCCTCAGACTTTTCAGCAGGTGTAGGAAAAAGTATCAAAAAAGAATAAATAAAAAGGTATTCACTTTAAAATCTACGTAAGTACAGATGTGTCAAATCTACACTTAAGAACAACATCTACACCTACGTTTTTGTTACTTTCCACTACGTTTTTGTTACTTTCCACTACTGTTTTTTGCAAAGACATATCTGCAGAGTTTATGGGTAAGTCTATCCGGAGTGTTCTGACAGGTGTCTCCCTGTGGCAGAGCTGAGCAGGAGGTTAATAGTCACTTAAGGACTGACCCTTTGGACAAACTCTCCTCACACACAGTTGTCTGTAGGTGTCCTCTTTTATAACTGTCAGTGCAGGTTATTGATCAGAAAAAGCAGCAGAAGGCACACACGTATACTATTATTTATTCTTTAATTGTGAAAAATACCAAAACTTTAATTCAGACCTGCAAACGTGTCGCTTTTCGGCTACAAGTGCCTTTTTCTTGGTCAACTGGAACCGAAGAGTTTTGAGACAACAAGGAAATCTCATAGCATCAATTTGTATGTCCAACCAGGACATTGGCTCAAGTGTACCAAAATACACTTCCACAAAATTAGTATTCAAAGTTCGTATTCTCATTTCAGTCTGCAAAAACTAAAATCTAGGCATGTTTAAATTACTTGAATTAAGAATGTTTTATCACGATTTGAGTAAATTTCACTTGACAAGTAAAAGGATCTGCCAATGGAACGTGATTTTGGACTTAAAATATAAAAAATACATCTTCCTACAGTTAAGAGAAGAAAAACAATAGCGCTTTGTAATTAAAATGAGAAACAAAATGTAATGTTTATTCCATTTGTAGATCTTTTTACTTGTCAAGTCGCATCTATTCAAATCAAGTCAAATGTTCTTAATTTAAGTCACTTTAACTTACCTAATTATTGCCTTTTCGCATGTATTAAGTTCCTTCCAACACTGAATATGGATGAAAGCGATAGTATGTCACCTTGTAGTGCCGTGGAGGTATGAGGGCGTACAGGAGACCTCAGTCAGCATCACTTTATCTGATTATAGCCCTGCACGGTCCAGCCTCACTGTGTTTATGCATTCACTGTCAACAGCCTGTTCAATAAACCATGAGGCTCCTGCTCCAGACCTCCACAATGTTCCCACCGCTTTGCATACACTCCTGCTGTGCTCCATTTGAAAACTCCTCTTCTTTTAGGTGACACCCAACACCCACCACTGTCAGGTCCACGTCCCGGTCGCTCCAATGGCCACCGCTTTGAACAAAAAACACCAACAGGAAAGGATACAATGTCTGAATGGTGGTTTTCAGATTTTAGGATGTGATGTCATACTCCCGGATAAAAGGAAATCGCAAGTTTGTCTATTGATGACATTGTACTTTGTCATGAAATATCCAAAACGTAAATTCACAAATGTCAAATCTGACCATTTCTATTAGTAACTAGGCCCTGTATTACAATAAATACAGGGTTTGTTGCTCGCATCCTTCCAATTTAAAGAGTTTGCCAATAGCTGTTCGGGGCTGCTGGGCTTTGGCTGCCATTTTGTGTGTCAAAGTCAATGACATGATGCCCAAATTTTCTGTCTGATTGCAGTTTCCTCAGTTAAAAGGGTTCAAATTTCATACTAATTCACCACATTTCTGTAGTACCTCTGAACCAAATCATTTTTTTCAGAAATCATTAGTTATTCTGCATGTTTTTTGTACTTCAAGTGTTAAAATGTCATGTAGTGCGACTAATAACAGCTGTAATTTTATGGCTGGAATTTTAATAACTGACAAAGTAGACTTGGGTGAATGGTTCTTTAAGCATTTTTCTTCATTTGATGCATTTTCCAGGGCAGTAGTTTGTTCATTAAACACAAGCAGGTGACTGTCATATTGGACAGCAAAAGAAAAAATCAATATGCATTAAAAATCCTAAGAAATGCAACAGTTTGTTTCTATACACTTCATATTACTCAGAACGTAGATTAATATCCCAACCATGTTTTAGAAAATAAAACTATTTTAAGGTTATTTTCTGTTGCACCGCATCACGGTCACTAAAAATGCTTAATATAAATGTTAAACATAGATTTCTGCACCTGACACTGTAAATACTTGAAAAAGTTCAATAGAAACAATTATTTTTATATTTAAAAATTTGCCTGTTGAAAATCCTTATACGTCATTAACCCGTTAGTGTGTCTCTGTCAAGTCTCTGCGCTTGACTCGCTAAAAGAGGCACTAGTTTTGGTTTGAAAGTGTTAATTTAATGAGTCTCTCATTTTCTGTCACTGTGGTCACCCTGTGCTGTTTGTCAGTACTGGATTTGTGTTTAAGTCCTTTATTGTGTACTTAGTTTACTTAGTTGACCTTGCCCTTTGTTACTCTTTTGTTTGAAACCGTGTAAATTACTCCTCATGTTAATAAATTACTTTATTTATACCATTTTTCCACCTTGGTTCTTTCGTTACTTCCCCTGCACCCAGAGTTGGGTCATAACAGATTGAGAAATACAATTTTGATTCTTTCTGTGTATGTTTTTCTATGAAGAACTGACAATAAACTTTGAACTTGAACTTAATTCCGCTCCTATTTAGTTCTATTGAACACAATTCTTCACAAATCTATCAAAATATAATACCTCAAAATCTGAGCAAAATATATACTTTTTACGATATACTTTAATGCTTTTACTTGAGTAGATTTTTTCACATGATACTTTTACTTGAGTGTTTTTCTTTTATTTATTTGAGTACTTCTTCCACCGCTGCCCTACACCTAACCCAAAATGGCTGTCATCCCTCAGTCATCAAAGTAGGTTCCATTAACATAAAATAAATGTTAAAAGGGCCTCGTTTTTCTGTGCATTAATATCTGCTCCAGAATAGATGTATCGCATTGCATTGCCTGCCAAGTATAACACTGTATACAGTCCAAGAATCAGGAAGAGCTGATGGTAAATGGTCACACTTTTCCATTTTCAAGGCACTCAAAGCACTTTACATCAATGAATCCATTCACACACACACACACACACACACACATTCATACACAAAAGAGATCAGTGAACGGACACATTACGAACTGAGCTACTGTCACTGAGCGTGCTAGTTTAGTTATTACCATGACAAATGCAAAAATCAGCCTCTAACAGTTATGAAAATTCAATTCAATTCAATTCAATTTATTTTGTAGCGCCCAAAATCGCAACAACAGTTGCCTCTAAGGGCGTTCCAAGATATGGATGAGTAAAACATACACACAGACATATCAAAACAGGAAAAAAACAACATTCATGTAAAGCAGCAAATGAAATATTGTCCAGTCATCCCCTGTCCTTAGACCCTCCTTCTCAGCAAGGAAAAACTCCAAAAAACCCAGGGTCCTGGGAAAAAGAAGAAACCTCGGGGAGAACTACAGTGAAGGAGGGATCCACTCCCATGGACGGACAGGCTATAGATGTCCAGGCCCGTGAAAAGTGCTTACAAACTCATCACTGAATGATTTGGATGCTCAGAATGCATAACTGGACCACTGTAAACCGTTTAAAACGAAGTACTTCCGTTTTTCTAAGTTTGCAAGACAGTAAAAGGCACATGCACATTTTACACAGCACTCAAATGGGCACTCAGAGCACTTTACATCAAGGAACCACAAACCCATTCACACACAAAGATCCAGAGACCTCTCAGAGCCTCATTCACAATCACAGTGTGGACTCGGTCTGGACAGTGAGAGCACTTGAGTCTTCCCTCTGTCTGCCTGTCTCCTATGACAAAGCACCAGAGCTATATTAGATTACTGAGGCAGGGAGAGGGAGCAGACAAAAGCCCACATTTCACTTCCTGGCGTGAGAGGAATGGAGCGCTGCAGCCCTGGGTTTCGCAATGACACAGACAAACTTCGGTAATAAGGCTGGTATTCCCAAAGGCCTATCATGTTCTAACACCACCTATTGGTCTGGAAGACTTTCATTAATCGCATAAATTAAACATAATAAAGTGAAGACATATTTTGGTGACATGCTATAATCGCCACACATTAGATTAGCCTTTTTTCTGTAGAGCAACATCACTAAATCTTACAAGGACACACAAACAACATCATAAGTGGAAGGGGTAGGGGCAAGGGGGGTGGCAGACGTTGCGGAGTTTGGCTGGATTAGTAGATATGCATAAATGTATGTGTTAGGCCTGTCACGATAATTACTACACTGACTTATCGTTCAGTATTTGAAAGCTGGAAGAATATATTTTAGACTCAGAACTTGTCGTGTGTACAATTTCTTTGCAAATACATTACAGCCTTCATAAACAAATAGCTGAATAAATAGTTCATACATGATTCAGGCTTAGTTACTACTTACTACACTAAAAGGTATAGCATGGAACCCTCTACTGCTACTGCTACTACTGCTAATACTACTACCACCTACGACTTACTACCACCACCACATACGACCTGCTACTACCTACTATAATCACCACAACTACTACTTACTACTACTACATACAACCACTTTCTTCTACTACCACTACATACTACTACCACCAGTACTACTTACGACTACTACATACAACCACTTTCTTCTACTACCACTACATACTACTACCACCAGTACTACTTACTACTACCACATACTACCACTATCGTCTACTACATACTACCTACTTTTACCACCTACTACTTACTACCACTAGAACTTACTACTACCACATACAACCACCACCTCCTACTACCACCACCACCACTACTACTACCACATACTACCTCTACATACTACCTACTACTACCACCAGTACTACTTACTACTACCACATACTACCACTATCCTCTACTACATACTACCTACTTCTACCACCTCTACATACTACCACCACCACCACTACTACTACCACCAGTACTACTTACTACTACCACAATCTACTACTACCACTACATACTACCTACTACTACCACTACCTGCTACCTACTATTACGACCTACTACTTACTAACCTCACCACCACTACTACTTACTACTACCACAATCTACTACTACCACTACATACTACCTACTACTACCACTTACTACTACCTACTACCACATGGCATCCAGAAAATTCCCTAGAAATGGAAAGTTAAAACCACACTTCCAAACATTCTCCATGGACGTAGACATGTTTATCCCATCCTGTGGAAAATTACAGCCAAAGGACCCAGATTTCCATGGAAACAAGCAGGCAGTGTCAGTGTAGTTCATGTTTTATTAAGGCAAATTAAGGGGTAATTATTTTAAAGTGTTACATTTTTTATTTAATTAAATTTTTTTAGCAAATATGTGAAAAAATATATATATTGAAAATTGTATTTAAACTTGCTGCCCCTGTGTGGGCAGACAATGAGTGTTGGCACTGAAAGCCTAAAGAGGTTTATTATCCCATTTCGAACAATGTGTCCACCTCAATAAAAAATCCTTTTAATATACTGAAATAAACGGCACACACTCATCTGATTATTTTCCATTTTTACAGAGAGACACTGCACATTTTCAATTACACATACTCAAATGAAACTATTCACGTCTGAAACAGGAGGTTGTTGAGAGCTTTCCGCTGTAGAGCTGCATGTGCTTTTTAGGCGGAGATGAAAAATGTTTCTGAATGGCATGTTTTAAGTTCAAGTTCGTGCACACATCAGTTTTAACATAAAACTAAAATTATGGCTAATCCCTGCTCTGTGATGCTCAATACTTTCCCTAACACCGTCTGCGTCAGCTCTTCGGTAATGAGCAGCCTTGACAGTAATATCCGGCGTAAGAGGTTTAAATGGAGCTGTAATATTGCCCTTATGGGACATTAGGAGACTGGAGATCACAGTGAGTTCAGATGCTTAAATGTTACTGCAGCTCTTCTGCACTTAAGAGTACCACAGGATCCATTTGATACAATAATGTACATGTACAGTTGGTTACACTTAATACAGCACAGTCTTTTATAGAGATGCTAGTGACGATAATGGTGCCAATACCGAAAAATATCGGTTTAGCCATTATCCTGGTTGAACATGTACACTGATGTCTATGTACTGGTCTTAGCAGGCCCAGAAAGTCTCATAACATCTGAACTTTTATTTACACAAGGAGCTATTTTATTTTATTGACCCCGAGGGAAATTCAGCTTTTGTGTTAGTGAAAGGTCTCGGTGCAGTTTAACAGGAGGACTGGTCAGGTAGGGTCAGCAGATCTGTGTCAGGGCAGTTTAAGGAGAGGAAGAGTGTGTGTTTAGGTGTCAAAATGGACCCTGACCTAAAATTTGATCAGCAAATTAGTGCGGTTGTAAAGTCTAGTTTTTTCCAGCTCGGGCAACTGGCCAAAATTAAGCCCATTTTGTCAGCAGAACATTTCCAAACTGTCATTCATGCATTTGTGACTCCACACTGGATTACTGTAATGCACTTTATGTCGGTGTCAGCCAAAAGACACTTTGCCGTTTGCAGTGGGTCCAAAACTCATCGGCTTGACTTTTAACTCGACAAGAGCAAACACAAGAGCATCTCCCCTATTTTAGCCTCTCTTCTTTGGCTCCCAGTGTGTGTTAGAGTCCATTTTAAAATTATTTTACTTCCTTCTTTTATTTACTTTTAAATGTTTGCACAGCCTACACAAGTGCAAAAAGATGTTTTTCTTATTTTGAGTGTAGCAAGATGTCATTTCATATTTTAAGTACAAAAATCTTATTGCACTGGTAGATCATTTTACTTGTCAAGTGAAATTTAGTCAAATCATGGTAAAACTTTTTTAATCCAAGACAATTTATCTTGACTAGATTTTGTTTTTTGCACTGTAGCGCCATCCTACCTCGCTGACCTGATCCACCCTTACGCCCCCTCTCGCACTCTCAGATCAGCTAAGCAGGGCTGGACCTGGGTAGTACTTGGATGGGAGACCACTGGGAATTCCAGGTGCCACAGGGGGGCGCCAGTCACAAAAAACTGTCATAGTGTCCTTAGGCAAGGCACATCACCCACATTGCCTAGTATGAAAGTGGTGTGTGCGTGAGTGAGTGATGGTGGTGGTGATGGTGCAGATTGGCAGCCTCGCTTCTGTCAGTCTGCCCCAGGGCAGCTGTGGCTACAACAGTATCTTACCACCACCAGGTCTGGAGTGAATGAATAATGCTCTGTAAAGTGTCTGAGTGTCCTGAAAAGCGCTATATAAAACTGATACATAATTATTATTATTATTATTATCACCAGCTCCAGCATTGTCCCCAAAAACTAAACGTAGCTTTGTCGGGACCGTGCGTTTTCTGTTGCTGCCCCACGACTATGGAACCAGTTGGCATTAGAGATTAGAGGTGGAGTCTATATCTATTTTTAAACCCCCCCAAAAATGCACCTTTTTTCACTGACTTTCAACCAGCGAGATGTACATTTCTAGTTATTGAGTATCTTATTGTTTTCTGTTTTTTTTTAGTAGTTGTATTGTATTTATATTGTATATTGTGTTGCCCTCGCCTTTTCTATGTTTGTGTACTGCTCTTTGGCCGGCTGTAAAGTTTTTAAAGTGCTAAATAAAGTTGGTACAGTATGGTATGGTAAGAGCCAAAAGTGTCCCTCCTCTGTGTCCTGCAGCATCACCGCAGTGTCCAGGGAGAGCCTGGTGAAAGGCCTCATTCTTACTACACTTTGGTGTTTCAGGTGGTGATGAACTGGTTTATTTCCTGAAAGTGTTTCCTCTGGATGATCTTCTGCTACATTTGCTGAAACCTATGATATCAAAAACCTGTAGCATCTCAAATGTCTGACACTTCCTTTGCTCGCCACTTGCACGGTCTGCAGGGATATGGGAAAAACATACAGCTCATTTCACAAAATCCAGCTGTCTTACTTGTATCCTTTGAATTGAACAGTTATTCTGCAATTATTTGAGAGATACATAACAGCTCTATAACACATTTGGATCAGTTTTGTAAATAAACACTGCTTTCAGTCTCTGCAGATCCTTAAACCCATAGCACTGGGATCGGTATCAGAACTGAAAAAGCAGAGTGCATCTAGTCTTTTAGCCGTGGGACTTTGGGCTCTTTCGTGGGACCCACATCTTTTTGATTTGTTCAGATGGGCTCTTTTTAAATATGACAGAAGCCAGTGCAATAACTCATTTCATCTACAAATTAATCACAAAGAGAAATGACCCACGCAAGCTAAGATTTGATTAAACTGTCTAAACTGAAGTGTGGGTGTGTTTGTCCTCTGATTAATTGTGACTGACAATTCAGGATTAGCATGTAAAGATGTCTCCTTCTAAGTAAATCTTTAATAAATCTATTCTGAAGCATTGCTCTACAATCAAATATACACTATTATTATGATGCCAACGCACTCGCTTGTGTCGCCTACTCTGCTTCTGTGTTGATTTTTGTGTTATTTCAATACAAATCAGTGTGCAAAAGAATAAATTTGGATAGAAACGTGGCTCTTTTAAAAGCTGCGATCTGAATCAAACCATTCATGTTAACAAACCTTTCAAAATAAATATAGAAAGGGCTGTTACATTCACAATAAGATCCACCAAAAAGGCTCCTGCTGGGGTCTCTCAGCTCCTCTGATAGATTTGTGTTTTTTGTGGCAAGAGGAAAGGTTTCGACGAGTGGATTTTACTGCCTTTGACAAGTGTTTCTAATGGAGTCTTCTTTTGTACTGCGGATACTGGACAGTGAACAGAAATGGTCTACAAACCCACTGTCCAAAGAACCGCTCCAGTCCAGATGGCTGTTTTGTGGCTCCCTTCTGCAGATAGAGTTCATTCAGATTTTGGTTATAAAGGGAATCTGGCATGGATTTCTGTTTGTGCTGTATTATAATATTTCCCAGCACCTACTGTTTGGTACTCAGGGTCCATCTCAAACCAAATCGCAATAGGGACATGTGTAAAATTGAAATTACCCCACGACGTCTGTGTTATTGTCAGTAAACTACCTGTTTTTATGGACTTTATTCTGGAAATGGCGGACTGATAAACACAACAAAACAAAACAAGAACATTTTAATTCATCATGTCACCAACATTGCTTTTATTTTATTTTATTTTTTAGCAGAATGCACTTACACTGTACCATGTTTCTTACCGCACTGATGCAATCGCCGATCACAATGACATTCGTGCAATCAGATTTCTTATGAAACAACCAGAGTTTCTCTCTTTAAATTCATTCACGCTATATGGCCCCTTCATTCAAACTTTACTAACTTTTTTTTAAACTTATTTTCTGCTATTTTATGGCTTTGCTTTTATTTGATTTGACTGGTTTTATGGTTTTAGGACAGGTATGACAAATTATAGCAATTTACATTTTTGTTCTCTTCATTTTATGATCTCTGTGAAGCATTTTGTTAGTAAAATGTGAAATAAAGTGCGTTTGGAGCTGGATTCATCAATATGGAACTCACTAAAATAACTCTACATCCTGTAATTTTCAATGTACCGTATTTTTTGGACTATAAGTCGCACTTTTTTTCATGGTTTAGGTGGTCTTGCAACTTATACTCGGGTGTGACTTACTGTATATATGCAATTTTTCACACTGACAGTCCATAGATCAAATAGATAAATCGTATATATGGATTAAAAATGAAAAAAAACAAATCATTATCCATTTTTTCATTTTGGTTTTAGAGACAAATAATATGGTTCTATATTGAAAAATGAACAAATATGGGTCGATATTGAAAAACGAACAAACAAATGATACACGGATTGTTCTTGATTCAGTTGTTTTTATTACTATAACTTCCAGAACTTGCCTTTCAAGATTAAATGTTGGTTCTTGATCTCTGATTTTATAAAATAAATTTCACTCAAAAAGTGCGACTTATACATGTTTTTTCTTCTTCATTACCCATTTTTTGGCTGGTGCGACTTATACTCCAGGGTGACTTATAGTCTGAAAAATATGGTATTTACAACAGGTATTATCCCACCAAAGTAAATCAAAATTAGAGAATCATCAGAACCTGTCATCCACACTTTACATCTGTGAATCACTTTGGTACAAGGCTGTTGTTTTTAATTGTGCTATATAGAAATTAAGTGGCTTAGCTTGGCTTGACAGCTATTCCCATTTCCGTAGCATGAAACGGATCTTAAATCTCTGGAGAATTACCGAGCGCAGTGATAATTACTCTGGTGTCCTAGTGGGTTCTCCTTGTGCCTTGATACAGCCCTACAGCAGATAACTCTTAATCTCCTCATTACACACAAACTAAGTTACTGTATCCCGACTAGATAATGTTCAGAGTCCACACAGGCTGAAATATTAAATACAAGGACAAGTCTGAGCGGAGGAGGATTAATAACAGCACGGTCCTGGGTGCGCTTCAGATTAGACCAATCACACTGGATTAATTTTACTCTAGCTTCAGGTCATTTTCCCTCAAAATGAGATCTACGAAAGATTTAAGGTGAAATAACGTTGCTTTTTCAGTTAATGGTGGGTGAATGTATGCAGTGTAGGTGATTTTACAACAGTATTTTGACAGGCTGTGCTCCCCTTATCTGTTATACAAAGATTGCATCATGTTTTAAAGTCTTCTTGAGATTTTCATGAATATTAAGATCAAATTCACCTCCTGCCCTGAATTGGTTGCTCTGAGGAGCCAATAATAATATGTTAAAATACTCCAGCTCATAATGATCTGTTAGCCTGTGAGAAGTGTGCTCACTGGGGCTGTAGGATGTAATTTTAATCATTTTATTTAGATTATAATGATTTATATGGGACAAGGCGACATGAGTGAGTAAAGTATCTGACGGTTTATATGTAAAAAGTCAGATAAACTCATGGTAAATGACGCTTTACGTCAAGGAGCCGCATATCCATTCATATACTGATTTTTTCTTTTTTTTTTTAAGATTTACTGGGGAAAAATCCACATAACATAAGTACATTTTACATTACATTTTATTTTTTGTATCAGGTACAATTTACTTGTCAGCATTAAGTCAAATGTACTTACCACCACGACGTTGGTGTGATATAATTAAGTGACTACTATACGTCTAGTATTTACTGATATATAAATAAATACATTTTTATATTGCAGCTGTCCACCTTCAAGGCTCAAAGTGCTTTACAACAAGGAACCACTCACCCATTCACACACATATTCATTCACCAGTGTACACAAACACGAGGGGCGAGGTGGGTTAAGTGTCTTGCCCAAGGACACAACAACAGCATTCATCTGTGGGAGCCAGAATTGCACCACCAACCTGTGAGCTCTCCCAGTATTTTTTTAATGTCAAGATTGGGATTCAAACTGCCAACCTTCGGATCAGTGGACAAACGCTCTTACCCACTGAGCTACTACTGAACTGCCCCAGCCCCAAATCCGTAGCCCACGAGTGCAAGGACTTCTAGAAGGACTCTGGTATTACACAATATTTCTGGGTTTGTGAGGAGCGACTGTACAACCTTTCAGACATATTAGTGATTCTACAGTAGAACTTACTCATTAAATACAATACTTCCGCTACATGATATTTTTTTTTCCAGTGTACGCATCTGTACGCATCCATACGCATCCGTATACCAGTACACAGACACTGGGAGCAAGGTGAGTTAAGTGTCTTTCCCAAGAACACAACAATGGTATTCATCTGTGGGAGCTGGGATCGCACCTCCAACCTGTGCAGTGATGTCATAGTGATGATACAGTGATGTCACAGTGATGTCACAGTGATGTCATAATGACACAGTGATGCAGGTCTCTCGGACCTGCCACGCACATGATTTTTCAGACCGTGCATCAAATAATTGATCGTAGTCTCATATTAAATTAGGACGTGAAGAACCCAAGGAAACAGGTCCGCTCGTATATCGGCTTCATTCAGAAACACTCAAAGAAAAAGCATTTGGACCATGAGTGAGGCAGGTAAGATTTTATTGCATGTGGACTTAATGTAAAGACACTGATAGAACTGCAATGTAGGATTAAAGCTAATTGGCCAACATTTGAGTATATTTAATTCATGTTGTGTCATAATTTCAGAGGTGTGTCATGTCACTCTATCTTTGCCTGGGCTCCTGAGGAAGTCAGCTTAGAGTGTACAGAGACTTTATTGCTGATATCAGATTTATGTTTCTGTTCAGCTGAATTTCAGCTGTGTTCTTTTCTAGCCCAGACAGTGAAAATTTCAATCTAGTGAACACAATACCAGTTCTAAACCTGTTGTTAAACACACATACCAAACTCAAGTTAATAAACATAAATAAATAAATACACATTGCTGATGTGATTATTAGCATGATGATCAATTACTGTCATTATGCTGATCATCTACTGTACAGTTCTGAAGCTGCTCATAGTGCTGACACATGCCGCTCAGACACATTCCAATTTGTTCAGTGCTGAAAAAATTGAGAGGGAACATTGCCTGCGGGCCAGTGGATCTGACCGCTCAACCAATGATGTTTATGTCAAGAGCAAGATTCAAACTGCCAACCTTCAGATCAGTGGAGAAACTCTAGACTCTTGAATCTGTCTTTATACAAATCCATTGTTTCCTAGTACTTTTTCTGGATAAATTGTTGTTTTTGCATGAACTCTTCAGCAGTTAGTCTTATGAAAGCAGTTTGGTGAAATAGATAAGAAATACTGATAGATACTGCAGATGTATAATAATTTTGAGCGCTTAACCACACCCCCTTTTTAGTTGACTAATAAATCGGCAGGATATGTCTAGACAGCCATGAATTTCAGTCCCTAGTGCCCACTCTGCCGTAAAAGCAGCAACTCTCCCAGCCTTATCAGTATTCTCCTCTAAGCACACTCGGATTCAGAAGTCAGTCCACATTTTGACACAGGAGAGGAGAGGAGTCTCAGTGTTCCTTTATCCTCAGGGGGCCAAATGGGCTAAAAGAGTGGATGCTCCCTCCATGTTAGCTCAATGAAGACAGCTTTTAGTGGCGGAGCAGAGGTGAGGCGCAGATAATGTCGGCCGGTTGAAAGTAGAAGGGGCCAGACAGCCAATCTCCCAGGGAAACCACACGCACTCAGCACAATGGGAAATCTCAACCACCTGACTGAATGCACTCACAGAGAAAGCATCATTCCAATCACAGGGCATGCTTCACTTCTATACTCGCACAAAGAACGGTAATTGGTCACACTTATACAGAGCTTTTTCACCTACAAGGCACTCAAGGCACGTTACAGCAAGGGACCACTCACCTCCTGATAAACATGTATACACCACTGCACGCTAGGTTGGTCACAGTAACAAATTTAAGTATGACTTATTGCTACAGAGGAACTACTTTATGCCTCCTACACAATATCATTGAAAGTCATGAGCTGCAAAAAGTAAATAGCAGGTTGAACTGATAATTAGCCATAGAAGTTACTTATTCAGCCCCGTGCAGCTCAAATATTTCTGTATTACATAAAAAAGCTCCTCGCTATTGCAGCAAAAATGTACACAAGCATTGAACTCCACATATACAGGGTGTCCCAAAACATTTGACATGATTATGCAGGCCAATAACTGCGGCAGTTCTTGTTGAAATAACCTCAAATTTTCACAGAATGTATAGAAACAGATCAAGATTTTATATTTAAAGTTTTATTTTTGTTCTGTTTTCAGGCTGAGCCATAGCCTGATTCATCAGCTGGTTTCACTTCATGGAAACCGTCTGACCTCGCAGCATTAGTATTCGTTCGCTTGACAGTAGGCAGGTACTTTTTTGATTTAACCAATTGCTGCTATTTGGTCGTGATGTATGGAATGCGCCGGAACGCTCAGTGGCGTCCAAGTAATTGTCAGCACAACAGCAAACAAAGCAGAGAGTGAACATGTCTGTCAACAAGCACTGTCGTTTCTGCGAATTGAACTTGTGAATTTAAGGGACAATAAAAAGTTAATACTTGAAGTTAACACTTGACAAAGGAAGTCCAAAGGAGGATAGTGTATGCAGTCTGCTATTGCAACTCACTGACTGGCCGGTGCGCCAACTACAACTTCCAGGGTTCTTGCAAACTGCCGAGTGTATTCTGATTTTTGAGTAGTCACTGGAGAAAATGAAATTGAGCGGAGGCATTAAGTGGCGCCAGCTTGACTTGTTGAGCTATGTCGTTCACTCCCAAAGATAAGTCATTTTGCATTTTGGAATCTGCTCACACACAGTCACCCAAGACTGAGCAGCCTTCAGTGCAAAATTTGGAAAAACTTCACCAACTGGCAAACAAAGTCCCATAATGAAATTATGATGTTCAACAAATAAACTGTTTAATTTTACTGAGCGAGACTGAGTCATTTTCAATATAATTGCTTTTAAAATGAACCTTAACGTGGTGGAGGGGTTTGAGTGCCCGAATGATCCCAGGAGCTATGTTGTTGGGGGCTTTATGCCCCTGGTAGGGTCACCCAAGGCAAACAGGTCTGGCATCACCAAGGCAAACAGTATGGCATCACCGGTGCCCCACCCTGATGCCAGGCCTGGGGTGGGCCTGATGGCCCAGCCTTCTCCCACAGGGCTCGGCCGGGCACAGCATGAACGGACGACGTGCAACCGCCCTCCCCTGGACCCACCATCCGCGGAAGGAGCCATAGGGGCCGGGTGCAGAGAGATCTGTGCGGCAGTCGAAGGTGGGTGCCTCGGCGACTGGATCTCTGGACTTGGAGACTAGCTCTGGGGACATGGAATGTCACCTCGCTTGGGGGGGGAGGAGCCTGAGCTTGTGCGGGAGGTTGAGCATTACAGGCTAGATATAGTCGGCCTCACCTCCACGCACAGCTTGGGCTCTGAATCCCAACTCCTTGAGAGGGGTTGGACTCTCCATTTCTCTGGCATTGGCCGCGCGGAGCGGCGGCAAGCTGGTGTGGGCTCATCGTCCCACAGCTCAGCCGCTGCGTGTTGGAGTTCACCCTGGTGACCGAGAGGGTTGCGTCCCTGCGCCTTCGGGTCGGGGACAGGTCTCTCACTGTGGTGTCGGCCTATGGGCCGAACAGCAGTGCAGAGTACCTGGCCTTCTTGGAGTCTCTGGAAGGGGTACTGGACAGTGCACCGACCGGGGACTCCGTTGTTCTACTGGGGGACTTCAACGCCCACGTGGGCAATGAAAGTGACAATTGGAGAGGGGTGATTGGTAGGAACGGCCTCCCTGATCTGAACCCGAGTGGTGTTCTGTTATTAGACTTCTGTGCTAGTCACGGTTTGTCCATAATGAACACCATGTTCGAGCACAAGGGGGTCCATAGGTGGCACCAGGACTCCCTAGGCTGGAGGTCGATGATCGACTTTGTTGTCGTGTTATCTGATCTCCGGCCGTATGTCTTGGACACTCGGGTGAAGAGGGGGGCAGAGGTGTCAACTGATCACCACCTGGTGGTGAGTTGGGTCCGCTGGCGGAGGAGGAAACCGGAAAGACCTGGCAGGCCCAAGCGTATCGTGAGGGTCTGCTGGGAACGTCTGGCGGAACCTTCTGTCAGTGCGGCCTTCAACTCACACCTCTGGGAGAGCTTCTCCCAGATCCCGGGGGAGGCTGGGGACATGGAGCCCGAGTGGGCTTCGTTCTTGGCCTCCATTGTCGATGCGGCCGTTCGTAGCTGTGGCCGTAAGGTCTGCGGTGCCTGTCGCGGCGGCAATCCCCGAACCCGGTGGTGGACACCGGAAGTAAGGGATGCCGTCAAGCTGAAGAAGGAGTCCTACCGGGCCTTACTGGCCCGGTGGACTCCTGAGGCAGCTGACAGGTACCGTCGGGCCAAGCGTGCTGCAGCCCGGGCGGTTGCAGAGGCAAAAACTCGGGTCTGGGAGGAGTTCGGGGAGGCCATGGAGGAGGACTATCGGACGGCCCCAAGGAAATTCTGGCAAACCGTCCGGCGCCTTAGGAGGGGGAAGCGGTCCTTCACCAACACTGTTTACAGTGCGGGGGGAGAGCTGCTGACCTCGACTGGGGATGTTGTCGGGCGGTGGAAGGAATACTTTGGAGGAAGTGGCTGGGGAGTAATCCTTCATTATGATGTCTGTCTACATCTCCAAAGCTCAAAATGTACAGTTCCACCTTGTGATGTCATGATGTAATAGTTTAGTAGTGGTCAAGTTAACAGCTACCTTTTACCTTTTGTTTAGTAGAGATTTTAATAGAGTACAGTGTAACACATCCTGTGGAAACTAGAGCCAGCAAAATGAGCTATTAACTTGTTTACCATTGTGTCATAATCCACTCGTGCAATTTACCCAAGTTTTGCTTAAATTTCCAGCAGATCATAAGTGACACTCCAGTGACTACACACATATGGAGTCAAATGAGATAGCAGAATATTGTTGCCATGACGTCCCTTGGGCTAAAACACAAGGCATTAGGAGGAAGTCACACTGTTGTATATCCTGTGCATTATTCTGTATGCAGGGGACATAAAGGGGGAGCGGTCTCTAGTGAGGGATGATGATGAGTCTTTATACTGTAACAGCTGCTATATTATGGAGGAGGAAAACATGTAAAGCAGCACAGCCCAGAGGAGAACAATATTAAAGGAAGAGGGATGCATAAAGTTACAGCTGGATTATGAGAAATCACCTTTTTCAAATGCCTCTGAGCTGCCTGCTGCTTCAGATTAAAGGTCCTGTATTATGTAAAATAGATTCTTGTGGGCCTTAAGCCAAGTTATAATGTTGTTACCTTATCTAAAACATACCTGGACATGTGTTTGGTTTCATTCACACGTTTGAATAATCCTTGTGTATTAGTTTGTCTTCATCTCCAAAGATCAAAATTCTGTTCCTTCTTATGATGTCATGTAGGGGCAGTGTTCATGTTAACAGCTACCTTTTAGCTGTACTTTAGTAGATAATTACAATTCCAGGGCTGAAATTATCCAAATGATTCTCACAAATGAAGTTTAAAAACACTTGAAACCCAGAAAATAGTGTAATACCGGCCCTTTAAAGTTAAATCTAAGTGTGGCTGTGTGGATTTATGTCTGGAGTGAGTTTGTGATCTCAGAGCCACAGCAGAAGTCTGTGGGAGGAGAAGGAAAGCAGTGAATATAGGCCCACACTTAGCAGCAGAGATTATAAATAGAGAGGGCCTCACCTTTCTCCACTACAGCAGCTCTGCTTCTTAAGACTGTCATAAATCACTGTCTTACACTTTTTAAAGGGCTAATCTTCAGCTAGAACACAGATTTGTGTATTTGCACACCATGTGTGCAGTATTAATTTATTGTCTATTACCAAATAGTAGTTATTTTTAGTGCTGTCAATCACTTAAAATATTTAATCGTGATTAATCTTGTGATGGGCATAGTTAACTTGCGATTTTATCGCAAATTAATCACACATTTTTGTCCCTTGAATCATAATTTTAATACTCTCATCAACATAGAAGTGGATAGGTTTGCTTGCAAATGTTTATTTTTATTTTTTTTATTGCATTCCATAACAATTGTCAGTGAGACAACTTGTTCAATGTTCCACTCTCATGTTTCTCTTTCATGAAGTGCTCTCCAGCAGAGTCAGTGAAGTGCCTCTTCTGTCTTCAGAACTGAAGGACTGAAGATCCCACAGTGGGTGACCCCAAGGTACCCTCATTACTGAGGGATGTTCAGTGATCTCCAGTTAGCACAACTGTGTTTGTCGACCCAACGCCTGCTGCACTAAGGATGCACTCACACTAGGACTTTTGAACTGTGACCTGCTCAAGCACAATTGTCCAGGGTTTTATGGCCCCACTCACACCTGCACAACCAAACTGTGCCGCGGCCCAATGACGTCATCACACAGCGCTGTTTGTTTACGTGCTGCGCAGCAGAGCTAAAGATTTTAGTGGAGAATATAAGTCCAGTGATGTGAAATATCTATTAAATAGTGAGACAGATATAAGTCCTGCTGTGATGCGTGCTCCTCCGTGAGTTTATGGATATAATACAGTGTGGAGTGAGGACAGCCAGAGGCGTGAGGACGGCCGGAGACGAGGCTGCAAAATTCCTGTTGCTGTCACAGTCCATATCAAAGGTAGGCGCAGTTTCGCTGTATGTTTTGGAGCAGACTTTGTGTTTTCCTTTTGCAACCGCATAAGTTTTGCATCGCCTTCCAGTGAGAAAGGAGCTTAAGACTCCACTCTGTTACTCAATCAACTGGAAAACTATTGCACTCTTTGAGCGGAAATAACAGTACAAAAAGGTGAATGAAAAGAGTCCAGAATAACTGGTTACATTTCAGTGATGGATTGGCAATAAAGACACATTTATGGAGGTGGGTCCCATAAAAAGTGTCAGAATCAGAGGAGAGGAGAGAAAGGGAAGTGTCCACACAGAGTAACGCTGACTCTTATGATCCATTAGAATCACACTGAGTTATGTCCCTCACAATGACATTTACTCATCACCAACTGCCATATGGGTGAAGTATGGGACAGCTCAAACTATTGAGCTACTTTGTCTTTCTTTATAGAGCCGGATTAGAACATCACAGCCCAAACTCAAGGGAGGCAGCAACAGTGACCCCAGATTCTCATGGAGATTTTATTTTAGAGAAAAAAACAAAACAAAAACAACACAATCCTTAAATTACTGTTAAATTAGTGTCTCAGACTGAGAAATTGAATATCCATCCATCCATCTTCTCCCGCTTAATCCGGCTGGGTCGCGGGGGCAGTTTGCTGCCCAATCCTCATAGCACCTGACCCCCCCCCTTGAATTGAATATTGTTTGGATTATAATATAATACTGAAGGCTTGTATATGAGTTTGTTATAATCTGCCTCAGTGGGTTATTGAGTGTGTGAACAGCTGGGCTCAGCTCTTTAGTGCCCTCTCACACAGGTCGGGGCATCTGGCTTAATCTTGAAGTCAACAACTCCAATAACACTGTGCATTGATTATGACTTGAGCCTGGTCTAATTAGACTGTGCTGTTCCAGTGGACACACTCCAAAACACAGTCCCTTTGTACAAGACAAAGAACTGTGAGTTATTCCACAAAGCAGTGCTCTGTACTATACACATCCTGTGACTGGGCCAGAGGCACAACATTCAGGTTTGTTCTAATTACAGCTTTCTCAGAGTAGATCTCATCTGTCACTCAGCCCTTATGAGAGCCCTGTCTGCTCAGAGACTCTCACACGGGGTTTGTATTGAAGCCTGATGTTTCCCCAAATGGAAAAGTCTATAGCAATACAAGTCAAATGCTCTGAATATATTTATCTGTTCTCATCATCAGTTGTTCTTTCCTTCTTATTTTGAGTCATAATTAGACACAAGAGGAAGAAAGAGGTAGATTATGGTCTATGATAAACCACTTTCACTGTTTTCACAAACAAAAAGGAAGGGAGAATTAGATTGTGCTTCTGAATCAAGAGCTG
Source organism: Odontamblyopus lacepedii (assembly GCA_034769755.1). Classification (NCBI taxonomy): domain Eukaryota; kingdom Metazoa; phylum Chordata; class Actinopteri; order Gobiiformes; family Gobiidae; genus Odontamblyopus; species Odontamblyopus lacepedii. The sequence continues at coordinate 10,619,069 of CM068352.1, forward strand.
CCCTCTGGTTTGACTTGTCATGAAAATGTAAATTATTCAAGACAAGTCAGAAACTTTACGTGACTCAACTTCATAAAGAGAGAAAAGGAAAACTGCATGTCAAACATGTATACATGTAAACATGTACAGAAAATGTGAATGATCTTCCAGTGTAAATAAATCTATACATTCTGGTGCTGTACTTCCCCCACCCCGGGCCCACAGGCCAGTCCCACAGGCCCACCCTTTTCTTGAAAAAAAGTTAAAGTCTCACAATATATTTTAATTTTGTCAAGAATCATTAAAAATCAGAAAACAATCACACAATTTGTGCTAAAATAGTCAAAATATGTTTGCTGGTTATGTTGATCTTTCTGTGCAAGTTCAGCAGACAGTGCCAGACGGATGGTTTACATACATACATACATGAGGAGAGGCTGTTAGAGAGCGGAGATCTGAGCACATCTTCTGCCACCCCAGGGTGCTAATGCTAGTGCCTCTGCCTGTGACTCATGAGTGGATGATTGTCCTCCTGGTGCTCTAGTGCTAATATGGACTGGCTCTAACTTTCAGATTTAATTGGGAAGTAGCACTTTACCACCAGCTTGTGCACTTGGCTCCCGGACCTTGGATTGCGGACCTGACTGGACCAGGAACTGGTCAATAATACACTTTTGGAGACAGAACCAACAGGTCAGTGGATAGAGAACACACTCTGCTTCAGCCCTCTGGAGAAGGTAAAAGACTTGTTTTCAATAGTTTGGGGAAAATCTGAGAACATAGTCACAGGTAAATAGTGTTAAAGTTTGGCTGATGTTGTTGGGGCTGGTTGTAAGCAGTGAATCACGTGTCACTGAGGCTGTTTTTTGGGATGGTTGTGAGCAGTGGGTCAGGTTGTGTTGTTGGGGCTGGTGTGAGTGGTGTGTTGTGTTGTTGGGGCTGGGTGTGGATGGTGTGTTACGTTGTGTTGTTGGGGCTTTTTGTGAGCAGTGTGTTACGTTGTTTAGTTGGGGCTGGTGTGAGTGGTGTGTCACATTGTGTTGTTGGAGCTTTTTTGAGCGGTGTGTTACGTTGTGTTGTTGGGGTTGGTGTGAGTGGTGTGTTACGTTGTGTTGTTGGGGCTGGGTGTGAGTGGTGTGTTACGTTGTTTAGTTGGGGCTGGTGTGAGCGGTGTGTTACATTGTCTTGTTGGGGTTGGTGTGAGTGGTGTGTTACGTTGTGTTGTTGGGGTTGGTGTGAGTGGTGTGTTACGTTGTGTTGTTGGGGCTGGTGTGAGTGGTGTGTAACGTTGTGTTGTTGGGGCTGGTGTGAACTGTGTGTTATGTTGTGTTGTTGGAGCTTTTGTGAACGTGTGTTACGTTGTGTTGTTGGAGCTTTTGTGAACGTGTGTTACGTTGTGTTGTTGGGGTTGGTGTGAGCAGTGTGTTACGTTGTGTTGTTGGGGCTGGGTGTGAGCTGTGTGTTACGTTGTGTTGTTGGAGCTGGGTGTGAGCAGTTGGATCAGGTTGTGCTGCTGCGTAAACCTTGCGCTTGCTTGTGTGCTGATAGATAAAAGTTCAGCCAATAGTGCCCAAAATGACTGTTTCTGGCATTCGTTATAATAATATAAGCGGCCTTCTTTGGTTAGAACCAAGGACAGTGATCCGGGATAGGTCCATTCTATGCACCAAAAGTTTTTTACAATGCAACAAAATATTTAAGTGAGCATGAAGCTATTAAAATCTATTTTATGCGCAGATAATATAACAGTATATTAGTAATTTTATTAGGTTAAACAGGGATTTAATGACGTTTTTAATTTAAGGCCCACCCACATATATATATATATATATATATATATATATATATATATATATATATATATATATATATATATATATATATATATGGAGACTGAGAGGTACTGGAAAGACATATGGGAAAGAGAAGCATCACATAACACCGATGCACAGTGGCTGGTGGCTCTGAGGGCAGACCACAGCAAACTCCCTGAACAGAATCCAGTTACCATCTCAGTGGCAGACATCCAGGAAAGAGTCTCAGGCATGAAAAGTTGGACAGCACCAGGCCCTGATATGATCCATGCATACTGGCTAAAGAAGCTCACTGCTCTCCACGAGCACCTAGCAGCACAAATGAACCAGCTGCTAAGGGATGGGACTCACCCTGAATGGCTAACCCAAGGGCGTACGATCCTGATCCTGAAGGATCCCGCAAAGGGTACAGTCCCATCCAACTATCGGCCAATAACCTGTCTCTCCACAACATGGAAGCTCATGTCAGGCATCATCGCGGCTAAGATAAGCAGGCACATGTATCAATACATGAGCGCAGCACAGAAGGGCTTCGGCAAAAAAAACACCAGGGGAGCCAAACACCAACTCCTGGTTGATCGAACAGTCGCTCGTGACTACAGAACCCGTCAGACCAACCTGTCCACTGCCTGGATTCATTACAAGAAAGCCTATGACTCAGTGCCACACATATGGATCACTGAGTGCCTGGAGCTGTACAATATCAACAGGACTCTAAGGGCGTTCATTGCAAACTCAATGCGGTTGTGGAAAACCACCCATGAAGCCAATGGCAAGCCACTTGCACAAGTGACCATCAAATGTGGCATATACCAAGGAGACGCACTGTCCCCACTGCTGTTCTGCATAGGCTTGAACCACCTCAACCAAATAATTGACCACACTGGCTATGGATACCGACTCAGAAACGGGGCCACCATCAGTCACCTCCTCTACATTGATGACATCAAGCTGTACGCTAAGAGCGAGCGAGACATCGACTCACTGACCTACACCACCAGGATCTACAGCACAGACATTGGAATGTCATTCGGGCTCGAGAAATGTAGTAGGATGGTGACAAAGAGAGGGAAGGTAGTCCACACAGAGGGGGTCTCACTCCCAGAGGGAACAATAACAGACATTGAGGACAGCTACAAGTACCTTGGTATCCCACAGGCAAATGGCAACCTTGACGAGGCAACAAGGAAAGCGGCGACAGCCAAATACCTGCAAAGAGTACGGCAAGTCCTAAGAAGCCAGCTCAATGGCAAGAATAAGGCGCAGGCAATAAACAGCTACGCCCTGCCAGTGATCAGATACCCAGCAGGAATCATAAGTTGGCCAAAGGAGGAGATACAGACCACGGATGTTAAGACACGAAAGCTCCTGACCATGCATGGAGGGTTCCATCCCAAGTCCAGCACCCTGAGACTGTACACGAGCCAGAAGGAAGGAGGCCGAGGACTAGCGAGTGTGGGAACCACTGTCCAGGATGAAACATCCAAGCTCCACAAGTACATCAGTGACAAGGCCCAGACTGATGACATGCTCAGAGAATGTCTCAGACAGTGGGGCGCAGAGGAAGAGGTGCTGGAGGAACCATCATGGCAGGACAAACCCCTACACGGGGCGTACCACTGGAACATAACTGAAGTGGCTGATATCAAGAAATCCTACCAATGGCTGGAGAGGGCTGGTCTGAAGAACAACACGGAGGCACTCATCCTGGCTGCACAGGAGCAGGACTTGAGCACCCGAGCAATAGAGGCCCAGATCTACCACACCAGACAAGACCCAAGGTGTAGGCTGTGCAAAGAAGTGCCTGAGACAGTCCAGCACATAACTGCAGGGTGTAAGATGCTGGCAGGGAAAGAGTACATGGAGCAACATAACCAAGTACCGGGCATAGTGTACAGAAACATCTGTGCAGAGTACGGGCTGGAAACCCCAGGATCAAGGTGGGCAGTGCCTCCAAAGGTTGTGGAGAATGAGCGGGCCAAGATCCTGTGGGACTTCCAGATACAGACTGACAGAATGGTGATGGCAAACCAACCAGACATCGTGGTTCTGGATAAGCGAGAGAACAAAGCCGTGGTGGTGGACATTGCAATACCGAGTGATGGCAATGTCAGGAAAAAGGAACACGAGAAACTAGAGAAATACCAGGGGCTCAAAGAAGAGCTGGAGAGGGCCTGGAAGGTGAAAGCATCGGTGGTGCCTGTGGTGATCGGAGCACTCGGGGCCGTGACCCCCAAACTGGATGAGTGGTTGCAGCAGATCCCAGGAAGGACAACGGACATCTCAGTCCAGAAAAGTGCAGTACTGGGAACAGCAAAGATACTGCGCAGAACTCTCAAGCTCCCAGGCCTCTGGTAGAGGACCCGAGCTGATGAGTGTGAGAGACCAACCACCGTGGAAGGTGAGAAATGCGTTTATTTTAAAAAATACTTATATATACTTATATATACTTTATATATATATATATATACACATATATATATATATACACACATATATATATATATATATATATATATATATACATATATATATATATACACAAATATATATATATATATATATATATATATATATATACATATATATACTTTATATATATATATATATATACATATATATATATATATACACACATATATATATATATATATATATATATATATACATATATATATATATACACACATATATATATATATATATATATATACTTCTGCAAACACTTAATGATGTCTTTTCATGGGACAACACTGACGAAATGACACTTTTATACAATGTAAAGTAGTCCATGTACAGCTTGTATAACAGTGTAAATTTACTGTCCCCTCAAAATAACTCGACGCACAGCCATTAATGTCTAAACTGCTGGCAACAAAAGTGAGTACACCCCATTTTCCTACATTTTTCCTCCCCAGTGTCATGTGACTTGTTAGTATTACAAGGTCTTAGGTGTGTAAGTGGAGCAGGTTTGTTAAATTTGGTGTTTTCGTTCCCACATTCTCTCATACTGGGCACTGGAAGTTCAACATGGCACCTCATTGCAAAGAACTCTCTGAGAATCTGCAAAAAAGAGTTGTTGCTCTACATAATGATGACCTAGGCTATAAGAAGATCACCAACACCCTAAAACTGAGCTGCAGCACTGAGGCCAAGACCATACAGTGACTTAACAGGACAGGTTCCACTCAGAACAGTTCTCGCCATCGTCGACCAAAGGAGTTGAGTGCACGTGCTCAGCGTCATATCCACATGTTGTCTTTGGGAAATAGATTTATGAGTGCTGGAGCATTGCTACAGAGGTTGAAGGGGTGGAGGGCCAGTCTTTCAGTGCTCAGACCATACGCCGCAGACTGCATCAAAATGGTCTACATGACTGCTGTCCCAGAAGGAAGCTTCTTCTGAAGATGAAGCACAAGAAAGCCCACAAACAGTTTGGCAAAGACAAGCAGACTAAGGACATGAATTACTGGAAGCAGGTCTGTGCTCTGATGAGACCAAGATAAACCTATTTGGTTCAGATGGTGTCAAGCGTGTTTGGTGGCAACCAGGTGAGGAGTACAAAGACAGGTGTGTCTTGCCTACAGTCAAACATGGTGGTGGGACTGTCATGGTCTGGGGCTGCATGAGTGCTGCCGGCACTGGGGAACTACAGATCATTGAGGGAACCATGAATGCCAACATGTACTGTGACATACTGAAGCAGAGCATGATCCCCTGCCTTCAGAAACTGGGCCGCAGGGCAGTATTCCAACATGATAACGACCCCAAACACACCTCCAAGGTGACCAGTGCCTTTCTAAAGAAGCTGAGGGTAAAGGTGATGGAGTGGCCAAGCATGACACCAGACCTAAACCCCATTGAGCTTCTGTAGGGCCTCCTCTAATGGAAGGTAGAGGAGCGTGAGGTCTCCAACATCCACCAGCTCTGTGATGTCGTCATGGAAGAGTGGAACAGGATCCCAGTGGAACCCTGTGAAGCTCCAGGCCCAAGAGGATTAAAGCAGTGCTGGAAAATAATGGTGGCTACACCACTTTGCGCCCAGTTTGGATATTTTCACTTAGGGGTGTACTCACTTTTGTTGCCAGCAGTTTAGACATTAATGGCTGTGCGTCGAGTTATTATGAGGGGACAGAAAATTTACACTGTCAAACAAGCTGTACATGGACTACTTTACATTGTATAAAATTGTCATTTCGTCAGTGTTGTCCCATGAAAAGATATCATTAAATTAATTAAATGTTTGCAGAAGTGTGAGGGGTGTACTCACTTTTGTGAGATACTGTGTATATATATATATATATATATATATATATATATATATATATATATATATATATATATATATATATATATACAAGTGCTTTAATAATAATAAGACAAACAATAGGGGACTATTGGGAGACTATGGGAAAATCTGAATATTAATGGCAGCCCCTCAGTGAGTAACACTGATGTATGAATTCAATATGCACAAAGCAGTCCCACAGCACAGGCTCTGATAAAGCAGATGAAGTTAGATTTATTTGTTCAGGGCTGTTCATGTTTCCATGGTAACCCTCAGTGAGAAAGCTTTTGGGACTTTTCAGCTTTACAAATGGGTATTGATGTTAAATTGTATGACTCTAAAAATCTCTATCTTGGATTGAACTAAATGATCACGTAACTGATAATGAATCTTTAGATTATGTTGACTTCTGTTCATTCCTGGTGCAACAAAATGAGCCTGAAGATAAACCGTGACCAAAGTCCAAACAGTAATTTCAGAAGATGGCAGATTCACAAACCTCTGTTTGGGCCCTACCACTTATACAAAGTATAATTACCTGCTTATTTCATGATTAGACTTAGACTTATTTTGTATGAATATGTCACATTTGAGAGGAGTGTACAGGGCCTATGTCTGTTCTCTGTGGTGCAGTGAGAGATAAACCTGCACATATGCATTTACAGAACAGATCAATACACCACACTCTCACTGGGATTTGTCAGAGAAATCCATGCAGAAACAGGTTGACTTGCAATATTAGAGAAATAAAGGAAATTCATTTCAACAAAGGGAAAGTTAAGTCTTATGTAAACCAAAACTAAGAACAAAGTTTTGGTCCAGAGTGCTATGGTCCCTTGATGTTACACTGAACCTGCCCAGAGCAAAAGGACACTTTGTGGATGATGCAATAAGTCAATGAAGTGAACTCAGTCTTCTGATAAATGTTATTTGAATAAAGAATCTCTTAAGTGCAAGATGGAGCAGAAGGCTGAAGTCATGCTCATGTGGGCTGTAGTCAGTGCCACAGTGAAAGGTCTCAGGCAGGGGCGGACTGGCAATCTGTGTGTTCTGGAAAAGGCCAGAGCGGCCGTCCGGTCTACCAACTATCGGCTGTACTAACAGCAGAGGGCGCTAATACAATAGTTTGCCCATTTGTCAAGCATAGTTTGCATAGGTCTAAAAAGCGGCAAAGAAGGGTGGGATACTCGGTTTAAACATGTTAAAGATGTCAAACAGAACATGTAACTGATAGGTGTTTTTGTTAATAAACAATCAGAAGTAGTTCATCATTGTGTGTTTATTTTATTTTATTATTATTTTGTTATTGATTTATTCAAATTATTCCATCCCTGGTCTCAGGTGTCATTTGAAATCTGAGGAAGCTTAAATCAACAAACACAATTTCTCTGTATTCTTTGAGCATGAAGTTTCAATAATTCCATTTTAAGATTTCTTTAAAGCACTGGTGTGGAAGTAGACAGCAGCTTCTATTCTCACAAAGCCACACTTTATGAATGTACTGGCGTTATGGTAATATCGTTGCATCAAAATTGCCTCAATATTGTCATGATTATGATGGTCTGATTTTGGTATTTAACGACATATATTTGTGTTCAAAATAATAGCCAAATAACCAAAGATGACTATGATCCATTATTTTTTGTGCCGCATCACCGGTTAGATCCATTTGAGCCAATAGGATCACACACTGCACCCTTTCCACACTTTCCACAGCTGCATTAACAGCACAGTGACACATGGATGGAGGTGTTTGAGAAGAAGGGAGAATGGATAAAGGAAAGCTGAGCAGAGACAGTGAATGTCCCTACTGCTTTTAAATCGGATTGCTTTTAGATCTGAAATGCATTGTGGTTTTGCCAAGTGCTGAAGGAGAAAAAGAGACAGAGTCAGATGAACAACAGCATACTAGTCAAGTTATCTCTGCTGAGACGCAGCATATGTGTCCTCAGGAATTACAAACACCATGTGAACTTCCACAAACTCATCAAATATAAAGTCCAGTCCAGGCTAAAAGATCTCAGCGCAACAGCTCTACCTTACAACAGCACAAGGTACACTGCAGAACACAGCCAGTAATACGCGTCTTTTTTCTAATACTGACAGAAAAAAATAGAATATAAACTTCACTGTACAGTATTTATTCAGTTTTATTTATTGAAAAGGCAAGGGAAGTTTGTTTGTAGAGCATAACACTTTAAGTAGGGCCTTATTCAAAGTGCTTTACAGAACAAGTTAAAGCTCACAATGCAATTAGTTTAGTTTTGACATTCTTTTTGACTACTCCACCAGGCTGTTCACATTGCAGTTCTTCTCAACATAAATGTATATTTTGCACTTTAAAAAAGGTGTCATTGAAAAATCAAGATAAATAACTGGCTAACATGGCTGTTATGCTTATTTCTTTGCTTATGCTTATTATTAGGCATAAGATCTATATTGTGAGCCCTTTTATAATAATCTCTGTGTTCCCACAATATTGCAAAAAATATCATGCCATGAAATTAATGATGAAATAATATGCTGTGAGATTTGAATATCATTACATCCCTAGCATTAATCCCACTCTAATCTGCACTAAATGTAAAGGTCCAGTGTCCTGGTGCTGGAGTCCTGAAGAAAGACTCTTATCTGCTCTGTGTGGGCTTAAACGCCAAACCAGAGGACACTCACAAAGGAAAGAAAAAGTTGGTGAACGCTGGAAATCTGACGTGCGATTGGCTGCGGGGAGATGAAAGAGATTTGATTGTTGTATCTGGAGAGTTGTGGTGCTATAGGAGCTTTTCAAAGGAATCACATGTGTCTTGTAAATAATCCAGGTTCCATTGGAGGTAGACTTAAAATGATAGATTCAGGTGGACCATTCAGGAGGTGGCAGTTCTGTTTTGTATGAATATGATTACACTGTTTCTTGGTGTTCCTTTATAGATCATATTTTTCTCAGCCTTTGCAGAAGGAAATGATGTATGTGTCTGTGCAGTAGTGATTTCTACATAAAAGCAACAACGTCTTGGCTTAGAAATGTACAAGATGCATCTGCAGAGGCTTTGCTGTAGGGACCACAATGCTCTCTCTGGTTGGCAGCCAAACACTTCTCACTTTGTTTATAATGTATGTTTCATCAGAGTATACACAGCATCCTGCAGGGAACAGAGTCTCATTCTCTTTAAATAACATCGATTTTACATACAGTATTTGCTAATTATCTGCATAATGCTTAAACATAAGGCAGTGTTCCTCATGTATTATGAGTGATTACATTTGTTTTGCTAATAGACTGGCCTGGCTGGATTCTCTCTGAGGAGGAACTGTGACTAACAATAGAGCCAAAAAAGGCTCTAGTAGATTATAGCATCTGCATGTTTTAACACTTTAAACAAAACCTCAAGGCATTATTCACAGTACATGCAAATGAATCAACAACACTAGATCTATGGCCTCCTTTACAATGACTAAGATCAGTAAGAGTCCAGTAGGCTCTGCGCACAGAAGCATGCTGGTCACTGTGTCTCAAACACTAAACACTGGCCCAAGACGCAGGAACATCCCACCTGTTTCACAGATGAGGGCAGAATCATTCCAGACAGATCATTCCCCAGTCACGATGAACCTGTCAGTATCTCCAGAACATTTTGTGTCTGCTCCAGGAGAAGAGTTTGAAGAAGAGAATCAGCAACTTACCTAAAAGACACAGAGAGACAGACATCATTATGAAGTATTCCAAATGAAGACTCAGATCCTTATGGCATCATGTTCTGAAATCTGAATTGTACAAGGTGGGGAACTGTTGTGTGTGTGTATGTGTGTGTGTGTGTGTGTGTGTGTGTGTGTGTGTGTGTGTGTGTGTGTGTGTGTGTGTGTGTGTGTGTGTGTGTGTGTGTATATATATATATATATATGGCTTAGGACACCTTGATGAGAAATGGGCTACTGGAACAAGACGGAAATGGGCGAGATGCGAGAACCAGGCTCTGTTGGAATGCTACTACTCCAGCAACCCTAGTCAGAGGGGTTACATGAACAGGATGTGGGAGAAATGGTTACTACGATACCCACAGTCCAAGCGAATGGCCAAACAACTAGTAGCTCAGTGTTCCAACATCCACAAATGGCAACTGCTATCACAACTAGAGATTGACAAGGTACAACACAAATGCTACGGCAAGGGGGAGCCAGGACACCAGGTCAGAGGGGAGTTAACACCAACTCCCCAACCAGAGATTGGGAAGGAAGCCCCAATAAGTATCACACTGAGCCAGGCAGCAACTGAAAGATAAAATCATGGCCTGGATGAACACAAGGCAACCCCGACGCCAGTTACAGAGGCTAAGTGAAGTACCATCTGAAAGTCTGCTAGAGGATGTGAATGCAGCACTCAGAGCGATCCCTACCCCATATATATATATATATATATATATATATATATATATATATATATATATATATATATATATATATATATATATATATATATATATATATACACATATGTGTGATTTTTTTGCCATCTCACATTGAAGCCTGTCAAAATAGTCAATTTTTTTAATACAAATATATAAAACTGCTTCAGTTTGGGATAAACCAATCTCCTCTAAATTTACTTCTATAGGTTCTGACTGGAAACAGTAACAACAGCAGTGTCCTCTGAGAGGAGCTTTCAGTGGAAGAGATGTAGTCTGTGACCTGAAGCAGCCAAACCCCAGGAGCAACCAGTGATTTACACAGCACCTTTTAAGATTGTGTAAAAGGAGCAGATGTGACCTCTAGAGGAAACAGACTTTTGATGGAACAGTTGATATTCTGCGATACAGACTGCTCATCATCAGTGACTCTCACACAGTCACAGTTTTACGCTGTGAATCAAACTGTTACAAGGTCTGGCCTGTGTGATGTGAGGGAGGGGGGCGTCACGTAAAGGATCTTCATGAAGTAAGCCCTGAAGACCTAAGGGCAATTTTAGTACATGTTTTCTTAATTTTGCTTTTAAAACTGCCCCTTTTACCCTATAATGAAGTGTTATATATCCTTTATTTCAGTATAGCCTGTTATTTCACAATCTGCTGCTGTAGTTGTGTTATGTGGCTGTAATAAAAGCTATCGGACCAGAAATAGAGATGAAAAAAAAAACTGAAAATAAAATTCACACTCTTTTATACAAAGCACACAGCAAACATGTATAAACAACTTTTTGGACATAAATAAAATGCTTAATTTAGGGCCTTAGCTACAAACATGCTAAATATCAAGTCTGTAAGTAAATTAAAAATATCCTTATTGCCCTGGATGGATATGCAATTACACCAAGATGCGTAATTTGTCATGTATGTGAGAATTAACTCCATTTAGAGCGTCTTTTTCAATCGCTATAAGCAAACACAGTCGGAAGGAGTTGACCATCTTGACTCACTTCACTCTTTGGCAACGTTTTGGCCGATCAAAATGGACAGAGCGCGTGCGTTTGGCAGAAAACAAAGTTCCTATTGGACACTCGTTTTGCACACGTCATCAAGCAGCGTGTGACGTAGGATGATGGTGCAGAAATGTACGGAAACTGCGCTTTCAGAGGGGAAAAAAGTAAGTTTGTATCTTTTACAGTTAGAAAGTTATGCATGGTAGGTCTTCAATTGTTAAAGGGACTTTTCTCTGACTTGTTAAAAATGTCCCTTCACTTTAGAAAAGTTTGTTTCTAACAACTCTAAGTGGCGGTAGAGGGACGTGCTACTGTGTGAGGATGGTTGAACAGATCCTATAGTTGTCTCTGAGGTAATTAGCCACATGGTTTGTGATGGCTTTAGCATTATGGGCTAATTCCACATCATGCAGCTCTGCTCTGCTGCTCCACCACAGAGTCTCCTCAGACTAAAGGCACAGAACCTCATGTGCTGTATGTCTCCTCTCCTCACGGCTGCACTGTGCAGGCCTCATCCAGGAGCTTAAGAAGAGGAGCATAACCCACGAGTTTGTGAAATAAAATACTTAATTTAAGACCAAAATAACAGATTTTGAAGCAGCACTACAGAAAACTATGTTAAGTGAGATAGCTCTTTAGCTCACAACATGTTAGTTTACATATGTTTTTTTCTCCAACCCAGGGTAATTATGCACTAAGCCGTTGCGTGAACAAGTCCAATAAAGTTTCAACATCACAGTGACTGCCAGGAGACAATGGTCCTCCTCTGAGCACTCAGACCACTTTACTGTTACACATCAAACTGAAGAAGACTTTCATTAGATTGTTTTGTGATGAGAACATGACAACAGCAACCTGACAGAACAGATCTCCTCTCAGAGCTGTCAGGGAGTCGTCTCCCAGCGATACAGCAGCTGCATAATGAAGCAGATCAGAACTGGACAAGAGGCTCCAGACTCTGGACAATGCATTTTAAAAAGCCAGACTGAGTCCATTATAACATATGTTTTAGAGATAACTGATAATGTATTTCATACCCAACATGATTTCTTTTTCCTTCTGACCCACAGTCTTGTGAGGTGCAGTAGAAGCTGCTCTGCTCAGAGCTCCACAGATCAGTCATATGAGCAGAGTGTGTCCTGCCTCAGACAGAAGTCCACATCTCTCCATAACAACAGTGCAGTAAAGCAGGAGCCTGAGCTGGCCCTTTAAGGCCCTGTACTTGTGCTGACTATGCAGCAGTCATTACTGAAAGGTCACTGTGAGAAAGAGAGCAGTGCCTTCTCTCTGTCTCCAACGCCCTTCACCAACTCTTGTATCTCAGTCTCATGTCATCAGTCATTAAGTGTTTGTGCATCTGATGCACAGCTCCTGATCAGAGCAGATAAAAGAGCTGAAAGGTCGTGTACAAATGTACACTGTCACTTTTACTAAAGAGAAGACTTCACCAAATGGTCAGGGTTGGCAGTCAAACCTTTTATTGGGAGATAGTAACAACCATGTCTGAAATTAAATTTGTAATATTTAACATAGCCCCGCTCTGAGCCTGCACTCACTCTGCTCTGGCTGCTAGCTTTGCGATTGGCCAGAACAGCACATTTCTGACATCACACTTTGGCAGCATAAGGCCAGTATTCAGGAATAATGCACAAGTAAAAATCTTTTCTGGTGAGCACAAGCCATTGAAAACAACAGTGCCATCTTGGATTCATCATCCATAACTTACTGTATACTTTCATGCTTACAACACTGACAAGAATAACATGCAGAATTTGAACACAGGATGTCATCTTCAAAGAAAAGCTACAGGTGTAGTGTCTAACAAAGAGGCATTATTGTTCAAACATGCAGCAGTGACTCCAGCCTTTTGGCTCAGCAGCTCGACGTACGATGAGAAAATATGCCTGCATGTGCTGATTTCATCCTCTGCTCACAGCTCTCTCCCTCGTTCTACAGCTGGGCCTCTCTCTGCTCTGGACATATTTCATTAACATGTTTATTTAGGCCTTGTGAAAATGGAGGGATGTTCCAGTGTGGACAGTGAAGTCCTGAACATTAGAATGCATTTGTATTAGAATGCAAAATGAGTATTTGCCTGTTTATGCAAACCACTGTTTTCAAATGTTCCTCAGCTAATGGATGTAACAGAGGCAGTGTTTGTGCTGGTGCTTTATAGATTAATGAGCAGTGTTCATTTGTGAAAGTTCATAACTGATGCAGATTTAGAGAACAACTCCATTAGAGTGTCAGTGTCTCACAGCCATGTGTTCACGGAGACTCAAGCGGCTCTGACAGTGTCTCCCTGAGGCGGCTCTTTAACACTGTCCATATTAAATCCTAAAGCTGTTACTGTTTAGTGCAATCTGAGCTGTTTAAACTGATCAGAAAACCCATCGTAATATCTCTGTTAGTGATGTGACTTTCATGAACGAGTCGGCTCTTTTGAATGGTTCCTTAGTGTGAACTGTAGGAACCGGATCTCATTTTTGAAAAGAACCAAATCTTTTCTCTCTCATTTTTATGCATTTTACATAATTAACGCTGAAACCAACACAAGAATCAGCAAAGAAGCAGAGTAGGCAACATAAGTGAGAGCGTAGTGCACCAAAAACTGGCATCTTGATAACAGTTAATTTTTTTTAATTATTATTATTGTAGTTCAACATTTTATTAAGATTTTCAGAACTTCAATGAGCAAACACACTCCACTTTCAGTAAACAAATCTGAGCCGTGGCCATTTCTTTGTGATCAGTTTGTTTTTAAAATGAAAAATTTGCACATTGGCATCTGTTATATAAATAAACATAAAAAGAGCCAGTCTTTTGAATGGCTCTTTGAAATGAACACATGCAAAGGATTCAGATCCAAAGAAGCAGAAAGCTCCATCACTAATCGTCTTTCTTGCTGTCGGCCCTCCAGCCCTGACCTTTCATTAACAATAGGCTTCAGTGAGGACTTAGACCACACTCTCTGGAGCAGTCCTCTAAAAGGCTGCACAGCAAAGGGCCCTGAACCAATGCTTCAGATAAATTGGCCAGACTGGGGAAATTTGATCAGATCCTTTCACCAGGCTCTAAAGTCAAGCAATTTCCTCCCCAGCATGGCACAGTGCACACAGGGAAAAGGAAACAAGCCCCTATCTGTACCATATTCTCTTTGACTGTAAAAGATGCACTGTGGAACTTTCTGGTAGAGGATCCACCACCTGCTTGTCTTGATTGAAATGCTATTTATTACTTTGTCTATAAAGTCCCACAGTATGGGATTAAAGTGCCTATGACAGGTTGGACAACTAGTTTCACTAAAACACATGTAAGATCATAATGTTTAAGGTTTTACTTTTCTTTGCACTTTGAATCTAATTCTGGATGACTTTATTTTTCTCATGTTTCATAGTGAGTGAAAAACAAACAAAGAAAAAAGAATATATAACTTACTGGCAACACTTTATAATAACTACACTTTAATTAGCATTAGCAAAGCAGGGACTGAATTCATAATGAACAAATAGTTTATTATTAAGAATGATGCAAGCTAAGTAACTACTTTGTTACTCGTAATATTAATATTATATTAACAATCATAATATTATTCATTAATCTCTTAATTAAGTAGTCCTCAGAGCAGGAATCATTCTTAATAAACTAACTGCTCATTATGAGTCCCGTCTTTGTTAAGCTTTATCAAGGATAATTAAGGTTTTTAACACGATGTACCAACTTGCTTCTTTATAAATCAAGGTGTGAAAGCAGTGCGGCTCCAATCCAGTTTATTCCTCTATAAGCAGCGTTTTTAGTCCTGCTGCTTTATTTCCTCACTCACTAGAGAAAGATAATCCAATTTTATGCATGATATGACATTCTCATATGCTGCATCTCCAAACATCCTGACAGGGGCGTCAAAAAGATGCCCAAATTGAAAAATGATGGAGACAGGAACCATAAATGTCAGAGCGTGTAGAACCAGGTTCTACGACTTTTCACAGTAGAATGCCACTCTGTGAAGCAAATGTAAAAGCCCAGTGGAGCCATGCATTTGATTAACCTTTGAATACCCATGTGTTTTCAGTTCAACAAGACGGCACTTCTCGCCTCCATTCTTTTAGTTCAAACTTATCCAAGGAGAAAAGACAGACTATAGAATAAGTCAGATATGCTGTATTTAGTACTTTCCTGTCAGAGCATATTATTATTTTAATCTCAGGAATAGGAAGGGCACCATTAGCATGCTAATGATTGTTAGCTTTTTTTGCTTTGCATAATAAGGATGCTTGAAATGCATAGGTTAAGCGAGGAATAACAAACAGCAAACAGCTTAACCTCATTGTGTTGGGGGAGACAGGAGCTCAGTTGGAGCATTTGTCCACTGATCCAAAGGTCGGCGGTTTGAATCCCACTCTCGACAAACATTGGTTGAAGAGTCAGATCCACTGACCCACAGGCTGCTGGTGAGATTCCAGCTTCCACAGAAGAAAGCCGTTATCGGGTCCTTGGGCAAGACACTTAACCCACCGTGCCCCCAGTGTCTGTATACGAGTGAGACAGTGGTGTATGAGTGTGTTTGTGAATGGGTGAGTTCCTTGTTGTAAAGCCCTTGTAGCTCTTTGAAGGTGAAAAAGCGTTGTATAAAAATGTGGCCATTTACCATGAACATTTCACGTTTTTTTAAGACAGGGGTCTGCAGACGGGATTCATGACCGCAGAATGTCAGATCTCAGCAGTATTTCTCAAAGCAGCAGCTGAGACGATTGAAGCATCTGATGTTCATTAAGCTCAAGATGGCATCATGACACAGGGGGCTCCGAGATTCTCCTCTGATGTGGAGGGAGCAGATTTCTATAGAGTCATTATAGAGTGTGGGGAAAACAACTGCCATCATGAAAACAACAGGGAAGAATGTTCTATAGAAGTTTTTTATAGAAGTTTTAGCCAAAGTATCCTTTAAAACATCGTCAAGACTACCAGAGTGGAGAAAGAGTGAGGCCTGGACACTGCAGGACACAGAGGAAGGATACTTTTGGCTGGTAGTTGTTCCTCTCCTCAAACTTCCCTGTTATAGATCTGCTGACCCTACCTGACCAGTCCTGTTAAACTGCACTGAGACCTTTGACTGACAGACAAACAACTGAAAAGCGCAGTGCAATGTTGCCTCTGCAAAACTTGAATTTCCCTCGGGATCAATAACATCTTTTTTTTCTTTTTCTGTCTATTTACCATTAAAGATGCCGTTTTATAAGAGCCAAATGTTCAGATCTGTGCGTCAAACAAAACAAAAATCAAGTCCTTCACCTTAATTGAAAGCTTTCAATTCAAACTGAAATAAACATCCAGATGGCTAAGATGTATTTTCACGGAAAGAAAATTATGAAAAAGGTCTCACACATGATAGCGGATCATTCATGACGGTTCCTTTCAAGAATTAACTCTGAACATGCCAAAACCTTGATAAACAAGCAGATGCCTTTTCTCCTTATTCTTGAAGTTGCCATAGGTGTCGCTATCATCATACAGGTACTGATCTGGACAGCAAATACATTTAGTGTGGTTTACAAAGCCATTTTAAAGCCTCTCACAGAATCGCTGCACTGTGAACTTGTTGGTGCATATGGACGTTGAACAAATCAAGCTACTTTATAACCTATTTTAGCAGCATTTTTCTCAAATTCTCCTTTTAAATGAACAGGAACCAGAAGTGTCACCACAATGAAAGTCCAGTTCAGTAGCATTTAGAGGCAAAAGTGGGCGGGGCTGGATAAGGTATATATAAATAATAGGGATGCACGGGTATTGGTATCGGCCCAATACTTCCATTATATACTTTTACTCGTTAAACATCTGCCGACACCACTATTCCATGACACATTATGCAGAATCCCAGTTATGAGAAACCAGAACAACATAAAGCGACTGTAGCGACACCAGTGAAAGAGCCGCTGCACTCGTACGATCTCTGAAAAGTTTAACAAGAACCATCTCCAACGCGACATACGCACAGAACAGACTCACCATCAGCAGAACATCCCTCTGTCACAAGAAGAACACTCAAATTCCACTGAGTCGTGTCCTTTAGTCCCACGGAAGCTGACAGCATTTTTTTTCAGCGCTTATACTATATGCAAATGAGCCGGTTTTAAAATGAGTTTTAAGTTTCGTTTCTGTTAAACGTAAACAAATGTGCGCAAAGCTGCATTAAACACATTATAATCAAGATTCAGAAGGTTTAGAGTCAAATTTTCATATTCACATATGAAACAATAAAATTACGTTTCTCACTCTCAATCTCAAAGCTAAATGAAATAATAATAATAAAATGAAAGATAAGTTCAAAGTTATTCTTAGGGAGACAGCCTGGTGTGTAGAGACGTAATATCGTGGTTGTTTGTATTTTTTCCGGGTTTATTATAGGGGTGTGCATTGCCTTGATTCTGACGATACGATACAAATCCTGATATACATGTCACGATTCGATATATCCCAATATATCCCAATACTAAAACAATGGATGAGATATTGCAATTTATCAAAAATAACTTCTAATAATATTTTGTCAACTACACCTTCACGAGAACCAAATTGTATGAAATATAATGTATTACCTTTTTTAAATCATAAGAACAGTGAATGCAACTAATGAATTTTAAAGAAAAATAGTACATAAAAAAATCACTTCAGATGCATTTTGAATCGATTCAAGAACTGTGCAATGAAGTATCTTGATATATCACTGAATCGATTTTGTCTTACACCCCTAGTTTATTAAATATATATTTTTTGCGATTGTGCATTTGTAAAAATCGTAAAGTATCGGTATCGGTACTCCGTATCGGCAAGTGCAGAAATGATTGTACTTGTAATACAAATAGAGTTAGAGTAAATTCAGCATGGACGACCTAACTTCTCTCCCATCTACCTCACTGCTTCTCCAGAGTTTACCTTCTCCTCAGATTTCATCACCTTTCTCCAAATATTCCTCCCCGTTGCTTGTCACACCTCCTCCTCAACCAATCAGAGCACAGTGTGGCCAATTTAAACCTCCCCTGCAGTTGCACGGTCTTTTCAATTTGTTCCACAATCCACCTCCTCCTCAGTCCTTCCCAGCACCACCTTGGCGTCTCATCCTCTCATCGTCCACTTCACTATCCTCACCTCGCCACCTCCAGCATCCTTGGGGGAAGGGGGGTTCTCCTAAACGTCATCCAAACGGCCACACCCTTCCTCGCAAAGTCTTCTGCTGGGTAAACATACGAGTCAAATAAAACGGGTGAAAAAGTGTAAAAGAAACGCTCTTGTCCATGTCGTCTCTGGTGATTTTGAATGTAATCCAGAATGAAACATCACGTAGGAGACACTTCAAGGGCAGAAACGTGTGGATTAGGCCGATAGAAGCAGTTTGACCGATGTTGTGGCCGTGCACAGAGGAGGGAGGAGACTCAGGGGAATCCTTTTGGTCGACAGCTCCAAATCTGACCCCAGAGTCCTCAGACAGGTGTGAAGAGTCATGAAAAAGACCTACTTTTACTCTCTGGCTCTTGTCTTTTGTTCATTTTGTCTACTTTAGACTTTTTAGTACTGCTTTTATTGATCGATTTTATTATTTTGGGATTACTATGTGCATCACTTTGGAAACGATTGTAAAATGTGCGTCGCAAATAAACTTTTTAGATTGGATTGACTCTCTCCCCTTTCACCTGCATCTCACAGCTGTTACCCGAACTATCTCAGCTTCTTCTTTTATTGTTTGGCTGTTCAGAGTCACTCCAGAATCACAACCCCCAGTTTACAGGTCACACCAGAAGCTGTGGTTACTTCTATTGTTACCGTCTTTAACAATCGTCGTCTTGCTCAAATTGCTGTGCTCTATCGACGCGACATTTGACATTTTGGGGCAGGAGAGCGTTTGTGCAAAGTGTTATACAGCAGGGATAAAGTAAGCTGTATAGAAAGGAAATACCATTATATACAGTACCCAGTAATTTCTTTTTAAAGTCATGAGAAGCGAGAAGATCAATAACTCCAGAGCAGAATGTCAGCTCCATCAGAACAACCACTTCGGCAATAGGGATGAAGAGGCAGTTCTACATGAGAGGTTTTGTTTTTATATTTTTAGCGATCCATCGAAGCCATATGTGTCCTCCTTTAATGATTCCTCTATTTATCGATGTCGCTTAAGGCCACCGTATCTTTAAATGCCACGTAAACCCGACCAGCGCAGCACTTTTTACTTTTACTCACTCACTACACGTAAAAGTTTGAGCTCTACGGCTTTATACCATTTTTCATCTATATTGGCCCAGTGCTTACAGGGTTATTCACCATAAACCACTGGGCACTGTGCTGAGTCTGACAGCTCCAGCAGAACACACACACACTTCTGAGACCTCAAGTCTCTATTCACACTCAGTTCGGTCTGTGTGTGTGGCTCTGGGAGACTTAAGGACACACTGGGGCTTACTGTTGCCGTGGAAGCTGCTTGTTGCATACAGATGCACCGAAAGAAACTGCTCAGTGTCATCGAGCAGTTTCTGTTAGTCTGGGAATGGGACTGGACAAACACTGGTTAGGCTAAAGGTTGTGTTCATGTGACATTACAATGGTGTAGACTGTCTGCATCTGAAAACTGATCTTGAGGATTACTCAGAATTAAACCTGTCATGATAACAAATGTTGATGTGCGATAAATTGATATAGAAAATGTAGAAGATAAATTATAATACCGTGAAATACCCTTTAAACGCCAGGTGCAGGTGTATATTTTGATAAATAACCGCAGGTTCCAAATAAACTCAGAGTCTAATGTTCGTGCTGGAAGACAGAAGTCGTGCTGCAACATCAGGACACAGGACTGATGCTCTCGTTGTCTCTACAGAAACCAAACTTAAAACCGCATGGCTCATTTGCATAAACTATAAGTGCTGAAAAAACAGCTCCTTGTGCCTCTGATGCACAGAAACCAAACTTAAAACCACATGGCTCATTTGCATAAATGATAAGTTCTGAAAAAAACTGCTCCTTGTGCCGCTGATGCACAGAAACCAAACTTAAAACCACATGGCTCATTTGCATAAATTATAAGTGCTGAAAAAACAGCTCATTTTGCCTCTGATGCACAGAAACCAAACTTAAAACCACATGGCTCATTTGCATAAACTATAAGTGCTGAAAAAACAGCTCCTTGTGCCTCTGATGCACAGAAACCAAACTTGAAACCACATGGCTCATTTGCATAAATGATAAGTGCTGAAAAAAAACAGCTCCTTGTGCCACTGATGCACAGAATCCAAACTTAAAACCACATGGTTCATTTGCATAAACACTTTCAAATGTGAGGAAACTCTCTGCTCTGTAGATATTTTGTTGTAACATTTCAAATGAACAGAAAGTCACCTAAATTATAGTCAAACTGGTTAAAAGAATTTTAGTACTTTTGAGTAATTTGAGTTTTGCTGAGAAAGATTTTTGTGAGGAAGAAATTAATCACCTGCCACAAATTACCACCTGGTCTCAAATAAAACCCTGGTCTGTTAAGTGACTGAAACTAAAATTTGGTATGTTACGGTATTTAAACAAATTTATGATGGATTACCCCCCTAAATGTATAATACTGTAAGAAAATGATAAGATGTAATAAACAAATAGCAGAATGAAACACTTTAGTACTTGGTTTGTATCTATAATGAGTCAGACACTTGAAAAAAATAAAACCTAGGTACGTGAAAATGATTTTAATTAAGAAGATTTTACTTTATTTGCGTAGATTCAACTTGACAAGTAAAATGATCTGCCAGTGGAAAAAGTTTTTTTTTTTTCTTAATTCAAACAGCGGTGAATTTTGTTTCTTATTTTAAGTGCAAAATATTGTTTTCTTATTTTAAGTGTAGCCAGATGTACAGTATTTTCATTTCTTATTCCACAGGCAGATCATTTTACTTGTCAAATGAAATTTACTGAAATTATGATAAAACTTTCTTAATTCAAGTCATTTTAACTTGACTAGATTTTGTTTTTTGCTGTGTAGATGTGATTTATTTGATCTTTTATGACTTAATTCTTATCATCCAGCCAAAAAATAATAAGCATTTCCCAGTAGTTCGCCCAAAACATTGTTCCATCTGTCACATATTGAACGATAAGTCAATATAGCAATTATCGTGACAGGCCGACTCAGAATAGTACGGTAAAACTGGCTTTTTAACTGTCATCGGTTAAACTGTTTGACACCCGTTTGGCAGCTGGTGAACACCCCTTTAAGTGCAGGGACAATACAACAACAAAAAAAATAAAAACTGGTATAAAGTTCAGGATCTGTTATGTATTTTCACAAAAAACTAAAAAGCAGCTTACAAAACTCATTCACAAAGGTGTAATTGTGATGTTTTGGGTATAATCTCGAACAAATGGAAAAAGTCATCACTACGGCTTCTGCAATTAATTCAAAGTGCATGACAGATTTTTATGATTCTGATTTTATGATTTGCATAATTTGGTGGAATAATCCTGTTGTAAATATAAATTATATTTTTCACACCAATCAAAAAGCAATTTGCCAAGAAAAGTTGAAAAATATGTTGGAAATTATAGGGCGTAGACAGCTCTAAACACATGAAGGATCATCACTAGGGCAGATTCTATCCAAACGTTCGGCACAATTTACACAAGAAACACATTTTTCTGATACTTTAAACATGATTTCAGCTACATAAAAGGGTTTTCTCATATTTGTATTTGTCAGATAATTATTAAAGCGTAAATTAGAGGAGGTTTTACGAGGTAAGTTATGGAATTCCCTAGTGCGTTATCACGATTTTCAACCACAAAGTAAAATTCTAAACCTAAAAAATGGTCAAATTGGGAAAACAAATGTGAAATATGATGATTTTAACTGGATTTTAGTCAAATTTGTACAGTCTAACCTGTCGTAGGCACTTTAAACCAATATTTCAACTCTTGTGTGTGGTTGTACATGAAATGAATGGAGCACAATGTGTGAAATTGACAAAAGAAGTGATGAGACAGTAGTTTGTTAGAAAAGCTTCCTCTGGCCTCACTGGTCTGTTTAAAGCGGCCGCTCTGGTCTGTCGGGCTGGGTGACTGTTAATAGGATTACACCACAGCTACAGCCCCACTGCAGCTCACAGATGGCCCCTGACTCTGGCACTGCTCGGTCCAGTTTTATCACGTTTTCTTAAGCCGTTTCATATTTGGTGCAAAAGAACTAGGCAAACTGTGGAAGTGGTTTGTCCCACACAGGACATAAGGCTGCACAAGAAGATGGACTGTGAACTTTAAAGGGTATTACGCAATTTTCTGAACAATGTTGCCATGTTGTTTTCTCATCAGTTGTGTTTTGTTTCATTTGTTTCATGTTTTTGGAGTTGTGTTTTGTTTCTTTCACACATGTTTAACACACAAATCCTGCATGTTTAGGTTGAGTTCTCTCAAATGAAAAACACTCAGTTCCACCTTGTGATGTCATGTGGTAATATAGAAGCGTTCCACTGTGTTTTTAAAATTCACACAGCTACACAAGAATCATTTGGATGATTTCAGTCCTGGATCTAAGGTATCGAAAGGTAAAAAGTAATACTTGAAACGAAAGGTAAAAAGTAATACTTGAAAACTACACAGCAATAACTGGAGGGTTAAAATTTAGGGTAAAATATTTCAATGTTGTTTTAAACACAAAAAGTGTTATTTTAACTATTTGAAAGTTAAATGGGGATTCGAATTGGGGTTATTTGCCAGAGTTGATATGGCTGAAGTGAATTCAGCTTCACCTAGTGTTAATTTCACTCATCCCACTCACCACTTCAAACTCCTGTGAGAGAAGATCAGTTTGAACCAGTTTTGTACATAATTTCTCTTAAATTAAACTAAAATAAAGTGTAAAAATAAATCACCTCTGTGTGTTGTTTAGCTATCAGGATAACTCTACAAAGTGTTATCCATTTACTCTAAACGTTAATATAACTCTAGAACAGATTGAACTCATATAAACCCTGAGAAAATGTTCAAATGGATTCTGTGAGAGTCAATTTCAACACTACACTTTTTGCAGTGTACTGCTTCATGACATCATGAGGTGGAAGAAATGTAGACAGACTAACTATAAAGAGTTAATCAAACGTGTGAATGAAACAAAACCCAATTCGAGGGCAAAAGGAGAAATATGTTTCGCAGCACAGATGATGTTAACAACTTGGTTGAGCTGCGAAACGTATTCAACTAAATAAACTTTTGTCCAGTTGACAAATTTAATTTCTTCTTTTGCTGTGGATTCTACCTGGACGACAATTCGAGGCATGTTTTTGATGAGGACCCAACATTCTAACATGGCTTAAAACTCACAAGAGTCAATTGTGTGTAATATAGGACCTTTAAATATCGTTTCTATGTTGCTGTTTGTTTCTATGTTGTTGCTGTCGAACTTTGCATTTCCTTCAGTATCAATAAAGTATCTCTATCTATCTAGAAACTGGCACTAATTTGTTGTATGCAAAACAGTGAATCATAAGTTAACACCACTGTGGGTTTCTCAAAAAGTTTGCCGAGTGTTGTTCCCTTCAGGATACACTATAATGTATGTGAGGAAGAGGACCCTTACAGCCAATTTGTGAAACAGTGTAAATAAGGCAGGTGACAGGTTCAGTGGGAAACTGACTGCTACTGTATGAATAATATGAAATGCAGACTGCTTACTGTCAAATGTGTTGTATAACACATTATCTAAAAAAAAGTTCTGTGATAAACTAAAATACTCCAGGAAATGTATGCCTCCAGAAGCCACCTTCCACTGTGATGCAGGATAAATAATGGTGTGCGTATTAAAGGGTCCAGATACTTTTATGATCTATGTTATAATGTTGTTTCGTTATCAGAAATATACTTCAGTTGTGTTTTATTTTGTTCACACGTTTAAGACACAAATCCTACATATTTAGAGTTATTATATATTTAGAGTTCTTCTCTTAAATAGAAAACACTGTTCCACCTTGTGATGTCATGTGGTAGTACAGGAAGTGCTTTTTTAAACTCCATACACCTTCACTATTATATACAATTTGGATCATTTCAGAATTGCCTCTTTGTACTCCACAAAAGGTAAAAAGTAGTCGTTAAACTGAAAACTACAGCTTCATGACATCACAAGGTGGAACAGAGCATTCTGAGCTTTAGAGATAGACTGATAAACCAGACTACTCAAGCAAGTGTGAATGAAACAAAACACAAATCTGGGTATGTTTGTGAGGAGGAAACAGCATTATAACATGGCTTAAATCTCACTAGAGTCAATTTTGTCATATAGAACCTTGAAATAATTCTACTAAATAAGTCCAAAAAGGAATTAAAATAGTTATTTATAAAGTTATTCTGTCAGTTTGTGGTCAAATTGTGTTAAAACATAGCACAGATGGTTTAGTGCAGCCTCACGGCTCAGTCTTGTCCTCCTTTAACCTTTGTTGTTGGATTTGTGTTTGAACAGCACTCTCTGAATGAGCCTGAAACAGCTGAATGCGTCTCACATCTCACTTTATGGAAGAGACAAGAGCAGGGCAAAGGTCACTCCTCTTCTGTACAGTTCTGTCACTTTGTGCTTTTGTTTAAGTGCTCCTCATTATTATTCTGACGGATCAGACTCATGACTCAATAATCCACAGCCTCAGATCTGGAACAGCAGCAGATGTTTCTCTGACCTTTTATCAGGCTCACACAAACACCTCCAGCAGAATGACTCAGGCCCATTTACATACAGTATGTCCACACATAATATACACGGGAGAAACCAACATTACTAAGAAGAAAAGCAGGAAACAAAGTATTCATCAAAGTATTCCTATCAGCAATACTACTACTAATGATAAATGATCTACTGTATTATAAATGGTAAATTGTCACATTTTTATATAGTGACAGTAGTGAGTGTTATATTGGAGAAACAAAGACACTACAGAAGAGGATGCACCAACATAGATGGGAGAGCCATAGTGGAGTCTGCCGTACATCTGCAGTTAAAAGGACCTCAGTCTGCCGTAATCTCCACCTAAAAGGACCTTAGTCTGCTGTACATCTGCACCTAAAAGGACCTCAGTCTGCTGTACATCTGCACCTAAAAGGACCTCAGTCTGCCGTACATCTGCAGTTAAAAGGACCTCAGTCTGTCGTACATGTCCACCTAAAAGGACCTCAGTCTGTCATACATCTCCACCTAAAAGGACCTCAGTCTGTCGTAATCTCCACCTAAAAGGACCTCAGTCTGCTGTACATCTGCACCTAAAAGGACCTCAGTCTGTCATACATCTGCACCTAAAAGGACCTGTCTGCCGTACATCTGCACCTAAAAGGACTTCAGTCTGCCGTACATCTCCACCTAAAAGGACCTCAGTCTGCCGTAATCTCCACCTAAAAGGACCTCACTCTGCCTCACATCTCCACCTAAAAGGACCTCAGTCTGCTGTACATCTCCACCTAAAAGGACCTCAGTCTGCTGTACATCTGCACCTAAAAGGACCTCAGTCTGCCGTACATCTGCAGTTAAAAGGACCTCAGTCTGTCGTACATGTCCACCTAAAAGGACCTCAGTCTGTCGTACATCTCCACCTAAAAGGACCTCAGTCTGCTGTACATCTGCACCTAAAAGGACCTCAGTCTGCCGTACATCTCCACCTAAAAGGACCTCAGTCTGCCTCACATCTGCACCTAAAAGGACCTCAGTCTGTCATACATCTGCAGTTAAAAGGACCTCAGTCTGTCATACATCTGCACCTAAAAGGACCTGTCTGCCGTACATCTGCACCTAAAAGGACCTCAGTCTGCCGTACATCTCCACCTAAAAGGACCTCAGTCTGCCGTAATCTCCACCTAAAAGGACCTCAGTCTGCCTCACATCTCCACCTAAATGGACCTCAGTCTGCCGTAATCTCCACCTAAAAGGACCTCAGTCTGCCTCACATCTCCACCTAAAAGGACCTCAGTCTGCTGTACATCTCCACCTAAAAGGACCTCAGTCTGCTGTACATCTGCACCTAAAAGGACCTCAGTCTGCCGTACATCTGCAGTTAAAAGGACCTCAGTCTGTCGTACATGTCCACCTAAAAGGACCTCAGTCTGTCATACATCTCCACCTAAAAGAACCTCAGTCTGTCGTAATCTCCACCTAAAAGGACCTCAGTCTGCTGTACATCTGCACCTAAAAGGACCTCAGTCTGTCATACATCTGCACCTAAAAGGACCTCAGTCTGCCTCACATCTCCACCTAAAAGGACCTCAGTCTGTCGTAATCTCCACCTAAAAGGACCTCAGTCTGCTGTACATCTCCACCTAAAAGGACCTCAGTCTGCCTCACATCTCCACCTAAAAGGACCTCAGTCTGCTGTACATCTGCAGTTAAAAGTACCTCAGTCTGTCGTACATGTCCACCTAAAAGGACCTCAGTCTGTCATACATCTGCAGTTAAAAGGACCTCAGTCTGCCTTACATCTGCACCTAAAAGGACCTCAGTCTGTCGTAATCTCCACCTAAAAGGACCTCAGTCTGTCATACATCTGCAGTTAAAAGGACCTCAGTCTGCCGTACATCTGCACCTAAAAGGACCTCAGTCTGCCTCACATCTCCACCTAAAAGGACCTCAGTCTGTCGTAATCTCCACCTAAAAGGACCTCAGTCTGCCTCACATCTCCACCTAAAAGGACCTCAGTCTGCCGTACATCTGCACCTAAAAGGACCTCAGTCTGCCGCACATCTCCACCTAAAAGGACCTCAGTCTGCCTCACATCTCCACCTAAAAGGACCTCAGTCTGTCGTAATCTCCACCTAAAAGGACCTCAGTCTGCCGTACATCTGCACCTAAAAGGACCTCAGTCTGCCTCACATCTCCACCTAAAAGGACCTCAGTCTGCCGCACATCTCCACCTAAAAGGATCTCAGTCTGTCGTAATCTCCACCTAAAAGGATCTCAGTCTGCCGCACATCTCCACCTTAAAACCACGGGCCACTCGTTTGAGGACAGTGAGGTGCAGATCTTAGCCAGAAAGAAGAATTGGTTTGAACGTGGAGTTAAAGAGGCCATCTTTGTTAAAAAAAGAAAACCCTTCTTTAAACAGAAATGGAGGACAGACATCATCTGTCTCCTGTTTATAACTCTATTCTCAAACCTAAATAAAAAAAAAATATATAAGAAAATCATAGGTGTAGCCAGGTCAGGCCCAGAGGTGTGAAAACACCCCTGATGGCCCAGTATGATTCTGCTAATATGACCCCACAACTCAGGGTAATTTGAATAGGCCTAGCGAACAACAGAAACTGTAAACAAGTAGGGTGTTAGTTTCAGAGTAATTCCTGATATCTAACTCCTCCCCCTGATGGACAGATATAAGTCAGTGTCCTCCAGCATCCTGACCAGAACTGAAGAAGCAGCTTGGATGAGCTGCGAAATGTCTTCATCTAAATAAACTTTGTCCAGTTGACAAATTGAATTCTCTACTTTGCCATTTTTATACAGCGCTTTTCCACCTTCAAGGCTCAAAGTGCTTTACAACAAGGAACCACTCACCCATTCACACACACACATTCACACACCAGTGTACGCAGACACTGATGCAACACTATTAACTGAGTTACTGAGTTATTAATATAAGATGGCATGATTGGAGCACCCTGGAAACACAAGGTCTTACAGACTCAGACTTTTATGCTTAAAGCCAATCCTTGAAGTTCAAACATGTCTGTCAGTTTGAGTCGAGGCCGAGCTCAGTGGCGTGTTTCGCCAGTTTAGCCTTTAGCGGTCGAGTGCGTCCAGTGACTGCGCAGCCCTCAGACCACGTTCAATAGCACACTTGACCTCACCAACAAGGGTCACCGTGTGTTTACATTGTGCTCTCTGGGAAAATTGCCTTGGCTGTGGCTCAGATATTTGACGAGATCCAAGCCTAAAACTGCCTAAAACATGAAGTCACTTTATCTCCTCACACTGAGTCATTTCAGTGAAGTTTACGTCAAAACACATGCATCTGTTTGGGTTACATGGAAGACACATGGAAGACGCTTACTTTTTTAGATTAAACCAACATTCATGCACAAATGGACACATGACACAGAGAAGCTCAAAGTTAGATCATTTCGACTGACTGTAATTTGTCATGATTTTTTATTTATTTCACAAATGTATTTCTTTTGAGGCATTAAAACAGATTGAGTAGAAGACTGGATAAAGATATATAATACTGAAATACTGTAGTGTAATATTCAGGTTAAATTAGGCCTGAGCAAAAAAATCAATTTAAAATAAAAATCGAGTTGGCAAGTCAAATCGATTCATTTTTTTTTTTATCGATATTTAAGTATATTTAACAGCACAAGCACAAATGTCTGTCACAGAAACTCATAATCCAATGTGCAATCATCAATTAATCGATAATCAATCATTAATTCTCCCAGAGATCGATTAAGAAAATGTAATCAAATGCCCATCCCTACTGTGTACCATATGAAATGCTTCCAACTTTTTCGGGGGAGAAGAGAGATTTTCACAACATGGCGAAAATGTTTGATGCTGCTATACGGTCAAATCAAATCATGAATCAAGTTTTTGATTTTGATTTTTTGAGGGGGGAAAATCGCTCAGCTCTAGGTTAAAAATGCATGTTTGAGATAATGATCAGAGACACAGGTTAAAACACTGTGACTGTCCTGGTCATTAGAGGAGTCATTTCTCTTGTGAAGGAGGTTAATGAGGATTTTACACTTCTTACATTTATGCAGCTGATTTGTTTAAGAGCAGAAGCGCTAGTTTTAATGGGCCTCTCTGTTTCACACTGTTGGATTCCTGCTGACAACACAGTAGGAGCTCCTTTTTAGTTTAGATGTCCAAAAACACAGTGACATTTCTATTAACCAGTTTGAAGGATGATGGGGGAGGCAGCAAATTTCAATAAGCAAAATTAGCCTTTTTGTTCTAAATAAACTGACGAGGACGAATTGGGAAAATGGATTAGCATAATTTCAACATATTTTTAATTAATGAGAAACAGTCATTTTCTGTATTAACAATTACAAGACAATCAGGAGTGCCACTCAAGCACAGAGCATTATAAATAAGCTCCCATTTAATTTAATGAACGTAGAAAAGTGTGAGGAAACACAGACAGCTTTGAAAAGAATTCAGATTTGTTTTCAGTGTGACTAAAATTAACTGTGGGTTAATTAGAAATAGCTGAATGGGTCAAATTAAAATAATATAAAAAATAGATGGTTGAATAAGTGTGTTGCAATCGCAAAACTGAAGTGGTGTATTACCGAAAATGCCATAAACAGAAACTGAAAATTACTTCAAACAGACAAAAAAACACAGAGAAGCTTATTAAATATGTAAAAGAGTTTCACCTTGGAAGCTTCAGTCGGGCTTTAAGGATTTGTTAAAAAGAAAAAGGGCATGGAGTGTTTCCAGTTTGGAGTTCAACATGCCCTTTTAACAGTGGTGGAAGAAATACTCACTTTTGTTACTTAAGTAAAACTAAAGATACCAGAGCAAAAAACACTCAAGGAAAAGCATCACATGAAAAAATCTACTTTAAAAGTGCATTTTTAATCTGGAATTTTAATACTAGGGCTGTTAACGTTAACACATGCGATTAATCACAACAAAATATTTTTAACGCAGATTAATCACACAATTTACTTTACGCACATGCTCCTCGATGGAAAGCGCAGATGGTGACCTGAAAGATGGCGCAGGTTATTAGGTCAGTGATCAGGTCTAACCATATGCGCCTTTGATAAAACTAAGGTAGTTTGCAGATATTGCAGCGATGAAGTCTCTTTCCACAGAAGCACAGGTTTAAAATACCATCTTAAAGCAAAACACGTGTTTGATTCAGCAGCAACAACAAGCCGAGCACGACAAACAACACTGGCGGAGTGAACCTGCGGAAATGTTGTCAACAAAACTAGCAGCGATAGAAAAATGTCAATAATATAACTTTTTGATAATAAATTGCATTTTTGTGAAAATATTTTGGTCTTTTTTTGAAGAGTAATGAACTGCGATTAATCTAAATTCTAAAGTGTGATTAATCTGATTTTTTTTTTAATTATCATTTGAGCACTATTTAATACTTAAAGTGTATAAAATAAAACTTATCTGTATTTCACACAGATTTGGAGATCTTATAAGGCTTTAAATTGAGTGAGTTTGATCAATTTTTGTGCTGAATTTTGAAATGATTTAATTGATAGTTTTTTTGTTTTGTATTTTTCCTAGCTCTTTTTTTTACTTTGCTCAAATGACAAATGTGTTAAAAATAAACCCTCAGCCCTTTCAGCAAATTTCAAACAGTTGTAAAACATATTTTGACTTTTCAGTCTAGTTTAAAAATGTAGTGGAGTAGAAAGTACAGATACAGCACCTGCCCTCAGATGTAGTGATGAAAAAGTAAAAAGTACTTAAAGGGACAGTTTGTAATTTTGGACGCAGGGCCTTGTTTCCTAGTGAGCCAGAGTGTTGGAGACGTGTGGAGACACTTTTTTAAATATTCCATCCAGTCCTTGTATTTGCAGAGGTTGCTGGTGCTAGACTAGTGCATGTCAATGGTCATAGTTGTCCTGCCACTAAAAACAGTCCTACCCACTCCTCAGTGCAGCCGAGACAAAACTATTATAACTCCAGATTGTCCATGTGAATGTCTGTGTCAATAGAGTAATTTTAGAAGTAAAAACAACTTTGCAGGATTTGAAGGATTTATATCTGAGCAGCAGTGAGTTGTACTTCTTGATAGAAAGCTGGACAGTGGCGGGCTGATATATGAGGAAATAGTATCTTAATATGTAACGATTCATGTGATGCAAGGTTAGTTTTATGTCAAACATTATTCTATCGGCACAAACATTCACATGGACAGTCTGGAGTGATAATAGTTTTGCCTCGGGTGCTCTGTGGAGTGGGTCAGACTGTTTTTAGAGGCAGGACAACTATGACATGCACTAGCCTAGCACCAGCAACCTCTGCAAATACAAGGACTGGATGGAATATTTAAAAAAGTGTCTCCACACGTCTCCAACACTCACTAGGACATGAGGCCCTATGTCCAAAATTCCGAACTGTCCCTTTAAGTCCAGATACCTAAAATGTATACAGTACTTCATCAGAGCAGAGCATTTAGTATGTTCCACCATTGACTGTTACATATAATTACTGTACAAATAGTTGCATAAACCTACATGAGCTTGCACCTCTGTTAGTTTAGATCAATATGCATCACACATCAGAGTCCTGCACGGGTCCATTTTTGGAGGCCCACACCTGTGAAGTTCAGCACCACACACGCCCGTAAACCCGTGATTATATCAAAGTTAAATCTGCACCCGCCCAGACCCGTTACAATGAAAAAAAACAACCGATGTCAGTTTAACACAAAATAAAAGCCTTAATTTGATCTAACCAAGGTGACTGGGCAGGAACATTTTATCGTCCTCAGTCGCAGGTTTCGGCTGTGTTCTGTGTTCTTGAATGACAAATCCAGCAGAGAAAAAGTCTCTCTCACTGGCAGCGCTGGATGCAGGATTGAGCGCACACCACGTGCATTGATTCACCTGACTCGCCTGTGTGTGATCGCTACTCGCCCACATACCCGCCTGTAATATTCCAAAACGTTTCAGCAACTATTTGCGGGCACCCGGTGCAGGACTCTGTCACACATATGCCAAATACACAGTTTAATCCAAAGTAGCTCGTCCTTACTAAGTTTTACTTAAAGCCTTGTATCTCAGACCTGCAGCACTAATGGTTGATAACATTAATTGAAATATTATCTGTGGTGCTCCACACAAACGGCTCCCAGTAATTACAGCCAGACTATTGAACAGTCACATGAGTGTTCTGCATTAACTGCTCCATCTGCTCAAAAGCACAGTGCATGAGTTAGCAATACTGGAGCAGCACACTGGGATCAGGCTGTTTATGGACAGTATTTTTAAACACACAGAGTGTGCAGGGTACTAATGGGCACACCACCGCATGTAGCTGTGCATTTAGACCTGAGTCACTCCATGTGCTTCCAGTAACACACACACTACATTTACTGTACACGCACAGCAGAAAAGCCAGAAAACTGAACCATGAACTGGCCTAGTAATTCATTTAAACCAGGGCTGTGCAAACTTTTGAACAGTACAATACCAGTCATTCAGATGGTGCATTTTACGGTCTTAACAGAGCCACTACACTTTTAATGAAGCTTAAAACATTCATTTAAAGTCTTCATCACGGTGCTATTGAGGTTATAGTGGTAGCATTACTTAAATTTATAGCAAAAAAAGACCTTGCTATGGTCAGTTGGATCAATTGAGCAATTTGGACACTTCTGATTTAAACCGAATTTAAAAACGCGTGAAAACCTGAAAACTACGATTGAGGTGTTATGATCTAATCTCAAAGTCCGATTGACATTAGGCACAGACTAGAGAGGCGTTCAATGCACTGCATAAGAAACAAGCATTGAAATATTAGACAAGTATTTGGACATGTACACATTCATTTTAGTCATTCAAGTTCTCTGCCTTATTTTGTGTGTTTAATTTATTTGCTTGTCCCTGTGGGTTTTGTTAAGAAGATCAGCCCCACATGGATGTTGAACGGCAGATCTCGCGTTCAGCCTCTTGGCGTTCATGGTCTAAAGTATCACTGAATGTCATCTGACCAAAGCTTTTTCACACTATCAGCGAGCGACAATACCGGACTTTTGCACCGCATACGGTCTGAACCAAGACTGAACTAGGACTACAACAGGACTAAACCAGGATTGAACCAGGATTAAACCAAGACTGAACCCAAGACTGACCCAGGAGGACTAAACCACAACTTAACCAGGACTAAAACAGGACTGAAGCCAGGATTGAACTAGGAGGACTAAACCAGGCCTGAACCAGGCCTGAACCAGGACTAAAACAGGACTAAAACAGGACTAAACCAGGATTGAACCAGGACTAAAACTGGACTGAACCAGGACTAAACCCGGACTCAACCAGGACTAAACCAGGACTGAAGCCAGGACTGAATCAGGACTAAATCCAGCATTGAACCAGGACTGAACCAGGACTAAACCAGGACTGAACCAGGAGGACTAAACCAGGACTACAATAGGACTAAAACAGGACTAAACCAATACTGAATCAGGACTAAACCAGGACTAAGCCAGGACTAAGCCAGGACTAAGCCAGGACTAAACCAGGACTAAACCAAGACTAAACCAGGACTAAACCAGGACTAAAACAGGACTGAGAGAGGAATAAACCAGCACTGAACCCAGGACTGAACCAGGACTAAACCAGGACAAACCCAAGACTGAACCCAGGACTGAACGAAGAGGACTAAACCAGGACTAAAACAGGACTAAAACAGGACTGAACCAGGACTAAACCAGGTCTAAACCAGGACTAAAACAGGACTGAGCCAGGACTAAAACAGGTCTAAACCAGGACTCAACCAGGACTGAATCCAGGACTGAACTAAGAGGACTAAAACAGGACTAAAACAGGACTGAAGCAGGATAAAACCAGGTCTAAACCAGGACTCAACCAGGACTATACCAAGACTGAACCCAGGACTGAACTAAGAGGACTAAAACAGGACTAAAACAGGACTGAACCAGGATAAAACCAGACCTGAACCAGGACTTAACTAGGTTTAAACCGTAAACCAGGTCTAAACCAGGACTAAACTAGTTCTAAACCAGGACTAAACTAGGGGGCACAATGCTCCTTGGTCTGGGGGAAACCCTGATGTCTCCTTGTCCCAGATTGATGTTCGTTCATTTGAAGCAGCGTTATCCTGGACCAAGACGGCGGCTTTGCTGACGTTTCAATAGACGGCGATAGTCAAAGTGAGATCTACTGTTCTATATCTATGTACGTATAGTTTACCATTTTGTGTCTGTCTCATTAGTGTTTTGTGTGAGTTTAGTTCTCTTTTGTGTCTTTTTAGCCATCACTTGATTGAGTTTGTAGGTTCACGTGACTTTTGTGTACATATTTTAGACCACGTTTGTTAATTTACCTTTAACATTCCTGTTTATAAATTATCACTTTATTTATGCCATTTTCCACCTTGTTTTTTGTTACCTCTCTGACCCTAGCTGAGCTGGGCCGTAACAACGCTTTGTTAAAGTGAAAACGGAGCTTCACTTTTGTTTATTTGTGCTGTGAAGAGCATAACCTGTGTGATTGCTGTTTTTAAGAGTAATTACAGCTGCAAAGTTTTAGTGCTTATTCTAACTTACTACAAGCACCAAGCCCTCATTTGCACCTATTTGGTTCTTTAACCTGTGTGTAGAATGGAATAAGATTTGCCTTTTGAGAGGATTTTTCTGCATGTAAATGTAATGACAGATAGTGTTTTGATTTTCGTCTTCCTTCCTTCCTCAAACAAAGCATTTGTCATATATTACTTCAAAATGTCTTCTGTCTGCATGGTGTAAAAACAAAGCTGCAAAAAGTTCATTTCCATCACACACTTTGAATAGCTAATGTTAGCCATACATTGAACCAAATGAGGTATAAAAAAATTCCCCAATAAAGCAGGTTCCCAAACTCATGTGTGCACAGACTCATTTCATCTGAAAATAAGCCTTTTGCTGCCAGGAAGACGTATTAGTGTTTTTGAACTACCTTTTTATGACTTTTATTCAAATGAGTTTGCACATAACAGAAAAGGTTATCGGCCGACTCGGCAATCCCCCTGTGAGATGTCATCATTTAAATGAAAGTGAGGACACACATTGTGTTGTGTTCTGGTGGAATCTGTTGGAAAGAGAACTTTGACCTTTGCTCTGCTCAGCATCACTGAATTAGCCCACTGTTCTTATGTTAATGCAGCGTGGAGGGAGAAGGAAAACATGCTGACTGAATAATCACGGTTTTATCACCCAAGGTTAAGATGTCACATCAAGGTCTTCCACAAGTTTTCACACTACAATTAACTGCACACTGATATTAGATCTTAAAAGCCTCATTGTTACTGTCTTAAAACGTGTAAAGCAGAACTAGTTCATTATGAAGTGGTCCAAGGGCAGCTTCTTACTTACCTTTTGCTTTCTGAGCACCAGTTTATAAATGCTTTTCACAACTTTCATAGACCAGCCACCACAGTAAAGATAACAACAACTAGCATGCTAATGCACACTTTCTGATTATCTGACAATAAACAGCTTTATAATTAGATGTAGAGCGCACACAGGAGATGTTGACCTTAAAGGTGCACTCTGTAACTTTTCCGCTGGAGGGTATGCCACCTGATTGTCTCCATGGAGATGTTATTGCTTTGCCTGGAATGTTAATGGTATGACTTTAAACCATAGACTTTAAACCATAGACTGTATAAAAAAGTGTGTTCAGCTCTATTCAAATGACGCTCCCGTTGCTAACGGTTACAGGAGGGAATCTGGAGCCAGGCTCCATATTTGGAAATCCGGCCGCGAGTATCATAGCAACCACAAGAGCCAGAGCCAGAAGGAACCAGAAGAGCCGCCTAGCGCACTTCCTGTTTGGAACACGACAGCTTGTGCTTTAGCTCTGTCCAGTCATATATACGGCCAATGCCTTAAACATATCCATCTACAGTATTTATTTATTACGGGTGTTTCTATTGCTGAAAAACACAATAATTCCTGCTGTGAATAGAGGCGACTCTCCACAGATCTGAACTGTAATGCAGCATAGTGCTGTAACCTGCTTGTCTTCCTAGTGATAGATAAGTTTAATCTACACTGCGGAACATTCTACACAAAGCATTAACATTTCCATGGAGACAAGAAGGTGGCAGACACTCCATTAGAAATGGTACGCAGTGCATCTTTAAGAGCTGCTTACACAATAGAACTGAGGAAAAAAATCTCATTCAGTGCCTTTAAATATATTATTTGTAAGCTAGAAGAGAAAAGTAAGCATCTATGGACTACAGGACTACAACATTCAGAATTTTACAAAATAGACATTAAATATTACCGAAGGTTCACATAGCTTACGTGCCTCTATTGTACAACCAGCCAACCACACAAGTCAGCTGCTTTTGCATTCGCTATTTTACTTTAATTAGAATAGCTGATGAATTCCTGCCAACTTAACGGACCCTGCACACAGTAGCCTCAGTAATTACGAGCTGACTAATTATCATAACTCAGACTTCTCCGAGTTCCAACAGCGAGTCCATGTTTGCTTCAGGCTAAAAGAATGTCTACCTCTTAAATAAGCTCATGCAGAATATATGAGGCTGTGGTGCTGTGTACAGGTGGTAATATGTGAACCATCTGCACTAGCCCTGCTCAGTCTACTCCGGGCGTTACATGGGACATAACACACACATTTATAACTCTAACAGCTCTTGTCTCTTTTGCCTGGTGATTCCTACACAACAGCTGGAGTCCTGTGATAAGATAAGAACACATTTTGACATCAATAGTGATCTCAGTGTCTTCATCTAAAACAGGCAGGGGCTTCACTCCAGTCCACTGCCACTATGGCCACTATCAGCCTCTGCCCTCTGTCTGCTGCTTATCCAATAACAGCGGTGGCTCTGACAGGGTAGACTACTCATTTCACTAGTGACGAGTGACATACGTTCAACTAACCTTGCACAGGAAGATGGATTCTCGCGATATTTGTGAGTTCATAAAGTCCCCAGAATCCGTCTTGGTGCCCTCTGGTGCGATAAGGCCCGACAGGTGGTGAGCGACTAATCACAGAGCAGCACTGAGATTTGTGTGAGATCCAAAGGCGAAGACCCCAAGTGAACCAAAACAAACACGGCGACTGACAGCTGTTTCAGTGTTCATGCAGACTATTTTCATGCACAATGGAAGCACTTTGAGCGTTTGTGGACAGGGAAGGTGTCTGTGCTTTTCTCTCAACTGGATTTCACTAAAGTTTAATTTTTCGGCCTGTTTCTCAATCAATCAGATTCACACAGTCGCCATGACATTATGTGTTTTCCAATGGCTTCAGCGGGAGCCATCTCAGACTGATAATGTGTAGAACTTAATTCCGAGTGACACATATATCCTATAACATGACATTTCAACACTTTTGTCCACTTCCAAAATTGCATATTGCGTTTTCTATCGTAATATCAAAAAATAAATAATAATAATAATTGTGATAAATTGTGAAGAGTGAAAATGAAGACAGACATGCAGTAATAAATTGAAGGCTGCACAGAGCTCAGCAAATGTCCCACAATCAGTTCTTTTGGTCATGGTGCAGGAAGGTGAAACGTTTTTTGACATGGACAGAATGTAACCCTATAAACTAAAATTATTTCTTTAGAATTTCTTATAATGCAAATACTTCCTGTACTAAAACACACAGAAGAGCCTCTTTTTAAACTATTTATCAAACTTTTCATGGCCATTCACTTTGCCCTGTTCCCACACTTCTCTGTAGAACTTCAACGAGACAATTTTCTTTTGGGACCTTTCAAATCTATCTCCTAATCTGATCTAACATCTGTGAGTGTTGCAGATCTGCTGATATGCAAATGACCTCAACACAATTTCCTCTGCTGTCACGAGAATGGATTGGACTTGAAATATGCAGTAAATGGAGCATTTATTCACTGACTCAAAGAATGTCAGAGTCACTTGTGGTTTTTTGTTGAGAAATAGTTACAAGAAAGTATCACCAAAGGTGAACACTGTGAGCTAGTTCACAACTGCGTCACCTCACAGCAAGGAGGTCCCAGGTTCAGCTCCTAGGTTAGGTGGAGCCAGTCTGTGTAGAGTTTGCATGTTCTTCCTGTGTTTGTGAGCATTAGAGGGCCTATATTACTACTTTCTGACCTCAGTTATAATGGCATTTCCTCATCACAACACTTGATTAGTGTGTCTACACCTTCAAAGCTCAAAATGCTCTATTCCACCTTGTGATGTCATGAAGTGGTAGTTTTAACGTTTTGCTTTACCTTGATCCAAATGATTTTTGAATGTGTGTGGCAGGGGCCACCAAACTTTTTACTCTGGGGGCCACATTATCGTTCCTGACTGTGATGAGGGCCAAGGTCGGGGCTGTATTACAGAATTGTGACCCAGACCAACATGGCACCAGCAGGTCTCATTATGTAATAAATGACCATCCACAAAATTATAACTGTCAAGGTAAGAAACATCTGGTGATTGACACCGGCAAAGAAGGTAAGCCCGTTGATATTAACAATTGTATCAATAACAATTGTGTGCAGCACTTAATAAAAACTTGTGAGGTGATGAAAATTTGGCGGCAAATGTAAATATGTCATATAATTATTTAAATATAAATACTTCATATTTTTATTGAAAAAAATCAATAAAATACAAGATGCAGACATGTTATTATTTGCCAAATTAAAAAAAAAAATAGGCCAAGACAACTTTTGAGGATTGCCTCATTGGACCAGTTCATGTGGTGGTGGTGGGGGGGTGGGGTCAAAGGGGCGTGGCAGGCCGGAGTTGGCCCGCAGGCCTTAGTTTGATGACTCCTGGTGTATGGGGTTAAAAAAAAACACAATGACGCACTTCCTGTATTGCCACGTGACATTACAAGGTAGAACAGAGTTTTAAGTCTAAATACTCAGTGCATGCGTGTTAAAGGTGAGTGAATGAAACAAATCACAACTGAGGGTATATTTTTGATGAAGAAACAACACCACATCAAAGATCAGAAAATAGCACAGTATAGGCCCTTTAAGTAAAGACGTGTGTGCTGACCGTTCAGCTATAAAGCTCCTTCAGTTCTGATCTATACACACATAATTCCTTTTAAAGCAGCTTCTACCCCTCACACCAAATAAGCTGTATTCTCTTCTGCATATGGGCATAATGCAGTTCGGAGTTGTAGCTCTCATTGCTGTTTGATTCGGTAGCACAATGGGGAGAGGCATTCACTACCACTGATTCGATTATTTCCACACAGCTAAATTGAATGCCCTACAGTCCTGCTGAGACAAACACTGCATTTGTTTAGGAGCACTGTTCTTATTATCCACTAATACCAATAGACATGTTTGGTTTCCATTCTTCTTCTGCTGGCAGCATGGCTAATCTTACACAGTGTACAAAAAGCTGATTATGTAGTCTAGCACAACTATTGGATTTAGTGTTTGTTTTGTTGCTTTTTTTCTTGGTTTTGAATTTGTTTTCCTGCAGATACAGAAAATAATATAATAATGCCTTACAATTGTGCCTCTCGCTGAGCTACATTGTCGTCATTATTCATTCACAAACACACGCACACACCACATTCATACTTGGCAATGGGGGCAAAGTGTCTTGTTTAAGGACACGGTGACAGAATTTGGTCCAAAAAGGAATTGATCCTTCAATCTGCCCAATTGCATTGTTATTTTTTACCTGATCACAGCCCAGAACTAGAGCCCAGAACTAGAGCAGAAGAAAAGTGAAACCCTCACATGTGTTAATATACTGCATGTGTGTCGTCTTTTTATTGGATAGTGAACTTCAACATGGGCTGTGTTCATATGTACACCAAAAGTCTGATCGTTAACTGATGTCTGGAGTTATCAGATTATTGAAATGTCATGTAACCAACTACATCTGATGCGAGTAATATTGTTTCATTTATCTTTATTGTATTCATTGAAAACAAGGACAATATGTGTAGAATCCCTCATTCATCCAGGTAGAATCCATGGCAAAGGATAGAGTTCAATTTGTCAACTGGACAAAGAGTTTTTGGTAGAAGACGTTTCACCGCTCATCCAAGCTCCTTCTTCAGTTCTGGTCAGAATGCTGGAGGACACTGACTTATATCTGCCAGGAGGAGGAAGGAGTTCGATACCCCAATTACTCTGAAACTAACCCTGTTTACAGTTTCTGTGGTTAGCTCGGCCTATTGAACGTGGCGTCAAATTAGCATATACATACAAGGCCATAATGGGTGTATTCACACCTCTGGACCTGACCAGGCTATTGTTTTCTTAAAGAGAACAATAGCATTCTGACCAGAACTGAAGAAGCAGCTTGGATGAGTGGCAAAACGTCTTCTACCAAAACTCTTGTCCAGTTGATAATTTCAGCTCTACCCTTTGCCAACAAGGACAATGCACTGAAACTGAAAACATTAGACTCAGATTTAACTACAAGCTACTTTCCATCTGTAGTCCTTGAGCAAATACAAAATACATTAAGAAAACTATTTACACATCAAAAATACTCATTGTCATTATCCTCTATAAATTCATCAGTATAAGTATCCTCTAAAATACAATTCATCAACAACATGACCATCAAGACAAATGCCAGAAGTCAAACAACACATTTACATCTACGCAATACATCTATAGTACAGTCAGTCAGAATGTTTGGAGAAGCCTGATGTTGACACGCCTGCCTGCTCAGAAGACACTGTTTTTGTGGGAGTTAATGGAAGTTTTATAGTTTTAGTTTTATATGATTTCTTTCTGATTGTTCACTCCATAAAAGTATGCAAAAAAGGAAAAAACGAATGTGGCAAACACAAATGTTTTACGATAATTGATGCCCTGGATGTTATTAATAGTCCTCATTTCTTCCAGATGAAATATGACGTGTGTGACAGCATCCAAATATCAAAATACATTTTCACAAGAGCCTGGTGTGCTCAGTCGGTGCACGGTCGACATACATTTCCAGAGCCACTTCGATTCAGGAGCCAACATAATGATGTTATTTGCCTTGCTAAAAGTATGGGAGATGTCACCGCAGCCAGGGTAATAGCTGGTGTACTTTCATACCATCAGTGGCACACTTCAACCGGGACCATCATTACCATATGTTTCAAGGACACTGTATGATTCACGTCACAGAAGATGAGATAGAAGTTTGGTTCATGCGGAGGTCGTGTGGTTAAGACATAAGAACTAATGGAATATTATGTCCCTGTGAGAATTGGACACTTTTCCACATTCATCCGCCCACACGCTCACATTAGGGCAGTGAAAATGTTCATGTTCACTCAAGCAATTAATGAAAAAGAAGCAATAATGATGTTGAAATTAAGTTAATCACATCGCTTCACTGACAGAAGGAGCTCACTACTTAGACGGGAATTCTGGCACGTTTGAAGCTAAAGTCCATTACTAGGGGTGGTCAAATACTGTCAGAAGCCAAAAAACGGCACAGATCAGTGTTGCTTAGGCAGAGAACTCGCTGTGGTAGTGAGTCTGTCAAGGCAACAAACTAGTGGAGTGATCGGGGCAAGTTCTTAACTTCCATGTAAAATGCTACTTTGCACACTGAAGAAGCTTAACACCACTTTCTAACCCAACAGCCACGAGTCTAACAAAACGCTCTGCCTGGTTCACTCATTAGCGTCTGTAATCGTCATAAAACAACTTTATAAGCAGCCTTACACTTACCTATGTCGATTTCCCACTGCGCATGTGAAAGCCCAAAAGGCACGATTGCAGACGCCAGCGGCGAGCGGCTAGAACTGCCAGAAGCAAAGTGAGGATTGACTGCTGACGGTGAAGGAGGAAGTTAAGAACTTGCCCCAGTCACTATGCTATTTTGTTGCCTTGACAGACTCACTGCCACAGCGAGATCTCTGCCTAGAAAACACTGATCTGTGCCGTTTTTTGGCTTCTGACAGTATTCGACCACCTCTAGCAACGGACTTTAGTTTCAAACGTGCCGGAGTTCCCCTTTAAAGGTCCTACATTATGCAAACCTGACTCTTGTGAGCTTTAAGTTATATTATAATGCTGTTAAAACACAAAACAGGTTGTATAGCGTCCCCATTGTCTTTGCAATCTTCTGTACCTCAAACAAACAAGTAAAGAACCTTTAGAATTACAGCTTTAGTTTGTCACTCGCTTCTATTAGTGCTGAAAGTGTCTTTTACCGTCTGATGGCAGATTACTGCTAATAGGTTTCTATTCACATTCTGTTCAATTGGGCATTTTCAGTTTCCAATTAGCTCCAGAGGCTCAGAAGGCAGCGATAGGCAAAGATATTCTCAGAGTGCAGTCAGTATATACCGGATTTAGAATAACTAATAAAATGCAATCCTTCTTATTTTATTTTTTATTGCAAGTACTTCAAAGCATCGATGAGTATGAGCTGAAAACAGACATGGGAGAAGAACTATATGGATAGGCCTGTCACGATAATACTATATCGATTTCAATAGTTTTTAATGATTTTTTATTGCAATATATATCAGTACTAGGTTCCTACAGGTTTCTTCAAGTTCATTTCAATTATTTTAAGGCTATTTATATAAAAAAAAAAATACGTATTTCATATCCCTAATGACAAATAAAAAACAAAATTCTTGAATTTCTGTTCATTTATTCCTCAAACAAAGGAATATGAAGAGTGAAGAGATTTCCCATTAAATGTGTCACTCAGTAACATAAAACCAATGTTAAAAAAACAACTTAACAGTCAAGCTTTGTGTTCTGCTGAGATTATCTTTGCTTTTATGTGCTTCAACAGCTGCTCTGTTGCTTGTGGTGATCCTCAGTGACGTATTTTGACCCCGGGGCTGCGTTGTGTTCTGAGTTATTGGTTTTGCCACTTTTTATTTAGGCAGCGTTATTAAGCCAAATAATGGTGGTTGACAAATTAAACTTTTGAGGAGAAATGCCATACGGAGAAGTTACTGCACAAATTTTAAGACCCAGATATAAAAATTCTAACATTTTTCCAAGTCTTTTTAAGGCATTATTTCCAAATTCATAAATTGTCTCCATGGTGATGCTTTACCTGGGATGTTCCATAGTATGTAGCATTAAATTATAGTTTCTATCTAATGAATTACACGTGGTTTTATTTCTCAAAACTACCCCAAAGCATGTACTCTTATTCTCCACAGATCTGACCTGTAACTTGGCCTGGTGATGTGGCCTGCTTGTTTCCATGGTTAGCGTTAAAATAAATGCCAAACTATGTAGCATTCCCGGAACAAACAACATCTAAATGGAGTCAAGCAGGTGAGAAAAAGTACACATTTTACCGTTAAAAAGTAAAAAGACGAGATTATGACAATGACACTCACACGCAGCAAATACTGACGCTCTCTTCACGTGTCAGACTATTCACCGTTTCATCAACAAGAACCCTTCAAAACAAATCTTTGTCTAATTTGAATGCCATCTCTGCACAGTAAATATCTCAGCAGTGTTTGGTATGTCATCACAACAATGAAGAATCATTAATGAACTCATCTCCATGGCAACTGATGATACGATTCTCATTACACGGGGTTCAGAGAAAAAAGAGCTGAAATATCTCTGTGTGCCCGCTCAGCTCACCTTTTAAAACGAACTAACCAGAGACCAAACCACAGCTTGTGTCTTTGGGTCTGTATTGATCACATTCAACCATTGTAGCAACGGTCCACATCTTTAATTAACAGTGCACAGGCGGAGGATTTTCTACTACACAGTCAATAAACTGGAGTGAGGATTTAAACTATAC
This sequence comes from Odontamblyopus lacepedii, assembly GCA_034769755.1. NCBI lineage: Eukaryota > Metazoa > Chordata > Actinopteri > Gobiiformes > Gobiidae > Odontamblyopus > Odontamblyopus lacepedii. The sequence goes on from CM068352.1 coordinate 10,662,992, forward strand.
GGTTAGTGACCACAGTTTCTCATTAAACATTTGGCCAAGTCTGAATGAAATGTGCAAATGTGTCGTATTTGAGTGACTTTTTTTCCCGGTTTCCTTTCTTCCCGCCCTGACGATACTCCTGCCCCGTGAAAGTGAAGTGGAGGTGTGTATTGTCGACGCACAGCAGCCCACTTGTAGCTCTGATCTCATTATGGGGCACAAATGGATGCTAAAACGCATTATGGAGGTACATTCGGATAAACAGCCTTTGCCAATGTGTTGTCAGTGACTTCAGGATGAAAAGAGCTACAAAAGCAATATCGCAGGAGCAAAGTGGTAAGGTGAGCAGGCAAACAATTAGATATTTATATATTTAAAAAAAAGACATCCGAGTAATCATCTTCAAAGCTTCCACAGGGCTGCTGCATAAAAGGATCCATACCGCCCATTTTAGGGGTCTACGCTTTGCACAAACGTTTTAACATAGTCCTACGTACATCCAAACAAAGCTCAGTGTCATCTTACTGCTGAAACAGAAGAGATGAAGAAGCAGCATGCAGCATCAAACACATATCCACCTGAAAACACATTAAGTCCAGTGCAGGGCCAAGTCAAAGTGTTGTGCATAATAATAAATCTAGTCACAGTCTTAGTGTCCGTGTAAAGCTGAAGCCAAACAGATCTAATGAACCAAACTCCGCCAACACCCTCTTCTTCCTCAGTCCTGGTGATAGCGTAATTCCCAAGTTTGTTCTCAGCTGTATCTGTAGCTTACCTTTGGTATAAAGGGGTGTGTGTGTGTGTATATATATATATATAAATGCATTTCTCACCTTCCACGGTGGTTGGTCTCTCTCACCCTCATCAGCTCGGGTCCTCTACCAGAGGCCTGGGAGCTTGAGAGTTCTGCGCAGTATCTTTGCTGTTCCCAGTACTGCACTTTTCTGGACTGAGATGTCTGTTGTCCTTCCTGGGATCTGCTGCAACCACTCATCCAGTTTGGGGGTCACGGCCCCGAGTGGTCCGATCACCACAGGCACCGCCGATGCTTTCACCTTCCAGGCCCTCTCCAGCTCTTCTTTGAGCCCCTGGTATTTCTCTAGTTTCTCGTGTTCCTTTTTCCTGACATTGCCATCGCTCGGTATTGCAATGTCCACCACCACGGCTTTGTTCTCTCGCTTATCCAGAACCACGATGTCTGGTTGGTTCGCCATCACCATTCTGTCAGTCTGTATTTGGAAGTCCCACAGGATCTTGGCCCGCTCATTCTCCACAACCTTTGGAGGTGTTTCCCACCTTGATCCTGGGGTTTCCAGCCCGTACTCTGCACAGATGTTTCTGTACACTATGCCCGCTACTTGGTTATGTCACTCCATGTACGCTTTCCCTGCCAGCATCTTACGCCCTGCAGTTATGTGCTGGACTGTCTCAGGCACTTCTTTGCACAACCTACACCTTGGGTCTTGTCTGGTGTGGTAGATCTGGGCCTCTATTGCTCGGGTGCTCAAGGCCTGCTCCTGTGCAGCCAGGATGAGTGCCTCCGTGCTGTCCTTCAGACCAGCCCTCTCCAGCCATTGGTAGGATTTCTTGATATCAGCCACTTCAGTTATGTTCTGGTGGTACGCCCCATGTAGGGGTTTGTCCTGCCATGATGGTCCCTCCTGCACCTCTTCCTCTGCGCCCCACTGTCTGAGACATTCTCTGAGCATGTCATCAGTCTGGGCCTTGTCACTGATGTACTTGTGGAGCTTGGATGTTTCATCTCATATATATATATATATATATATATATATATATATATATATATATATATATATATATATATCTATATACACACACACACACCCACCCCTTTATACCAAAAGTGAAACATAAGCAGCTGTATGTCAGTCGATGTGAGGATCAGCTGTGTGCTCTGGTTCATTTGCCTGTGCATTCATTTGGATTTATCGACACTGATTCCATGTCCCCAAGAAAAGACAGGTGTGATTGACAGGGGGACTGTCCAATCAAGGACACGCACAGTCCTTTGCATCAAAACAAACATGGAGACTTGCAAGTGAAAAAGAATGTAAAAGAGGTAGAAGGAAATCGGGTGAATGGAGCACTGAATATTAAAGGAGTTTGATTTTCTTCTGAATGAAAGATGATCAATGATCTTGTTTGTTTCCCATGTGTCACTGAAATAAATAAAGTTTGGCCTGAGGCACAGCGGAGGTGGTGAGCAGACTGAGAACGCTTTGCTTTAAAATATACAGAAACCACCAGACTGGTCTCAGGCTAGTCATATTAGACTTTTCAGCAACACTGAATTTTAAGCAGTCTAAAAACATAGAGAGGGAATAATTGGACATTAATTTCTGCAGTTTGAGTAGACTGAAACTCTGTGCCAGAGGTTTGTATGGAGAGAGCCAGACAAACAGGGCCAAAGTAACAGTAAATGGCACACGGAGCATTACACATTAGTTCTTTATTCACATTCACTGATTCAGATGTGTTGGAATGCAATGGCAGTGTACATTGAATGGAACAATTCTATTTAAACTACCACTACAAAATCAAATGTGTTGCTCTTGCTTTTGTAGCGGTTACACTGGCCCGTTTGGATTGGATTACTCAGTTGATCGTGCATAGCAATCGCACTGGCACCAGGTTTAAAAGCATCCACACATATCCCTCACTGCACGCTCTGTTTATCAGAGCCAGATTGTAAAATGGCTGCATGTGTTGTTTGGCACAATGGAGCCTTTTCTCTAAAATCATTAGAGCCAAAGTGAAGGGCACATCCTCAGTACATTTCAGTGCGACATGAGTTTAGCCTCATTTGACTGCTGTGTGTGACCACACTGAGTAGTGAATGTGTCCAAGTTTTCGATCTTTTAATTAGAGAAACAAAACTGCCACTATCGTTGGGTCTGGGCAGCAGTTTGTCCATTTCTGGTTGAACAGATTTTGGTTATCTCTGTGGCCTCACAGAAAGAGCAGAAAGAAACAGATCCAATGCCAATATGGAAATGATGAATAATTTTGTAAAATGGGTTGTGTAAAGTTGTCCAACAAGTTTAATTGGCAGAGTAGAATAAAAAGTGTTTCTGACATGCATGGAGAACTGAAAATACAGCCAAGTTTCAGATTTGGCTTTTTTAGGGAATAACACAATGCTAAATGCTAAACCCGAACAAAGACGTAGCCTGTGTCTTGAGACTGAGCCAAGTGCTATCAAAATCAAGGTTTTGTTTTTGGTCACTGGTCCTCATCTGAGCTGAGGATTTTGTAAAGTGTCATTTGCAGAGGTTAAACACAGGGAAATCGACTACATGTGTCCAAGTCAACAAGTGCAGTGGTCTAAAATGTTAATATGAGTGACAGTGACAGGTACAATACAGTTTAATTCAGGATAATTAGAGCACATTATGTATTCAGTGAGCTATTAGCACATCTATTGCATTTGGCAGGACATGATGTCAGTAGATGGATTCATTGAAACAGAGTGACACAACTGGAGAAAGTATTTCAGTTTATATTTGTATTATTACATATAATGTAGTTTTTGTTTTTACTTGCCCATATACATTTATATAAGTTGCTATTTGTTGTCGTATACTGTGATCTGTTAAGGTACTGGGTCCAAATTCTCTTATCAATAAAGTTTGTCCAAGTCTATCCCTTAATACCTCTAAGATACAGAGGGGGCGCTGTTGCACTTCAGAGCCATCACAATCAGGTTATACTGTTGACTTTTCATGGTGGGCAAACTCAGAATCCATTATAATTTATCAACATATTAACTTTGTCTTTGTCTTGTGGCTCAGTGTTTGGACTCAGTTCCAGATAAGGACTCTAAATCACTGTCGTCAATAACCCTATAGTCTTGACATTGGCCTGAGCTGTGACTTTACTGCAGCTTGTGAAAGACTTTTACACAAAGTGGGTGAGCGGCCATTAAAGCTACCCCCTGTGCCATTACACCTGTCTTGCTTTAATTAAAGGTCCTATATCACACAAAATGGACTCTTTAGGGTGAGTTTTAAGGCATGTTAGAATCTTATTACCTCCTCAAAAACATACCAGGAGTTGTGTTTGTTTCCTTTCCACACGTTTGAGTAATCCTGATTATCCCCTAAGATTAAAATGTTCTGTTCCACCTTGTGATGTCATGTAGTGGTAGTTTTGAACTTACCTTTTACTTTTGTTCAGTAGAGTTTGGCGATTCCAGGGCTGAAATCCTCCTCATGATGATAGTGTATAGAGTTTAAAAACACAGCGGAGCACTTCCTGTATTGCCATATGACATCACAAGGCGTTTTCCATTTGAGAGAAGAAAACAGCCTAAATGCAGAGTTTGTGTGTGACTGATATAAAACAAAACTCCAGGTGTGTTTTTGATGAGGAAACAACATTATAACACAGATCAGAAAATAGTGGAATATGGACACTTTGAGACATTGGCTCATTTCTCCTTTCTGTTTATGGTAGGCTACAACCAAAATAGGCCCCTATATCAATTCTTTATTGAGGGTTAAAGTTAGGGTACATTTGATTGTTGCCATTAGGAAATCTGACCCATTTGAACTGTTCATCAGTGTAGCTGCGGCTCCTCTTCAGTGGGCGCCACAGTTAGGCCTGTAACAATAATCTCGATTGACATATTGTTCAATATTTGAAAACTGGAACAATATATTTGGGGCTCAACATTTTTATGTAATATGGTAAGAGAGGAGAATAAATAACTTCTGTAGCTAATTACAGTCTCAGTTCATTCTGCCATTAACTGGTTGCAGCTCAGATTAAAATATATATATATATAGTCCAGTGTTTCCCACAGCGTTTTAGAGTTAAGATGGTGTGGCCGTCTTGTCAATTACCCCCGTCTTGAGTCTTGACTACGTCTCTCCGAACCATATGAATCCTTGCAAAACTATGGTTGCCGCGCCTCAGTCCTCATACTTTTGCCAGCATGGTATCTCCACCACCTCACCTAACTAATTTTCTGCGGGAAGCACTGATAAAAATTTTTTTAAATGTGGTTACTCGCATTATCTTGCTTTATGTAAGTGGCATTTTCAATATTTATCACAATATTTCTCTTTAACAATATATCGGGCTTCAAAATGTGTTATCTTGAGAGCCACAGGGTCAAGATCTGGACTGACTTAGCTGTGCATGTTTTAGGGTTGGTGGAAGAAACTGGAGTGCCCAAACAAAACCCAACCAGACACGAGGAGAAAAAAAAATGCTAACTCCGCACAGAAAGAACTGGGAACTTCTTGCTGTGAGGTGTGAGTGCTACCCTCTCGTCCAAGATTTAGATTTATTCTATGGCGTATTCACGTATATTATTCTTCCTCTGCAGGCTTGCGCTACGAGTGGACGTCGGATGAAAATGACTGATATTTTTGGTTATACTTTAAACATTTTCTCAGGTTTTGTACAATATAAGACCTTGACTGTTCAGAAGCATGTGATGAGTCGGTGCGCACTGGAGGAGGGCATTGCAGATCTTCAGTGTTATAAACAGTACGTAGGCCTTAAATGTGGCTGACACAAAGGGCTGTTTCAGAGCAGCTCCTCTCAGCCCTGGGTGTGATACATGACATATATGATGAATGTGCATAAAGAGCAGCCTGTTCACACACACAAAGCCCTGGCTGATGTGTGGAGGTGTCACATGACAACCTATTATCATCATGTCTGTGTGGTGCGTGGATGAAAAGACGAGAAAGCCCCTTTACTGGAAGAGTAGGAGCACGTATGCTATGTTTGTTTTGTACGTTATACTGTAAAGTTTAGGCCACGACACTGATCTGGGACCCCCACAGTGAAATACATAAGGCTACGTCTATTCTGCAGCCTAAAAATGACCCAAAACTGATTTTTTCGTCTCTGTGCGACCTGTATCTGATCTTTTAACAACAGTTTGAACGACACAGATCTGATTTTTTCAAATGTGACCCAGGCCACTTGGATATGTGCTCTTGTGGTGGAAACTTCTTACTCAGTGTGTGATTAATTGTTGACCAAAATGTATTTTGTCCAAAGTAACTGAGGAGTGCAGGATGTTGTGCTGAGGAGGTGGGAGACAGGGGCTCACTGACCTTAAAGGGGAAAAACAGTTCCCGAAGAAGCTGCACAATGCCAGACTCCGTACCAGAATATCACTGTGACCTGCTTATGTCTTGGGAAATGGGTTTACATAACCATGGGCTTATATCCTTTTCTGGATTACGTCTTCTTGGGTTAAAAGGTGGCACAGTGGCTGAGTGGCAACACTCAGGCCTCACAGCAAGAAGGTTGCGGGTTCGATCCCCAGGTCGCCCGGGCCTTTCTGTGTGGAGTTTGCGTGTCTGGATCATCAACTCAAAACATGCCTAGCTATGAACTAACATCAAGGACCATGAGGTCCACCCTCCTGGGGCTCACCACCTGCAGAGGGGTTCATAGGGGGGGTCAGGTGCTATGAGGATTGGGCAGCACAACTGCCCCCGCGACCCAGCCGGATTAAGCAGGAGATGGATGGATGGGTTAAAAGCAGCTGACCTGCCTAGTTGAGGGCTCCAGATCTCCAAGGGCCCTTCTCTCCCGCTCTCCACCGTCTGTTCTCTTTGAGTTTGATTTTGTATGTTATTGGTTTACTTAATGTACAGTACTTAATACTTTGTAATCGTTTTGTATCACCTGAAATAAATCACGAAACGTCTTCTCGCCTCTGGGATTTTTTTCCTCTAAACAACCATACTCCTAAAACCAATACATATCCAATCTTTTGACACGCGACTTAAGCCTGAACCTCCAGGTCGCTTTCATCCGACCTACACATCATCAACAAACGTTCTTCTCGTCATAGGAAAATTGTGTATGAACTCCGTGTCAGTGAAGCAGCGAAGCACAGAGCAATCCCACCACTCGTGGCTGCGACTCCTCACCCACACGTTCCTTTCTACGGACGATGCTGCCGCTGCCCCACAAAACGCCATGGCCAAAAACCTCGTCCTTCTCAATCTCCTCCTTAAAACAAATAAGCTGCACATGTTCTGGCCCCGGTACGACAGCGACTTTAAAATCGCCAGGTGCTCAATACGTCCATGTTCAGGCGACTTCTGTAAACACTGAGCTCGCTCGTCATCGTCGTGTTCTCCACTGAGCATGTGGGACACTTTTGGGGCGTTTAAAGTTCACGTTGGAGATCACATACAAGTCGCATTTAATTGGAAATGTCAACGACCTCACAAAAAAAATCAGATTTCACAAAAAAAAACTGAATTGAGCATTAAACCCTGCAGTCTGAACATAGCCTTAAACTCTATACATCTACTATATTTTCTGATCTATGGTATAATGTTGTTTCCTTATCAAAAACAGTTGTTATGTTTCGTTCACACATGAGTTCTTCTCTCTTCTGTTCTCGGTAAATTGTTGAAAAATGTTTTTAAACTCCATGCACCTTCACCAGAATCATTTGGATAATTTCAGCCTTGGAATTGCGCATCTCTGAGACAAAAGCTAGCTGTTAACTTGAACCACTACATGACATCACAAGGTGGAATAGAGCATTTTGAGCTTTGGAGATGTAGATGGACTTATATTAAAGGGTTACTCAAACACGGGGATGTTTTTATGAGGTATTATAACACAGTTTAAAGCTCACAAGAATCCATTTTGTTTAATATTGGACCTATAACTGGAACTATATTTATGTTTGTGGTGTTATATGACAAACTTCACTAAAGCATATTGTATTTAAAAAAAAAAGATTAAATTGACTCTCCTCTTTTAAAATAATGTCTTTCAAATCATCTCGCGACTCCAAGCTCAGCGCCTCACAGGCCTCACTCTGGAAGACCGACCATCGAGAACAACTGCAGCTACAGATCTGACATTTTGATCTGGATCTATGGTGGTGTCCCAGAGTGAGGGAAAGGAAACAAAAGAGAGAGAAAGACTGCGAAGAGAAGAGAGAAAGTGAGATGGGGAGAGAGAAAGAGACTGGGAGATTTTTGATTTTTAACAGACCTTTATTGTGTCTGTCAAAACATTTTACACTGAACTCACACCTCGTGTTATTTACATGACAATGACAATGACTGGGAGAAGAAGGCAAGAGAGAGAGAGAAAGGTAGATGACAGAGAGAGTTGAGGTGGGAGAGAAACAGAGAGAGAAAGAAAGAGGGGGAGAGAGAAAGAAAGAAAAAGGGAGAGGAGGGAGGGAGAGAGATAGAAAGTTCAACTGCTGTTCACATGGAACCCTTCTCCACTTCGGCCTTCAAAGTTCTTGTTTGAATATTTGCTACTACCACCAAGATCTGCACCCGCGGCGGCTCCACCCGGGCCCGCGCCCTAGGCTTCCGTGCTCACCGCGGCGGCCTTCCTACTCGTCGCGGCGTAGCCCTCGAGGCCCCTCGTGCCGACGACCCACTTGTTGTGATTCATCCGGTGACGTCATTTCCGGGTGAGTGAATTCTGTTTTGCGTGAATTCTGTTTTGCGAGCACTGTTACTAGCGTCTCTCTACTGAATCTGTTAATCCACGAATCCAACATCTAAACTAGTGCCTGAGTACTTCGTCAAACCATCGAAGTTTATTCAGCATCTAGTGCTCCGTAATTCGTGGTCTAAGCCTCTCTCTCTCTGTAGTTTCAGCTTGTAGTTTCAGCCTGATCTAGCCTAGCCTAGCATCATGGCTAAAACTCTGCCCCTTTCCTGTTCTAGTTGCCACATGTGGGTGAGAACCCTGGCTTATTTGATAGTGACAGGGATAGTTGCGCTAAGTGCAGCGTGGTGGCAGTCCTCGGGGCCAGGGTTACAGAGTTAGAAACGCCGGATCCGCTCATTGGAGGCGCTGAAGCCGAGTTATAGTCAGGCAGTAGCAGGGACCGCGGGCCGTATTAGCATGAGCGCAGCTAGCGAGAGCAGCCTCCAGCGCATCCCGTGCAGCCGGGACCAGACCAGGACAGTTTTGTGACAGTTAGGCGAGGCGCAGGGCTAAGACCAGGACTGCAGATCAGGGACACATAGCTGAGTGCAGGACTCCAGGAGACCAGGGACACAGGGCTGAGAGTAGGGAGCTTCCCGTCGAACAGGGTTCGCCCCTGAGCTGGACGCGGGACACTCTAGTCATAGGGAGCTCCATAGTCAGGGACGTGGAACTGCCTGCAGCTTCCACACGGTGTTACCCTGGAGCCAGACTGGGTGACATCGAGGGGAATCTTAGGCTTTTAAAGAGAAGTAAGAACAGGTACCGCCGGATCGATATACACGCGGGGGTAACGATACTCGGCGCGGTCAGTCAGAGGTGGTGAAGTTGCAGATAGCGGCAGTTTGTGATTTGGCTAAGTCGATGTCGGAGTCCGTGTACTTCTCTGGCCCCCTTCCAAATTATGCCAATTGTGAAATGTTCAGCCGCTTTTCAGCTGTCAACCAGTGGTTGTCCAATTGGTGCCCGCAGAATGGTGTTGTCTTCATAGACAACTGGAGGGCATTTGAGGGGAAGCCCAGGCTTATACGTAGCGACGGCATCCATCCCACAGCGGCTGGCTCCTCCCTCTTAGCGCAGAATATAATGGCTAGTCTTAGATGACCATCAGGTAAGACTAGCACACAGAATAGCTCAGGGAGTGTCAGTGACGCTAGGGAGCAGAGTAGACTAGTGAGGCACTGCTCTGTTAGCGAGAACAGCTCCAAACAGGCTGAGACTGTGTGTGCCCCACGTACAAAAAGCACAAACAAAACATACCTAAACTCTGATAGGAAAGGTATTAGATCTCCTAACTTAATAAAAATAAATACATGCATCGCAAATAAACAAAATAAATGTATAAAAAGCACAAATAAAACTCAACTAAAGTCTGATAGGAAAGGCGTCAGGTTTCATAACTTAATAAAAATAAATAATTGTGTTGCAAATAAACAAATTAAGCTGGTAAAAAGCACAAATAAAAGTCAACTAAACTCTGATAGGAAAGGCGTCAGATCTCATAACTTAATAAAAATAAATACATGTGTCGCAAATAAACAAAATGATAAGTGTGTAAAATGTGGACTGCTAAACATCAGGTCCCTCTCCTCTAAATCTCTTTTAATAAATGAATTAATTGGCGACTTTAATATTGATCTTCTAGCTCTAACTGAAACATGGCTTCAGGAAAATGATTGTTAGACTAAACGAATCTACACCTCCAAGTCACGTGAACTTTCAAAGTGCCAGGAGCACAGGTCGAGGTGGCGGTGTGGCCGTCATTTCTCACTCCAGCCTAATTCTCAGCCTCAAATCTAATTATACATTCCGCTCCTTTGAAAGCCTCGCACTATCTATTACGTGCACCAACTGGAAAAACCAAAAAGCTGTTATATTTATAACAATCTACCGACCTCCTGGTCCATATGCCGAGTTTCTGACAGAGTTTTCTGACTTTATTTCAAGTTTAGTTTTGGAATGGGAAAGGATTGTTATAGTTGGAGATTTCAACATTCATGTTGATAACAGCAGTGAGTGCCTCAGCAGTGCTTTTGGTGCTCTCCTGGATGGGATCGGTTTTACCCAGTGTGAGAACAAGCCGAATCACTGTCACAATCACACTCTTGATCTCGTCCTAACTTATGGTATTGAGATTAATGATTTACTTGTAATTCCTCAAAACCCTATACTCTCTGACCATTTTTTAATTACCTTTCAATTCGTACTAAAAGACTATCCAGCTCTGCAGGAGAAAACTATAATGAAAAGAACAATATCAGAAAAATCAGTAGCCGAGTTCAAAGAAATAATCGAGCCAGTATTAAATGATATGCCATGTGACAATGAGAACAACTTTTATCCAATTATCATGGATCAGTTTGTTGATAGGACAATGCTCACCTTAAAATCTGCTCTCGATGTTGCAGCTCCGCTAAAACAGAAAAAGCATTAAACCAAGACCTCCGGCTCTTGGTATACTCCAGAATTGCGATCACTCAAACAACACGTAAGACGCACAGAGAAGCTCTGGCGCCACAGCGCCCGAGCAGTCTCTGAAGGCATGGAAGCTCTGCCTGCTCTCTTATAAGGCCGCTCTCGTAAAGCACAAACCAGATACTATTCAAACCTAATAGAAGTAAACAAAAGCAACCCCAGATTTCTATTCAGCACTGTAGCCAGGCTGACAAACTCTTACACTGCCCCTGAGTCTCTTCTCCCTTCGAAGTTCAGTTGTGATGACTTTCTTGAATTCTTCAATTACAAAATTACAACCATTAGAGACAAGATCATGAACGGCCACCCAAAATCAGCCCCGAGCAAATTCAGCAAATCCAGTCTGTAACACCAATATCCCACATAAATCCTCTAACAGAATTAGACAAATTTACTCCTGTCGATGAGGCGGAGATTACCTCAGTCATCATGTCAGCCCAAACCATCAACTTGTTTGCTCGACCCTATTCCAGTCAAACTCCTCAAAGAAGCTCTCCACTTAATAATAGGTTCCATCCATAACATAATAATAAATATGTCATTAGAAAATGGCTTTGTTCCTCAGTCCTTTAAATATGCTGTAATTAAACCGCTTTTGAAAAAAACCTAGCTTAAATCCTGATGAACTAGCCAACTACAGACCTATTTCGAATCTTCCATTTCTCTCAAAGATTCTGGAACGAGTTGTGGTGAAACAGCTTTGTCACCATCTACAGGGCAATAATTTATATGAAAAATTTCAGTCTGGTTTCAGAGCTCACCACAGCACAGAAACTGCTCTGCTTAAAGTGACAAATGATTTGCTACTAGCTGCTGATAATGGGCTGGTTTCAGTCCTGGTCCTACTGGACCTCAGTGGCAGCGTTTGACACCATTGATCACAACATTCTACTGCAGAGGTTAGAATGTGACATAGGTGTCAGAGGGACCGCCCTCAAATGGTTTAAATCCTATCTATCAGATAGGTACCAGTTTGTTAGTGTAAACCAGTGCACCTCTCCCTGCTCTAAAGTAGCTTGTGGTGTTCCACAAGGATCTGTGCTTGGTCCAATCCTGTTTACTCTGTATATGTTGCCATTAGGTAACATTATCAGAAAACATGGCATTAATTTCCACTGCTATGCTGATGACACTCAGCTGTACTTATCAATGAAACCTAATCAAACCGATCAAATCGATAAGCTCAGTGCCTGTGTGAAGGACATCAAAACCTGGATGACCCTGAATTACCTGCTCTTAAACCCTGAAAAAACAGAGGTCATTGTTGTCAGTCCTAAAGGTCAGAGAGATTCTCTGTCCGACCAGATAATCTCACTTGACAATGTGAGTATAGCCTCTAGCTCTACTGTAAAAAACCTTGGAGTCGTATTTGACCAAAATCTCACATTCACAGCTCATATAAACCAAGCTTGTAAAACTGCATATTTTCACCTGCGAAACATAACTAAAATCAGAAAAATTTTGCCTAAAAATGATGCCGAAAAACTTATCCATGCATTTGTTACATCCAGACTAGATTACTGTAATTCTCTGCTCACCGTCTGCGCTAAAGGTACTTTAAGAAGCTTCCAGTTGGTCCTAACAGGAACTAAAAGACGTGATCACATCAGTCCTGTGTTAAAATCACTGCACTGGCTTCCTGTCGAGTTTAGAATTAAATTCAAAGTTCTCCTCCTGACATACAAAGCCTTAAACAATATGGCCCCATCATATCTTCAGGATGCCATTGTCCCCTATCAGCCAAATAGAGCACTTCGCTCTCAGAATGCAGGATTATTAGTGGTTCCTAGAGTGTCTAAAAGTACAGTGGGGGGGAGAGCCTTCAGTTACCAAGCTCCTGTGTTATGGAATCAACTCCCTGTTGATGTTAAACAGGCACCCACAGTCTCTTTATTTAAGACCAGGCTTAAAACCTTCCTCTTCGGAATAGCTTATGACCAGGTTACTTAGTTGATGTTACTAAGATAAGCTGCCGCAGGAGATAACAAGCTGGGGGAAGTGTGGCAACCTGAGCACTGTCCTCTGTTTCCTCCTTTTTTCTCACCAGCATCACTTACTATGTTCTCATCTGTAGTTTGTTCATTGCTATTCACATGTTGTCCCCTGTCCCACTCCCCCTGTGGAGTGTAACTCTTTCAGACGCCTGATGGCAGCTGGACCTCTCTCCTCCTCCTCGCCTGGCTCCTCCTCTTCGCCCGGCCTCCCCTCCTCGCCCGGCTCTTCCCCACCTGGGTAGCTGTGGCCATACCGAACTGGCCCACGGGCCTGGACATCTATAGCCTGTCCGTCCATGGGAGTGGATCCCTCCTTCACTGTAGTTCTCCCCGAGGTTTCTTCTTTTTCCCAGGACCCAAGTTTTTCCTTGCTGAGAAGGAGGGTCTAAGGACAGGGGATGACTGGACAATGTTTCATTTGCTGCTTTACATGAATGTTGTTTTTTCCTGTTTTGATATGTCTGTGTGTATGTTTTACTCATCCATATCTTGGAACGCCCTTAGAGGCAACTGTTGCTGCAATTTTGGGCGCTACAAAATAAATTGAATTGAATTGAATTGAATAGAAAGTGGGAAAAGAGGTAGGGAGGGAGAAGAGAGAATGAAAGAAAGAGACAAGAAGGAGGGAGGAAGAGAGAGAGAGAAAGAAAGAGGGAGAGAGAAAGAAAACAAAAGAGGGAGAGGAGGGAGAAAGAGAGAGAAAGAAAGAGGGAGACAGAGAGAGAAAGAAAGAGGGAGGGAGAGAGAGAAAGAAAGAGGGAGACAGGAGGGAGAGAGAGAGAGAAAAAAGAAGGAGAGAGAGGAAAGAAAGAGGGAGAGAGAGAGACATAAAGAGGGAAAGGAGGGACGGAAAGACAGAGAGAGAAATAAAGAGGGAGAGGAGGTAGGGAGAGAGACATGGAGGGAGAAAGAAAATGGGAGAGGAGGAAGGGAGGGACAGAAAGAAAGAAAGGGAGAAGAGAGAGAGAAAGAAAGAGACAGGAGGGCGGGAGGGAGAGAGAGAAAGATGGAGAGAAAGAAAGAGGGAGAGGATGAAGGAAGGGAGAGAGAAAAAGAAAGGGGTAGAGGAGGGAGGGAGGGAGAAAGAAAACAAAAGAGGGAGAGGAGGGAGGGAGGGAGAGAGAGAAAGATAGATAGGAGGGAGAAAGAGAAAGAAAGTGAGAGGGAGACAGAGAGAGAAAAAAGAGGGAGGGAGAGAAAAAAGAGGGAGGGAGAGAAAAAAGAGGGAGAAGAGAGAATGAAAGAAAGAGACAGGAGGGAGAGAGAGAAAGAAAAAGGGAGAGGAGGGAGAGATAGAGAAAAAAGAGGGAGAGAGATGGGAAAGAAAGAGGGAGAGAAACAAAGAGGGAGAGGAGATAGGGAGAGAGGGAGAAAGAAAGAGAAAGTGGGAGAGAGGAGGGAGAGAGAGAGAAAGTGGGAGAGGAGGTAGGGAGGGACAGGAAGAAAGAAAGAAAGAAAGAGGAAGAAGAGAGAGAAAGAAAGAGACAGGAGGGAGGGAGGGAGAGAAAGAAAGCGGGAGAGGAGGGAGAAAAAGAGAGAAAAAAGGGGGAGAGGAAAGAAAGAGGGAGAGAAATAAAGAGGGAGAGGAGGTAGGGAGAGAGACAGAGGGAGAAAGAAAGAGAAAGTGGGAGAGAAGGGAGAGAGAGAGAAAGAAAGTGGGAGAGGAGGAAGGGAGGGACAGAAAGAAAGAAAGAGGAAGAAGAGAGAGAGAGAAAGAGACAGGAGGGAGGGAGGGAGAGAAAGAAAGAGGGAGAGGAGGGAGAGAAAGAGAGAGAAAAAAGAGGGAGAGAGAGAGGAAAGAAAGAGGGAGAGAAATAAAGAGGGAGAGGAGGTAGGGAGAGAGACAGGGAGAAAGAAAGAGAAAGTGGGAGAGAAGGGAGAGAGAGAGAAAAAGAAAGTGGGAGAGGAGGAAGGGAGGGACAGAAAGAAAGAAAGAAAGAGGAAGAAGAGAGAGAGAGAAAGAAAGAGACAGGAGGTAGGGAGAGAGAGACAGAAGGAGAGGATGAAGGAAGGGAGAGAGAAAAAGAAAGGTAGTGGAGGGAGGAAGAGAGCCAGAGGGATAGACAGGGTGGGGATAGACAGAAAAACAGCGGGAGTGAGAGAGAGGGGGGCATTCAGGGTGAAGCGCTCAGTCACTCCAGGCGCTTCCTATTCTCTCATCTGTTTTGGAAGCTCCCTGGCCGCCTCCCAGAAAATACACACTTAGGAAAAAAACGCCCATTTGGTCTCGACAAATGACGACCTAACTGTACGGAACCTCACCGCTCATATCGTCGTTTACAGCACCAGGACTTTGGGACTCACTCTTTCTCTCAGTTCACCTCCATCTGCTGCAGAGACGACACTGACGTACAGACACTACCTGCACTGCACCAGTCACCGTACAATATCAGATTATTCTTTACTTTATACTTGGACATCCTAATGCGGCCACTGACACTGCAGCAAGACAGGGAATTATTTGAGCTACAAAAGGATTTATTCATGAATCTAAAGCTGCACTGTGTCACTTTTCTGCTTGTTGTTCTGCTTGTTGTTCTGCATGTTGTTCTGCATGCTATCGCATCCGTATTGTTTCAGTTACCACGTTTACATGAGTGTTAATTCCAAATAAAAATAATTGAATAAAAATGAATTCCGCTTTAAAAAAAGACCATGTACACTGCAAAAAATAATTTTCTAGCATAGTTAAACTGAATTGAACTAAGCAGATTAATTTTACAAGACCAATTTTAAGATTTTTTTACTTAATAAAATGAGATTTTTTTTACTTGTTTCAAGATATTCCATCCTGATATATCTTATCTAGATATTACAACTTATTCTAAGCACTTTTTATATTAAATCAAGTCAGGTTAAGCCTCTTTAACTTCCTTCTCAAACCAATAAGGTGAAAAATCTTGCCATAAATACTACTATAATAATAATAATACCATAATACTTGTGTTTTCTGCTTAGAACAAGATTCGTATTTCGTCTTGTTTTAAGAAAACTTGGTAAGTGAAAATTTCTTACTGCACTGGCAGATAATTTCACTTAAAATAGGGCATTTTTACCTCAAAATTGGTATTTTTTCTTATTTTTGCAGTGTAAACACTTAATTCCGAATGAAAATGATTGGAATTAAGATTAATCCCGAAGTAAGTGGGTGGTTTATTAATCCGTTTTTAAAGATAAATTAATTTATTCCTTGATCATGTAAATGTTTATTCTTCTTAAAAATAATTCCGGTCATTCAGCGCCTCCTTGTTGGATTTCCCTTCGATTTGGAGCCACCCGTCCTCGCTTCAGACTTTCATCTACTGCTCTTTGAATTTCCGAGCCGGATGCAGGAGTGGGTGATGAAAGAATTTTCCAGCTGCTGCTTCATTATCATCGGAACAACTGCGGAAAAAGTTTGGATCGTGTTTGTGTCCGCAGTGTAACGACAAACCGAGATGTCAGAAAAGCCAGTAGCAGCTGAAGTGTTTTCTTCCAGTCGACGTAAATACATTTACATCCCGGTCCAATCAGAACCCATCCCGACCCACAGAGATTAAGCGGAATTAAATAAATCTGATTTAAAGTATTTTCCATGTAAACCTCAATTCAGAATTATTATTTCAGTAAACTCAAAGGAAAATATTTGAATTCCAAACTATTTAATTCAGAACAATTCATTCGGAATTAAAAAAACATCATGTAAACGTGTGTGGTATTCAACTTACCTAACTTATATTAAAGGAGCTGGGGGTCCTCTCCACAGATGTGACCTGTAACCTGGCCTGGTGGTGTAACCTGATTGACTCTATTAAGATAAGTTTACTTTTAATGGCATACGAGCAGATAATGAACCCTCCACCAGAATAATTACATAGAGCAACTTTAATTACAGCTACAAAATATGTCAGGTCCTGTTGAGGAGACCGATTAAATTATGTTAAAATCACAATTCCCATGATCCAGCTAAGTTAAATGTACACTGTGTAACTTTTCTGATGGAGAGGAGAAAAAAGCTTAAGATATAAACACTTAAATATATCAGAAAATGACAGATTATTTTAAGATAACTGGTCAAGTAAAATAAACTACCTCTAGACTAGAATGAATGAATAACAAGTAAGATCGATAATAAATCTGAAAACAACATGAAGAACCTGATATAAGTTTTAAAATTTTGGCCAGATCAGAGAAATTTGCCGTGCACTTGTTTCCATGGAGATGTAACTGCATTGCCTTGAATTGTGAATGTCTGGAAATACACTTGGTCATATTGTGGAACATTCCATGCAAAGAAAGAACATCTCCATGGAGACAAGCAAGCCAACCCTCCACCTTAGAAGTTACATAATGCAGCTTTAAACATCGCACACACAAATCAGTTGGCATGTGTACAGATTTTTCAGAATTCAACCATGTAACAATTATTATTTTATTGTCCAAACACATAATATAGCAAGAACTATGGCTTCTGCTGGAATGCCTTTGTTATCTAATCTTCTCAACAATGAATTTCCCATCAAAGGAACTATTATGTGCACCTGAATACAAGCCACATCAACTAAATTTTAAAAGAAAAAAAAAAGTTTACATATATAGGTCGCACCTGCCTAAAAGCCGCAGGTGTCCATGTCTTCAAGAACGTTTTCAAGTTGGGGCCATCTGGTTTTATTGCTTCTGAAAGTGGTTGTCGTCTTTTTGCATTGAGTCAGTTCGTCACGCGGCCGTCGCCAGCGCCTCACCATCGACTCACTGATGCCGAGCTTACGTCCCGCAGCTCTATTTCCTTTTTTCTTCTTTTTTTCTATTTCCTGCTGTTCTTTGTGTGTTTTCCATGAGAAGGGAGTGTGCACGAAACGCAAAATAATTGTTCAAAACACAATCAAACTAGCAGCTTCCTCAGCAAATCTCTTCTACCAGTCTGTTTCGCTCTTGCGCCCCCGTCACTTCTCGCTCTACTGGGCATGAGCCGCTGTCCTGTCTGGTATCATGTCTCCTGCAGAAAGAGCCGCTGTCCTGTCTGGTATCACGTCTCCTGCAGAAAGAGCCGCTGTCCTGTCTGGTATCACGTCTCCTACAGAAAGAGCCACTGCCCTGTCTGGTATCATGTCTCCTGCAGAAAGAGCTGCTGTCCCGTCTGGTATCATGTCTCATACAGAAAGAGCTGCTGTCCTGTCTGGTCTCATGTATCCTGTGCAAAGAGCCGCTGTCCTGTCTGGTATCACGTCTCCTACAGAAAGAGCCACTGTCCTGTCTGGTATCACGTCTCCTGCAGAAAGAGCCGCTGTCCTGTCTGGTCTCATGTATCCTGTACAAAGAGCTGCTGTCCTGTCTCGTATCATGTATCCTGGGAAAAGAGCCGCTGTCCTGTCTGGTATCATGTTTATTACAGAAAGAGCCGCTGCCCTGTCTGGTATCATATCATATCGATCAGTGTTTTCGTGTGCTGACAACATTGCTAGTTAGTGTTTCAACTTCATGTTAATCGCACAGACAGACTAAACTAAACTAATAATCCATCCATATATTAGCTGCATTGTTGTATAAGCTGCAAGGCTCAAAGTGTGAGAAAAAAATAGTGTCTTATAGTGTGGAAATTACAGTACTTTCTTTTATATTCTTATGGGGTCTATGTAATCCCTCATTCATGGTATGTTTGACAGTGGTCCATGAGCGTACACTAGCCTACATGGTCTAATACTTCTTCTGATACAGCTCAAGATCATAAAAGCTACCGAGGAAAGCTTAATTTCTGTCCTGTGAATGTGACTTTCAATTATCAATTAGTATTTGATTTGCCAACCTCACCTCAAACAGGCCCAAACTAACTTCGTTTTGATCAAAATAAAGTTGACTCCCTTTGTATAGCCCAAAGTTGTAACCTGTCCGGACGTTTGCCTGATGTAGGATTAGATGTTGCTGTTATCGCCACACCGCTGCCCCTTTTGATGCAGCTCCTCCACTTGTAGCTGACAGGTTGACATTTGTGGTGGTTGATGTTGAGCCGGTGGAAGCCTAAAATATATGTTTACTCCCAAAGCTGCCAGGTGAAAAATACGCTCTGAGCCTAAGATGGTTTCTCTGAACAGCACTCTTCCTACAGAAATACGCAAGTAACTCAGCGCTTTCTTCAGTATTTAAGCTGATCTTGTCGTCAGACTGAGAGGCACTACTTTGTTTTGGTGGAGGATTTTCGACCAAAATAGTGCGCCTCACGGGTTTATACAGCTGGGCCTATTTAAAGGTGCACTGTGTAACTTTACCGGTGTATGATCTGCCACCTGTCTCCATGGAGATGTTTTTGCTTTGTCTACTTATCGCTCTCCATTCAGACGAGCAGGTCATGTTACAGGTGAGATCTGTGGAGAGGCGAGCCACAGTATGAATGTATTAAGGTGTTTTTGAGCGCCTGTTTTTGGCCTCTTGCCGTCCTTGAACTGCGCATTATTCACAACACTGTAATGTCCCCATTATAGGACAAATTATTATTATTATTTCTATTTTTATTATTATTGTTTATCTTGATTGCATCACACTTTTTTCCTTTTTTGCACTAAACTGTCCTGGAGCTACTGTGACTGTTGAATTTCTCCACTGCGAGATCAGTAAAGTCCTATTTTATCTTATCTTATCTTATCTTATCTTAAAGGAGCACATGGATTCATTTAATGCCAGACTGTGGAAAAACAAATTGCAGTAATATTTCCATAGACACGCAGGTGCACGACCCCTTACCAGAGAAGTTACGTCGTGAACCTTTAAGGGTTTATTTTTTTAATAAATGTCTATGCAGGACTGTTGTTTTTTCATTATGTTTTTTTGCTTCAGGCCGCTGCAAATCTATATTGTATTAAAATCAGTATTGAAAAACTCCATTCTTTTGTATCATAATTAAGTTTGGGCTTTTATCAACACAAAGTGAAAACTCCTTGGACATTTCCTGTCTTTTGTCACATCAGCTATGGACCAACCAGAGCGCTGACACAACAACATGGAGGAAAGTCTTCCGCATGAAGGTAGATAATTGTCTGGTAATTTGGCAGGAATGCACTCAATTAGCTTGTAGCCATTACGCTAATGGATCATCTCAGCTGTGTCACCTTCAGAATTAGCATAATGGTGGTGCCAGTGAAGCGGGCTGAGCTCAAGTGCCCGACAGGTCCAAGCCAGCGCAGTTTTCACTTGAAGTACTGTTTTTGGAGGAAAGAACACAGCGGATATATGATGGGAAATAGACTCAATGCATCTGAAATGGAAGGCTAGGGCTGTACAATTTGGGAAAAATATTGAATTGTGACAAATATTACAATTGTGGTGACATTTGTGGTTTATGTTTCAGAGGATTCTCTTCAAAGTTCACATTTTAAACAAGAATTGACAAAAAGCCTGAAATATGAACTGACAAACTAACATAAAAATCACATTTCAGAACATGTTTGCACAGATCTACACAGATTTATACTACAGGGCTAACAGTTTTTTTATGCAGAATAAAACCGTATTCTCTTGAGGTTAGTATTACTGTGGACGGTTGGAGATTTGTAATAAATGCGAGGATGCCTAAAATCTTAATCCCGTGTGAATGCGCCATGTCTCTAATTTGTAAAGTAAAAGTTTCGCCGCAAATAACCTACTATATTAGTCCAGTGCAAATCTGCATCTCAGTGCTTGTTGCTGTCATTACGCCTTTTCTATCTCTTTCTTTTCATATTCTTTTCTCTTTCAATCTCTGTGTCAGTGTCAGTAAAATAGAGTCACTTATGGACTTTGCTTATCCCGTGCGAATAGGTCTTAAAACAGCATATTTTGTTGCTTGTGGAAGAAATTATGGAACTTAAAATATTGCAGCCTTTGCTTTGATTGCATTTTTTTTTAATTAATACATTTTCAACTGTAACGAGTGTATTGTAAAAATACTTTTACATTAAAAGCACTTTGGGAGAAAATGAATCCACTTTCACGGTTCTAAAGCCGTGCACATGCAAATTCTTGCACGTTCAAATTCTTTTGTCCATCAGTCCATCTTCAAACTAAATGAGGAGCTTAACCCGTAGAATCTAAGTGGCGAGTGGACACTTGTTTAACTTTGTCTTTTGCCTCATGTTTTTGTCAAATGTCCTGTGTTTTTGTAAAGTCCTTCTGGTTGTGTTTTTGGAGCTGCTGAACCTGCAAACAAATGTCAAATCACTGATCTGACAATAAAGTGTTTTCTATCTATTGTTAGGATAAATAACTAGGCTTAGCTATTTTGTATAACCACTGCTATATTTCATTATTGTACCGAGGTCATGTGAAGATAAGGGCTCTGATCACCGCTGTGAGACTCATAGACATACTGTATGTCAAGACAAATGTATGATATTCCAGTCTATCTAACAGTAATCTAACTAAATAGGACAAGAACTACTGACAGGGATGATGTCATGACTTGTTCGCCAGATAACACCCGGATGGAGTCTGATTGGACTGTGCAACGTACCACGACGTCCTGTGCACTAACGAAGAGGCGCCAAGTCTAAACCACGGTAGCCTCCCACTATAGTTTGCAAATAAAAGTCATTGTATAGGCGTAAATATTCAGTCTCTGCATGGGAATGTCGGCACAGACTCCTTGTACAAGTATGGCTTTCTAATATTTGATTAAGTAAATTATCTGGACTTTATCTGGACAGGATGTTTGTGTTAAACATTTGTGAATGAAACAAAACTCCAGGTATGTTTTTGATAAGGAAACAACATTATAACAGCTATAACAGCTAAAAATGAGTGGACAGGTCAGAATTCCTTTTTCCACTACGTGAAAATCAGGTACCCCAGCTATTAAATACATAAATATAATATAGAATTTACTTCATTTGTGGTCTAAAGCCAATTTCATCTTTGTAGAGTTGTTCCTCTCAAAAACTACCAGTAGCAGATTTCTTTTATACAGAAATACATCCAGTGATTTTCTGCCATCAACCAATCCAGTGAAACCACAAACAAAAACTCTGAAGAAAGCTTTGAACAAAAGAACAAAGCCGCCCAGGTAACACAAGGCTGAATGTGATTTGGCTCTTTTCAACCTATTCCACCATTTCAGTCATCGGCTACAAACCACAGAGAACAGCTATTACTGTGATGGAAGCAATTATGGCGGATTCAAAACGGACAAAGCAAAATTCAATATACAATTTTACATATCAGCGTAAAAAAAAAGTAACTGTAAAAGTGACTATTTAGAAGGGCACCAGGCAGAGGAAAAGCAAAAATCCCCCGTACAGAGATAAAAGAGGCACGTGTTTTTGTTCCAATTCAGGATATACAGAAGCAACGAGAGCTGTATTTTTTTTTTCTTCAAAGTAAACAACCACATGTGTCACTCCTGATGATGTATCTGACAGTGGGTGAAAATGGGCTAAAATAATACAGAAGTAATTCATCATTTATATATTATATAGTAGGGCTGTGCCAAAAATCGAAAGCTGTCTACTTTGGTCAATCTCGATGAAGGTAAATGCATTTTAATCACCACATCAACAACTATTCATATGGCTGTAAGAGTGTGTGGTACTGATGAGGATTTATGGATTTTCTGTTTAGGAAAAAGTACCTAAATCTGCACATGTTCACTGATGGACCCCATATATACAAGCTTGGTAGCTTCTTTGGGTGTCCATGTTTTTCACATTAGTGCATATTGGCCACTTGGTTTATGGTGTCTAATGCATATGTAACAGATGTGTGACTGTGCCTTTCTGGGATTATAGTTTGAAATTGTGAAAAAATAAATAAACTGAAACTAAACTGAAACTAAACTGAACCTAAAAGTCCCCGTCTCTCCCTCTGTGTGTGTGGTTCCGTCTGACCGCTCCCTCTTCCTCTGATCCAACCACAGCCCCTCACCTTTTCTTCTCTTTCTCTCCTCTACTGCTTCTTATCGTGATAATCCAGGTTATGGAAAGTAAATGGCTGTTTTCTCATGGTTCATGAGGAAAACTTGAGTTCTAATTTAGTGCACATTTCTGTTGATAGCGGTACTGCGCGCATACATGGGTTTCATATGATAACGCCCGTATGCTTTTAGGTTTAATATATTGTACAAACTCACTCTAACTTTTAAATGTGAATTTCACACAGCTCTTTATGTCCAAATGGCTGTTTTATAATAAGATGGAATAATATCAAATTGAAAATCGAAATCGGGAATAAACTCATTCTGATTCTTTATCATCACCAAGCCCTATTATATAGCGAGCTCTGTTCTAGTTTAAATAGAAATGATCAGTATTTGCATTCAAATATGGATGTCATTCATCTTATTCCACTGTAATCTATAACAAATTCTCTCTCTTGCCCCCCATCTGAGAGTATAACATCACATAAACTGAAAACCACCAATACTAGTCACATATTTTGTGGCTAGTATTAGTATTTATACTAATTGTATAATGGTGCTATTAAAGGTGAGACAGTAGCTTCATTGCACAGTCAATAAGGAGTTAGTACATATGGAGCAGAATACTGGGAATGAATGCTTCACTGTGTGTATCTAAACAGCGGACTCCCAGTCTCCATCTGTTCTTATGTGGCCCTCTGCACACTGATAAAGACTGTTTATGCTGCGTGGATTCTGACCATAATTATGTCTCCATAAAAGCAGAGCATGGACAAATTACAGACATCATCGAGTTCCTCAAAACAGGTGAACCCATTTTCTCTAAGGATAATGGAAGCATAAAGAGAAAATGAGTCTGCGAAATACCAAAAACAAAAAAGAAGAGGGGCAAAAACACAGAGACACGCTGACAGGAGATCATTATTGTGAGTCATTTTCTGGCTTTTTTATGAAATAAGTTGCTCAGGAGGATTCCGGTGGTGAGTTTTCTTTTTGGGAATGTCATTTAGATTTACACTACCAGGCAAAAGGTTGGACACATTTTTCTGTATTTTTTTTTATACAGATAGGAATGTGGGAAGCCAAAAGTGAGGAATTACCAAGGGTGGAAAGTCATGCATTTACTTACATTATTATAATTGAGTACTTTTTATTTATAATTTAAGTAATTTGTAATTTTTAAGTAGTTTTTGAAATAGGTAATTTTACTTTTAGTCAAGTACATTTTACGTCATTACACTGGAACCCACCCTTGTTACTGAATAAAATCAGATTGATAGAGAAGAGAAAAAAAAAAAACAGAAATGAAAGGAAATTGCACGAGCTGCACATGCTGCATTTTCACTATAGAATGTCCACTCATTGTGCAGAACTGTCAGTCTGTCTTGGATCCACTTAAATGATGCTGGTGCTGAGCCAGAGAGAGGTCGACATGGACAATAGTCAAGAAAAAGGTGCACTGAATAATTCTCAAGAGGAAAGTGAAGGAAACCCTTGGCCAAACTTCAGACAGCTATATGTTGCTATTTGCTATTTGTGTTCAAACGCAAAATAGGGAATAACATAATAGTGCAAAATGCCCCACCGGACAGATCTGTCAGCGTTCAAAACCTCCACATCAAATGTGTGAAAGCCTGTGGTGGTAAGTAGAATGTGCTTTTGCCTGTGTGTTCGAAACCGTATATTTATCCTTTGGTTAAAGCCTTTATCTGTTAGGAAGCGTTAGTAGCTCAATGTCTTCAAAATCTACAAAGTTTAAACTATATCAGTGTAAACGTTGATGAAACCAACTTGTGCTGGTTAGATTTATGATGCATCCTTTTTACATCAAATAACTGAAAGTAACCAAGTCACTTTTACTCAAATTACATCTTAAATGAAGTACTTTTTTATTTTTCCTCGAGTAGTTTTTAGATGGTTACTTTTACTTGAGAAGGAATTAAGCAGTAAAGATATTTTTACTTAATTACAATATTTCAGTACTTTTTCCTCCTCTGGCAATTCCTCAGAATATAGAGATTCTGATTTGAAGTGTATTCATTGGTTGTCATGCCAACGCGTTTCAACTTCTTTCGAGTCGTCATCAGGGCTGGTGCATGAACAACGGGTGTGACCCATCTGTAGGGGTTTTTATCTCTACACAAACCCAAGTCCCCTGATCCAACGAACACATGGATTTGTACGTTTTGATCCAGTGAAGCACTCAAAATACAAAATACAGTTTCAGGTTTCCTAATTGTCAAAATAGCCATGCTAACACCGACTAGGTTCACCTGTACAAGTGTAAAGGCCATTTCAGGAGACTTCATCATGAAAATCACTGAGAAAAGGCCAACGCTGCCAACAAAGCAAAGGGGGGCTACTTTGAGGAATCTAAAACATATTAAGAGTTGCTAAAGAATACATACAGTACCTAATAATAATACTTATTGCTTCATAGATTTGATGTATTCAGGGTGGATGCACAATGGAGAAAGTAGTCAAAAAAAAAGGAAAAGACATTGAATGAGAAAGTGTGTCCAAACTTTTGACCAAACTTTCGGGTATGCCTGCAGGCACTGTATTGTATTTTACGTTTCACTTTTTAGGTAGAACAGTGTTTTTGGTTTGAGAGAAGAATTCAGCCTATATCTGCTGGGTCTGTGTGTTTAAACATGTGTGAACGCAACAAAACTCCAGGTATGCTTCAGAAAATACCTTAATATGGGTCATTTAAACTATCAATTTATGTGTTTTCATGCCTTATTTTCACAGATATTATGAAGTGTTATTAACCCTATAACGCCAAACGTATCATATTTGATACATGCCCTCCACATGAGCAGTGTGACATTTTTTTCCCTGAAAAACCTGATGTATACAATCAGATACATGCAGTGCACAAATAATCCAACAGTGGGTGTGATTCACTGATTAGAGGGTGCTCCAGTGACAATACAAGATTGCCATAAATAATAATATATGGAAAATGATATTTGAATTTTTTTGTTTGTTTGTTTAGAGGGACCAATAAAGGCTCCAAGTTCAAAGAATTGGAATTTTCTGCCAATTATTTAATGGTGTGGGCTTTACAGGGTTAAAAGTTCAACTCCGGTTATAATGAGGATGTCAGCTGTCCTTTGAGGGGCAGGAGAACATGCAGTTGTAGGTATGAAATAAAAAGAAGAAGAAAAAAATCCATTAACATAAAAATCCATTATGTATTTGTGTTTGTATGTTTACCTGACACGGACACTGCAGCACAAAAGAGAAAGAAAGTACAGCCTATCATTGTATTCTTTCATCTGGAGAAAGCCGCTACACCTTCTATGTAAACAGCAAACAACCATTTCTTTTCTGAAATACAGACACACAATAGGTGTTTTTACTGTCACTTTTATATATCTCTTACAATTGAAATGTATTGTAGTGTGAAAACAGTTTTGTACTTGTTTGATACAGAAACTGAATCATTTTTTCTCATTTTTAGGATGTCCTAGTCGACCAAAACTTGTATTAATTGACTGATACCTTTATTGAGATTATAAGAATTTATATGAGACAACAGCATAAAATAAGGAACTAGTCAGTGAGTTCAAATGTGGTATTATTTACTATTTATATGTAAAAAAAAAGATTAACTTCATGATTTTTTTCTGAAATGTTTTCTGCATACCCTAAAATACCAAATAACAGACCAGGCATTTATTTGAGACCAGGCTGCAATTTGGGGCAGGAGATTAATTCCTTCCTCACAAAAATCTTGTTCAGAAATATGGTACTGAAATTCTTTCTCACTATGACTATAATTTACAGGTTTTATACGATGGCCTGGCGACTACTTTCCCTACCTTGTCGATACGATTCCTTTCTTCCTCCCTTGCTTTTCCTCGGCACTTTGCCACAACTTTCTTCTTACACCACAGCAGCTACGATGACACTGCTGCTTCCTCCGTATTACCAAACTGAAGTAATATAACCAAAATTCCTAAAAACTGCTTCTATTTCCTGCTATGTTGCGCCATCTTTCTTTTTTATGCCACTTCGAAATAGGGATTTCAACTTCAGAAACGTCATCTGTTCCGCTACTTTTGCAGTGAAGGTGATCGAACATAGCACAGAGAATATAACCAATCCATGCAAAGTCACACAACCAGTCTCGTAAAGGCAGGACTGGAATACATTAAACTTGGTGTTTATTTGGAACTGGCAGTTATTTATAAAAATATCCTGCTGGGACCGATGAAAAAAAGTGTATTGCAATAAAAAAAAAATTGTGATTTTCTATCTATTTGGAGGTAAATGAACACCTTAGCATTTAGATTTTGTTCATTTTATTTTAGTTTCTAATTGAGAAGTTAACAACTGAACAAAAACAACTTTTTTGATGACCAAAATCTCTCAGAAGCTTCTACAGTCGCCTCAAAACTTTGACTACCTTTAATTTAACTTAATTTTTTTATTTTATTTTATTTTTTTTAATCAGGGCAGCCATAAACTAACTCCCATTTTTTATCCTGGACATGATAGTACCCTATAATCTTGTAGGTCTGTTTAGGCAGAGGAACCTAGTCCCCTCATTAAGAGTTTATGTCAAAAAACAGATCAACTGGTTAACTCTATAAAGCAGTGGTCCCAAACCCCCGGTCCGTGGATCAATTGGTTCCGGGCCACCGGCTGCCCATGAAATAATTAATTATTTCTGTTGTATTTATTATCTCAGTCTGAACAATCTTTTCAAAAGAAAAATCTTTTCAAAACCCATCACACCCCCTTAAGAGGCTGTAACGTTAGAAAAACTACACGATCTGGTTGTAAACAGGAAGGAAAACAATTTGTACGAAACTGAGACCGTTTGGAGGAGGTGGGTCAAAGCCCGGCACATCTGCACGCACCAAAGCCCCCGCACGAGGCAAACACAAAACAAAGTCCGCCTCAAAACATACGGAGAATCCACAACAAGGACCGCGGAAAACTTCTCTCCCCCACACCGCCACCACCATCCACAAACACATGGAGGAGCAGCACCGCAGCAGAACCCACACCCGCCCCACCACGCAATACACACCCCCTGCCGCTTGACCCACCCTCTCCGACAAAACCGCAGCTCTACTGCACAACCCGCAAACAGCGCTGTGTAACGATGCCCTGACTGCAGCCCGCAGCAGGTGCGAACGCAGAACTCTGTCATGAGAACTACCTCAGGGTCACAGCACATTATTTCACCCGTTATGTGACTGTTCTGTCCCCAGTTATCCCCCCGCCCCGCTCTCCTCTCCAAACGTCGTTACGCTCAGAGATATCCATCCACATGCAACGAGGAAGAAGAAAAACAAACCTGACTGATGCTTCGTGTTGGCAAAAGTTTGCGATGGAGATGTTTTATTGAACGCCGAGAGTCGAGAGGGGACGCGCTGAAGAGGAAAAAGTTCCCGCTTGAGGGCGAAGTCAGACTTTCACGGAGGAGACGGTATCTTCCCCGAGTACCAAGAGCGCGGGGTCTGAGAAGGTTTATCGGTATCAAAATTTTGATACTGCCCAACCCTACCGGCAATTAATTGAAACCTGGCTATTATTTGGTATTCTACGGTAAATAGTTATTCTTGCATGAACTCGTGCGCAGGTGTAGTCTTATGAGTGCAGTCTGGGTCAGATACATAGAGATACGCAATAGTTTGGAGAGCTTTTGCCACACCCTCTTTTTTAGTCAACTAACTGATCGGCAGTGGACCAAGAATTTCTTTGGTCGACTAAAGCTATAGACACGTGTAATGTTTTCAAATATTCCAAAATCTGACAAAAGCCCTATTCACACAGGATAAGTACAACCTGGAGACGTCTAATAATTTGCAAATTACAGCCTCTGTGTTACTGACATCAACTGAGACTGAAAGAGAAAAGAACATGGAAAGAAAAGAAAGAAATAGAAAAGGCATTCGATTACAACAACGAACACTGAGATGCAGATTCGCACGGGACTAGTATTATCACCGGATATCTGCGTTTGACGAAATGTAGTAGGTCATTTGCATCGGAATTTTGACTTTACAAATCACAGACATGGTGCATCCTCTGCAGTTATTACAAATCACCAAAGGTCCAGAGGTAATACTAATCCCGTGCGAATAGAGCTTTCCACTGGCTTTAAATTGGTTGTAGATTTATTATATCATTGTCGCTTGAAAAAAGAACAGACAGAGCTACAAAAGTGAATGATAGACAGACCTATCCACACACCATTGCAACGGTTCCAGCTGTAGGATCACATGAGTGGATTAATTTTATCCCTGATTGAGTGCACAGTGAAGCCTGAACGCGCTCGGAGCTGGTCTGAACATCAGAGCTGTTCATCTGAAGTCTGAGGAAACCTGAGGAGGCACAGGAGGAGCTCGTGTCTCATTTGTCTTCTCTCTGCTCCTGTCACCCTCGTCACTCTTCCCTCAGACACGTCTCACCGTCCTCAAATGCCCTTCCTGACTCCCATCAAATCTCTGCCTAAACATCTACACTAAAAGGCCTTCACTTTTCCCCAGACAAGTACAAAATGTGAAATGCAGCGATAATGGCTGGCACATAAAGAAGACGTATTGTGCTTGAGCCTGCATAGTTATAATCTATGACACCAGTGGATTATTACGTTAGAATTTGCACATTTTACATCGCAGTGTTCATCTAAAATAAAGGTGCACTGGGTATGTTTTCTGATGGAAGGTCCGCCAACCACCAGGCCAAATTACAGGTCAGATCTGTGGAGAAGCAAGCCCAAATGCATGCTTTTCAAGGTATTTCCAAGCAATAAAAAGGCCTTTAATTGAGTGCAAGCGATAAATTACATTAAAGCCATACTGTGGAACATTCTGACCAAAGGTATCTATGGTATAATGTTATTTCCTCATCATAAATCAAAACATACCCGGAATCAGGTTTTGTTTCATTCACACATGTTAAACACACAAACCCTGTATCCATACATGTTCACTGGAATTATTGGATGATTTCAACCGTGGAATTGCAAATCTCTCTGGTAGGTAAAAGGTAGCTGCTAAATTGAAAACTTCACTTTATCACTTCATGACATCACAAGAGCTACGTTCAGACTGCAGGGTGTAATCAATCAATCAGTCAGACTTTATTTATAGAGCGCTTTTCATACAAAAATGCAACGCAAAGCTGTAAACAAATAGGTATGTAAGGCTACGTTCAGACTGCAGGGCTTAGAGGTCAATTCAGATTTGTTTTTGTGAGATCCGATTTTTTTTTGCGAGGTCGTTCACATTTCCAGTTAAATGCGACTTGTATGTGATCTCCAGTGTGAACTTTAAACGCCCCAAAAGTGTCCCACATTCCCATTGGAGGATATGACAATGTCACATGGAAGTTGCATAAACATGGACGCGGACATTGAGCACCTGGCGATATTAAAGTTGTTGTCGTATCGGAGACAGAACATGAACAGCTTATTTGTTTTAAAAAGGAGATTAAGATTTGTGGGGCAGTGGCAGCGACAAGTAAGGATCGTGTGGGTGAGGAGTCGTGGCCGAGAGTGGTGGGAGTTCATTTTCGCATATGACGAGAAGAACGTTTGTTGATGACGTGTAGGTCCGATGAAAGCGACCCGGCTGTTCAGGCTGAAGTCGCATGTCAAAAGATTAGATATGTATCGGTTTTAGGAGCACATATCCAAGTGGCCTGGGTCGGATCTGTGTCGTTCAGACTGTCATTAAAAGACCAGATACAGGTCGCAGAGGGGTGAAAAAAATCTAATTTGGGTCACTTCTGGCTTCAGTCTGAACGTAATAATAATAAAAGGCTGCTCAAGCATGTGCGAATGAAACAAAACACAACTCTGGGTACGTTTTTGATGAGGTACCAACATTATCATCATTAACTTATTATTATAATATTAACATGTCTAAAAGCTCATAAGAGTCTATTTACAACAACGACCTGAGAGTAAATTTGAAGTAATATAATATAACCTGATCAAAAGCTCTTCTGAAAAGTCCATTTTGCATAATAGGCCTGTCTGTTTTAATACTTGTGGAACCCTCTCATGTCTTTATACACAGTTATATTTTCCATTAACTCCAGACGTGGTGGTGCTGAGCTGTATATATCAACGCCAGGATAGATTTACAGAAGTACGGTTGCAATTAAAGATTTTGTTCGTCGATTAAATCATTAATTGTTTAGAATATGAAAGCCCTCGGATTTTTAGTCTCTTTCATCCAGACAGAGCGGATTTGAAGCCCATTTCCTGCGCTGTATATTTGCTTTTGGTGGTTTATTGCCATCACTGCTACTGCTGACATGAGGCTTAACAAATGTGAAATCTAAGACACAGGGACAGGAGCAGTTAGTTTCCGAGCGCCGGATTATACAAAGACAGAAGAAGAGGAGCCGAGGAGGAGGGGGGAGTGACAGACAGCTACAATGGTTCTGTGAAAGCGTATCTCTTTAAAAACATACATCACTGACTGAGCTCCCGTTGAGCTTTTAGTAAAATGTCACATATGAGGCGTGTGCACTTCCAGTCTCCTAACAATCCGCCCGAAGACAAGTCAAAGCGGAGAAAAGGGAGTGCGATGGAGCCGCTAAGCTATAATCACTCCTGCTGAGAGTTGATACGTTACACCGACAGCGAAAATCAGATAAGCAGAATAGTTTTTAGTATAAATATCGCTGAATGATTTGAATAGACTGTTAAAATTCTCAGCAAACACAGAAGAGCTCTTAAAAATGTCACCAGAGGCATTACCTTCTGAAGAAATTAAGGTCATTTGATGTCACTAAAATTATCATAATCAACTTTTTACCCTGGCTTTATTGAGAGCGTTCTGTCCTCTTATGAGTCCTTCATTCATCCCAGAGTGATTCAGCTGAGACTTAGACTAACTTTATTGATCCGCAAGGGAAATTATTTGGACACAGTAGCTCAGACATTACAAAATATTATAATAACAAATAGCAAAAAACATAAATAGCAATAATAAATTCTAAATAAGTAGTAAAAATAGGAAGTGACTGGTGTCAAACAAGGCATAATTATATAAATGTAAAAATAAAATGTACAAATATCAACATCAATGTAAAGAAAGTTTCATCTGTGGTCATCTGGACTGGATATTTCAGCTCTTATTTAGAAACCATTTTCAAACAACGGAACTGGCTTGAAATACTGGGAATTTATTCTAATCTGAGTAAATACAGTAAGTCCAACCTCAAAGGAAGTCAGAGAACAACTCATGAAACTTTCTCTACTTTTCATGTATGTATTGCTTGTCTGTCAGAGTTCAAAACAGTTAGTTCTATTGCTTGGTTTAATTGACCCTGCTGTAAAGGACAAATAAAATAGAAAATTGTACAGGATGCTGGCTTTTTGTGCTACAAAAAGCCTCTAAAGCTCAGTGGCAGAAGATGGTTCGTGGTTTTGTCTCTCTCGATTACCTGACTTCATCATAAGGACAATATTTTCAAGAAGAGTTGGGAACCTTTTTTGATGTACACTGGAGTATTTACATTTTGAAATGTGTGTATCTGTGTCTAATATATAAAGGGGCCAATATTTGGGTTTGTTATGTATTTTTGTTCTTATGTTTTATTGTATTTATGTTGTATTTTGTTTAAACTAAAAAGCAATAAGTATATATGCAAAAAAAAAGTTCAAAACAGGTCACAGTTGATCTGAGTCACAAATGTTAGCTCCATAATTATTGGCTAAATGAAGGTTTTGAGAAAAGTGTGGAGACACTTTTTTAAATCTTCCATCCAGTCCTTGTATTTGCAGAGGTTGCTGGTGCTAGGCTAGTGCATGTCAATGGCCATAGGTGTCTTGCCACTAAAAACAGTCTTACCCACTCTACGGTGGTTAAGACACATTTATTATGATGTAGTAAAACGTTGTATTAATGTCGTATTAATTTTGTAGATGAATGTCCATTAACGTGCTGTAGTTGGAGATAAGGGTAGGCACAATAAGCTTCAGCTTCTGCCTACACCTGGTCAATGACTTGCTTAATGTTTGATTTGATGATTCTACATTACTGAATATGCTTTATTTTATGGGCATCAGACTGAATATTTTGTATGTAGACTGTAATGAGTTTAACAACTAAAAACATGAACAGTGCACCCGAGGCAAAACAATTATGACACTGCATGAATTGTCGCATGTTGAGGGACTATTTTCTCATATATCAGTCCGCCGCTGCCAAGCTTTCTATCAGGAAGTACAACTCGCTGCTGCTCTGACATAAATTCTTCAAATGCAAGGTCGGTTTTACTTCTAAAATTATTCTATCAACACAGACATTCACTTTTAGTGTCAGACCAACGACGGCCATTGACATGCACTAGTCTAGCACCAGCAACCTCTGCAAATACAAGGACTGGATGGAGTATTTAAAAAAGTGTCTCCACACGTCTCCAACACTCTGACTCACTAGGAAATGAGGCCTTGTGTCCAAAATTCCAAACTGTCCCTTTAAAACAGCTTTAGTGTCCATATAGAATGTATTTGTTGTCGGCAGCCCCACAATTCACAGTATGCATCTTTTCTTTCTCTTTTGTTGTTCAAGTAACTATGGAACAGCTGTGTGTAAGATAAAAAGATAATCGTTTATGGGGAAACATTTGTCTTTCTCAGAGGGTCACATGCTTTAAAACAAAAAAGACATCACAGCACCATAAGGCCAAACAAAAACATCCACCACTGAACATAATTGAGTATGAGAAATAAGAGTCCAAACATTAGGAGACAGTCTGAGCCAGAAGCAACCAACAAATAGTTTATCACGTTCATTGATTGCAGCAGGTAAAGAAATAAAGCTGTGGCTTAGCCTTGTAATGAAATCCCATAATTCACAGGCTTTAAAACGGCTTTATTGTGCATACAGAAGTTATTTGTTGTCAAGACTGGCAGCCCCATTAAACATAATACAGCCCGAATGACTTGGAGACGCCTCTGGAACTTTCACAATAAGGTTAATACTTCCTTAGTTTTTTCCTCCCTTTTGTCACATGAGCTGAATGAAAAAGAATGGCTCTGACATCTTTATATCTGCATCTTTATATCTGTGTAACTGCGTATGTGATTATGTCCAAGACTAGTGGCTATTCTGAAATATTGTAGCGTTAAAGTTTTATAATGTAAGTCTCCTTTTACTGAGGCCAGTGGCGGTCATATATCAGTAACTGGACAGATTTGTATGCAATAAATTTCCCCCCAAAATCCAGTAAAAAAAAATAGTAAAAGTTTATTTATTCTGCAAGAGAAAAGTAGGATTGAAAAACCCTCTAGTGTCCCTATTAAAATATATGTACGCAGGTATATATTTCCACATATATTGTTGATTACTGTGTGTTATATAATAAGTTTTACCATGTTTTTATACATGTTTTAATATAATTTGTAGTCTGGAGTTCATTCAGCACTGGTAAAAAAAACTAACTGTATCTTAGCCTTATAATGGAATCTCATAACTCACACTTTTTGCACTTAATCAGAGTTTAGAACCATATTAATTCTGTCCTAAATTAGTGGGAGGTCTTTGCTCAGTTCCACATGAGGAAGTGCGCAGAGTTTGTGAGCTCTTCTCTCATCCAAGGTTAAACTGACTGGACCCTTCACTGCAGGAGATTAATGCACTGAATAAATGTCAGGCTAACTTATTAGCCAGTCAGGAGCTAATAAGAACCTTTAACATGAGCGATGATGCTATTCTGCTAATGCTACGTATTAATGATAAGTGTGCACCATGGTGTGAGAATCTATGGACTTGCTGTACCTAAAATAAGTTCGATAAAGCAGTAATTGATAGAAAAATATTACACATTGTTAAGGCTTTAAATTCCTTTTAAATCGCTTTTTGGCACCGTGGTGTTTTTTCTACAATTTGAAAAGAAACAAATGGAAAGGCCACGGGTCAAGCCAAGTGTTGTTCATTGGAGTCCAGTGATGCCTCCATATTTTTACCTGTGACACACCAATCCTGGCAAAATGCAAAGAGATTTTTGAGCCCATTTTGGGTTAATGGATTATTGAAAAAAGGGTGAATGAAACAAAATTGAAATCCAGGCGTGTTTCTGATGAGGAGAAAACCATATAAAATGGTTAATATTTCAGAAAAGTACATTTTGGGTAGCGTGACCTTAAAAGATCCAAGACAGAAGTGGAATATACAAGTGACAAGCGTTATCAGAGCATTCAGTACATTCTAACCCAGAGGACTCATCCCTTGTGGGCAACATTTGCTCCTACAGCTTTATCTTCTCCCTCTGTTCTTTTATTCAGACTCTTTAATCCTCCAATTACACTGTCATTGTAATATCAGTGTTCTATGAGCCTATAGCCTTTAGCATGGATCTGATCTCACATTCTCCACGGCGTCTCTGTACCCTCTGCAGAAGTCACAGTAATAGTTTAATAAAACAAAGGCA
Organism: Odontamblyopus lacepedii; assembly: GCA_034769755.1. Lineage (NCBI taxonomy): Eukaryota > Metazoa > Chordata > Actinopteri > Gobiiformes > Gobiidae > Odontamblyopus > Odontamblyopus lacepedii. The sequence continues at coordinate 10,698,182 of CM068352.1, forward strand.
CGTCTGATGATCAGACTGTGATGATCTTTGACATAATGCATTCAGTCCCTTAAGATCTGCTGCTTCAGATCATGTCCCGGGGAGAGCTAAATGAGTTTCCATTAGACTCTGCAGAGCATTCATATGTGATTGTTCATAACAAATTACAAAACTATTTCAGAAAGAGTGTAACAACATGCTCACAATCTGTGCCTAAATATATAAACAGCTCACAGCATTCACTGAGAATCCCCACTGCACAGAAGCAAATGTGAATCTCTCCACTGCAGGCATGGCAGAGAAGCAGCCTTTTCAGCTCTGATGTCCATATGACCATACCAATGTGCCAGCACCATACTCTGTACATATAAAGGGGCACTGCTAACCGGGTAGCCACTGCGTTCCAATTATGAAATGTGCATGGGGACTCTTTCAAATCCAACGGCTCCATCCACTCGAAAAATTGTCGCTCCGCTCTCGAACTGCTGCAGTGAGCCTCGTCACTTTGGTCTTTGGTCTCTGTGTTTGAGTAATCCTTTATTATTAGTTTGTCTCCAAAGCTCAAAATGCTTTGTTCCACCTTGTGATGTCATGTGATGAAGTGATAGTTTTCAAGTTAACAGCTTCTTTTTACCTTTCGTTCAGTAGAGATTGCCAATTCCAGAGCTGAAATGATCCAAATGACTCTACGACCACAGCGTAGGTAAAATGATTACTTTTAAATGATTGATTAAATGTCATTATTATTAATGGCTTTTGAGTTACGTTTCTACCACAAACATGGGCAATAAACAAACAAAAATGGCTTTGCCTGCAGCAAACAAACCATGCATGAAGCCTGTACACAGTCATTTCCCTCATGTGGTTGGTTGGTGTGAGTATAACACTGGATAGTAGATCTTCAAATCAGATAACTGCATTCTCCAAAAAGCTTTTTCTGACTGACTCAGTTCATGCTTCACCTTTTCCACTGATACGAGCTCCACTCATGGGAGCCTTTTCTAAACCTGTTGTATTATTCATTGATATCTCCATCCTCTATTCTTCCATCATGTTCTGATGCAATTACATGGCAAATATCTAACTGGGCCTTATGCTGCAGGTGTATGCTCCGGCACTCTGGTCCCATCGCATTACTGAATATTGTATACACTACATGTACCTCTAAATATTGTATGTGCTACATGCATGTTTCATGCAAAACCACATGGGAATAGTAGACTATTGTGCCTGGACAAGAGAGAACCAGGTTCTGCAAAACAGCACAGCTGTGTTCATATTTACAAATGCAAGTCTGTCCTCAGAGATGAGCAGTACCAGACGTCTTTCAGCTGTCAACATCTTTAATGTCTTTTCATGCAGTTATGTTGAGTTATTTGTTTGTCACACATACACAAATCATATGGTTTCTGAAAATGACATTTATACTGTGGGCTGGACCAGTCATCTATTATCAGGGTGCAGATGGTCCAGAATATAGCTGCCTGTACGCTGACAGGGACCAGGAGACAGGAGCACATCACACCCATCCTGCCTCTGTCCTCTACAGGATTCATTTTAAATCCTCCTGACTGTTTAAATGTGATCTGATTTGAAGATCCCCTCTCCATTGGATAGACTGACCCTCTTTTAGAGTTCATGTCTAGGCCTGTCATGATAAACACTATATCAGTACACGAGAGATAGAACAATACTTTTTGGGGATCCACATTTCTCATGAAGACTTTTTTTTCCTTGCACAAGTGGGAAAATGTTGGTTATTTTTCTGTACTATAAGATTTGAGCTGTTAAAGGTTGAAATATGAACTTCTATGACTCATTATAGACACAAACTAAGTGTTCAGTTATTTAACATATTGCAGTTTGTCTTTGTTAAGAATATTGTACATTTCAAATATATATATATATATATATATATATATATATATATATATATATATAAATATATATATATATATATATATATATATATATATATATATATATATATTTTTTTTTTTTTTTTTTTTGTGGAATAATTCTTTTTCATGGTTTGGTCTCAGCATTACATCAGCCCAAACTATACGATGTCTTAAATCTACACATACATTTCACCTTCATGCACTGGCTTTTAATATAAGTTTAGCTGTTTTTTTATTGTTTTATTGTCTTTTTATTTTTATTCTTTGCAGTTTTTCTATAACTGTCCTGTTCTGCAAACCACCAGAGATAACATATTCAGATTTTACATATTGCTTTGTTCCATATTTCAAACTGACTTGTGTGACATGCATTTCAACACACAAAATGGCTGTACACATACTCCGAGACAGTTGTGTTTTACTGTGATAATTTGAGTTCAGGATCTCTGTTGAACCTGTCACTACAAATCTTTTAGGAGCCGCTCTGGTGTCATTAATCAGGGAGAATTATGGCTGGGATCAACAGCAATCTGCGCTGTACACTTCCCCTTTAAAACAGTTTCTATTATCTGTGCGCAGACAGAAGGGAGCGCTCACCTCCTGTTTGTGTGGTGGCAGGTGAAAGCTCCACTTACACTCGAACACCATCAGGGAAATTAAAGATCAGTCACATAAATAAAGACGTATTCACAAATCTTCACAGAGAGAGAGAGTATAAATAAATTACATCAAATTTTGGCATAAACCACCTCTTGTTTTGATTTAAAGCTCTTACTGTCATAACACGGTAATAATAGCACTCACTGTTGTGGCTGATGGGTTTAAGGTGACTTTTATGATCCAAATATAGTTTTTTTTTTAGATTTTTCTGACAAGTGTTGTGATTGCAATTAGATTTGCAATTTATGTTTTATTCATTGTATTTTGTTGCCTTATAAAAACGTCTAGGAGAATTGACAAATAGGCCTATGCATTGAAAATAATACGGGGGCATTTATTTCAGTTTGTACAGAACGAAACTAGAGGATTATTATGTTTGAAGAGGAAACTATGTTACTTCAAAAACTGCAGCCTCTGCAATTTGCTAATTGTGTCCATTCAAACTGGAATTTCAATTTGAGTGTGATTAATCTTGCCGCCGAGGCAAACACTGTCGAGTCTTGTTTTCATAAACACCAGTGAGATCAAGTCATCATTTTCTGGTGTCCAAATAACACACACAAACGCACGCACGCACACACACACGCTCACACACACACGCTCACACACACACGCTCACACACACACGCTCACACACACACACATGCTCACACACACACGCTCACACACACACACGCACTCACACGCTCACACACACACGCACACACACGCACACATGCTCACACACACATGCACTCACACACACACACATGCTCACACACACACACGCACTCACGCTCGCACGCACACACACGCACTCACGCTCGCACACACACACGCACACACACGCACTCACGCTCGCACACACACGCACACACACGCTCACACACACGCACTCACGCTCGCACACACACGCTCACACACACACGCACACACACGCTCACGCACACACACGCTCACACACACACTCACACGCTCGCACACACACGCTCGCACACACACACACGCACTCGCACACACACATGCTCACACACACACGCACTCACACGCTCACAAACACTCGCATATGTGTAGTGACCTGTAGTTGTGTCTGAGCAGCTGTAGCGTCTGTGTGGCCCTGGTGCTCTGTATCATTGGCTTCTTGGGTTGAGTGGATCTCACTGAGCTGGAGGTGTCTGCTGTGAGCTCACAGCTCCACTGCTTCTAACAAGCTCCAAGCTTCTTTTGACATTGTGTTTGAAGGTTGGACTAAACAGCATGCAATTAAATTAATGACACATTTGGATACACAGCTAGTAATCGTGAATGTGTGAGAGCCTGTGTGTCTACTCCAGACACAACATTTACCTTCAGTCCATTTTTAAAGTGCACTCTGAAGTGGAACATTTACCACCATGGCTGCAAACGATTTCCATCATGAGAACTTAAATGACATGAAGAGCACGCAGTTTGACACAGAGTAGATGACCAAACACATTATTAAAACACAGTATACATATTAAATTCAAACATATTGTCCTCTTACTGAAAATGGAACTAGGTCAATGGAAATCAGCTCTATTACCAGTACCACCTTTTGTATCTATACTTATAGTTTCACACTGAACAACACATGGGCTGTGCTGCCCTCTTTATACTCCCAGGTTAATAGTGTGGCTTCATGTTAACAAGCACAATAGCAGCATGGGCAGCTGAGTAAAAGGCCAGTTCTCAGTAGAGGGAATAGAGCGCTGTGTTTCCCATTAAATGTGAGAGGGACCAGGCACACATAAAGAAGCCCAGACAGTCTTTTTACTGAGAGGGAGTCAGGATTCAGGAGCTCAGAGAATACAAAACGTGTCATTTGCTCTCAGTGCTGCAGGGATTTAGACTGGGGCTCTTGGCAGGCCTGGTAAACCTTGGCTAAACTAGGGTGTGGAATGAGTTTGATTTGGCCCCCAGCAGATAGAACAGGCTCTGTGGGGTCTAAGTGAACTAACAAATGGTGCCTGTCAATAACAGTATGAAACAACGCTAGTACACAGTGCAAATTATATGCAGGAGTCTAGCAGAACATAAGAAAATGTCACGGCAACTTTACACTATTCTGACATGTCTGATAAAAATGTATATAAAAGGTCCTAGATGGTGCAAAATTGATTCGTGTGAGCGTTTAGCCATGTTAAAATGTTGTTACCTCCTCAAAAAACACCCGGAATTGTGCTTTGTTTCATTCACACATGTTTGAGGAACATTATTAGTAGCATTATTAGTCTGTCTATATCACCAAAGGTCAAAATTCTCTGTTCTACGATGTGATGTCATGAAGAAGTAGTTTGGAAGTCAACGGCATTTTACCTTTTGTTCACTAGCAATAGGCAATTCCCGGGCTCAAATGCTCCAAATAATTCTAGCAAAGGCGTATGGAATCGAGGTCTGCGTGGAACAGAATTTTCAGTCCTGCTGCCGCCCGCACCTACAAAGAATTGTAATTTTCATTCGTGCTCCCATCCACATTTGCGATATGTTGTCCTGCTCCCACAAGTCTGAAGCACTGTGAAATTCACTCATGGTGCTCTGTTCTTCTGCCATGTCTGCCCAGCTCCATCAAACACAGAAAGCAGAAAGGAATTGGCTAAAATGTGCGCGAGATTAGACCACATCTGCAAGTTTAGGCTGCTTAAAATTTGTTATTAATGCCACATAAAATATCTAGTACAAATACATTAATCATTTGTATATTTTACTATATTTACCCTTATATTTAGTTTGCGGGACTGCAGTTTATCATCCCAAACGCCCGCTCCCGCAATGAGCTTTCAAAATGTGTCCTACGCCGCACAGTTTGGTGGGAGTGCAGGGCTCTAGTATGGACTAAAAACACACAGTGAAGCGCTTCCTGTATTACTATATGACATCACAAGGTGGAACAAAGTGTTTTCTGTTTGAGAGATGTCATCTTCATCGATTTTGTGTTAAACGTGTGTGAATGAAACAAAACACAACTTCAGGTCTGCTTTTAAAGAGGAATCAACATTAGAAACAAAGCAGAAAATAGTAATATATGGGCTGTTTAAGCAAGTTATGTTCAACTTGTCAACACTTAAGACCACACAAATAAAACCAAACCGGCTTATTCTTAAAAATAAAAAACATAGAGCAGCTGCTTCACACACTGCTCTTTACCCGGTCCTGCAGCAGATGAACCAATGAATATCTCCACAACATTCTGCATCAGCGCCAAGTGAGAGTTTGAAGAAGAAACACCAACTTACCTAAAAGACACACAGAGACATACATCAGTCAATAGTTTGTTAATGGGATATTGTTTAACATTTTATAAGATCACATTTCCACTGGTTGACATCTGTGCAGGTCGACATGTTCCTCATATACAGAGCCGTGCAGTATACAGCTGACAGCTCATCTACATCAATCTAAACTTATATTAGGCATTGCTGCTTGCTCACATTAGCACTGCACCTCATTAAAAACGTACCTGATGTTGTGTTTTGGTTCATTCACAGATGTTTAACACACAAACTCTGCATATTTAATCTCAAACTGAAAACATCCCACTTTGTAATACAGGTTTGTGGTAATACAGCCCTGGAATTGCCAATCTCTACTGAACTAAAGGTAAAAAAGTCGCTGTTAACTTGGCATCACAAGGCGGAACGGAGCAGTTTGAGCTTTGGAGATCAAGATATACCAATAACAAATGGTTTGTGAATGAAACAAAACACAACTCCAGGTATGTGCACATAATACAGGGGATAGTTCAGGTTTGGTGACATGAATCTGTATGTCCCTGTCAGCAGTGTCGTGTAAGTAGTTTGGCAAGTTGGCTGGGATCACGAAAATGAATGTTTTTCTTCTCAAAACAATGTGTGTTCAAAAGAGTGATATATTTGAGTCACAAAACGGTCAACCACGAAAAAGTCAGACCTCATAATCGCTTGGTACTATTTTCTCTCCACTCATATCAGTCAGCGATACCGCCAGATGAATCGGCGCCTATTTCACTGTGTTTATTGCTCAGAAAGTTAACGACAACCTGTGACTACGACACCGATGATGAAGACACTGCCTTTAGCACAGAGCCAAGGGGAGATCTTTATGAACCCGAATATACTGATGCCCAAATTCACCAGATGGAGTTAGAACAAGAGAGGCAGAGAGGAGGGACGGAGAAGTGGAACAAGTTGAAGCTGGAGCCGTAAGACACCAGGTGACCGACACATGGTGGTGCACTTGTTTTAAGTGTGAAGTAATGCTGACAGAAGTGGAGTACTACTGCTACCACAAGTGGGATCTCATCATGCCACAGATTTCCAACAGTCTGAGCACATAAACTCTGCCGAAATACTGAAAAAAAGAGTTGGATTTGTGCGCAGCTGTCACCTGGTGGCATAGACTGGCAGCAGCGCGCAGTGATATGACCGGAGAGAAAATAGTACCAAGATATTACGAGGTCTGACTTTTTCGTGGTTCATGTTTTGTGACGTAAATGTATCACTCTTTTGAACTTATATTGTTTTGAGAAGAAAAACACTATTTTCGTGACTCCAGCCAACTTGTCGGACACTTTCGTCAGCACCGAAACCGTGGAAGAACTCGGCTCACCGGATGCTGTCGGGAGGTAAGTCAGTGTTGATGCACGACACTGCTGACGGGGACGTACAGAATCATGTCAAAAAACCCGAACTCACTTTAAGGCCATTTGACTGAACAGATCTTATAAATGCAACACACAGATGACTGCAGTACACCACATCAACATGTTAGCTGATACTTACTTATATTTGTATTGTGCTTTAAATCTCGACAAGCCTCTCAAAGCGCTAACCTATGCTCATTACTCATTCAGCCCATACTTGTGTAGTCACAGCTGCCCTAGGGTAGACTGCTCACATAAAGTCTATTGTGTCAGGTCATTAAAATGGAGCGTTCAAGTCATCTGCACTAATGATGGTTCAATAGTGACTCTCTGAAGACACATGATCAATATTCTGCAGTATTCTCAGCTATGGGACCAGCCATAAAAAGATGTTTTAGAAGAATAAGGCAAGTATGACCAGTGTGCAGGAGAGGGGAGGGCACAGCAGCATACAAAACAGCAGTGGGAATGCAAAATACTCATCAAACAGGCTTAGAATATTACCAGGTTCACCTTCAGCAGCACAAGTGTCCAAACATGAGAAAAGGTCGCACACACACACACACACTCAAACAGTCTGTATGTGCTAAAACAGGACAGTCCGGTACACTCTCTATTAGGCTGTGACTATGCAGATATGAAGGATGAGTGACATTAGTGTAACAATTAAAATAATATCTTTGATTCTTGAACAATTTTCTAAAGAGGACAGTGGACTAAATGGAAGTTTGTCAAAGTAAAATCAGAATGTTCTCATTGTCACACGTTTTCCCCCACTTCTTTCCTCCTCCTTTTACCTGGAGTACTGGTAAAGTTGTTTTTGTGTTCATTTGTTTCACAATGTAAGTCTGTTGCTGCGGTAAAAGTGTGACATCTTATTTGTCTAATTGTCGTTTAACCAGAAGGAGAGCTCTGACTGGACACACAGATGGAAGTGCACTTCAGAAGACTTGATAAGTTTCATGATTTCACTTGTGTTCATTAATAGTTTATGCTTATTTTACTCTGATTCATGACAAGCGTGACCTTTTCTTAATTAATCATACAACTTCCTGTCCCTCTAAGATGGAAAGAAAACTGTTGCCATGGTGAATATTGTTTTTTGTGCTCCAATTATAAAGTCTTGCGTCCGTAGCTAAACTCTATGTGAAGTTTTCCAACTCCGAGTTAAGTCTCAAACTGAGATTTATTGGACCTCTTTTATGAAATGGGGTCCAGTAACCAAAACTAAGGTCTCTGTTTTGAATGGAGGCTCTTTGGAAACACAATAAATAGTCTACAAGTGGCCAGAGAGCAGCAGATTTTCCTAATTTAAATCAAGTAATGAAAAAAAGGGCCTGTGGTCATCCAGCCATGGGCTACTCCAGTACGAGAGCAGGATTATCAAGTCAGAGAGAAGGAAGAACAGTGGAGAAATAACCCAAAGTACCAAGGTCAGTTCTGTTTTTTTCTGTTTCTCTCGAACACAGCGCTGTCTGAAGTCTGTGTGTGATGTGAGGCAGCTCCAGAGGTACAACTACAAAACCTCGTGTGGAGCAGAGCTGAGACTGTAGGCCAGGCCAGTGCTGCTTTCAGGGTCAAGGTATTACAAGGACTTTACCAAGTTTAGTTTAAATGAATTGTTTTAATTGTGAAAGTGACTCCCAAATGAATACAAATGATTGATGAGGACATTGTCAGAGAGGATACCAAAGGACTACGGCCCATAAAACAGTATATGGGTCAATGACATAAGGATTTTCAACAGGCAAATTCTAAAATATAAAAAAATATTAGTTTCTATTAAATGTTTTCAAATATTTACAGTGTCAGGTGTATAAATCTACATTTAACATTTATATTAAGCAGGTTTAGTGTAAAATGTCATGTGGTGCGACCGAGAATAACCTTGAAATTGTTTTATTTTCTAAAACATTCTTTTGCTGTCCAATATGACAGTCGCCTGCTTGTGTTTAATTAACAAACTACTACCCTGTAAAATGCATCAAATGAAGAAAAATGCCTAAAAAATCCCATTCACCCAAGTCTACTTTGTTATTCAAATTCCAGCCATAGAATTACTGCTATTATTAGTCGCACCACATGATGCACGGTTGCACCGCATTACATATTAACACTTTAAGTACAAAAAACATGCAGAATAACTCATGATTTCTGAGAAAATTATTTGGTACTAGAGAAATGTGGTGAATTTTTATGAAGTTTGAACCCTTTTAACTGAGGAAATTGCAATTGGACAGTGTCAGGTCATTGACCCATATAAAATATATCCAAGATCCTTAAAGGAGCTGTACCTTATATAATGTCTATATGTATATAATATCCTTCAATGTCTTAAAAACCCCCAAAAAAACAAAGAAAAAACTTTTCATTTTAAATGTTTTGTAGTGGTCAAACGTTATACCTCGCTTTCACAATTCTACAGACCATAAATTAATGCAATGACAAAACTCTGCTAACAACAACTAGCATACTAACACGCAGTTCCTGATTATCAGACAATAGGCTTTATTCACGCTTATGTCACAAACCAGGAAGACATTTGGAAAGATGTGATTACAACTCCCGGTGTAGTGATCAACACTGGGCTCGACCGACTGTGATCAAACCCACTGAATTAAAAGTGATCGTTGGTAAAATGAAGACTGCATATGTCGGTGCTGTTTAGAATCTTGAATTTGACACCCTCATCTCTTCTAATCGCATGTACCCAATGCGCTCGGAGTTGTGCGTCAATGGGGAAATGATGAAAACTGAGGTATGGTTAGAATTGATGAGCCGAACATAACGGAACGCTACAATGACATGGAGATGAAGAAAACTGGGCCATTTTCTCATTTTTCCTAGATTTTGTCAGACTTACAAATGCAAACAGAGCCTGCTGGAAGTTGTAATCTTTCCAAACGTCATCCTAGTTTGTGAAGTAAACGTGAACAGGCCTATTAGTTGCAAACAGCAGGCAGCACACTTATTTTGACCTCAAGAGCTTCTTATCCAATACACATCTGCACTGAGGCAAGACATTCTGCTCAAAAAGAATTCTACAGCGCTTTTAATCCGGCGTCGAAATAACAGAAGAGGAGTATTGGTAGTGAAATGTTGGCAAATACAAAAAGGGTTCTCTGAAAAAGTTTGAGGATCACTGAAGTAGTATGTCTATCTGACTACTCTCCAGTTACGCTCCAGTGCAGAGAAATCCCATTGTGTACAAAAACATGCAGGTGAGAGGAGAGCATTGTGCAGGGCTCCACTGTTGTGCACCTCAAACCCCATTTACATATTTATAGATTTAAAAACATGATGTGTACACTGCACACAACAGGACAACAGACAGAATAGGAGGCAACTGAACCAGAGAAGATGGGTTTTGTAAAGTGTGTTTTTCGAGTAAAGGGGAGAATAAAAACAGAAAGAAAAGCAGTATAAAAAGCCTGTATGAGCTATGAGATGTTTACCAATTTGTTTGTTTAAAGCAGTTATGTTTGTGCAATCCCTCAGTCCAGGTAGGATCCCGAATCACTTTAAATCCAACTTCAGGTGAGTGAATGGTCAGGGGAAACTATTACATGCGTGCAGGTTTGAGCAATCTTTAATCACTTATTTTCAAGACGCCCTATTTCTGATTACTGTAAAATACCACGCTGGGTTTCAATTAACCGCCGGGTCCCCTTTAAATGCCGGGTGCAGGTCTACATTTTGATAAATAAGCGCCGGTTCCAAATAAACGCTGAGTTTAATGTACATGCTGGAAGGCAGAAGTCGTGCTGCAACAACAGGACACAGGACTGATGCTCACGTCGTCTCTCCACAAACCAAACTTAAAACCACATGGCTCATTTGCATAAACTATAAGCTCTGAAAAAAACAGCTCACTCCATGTGCCCTGTTGTGGTGGATGAACGTTCTCGCTCTGCCTGCTCCACACTCGCTGCGTCTGTCATTTGTTTTAACTTGCTAAACAAATTTCTGCATGTCGCGGGAGGGTTTTACTTATTTTCTGTAATTCAGGAGTCATTTTCAAATATGCCGAAACTCCCCGCTCCGTAGATATTTTGTTGTAACATTTCAAATTAACTCGCCTATGTCTGTATAGAAAGTCGCCTAAATTATAGTCATACTGGTTGAAAGAATTTGAGTACCAGAGAAAGATTTTTGTGAGGGAGGAATTAATCTCTTGTCCCAAATTGCTGCCTGGTCTCAAATAAATGCTCGGTCTGTTAAGGGATTGAAACAAATAATCTCCCCGACAGTTATTTGGTAATTTACGGTAACCCACGTTTTCATCCCCACTGGCATACGCCCAATGCTCTCTACTTACTTTGTTCTCCAATTTTATTTTCTTAATCCATGATACAAGCAGGTTTTGGTAGTGTTGCATAGTCATTTTGATACAAATGGGAAAAATTCAGCCACAGTGACTGATCACATGAGCCTCTGTGGCCACTGTTGTTATAACACTCATCCTAATTGTCCATACTGCTTACTGTTACCGGGAGTATACAGTAAAAGATACTGTAGTTATATTAAGGCTGGTCTATTACATACTGTCTGTGGCATATGTACATTTCCACTGTAACAAATCGCTTGGTAAACTTCATTCCTCTAAACAAATGGACTCTTGATTATTATGAACCAATTTACAGCCTCCTTCAGATTATACATGTCCAGTTGTTCCAGTTAACATAAAACTAGCATGGCTTTTGTGTCGTTTAGCCCATGGAATATTAGACCTGGCCTTGTTTTCGTGTCGTTCCATGTTATAACCTGTTGTAGGACATGAAAAGAACATGCAAAACATACCACGCTCCTACTGCACATGCACCAGAATCCCTGAAAAACAGCAATCGCTCGTGTAGTGTCAGGCAGTTGTTTCCTTATAATCCTCCAATCTTTGCCTACTTCAAGCTTTTTTGTGACTCTTCTCTTGAAACTGCACAATCGAGTGTCTGGGATTGTGTCAGGCAGTTGGTTCTCCATGATTCTCGGTAACAATGTGCCTGATTGGACAAAAACGGTTGCCCTGTCAGCAGCTTTTGTATTACTTATTACCTGAGAAAATGCTACGGACAATTGTTTCTGTATTATATTTTACAGTCACGTTTTTTTCTTCTTATCTAGCAGTTTTTACCATACAATTTAAATTGTAAAGATTATTTCTCTTGAGAAGACTAGATTAAAATCAGGTTCAAGCCCTTTAACTTGTATAATTATGACTGCTTCTTGACAAAAGATTTGTTAATAAAGTTATGTGATGATTGAAGTCAGATGTCTACTTTGTACTACGAGACGTCATCCCACAGTTCTCCTTTTCAGCCTCTTGTGTAAAAGTGAGCACAATTGTCAATTGAACAGCTGTGCTCATTTGCATATTAATGCATTATTGTGCATTATTATGTTAATTTAATTGTCATTTGCTACTGCAGTGTGAAAATGAATGATCTAGCCAAGCATGGCATAAAAACCCACTTTGTAATATCACTTAGTGTGCAGTGGTCTGGCTCTGTGCTAATGAGGAAGGGCTGCTCCAGGCACAAATGTCAGGGTCAGCTGTCCTTTACTTTTTACAAGCAATTTTTTGTTGGTTCGATATTTAGAGCTATGCATCCTGTTTTGTGTCCTTGAGCAAGACACCTCACTCACCTTGTTAGGTCTAAGGTGTGACTGGTGTTGGTTGACAGTGCTGCAGATTGTAGCCTTACTTCCATCAGTTTGCTCGACAGCTTTCCTGAGACCCAGAATATTCACTCCTACACCAGAGTCTGGTCACCAGTGAACCTCCCAGAAAGGGCCATGATGCATGGTCCACCCGTATCAAAATAAAAACAAGAGGAAAAGAAAAAGAGCCACAGGGGACTAAAGAACATCACACATTTCTACAAAATCACTGAGTAAAGCAGGTGGACCAGTGAATTCCTCCATTTCACATGGAAACAAATGTAATAAATCATCTCACTGCACAGTCATGTTTGGTTCTGACTTCAGACACGGTGGAGGGTGTGGAGACCAGACTGATATATCTCCGTATAAAAACTACAGATATATTAGTCTGGATCATCCAGGCAACCCCAGGGCAGCTGTGGTTACAAAAATATTTGACCACCACAGAGTATGGAGTGAACGGTGCATCGTAAAGAGTAAAATCCAGCTCAGAAGCCATATTCATTCACTCGGGATGATCTAAGTGTGTCATGTATTTTTGGCATGTAAAATGATAATGTAATTACTTTCTTATAACTAATAATACCAGAAAGTGATTTGTGTAGATACATCAAAGACATGAGCCCACGAGAAATCTTCAGATCTTAAGTCCTCCATCCGAACTGGGTTATCATGTGGAGCACAGAGCAGCTGGAGACAGATGGAACTAAAAACGGCAGTAAGTGTAATTGAAGGCACGCTGCTTCAAGCACAGTTCCTCTGAAATCACCCGTCCTCACATACGCATTTACTGTGGGTTTATGCTGCTCTGCCTGACCAGATTTAACTCTTTTAATCAGATTATTGATGAGTTATGGGAGCATGTGCACATTCACTGTAAATCTGTTTTATGGTGCACTACCAGACCCGCTCAAACCTAATAAATTTGGTTCTAGAAAATAGCAATTCCAGCTCCCACAAACGGACAAATTAACAGTATTCATTGTGTCCTTGGGCAAGACACTTAAGCCTTATCCCAAGTGTCTGTGTACACTGTTGTGTGAATGTGTGTGTGAAAATGGCTGAGTGGTACCTTGATATAAAGTGCTTTGAGTGTCTTAAAGGTGGAAAAACACGATATAAAAATGTGACCATTTACCATTTATCAGAACTCTGACAAAGCACTGACACAAACAACTTGAAACTTTTCCAATAAACTTGTGTAAACGTGAAGGCCTGACTTCATGGCTGTTTGCAGATGAAATAAAGCAGTAATATGAGAAGGCACAGGAGGTAAAGGTCACCAGAGCAGAGCCGGAGCACAGCAGCCAGGCTCTCAGCTTGTGCCCATTTGTTTCTCTTCAGTTTCACACATGGCCTGATACCTGCCCACACACTGTTCAGCCAAGTAACAGTGCTACTAAATCTAAGAAACAGTAATGCACATTTTCTGGAAGTTTCAGTCACTGGTTATGGTCATGATACAAGTAGTGTTGTCACGATAATAAAATTTCAAACTAAATGTCGATACTGAGGAATAGACTCAATACTCAACTGTCGTTATTTCAACATTAAATTGTAATGTAGTGTAGTCAGCTGTTCCAAATCTCAGGCCATGGCTCTCGATCGGAAAAAGGTGGCTTGCCCTCTCCTGGTGGGTGGGGAGTCTCTGCCTCAAGTGGAGGAGTTCAAATATCTTGGGGTCTTTTCACAAGTGATGGGAGGATGGAGCGTGAGATTGACAGGCGGATCGGTGCAGCATCGGCAGTGATGCGGTCGCTGTATCGGACCATTGTGGTCAAGAGGGAGCTGAGCCAAAAGGCGAAGCTCTCGATTTACCAGACAGTTTACATTCCTCACCTATAGTCATGAGCTCTGGGTAATGACGAGATCAGATACAAGCGGCCAAAATGAGTTTCCTTCGCAGAGTGGCCAGGCGCTCCCTCAGAGATATGGGAGGAGCTTGGTCAGACAGAAGGAGCTCCGAGTAGAGCCGCTGCTCCTAAACGTCGAGAGGAGCCAGCTGAGGTGGCTCGAGCATCTGTTCTGGATGCCTCTTGGGCGCCTCCCTCGGGAGGTGTTCCGGGCATGTCCCACCAGAGAAAGTGTCTGGGGTGAGGGAAGTCTGGAGGTCCCTGCTTAGACTGCTGCCCCCATGACCCAACCACGAATAAGCGGAAGAACATGAATGGATGGATAAACTGTAGTGCTTTATATTAACCTGTAGTCATACATCTGTCTCCATAGAGGTCCATGGGCATGTGCTAGTCTATGTGCTCTTATACTTGTTCTGATACAGCTCAAGATTATTCTAAAGCTATTCAGGAAAGGTTCATTTCATTTCAGTGAATGTGACATTTTTAGTATCGAAATTTCCTCAAATGAGTATCGAGTTTCAGTAATGGTTTTAGTATTGATTAGTGTCTGATTTTCGATATTGCTGACAACTCCAGATACATGGGATACAATCGAAGGAGTTGTAACTTCTCTGGGGTCTTAAACTTTCAGATACAGATTTATAAATTATTCATACCTTTCTTTTTATGCAAATAAGTACATCGGAAGTAGCAGAGCTGAGTTTTCTGCCCATGAGCAAAGATTAACAACAACTGATGAAATTTCGGAAAGATTTAGTTTGCATTTTAATAAGAAAAATATTTATTGGAGCCAAGTGTAAAAGTACTTTGAAGGTGTAGCCATTAAAGTGCTTATGACAGGTTTTCATGTTTTATTTGTATGAGTATGTCCTGATCATGCATGTGGTAAAGATGCATATTATAGTTTTACATCAGTCAAGTTTGTGTGAAAAAGTAAAGAAAAGTACAACAATAAGAAAAAAGATGTCAATTTTAAAACAGAATACCTATGTCTATGTTATGTTACACAGAAAATTCCATCCAAAAGCAGAGATAATTCGCGCAAGGAAGTCTAATCATAAGTATTATGCAATTTAGACATGATTTTACCCTTGTTTGTATCATGGTTACTGATTAACAGTTTCCTGCATTCAACCAAGAAGTAAAATGTGCTTAACTTAAGGCCGCCACACACTACAGGAGAATTTGCCTGATTTTGGCTGCTACCCAACTTGTGTGTCAGGGGCAGACGAAGTGACGGACACAGAGGCACAAGATACAAACTTGGGATATGGCGAAAATATAGACTTTATTACTCACTTCTCGTAAAGTGGTAAATTTGTGGTAAAGTGCAGCATCTTATCCACATTATCCATAGAAATTGTACTCCGCAAATAACGACATCCAGTCCACAAAACAGCGCTATTAATCCAGTTTAAGGTGTTTTTTGAAAGGAAAAAGGTGAGATAGTTCCTCACGTGGGTCTGTTTACATCCACACAGCACACAGATCAAGGTGAAGCTGCAGATCAGCGATAGAGACTCTACTTCCTTTATCTCCAATCTTTTATGCTTTAAAAATCCTGTACCTGAAGTACTGCACCACATTTCACAAATAATAACACAGTTTTGACTTATATCTAAACTAGAAGTGCAGAGCTCTGATCTTTGAACACTTCAGAGTCTCAAAGCGAGTGGTTTTACTGTAGACAGGAAACAGCTGACACGAGGTGCATTCACTGTGTATCCTGTGGTCCGCAGACAGATCCCGCTGCAGTCTTTGTGATTGGAGATTTTAAGTCTCAAGAGGTTCTCATGTCTATGGTGTGCACTTTTTGTCACACATTTAAAAATGGTTTAAGACCAAAAAAATCCTGTAATCTTTTTTTTTTTTTTTTTTCTAAAAGTTGCCATGTGTATAGAGATAGATAGAAAGAGTTATGAAAGATAGTCACGGTAGTAATCTCATAGTTTCCTGTTTCAGTTAGTAGCAAATAAAGATAGTTATGTCACAGTTAGCCTCACTTGTTTAGTTTAGCTCTATGTGGGATTGTCACAGATGTAATCTCTAGACTTGTATGTTTAGCTTTGCTTTGTGGCAAGGTGGAGGGTGGAGGGGAAATGTGGGACTGTTCTTTTTTTAATCACTGTAAAGCACTTTGTCTTGCATTTTTCTATGAAAAGCGCCCTATAAATAAAGTTTGACTGATTGATTAATTGATCTGTAACTTTCCTCGTGGAAGCCAGTTACTTGTTTCCATGGAGATGACTTTGTTTTTCCTGGAAACTTCTTATTAAACTTATCTCTTTCCGAAGAAGCTAAAGTGGTACGCCTTGCATTTATTCAGCTAGAGGTGTTGTTTATTGATCAAAAATATATTTAAAAAAACGTCCATTCTTACTGTGAGTGAGGTCGCCTCTCCACAAACCTAACCTGTAATTTTATTTGCAAGTCTCCATGGAGATTTTTAACCTTATGACTATTACTGTGGAACATTCTAGGCACAACTCTATACTCAGATCCAGGTTATCAGCTGCATAAAAAACAGTACAATAGTCTGACATATTGTATTTTTTGTCAAGTGCAGTCTTAAAATCACTTTAAAACTTAAATTCTGTTAGCTGCTCTTCTGCTAACCGACTGAGCAGCCTTTTCATTTCGTATCATGACGCAAGCCGGTCCTGTTACTGAAGTCATCCAGCCAGCACTCACACATTTATTCTGCAAATGTGAATATGACCAGAGCAACAATAGATGGGACTTTCCTGTGCTATAAAGTGGGCTGTGCTTTTAGATAGTGTCACATCAGGAGACAGATGCCCCCCTGTGCGATGGTGTGGCGGCACAATTTAAAGTCTCTCACGGTGAAAGAACTGAGATCATTTTCCTCTTCCCTCAAGCTGCTCCCCACGTAGGCTCCAGACGATCAAAGATTTCACTCCAAAATCTATAAAAGTCCGAGCACAGACCTGAAGGAAAGAGGCTCCCTGGGTTTCATTGTTTCTGAATGCATGTGGTGGAAGAAGTGCTCAGTTTTGTTACTTAGGTACAGGTACAGATACTGCAGCAAAAATATATAAACATATCACATGAAAAAAAAAAATCAAGTTAAGTTTTTAAGTACCTGTTCAAAACTCTAAATCTAATCTAATAAAGTGTCCTTATGTATATATTTATATTCATATATAACTAATCATGGAAGGGGAACCGGAACAATAGGCGTTTGCTTCATCATCCTACTTCCTTTTCAGACAAGTTTTAGCTTTATTTTTAACTTTTTATGTTATGAAACTGTAACATATTTTGATTTGCTACATGTCTGAAATAAACTGACTGACTGATTGATATATTACTTTAGGGGCACATATTATGCCATTTTCTGACCTATGTTAAAATGTTGTTTCCTCATCATAAACATACCCAGACTTTGCTTAACTCCTACTCAAGTAAAAGTAAAGAATTATTTAGTTACTTCCAATTATTTGTTGTAAAAAAGATGAGTCATAAATCTAATCCAGCACCAGTTGCTTTAATCAGCTTTTAGGTCATACACTCCAAACTTTGTTCAGTCCAAACTTTGTACATTTTAAAGACAACTGAGCTACTTACTAACACTTACTAACACTGAGCTATTTCTTCTTTTTATAGAACTTAGAACTGCATAACAAACTTAACAAATTAAACAAATTAACAATTTAACAAATACTGAATTAGATGGTCCAACTGACAACACTACAATAAAAATGAAAGGAAACCGAACCAAAATCAAAGTATGCAAAACGAAAATGTTGCACACATTGCACATGACGTACATGACAAACAGACTGACGGTTCTGCACAATGACTGGACATTCTATAGTGAAAATGTCGCACGTACAATTTCCTTTCATTTCCGGCAGCTTGAGGTTTTTTTTTTACATTTCATTTTTCTCTTTGTCAATCTGATTTAAGTCAGTGGGTTCCAGTGTGATGAAGTAAAATTACCTATTTCAAAAACTTAAAAATTAGAAATTACCAAAAAACTACCCAATTACAGTAATGTGAGTAGGATGTAATTTGTTACTTTCCGCCCTTGTTTTAAACACACAAACCCTGCATATTTAGGCTGAGTTCTTCTTTCAAACAGAAAACACTCCACGCTCCACTGTGTTTTTAAACTTCATACACCTTCACTAGAATCACTTGGATGATATCAGCCCTGGAATTGCCCATTTCTACAGAACTAAGGTTAAAAAGTAGATGTTAACTTGAAAACTACCACTTCATGATGCCTCACATGTCAACGTGGAACAGAGTATTTTTAGCTTTGGAGATGAGAAAGAAACAAAGCACAACTCCAGGTTTGGTTTTAGGAGGGAACAGCATTTTTGCAACACGCCTTAAAGCTTACAAGAGTCGACTTATTTAATTTAATACAAAGACATATAGTCTGGAGCCATGTCCATATCTCTGTGAATTCTAACAGCCGTGACTGACAGACGGATTAACGAAGAAACACATGGTCTGGCAGCTTACAAGTAAAAAAGAAATGCCACTGAGGACTTCTCTGTAAGTCTGAGGTAAAACAAATTATGGAGATCTAAAAATAAGAAACGGAATGTAGCAGGGACTGACTGGTCAAGCAACAAAGAGGTCACTGTGATTGGTTTGTTCAAAAATTGGACGGCTGTTTGATGCGCTGTATAGTGTGGTCCCGGACTCTACTGCAGTCCAACGGAAAGTGAAAGGACTTCCTGCAGGTAAAAATAGTCCAATTTTCTGTTCTCGTCTTGCCTTCGGAGTCAGAAGAAAAGTCAAGGAGTGCAAATACCATTCCTTTAAGATTATCGTTTGTGTTTACTGGATGTGGAAATGTGTCCTTAAGAGTGTGTGAGATGCCAGAATACAAGAGTGGTCTGGAGTTTAAGTCAAAAAAAGAACTTCTTGGTGTTTGATCAGTCGACAAAAATGGGGCGTGATGCAAGATCTCTATTACATATTCTTAGACAAACTGCACTCACAAGACTACATCTGCACGGGAGGTCATACAAAAACTAGACAACCAGACTAAGCAGAAAAAAGTACTAGACAACAATGTGTTAAGATGATCTTTGAAGACTTAAAAGGGAACTCCGGCAAGTTTGAAGCTAAAGTCCATTGCTAGAGGTGGTCGAATACTGTCAGAAGCCAAAAAACGGCACAGATCAGTGTTGCCTCAGCGGAGATCTCACTGTGGCAGTGAGTCTGTCAAGACAACAAATTAATGTAGTGAATTGGTCAATTTCTTAACATCCACGTAAAATGTCAATTTGCACACTGAAAAAGCTTAACACCATTTTCTAACCCATTTTACAACATAGCCACAAGTCTAACAACCAAAACACTATGCCTGGCTCACTCATTAGTGTCTGGAAACATAAAACAACTTTATAAGCTGCCTTAGCCTTACCTTTGATTTCCTACTGCGCATGCAAAAGCCCAAAAGACTCAATTCCCACTTGTAACTGCCAGATGTAACAAGTGAGGATCGACTACTGACTGTGAAGAAGAAGAGAAACTGAAAGTTGTTGAAAGAAAATTGTTCAGGAATGTATTTTTTAAAAAATATATAATTCACTCGTAAATAAATTAGAAACGACATTGGCGATCGAGTCTTTTGGGCTTTCACATGCGCAGTGGGAAATCAACAGAGGTAAGGCTAAGGCTGCTTATAAAGTTGTTTTATTACATTTCCAGACACTAATGAGTGAACCAGGCAGAGAGTTTTGTTTGTTCGACTCGTGGCTGTTGTAAGATGGGTTAGAAAGTGGTGTTAAGTGTGTTCAATGTGCAAATTGACGTTTTATGTGGAAGTTAAGACCTTGCCCAAATCACTAGTTTGTTGCCTGGACAGCGAGCTGTCCACCTGGGCAACACAGGTCTGTGCCATTTTTGGCTTCTGACAGTATTTGACCACCTCTAGTAATGGACTTTAGCTTCAAGCGTGCCGGAGTTCAACTTTAAGAGTCTCAAAGCGACAGGAAACAGCTGATGCGATCAACTGTATCGCCTGTTTTACGCTGCCATATCCGCTGCAGTGTTTGTGATCAAAGATTTTAAGTGTCATAAGGTTCTCCTCGTGTCTGCGGTGTACATTTTTTGTCGCACATTTCAAAACCGTAAAATCCTGTAGTGTGTGGTGGTGGTGATAAACCATCAACTGATTAATTAAAAATACCTGCATTCTTGCATACATAACAGTCTTAGCGCATTTTCTTAGTAGTGCATAATGTCTAAATCTAGAGTTGCAGGTGTTTTTCAGATGTTGCCTCTGAAGGCCAATCGAGTCAAATTGATGTATGTCCCAGGAAAAGTGCTGTGGTATAGTGAAAGGAACCATGGCCACTACATGTTTTTCTTATTCATGGACAGACGTTTAGTAACAAAAGACTGCCTCTAAAGAAGGACATCCAAAAGGAGCAAAAATGTGATTTTCTAAAGGACACCAGAAGTGGCCCTAGACATAATGTGTGAACAAAGATGTGGCGCCCGAACTGCCTTCATAGATTCTGCTTCCAATTTTCAATTCCAATTCCGGTTAAGAGTCACACAGTCCCACCGAACACCGAAAGACAAATAAATAAATATACAAAAACACAAAAATGCCTCGTGCTTGGACACCTTTGAGAGATGTTTGGGTCATAGAGATTTTATTAGTATCTTGTGAATAACACTGTGGTAACGTTGGCAGTCGTACTAATGAGAATCATAAGGCTAATTGTTGCTTGCTCATGTGAGAAATGAGAGTTTCGTGCCTCAGCTTCAGAAAGTTAATCACAAACATACCATTTACTCAGACATCATATTTTAAAGGTGCACTGCTCAACATTTCAGATGGAGGGTTCGCTACCTACTTGTCTCCATGGAGATGTTATTACTTTGCCTGGAATGTTCCATAGTATTACATTAAACATATCCATATAGCATTTATTTATTACGGGTGTTTCTATTGCACAGAAATACATGAATTCCTTCCATAAATAAGGGCGACTCTTCACAGATCTGAACTGTAATGTAGTGTAGTGCTGCTCGTCTCCCTCATGATAGATAATGTAGGTTTAACCCTCATAGACCGACGGGAGCTCCCAGTTTCCATGCGCGACTTCTCATTACCGTACTTCCGGAACTACATGCGCTATCGAAAAAATTCCAACAGTTCTTGAAAGCAGAGATGTTGCGCTTTCTACCCATATAGGGTTATTACAGTAAATTTCTGCAACACCCAGAACAGAGCCTGTAGTATCAAGTGAAGAGTGGCGGAGATTTGTAGAGAGCGGCGGTAGTTTACAAGTGGTTTTTCGGTGCTTTTTCATTTTTTGTGTGTGTTTTTGTGATTTTTCTTCTCTTTCAACTGTTATTACACATTCATACACAAACAGTAATGTTGAACAACGGCCAAATATTGAAAGCTGAACTGAAAGCTGATGCTGACATTTTTTAAGTCAAAGGAACACAAAAAAAAATCCAGGTGGGATTTTGTTGCATGGAATTAAATAGGGCTAAAAGGGTTCATCTATACTGCGGAACTTTCTCGACAAAGCAATAACATTTGCAGGGAGACAAGCTGGTGGCAGACACTTCACTAGAAATGTTACACAGTGTCCCTTTAAAGTGCATATGACAGGTTTTCATGTTTTTCTATTTATGACTTGGTTTGGTGAGATAATACCTGTAGCAAATATTCATTATAGTTTTATTTTTCTTGTGTGGCAAGTTGTAGAAAAAAGGTTGAGAAGAAAAGTACAAAAATACAGTGAAATGGGTCAAACCTGTCATATGCACTTTAAAACCCCAATTTTTTCCCCATGTATTTGAGGAAAATCTGTTTTGCCCTAGTACAGATAGAGTGTTTAAACGAATCTTAAGGTTAAAATAAGTCCGCTGTACTGTCTGCTTCTTATCGTCCAACAATCAGGAAGTGCGCACAAGCATTCCAAACTGTTCTGCATTGGTCTCTGAGTTGGTCAGAATGCAAGGTCAGTAAGGAATAACTTTGGACCACTGCAAACCGTGAAAATGAATTAAAAGTGCATTGTTTAACATAGCTCTGCACAGGTCTGATTTCGACAAACCGAACCCGCCCGTACCCGTCATACCTCAATCCGCACCCGACCCGTTTTTCGACAGATCTGAAATAAAATTCCGCAACTGATCCGACCCGCTAAAAATACATACAGACAACCGAACCACACCCAAATGAAAATCAGTCCAAGAGCCAAAAAAGAGCCACAACTTTACAGTCTCCACTCGCTAATTTTAAGAGATTTGTGGGAATGCGTGCAGAAAAAACATACGGATTTTATATTTAATCATCTTGCAAAAACAATGGCATTTTTGCATTTCACAAAACACAGCCCTGTTTTTGTTCGAACATGGTGTTTTGTAAACTGCAGATTAGATTCGCGCTCTCCTGTCTCCGACCCGAACCCAACACAACATTTTTCACTCGTTTCATTCAAATTTGCGGTTCACCCGTCGGGATCCGCGGGTACCCAAACCTGTACAGGACTCTACTGTGTAACTTTTCTGATGAAGGGTAAGTCAGATTTCTCCATGGAGATGTTATTGCTTTGTCTGGAATGTTTCACAGTATGGCATTAAACCGTTCTATCTTCACCGAGACCAAACCAGGCCAAGTTACAGGTCAGATCTGTGGAGAGGCGACCCCGTTCACAGTCAGAATAACTGTTTTTCTAGGTTATTTTTGAGCTATAAAACCACCTGTGATTGAATAAATGTAAAGTAGAACTGTTTAATGCCATACTGTGGAACATTCCAGGCAGAGCAATGACAAGCAGGTGATGGAAAGGTTAAATAATTTACGTTTTTACTTGTTATTATTCATGACTGATCAAATATTGTGTTAAAGTATGTAAATAATCGATTGATTAAATATGAACCAAAATGAAAATCAAGATACAGTATTTCAGTATGATAAAAGTATAACATAAATAAAGAATAAAGAAAAAGTCTGTCAGAAATTCAAGGAACTTTTTTTTCATTTGATTCGATCAGTTCTTTCTGTTAGGTACTGTGGATTTTTCTGTGGCAGAACTTTAAAACGAAGCTTGAGCCTCGAGGCCAAACACAAGTTAGTGAAGCTCTAAATGAAAAGAGAAAGTGCACAGAAGGTAGTGTGACAGGTGACAACTTTGATTTATCTGCCCAAAAGAAAGAACCAATTTTTGCTCACTATGTGGCTGTGTGATGGATGTTCCTGGCCCACTTTGTTAAAGATGCACTGTGTAACTTTTCTGATGAAATGTGTGTCACCTGTTTGTCTTCATTAAAGGTCCTATATCACTCCAAATTGACCCTTTTGAGCTTTAAGCCATGTTGCTGTTCCCTCACTGAAAACAGACCTGGAGCTGTGTTTTGCTGCATCCACACGTTTGAGTAATCCTTTAATATTAGTCTGTCTACATCTCCAATGCTCAAAATGCTCTGCTCCACCTAGTGATGTCCTGAAACGATAGGCAGCAGTTTTTACTTTTTTAATTAGAGATGGTCTATTCCATGGCTGAAACTATCCAAATTCCAGATTCATGCGAAGGTTTGATCAGCAAATTAGTGCTGTTGTAAAATCTAGTTGTTGTTTTTTTCAGCTCGGGCAACTGGCCAAAGTTAAGCACATTTTGTCAGCAGAACATTTCCAAACTGTCATTCATGCATTTGTGATTCCAGACTGGATTACTGTAATGCACTTTATGTTGGTGTCAGCTAAAATGCACTTTGCCATTTGCAGTGGGTTCAAAACTCAGCGACTCGACTTTTAACTGGAACCCGGAAACACAACAGCATCTCCCCTATTTTAGCCTCACTTCTTTGGCTCCCAGTGTGTTTTAGTCAATTTTAAAATTATTTTTTTTTACTTTTAAGTGTTTGCACGTCCTAGCGCCATCCTAACTCACCAACCCGATCCACCCTTACGCCCCCTCTCGCACTCTCAGCTCAGCAGAACTGCTCACCATGCCAAAGACTAAACGCAGCTTCGTGGGGACTGCACATTTTCTGTTGCTGCCTCACGGTTATGGAACCAGTTGCCATTAGAGATTAGAGGTGGAGTCTGTATCCGTTTTTAAAATCACTCCTAAATCCGCGCTTTCTTTCACTGACTTTCAACAAGTGAGATGTACATTTCTTGTTGTCGAGTATCTTATTGTTTTCTGTTTTTTTAGTAGTTGTATTGTGTTTATATTGTGTTGTACTGTCCTTGTCTTTTGTATGTTTGTGTAGAGCACTTTGGACATCTGTAAAGTTTTTAAAATGCTTTACAAATAAAGTTGGTATGGTGTGGTATGGTATGGTATGGTGTGGTGTGGTGTGGTATGGTATGGAAGGTGTACGAAGTTTCAAAACACTGATTTGTTTATCCTGTTTTATCATGTGACATCACAAGTTGGAACAAAGTGTTTTCTGTTTGAGAGAAGGACTAAATATGTAGAATTTGTGTGTTCAACATTATAACGTAGATCAGAAAATGGTGCAATACAGGCGCTTTAATGTTATTGATTTGCTTGGCTTGTTTCACAGTATCATATCTATTTATCCATCTTGCATTTATGTTGTTACTCAAAATATACTCTGCAAAACATACATTCTTACTATGAATAAGCTTGCCTGTCCACAGATCCGACCTGTAAATTGGCCTGTTGGCACCACCTACTCGTCCCTGTGAAGGCAAATGCCATACCGTGGAAAACTGTCAGCAAAATAATAACATCTCCATGGAGACAAGCAGGTGATGGATCGTCTCTAAGCAAACAACCTTTGATAAACAGCAGATTACCCTGCATGAGGTCATCTCCACGTCTTTGCACATTGTGAATTAAAGAAACCCTGTAATCTTTGTAAACAATCTCCAGACAAAGCATTATTGATTTATCTTGACACTGAAAGGTATTGAGTTTATTATTAAGAGGGCTCGTCTCTGGAGAGAGGGAAATGGCCAAGGGCATACATACATAGGGACTGCAGATAGAAACAGGCTTTTTAGCTGTAATCTGGTGCAGAATGTCTCTGATTTTTATGATCTTATTGCCTGTATACATACATATGTCCCATCAAATAAAGACTAAACTAAAACTAAACATAGAGAACATGTATGCAAGCAACTCCAACTGCAAACCCATTCTACTGGTACAAATAAAGTGACCCCACAGTGACGTTTCTGTGCTCTTATGGTGTGTATTTCGGGTGAGATTTTCCCATGTTTCGTGTGCTGATGCATCATGGACAAGTTGTAATGAAAATTGATTTCCGATCAGCAGGAGGTGTAATAATAATAACTCAAGCAGAATTTGAAGATGCATACAGATTTTCATTATCAATACTATATATGAATTTGTTTTCATTAGTAATTAAAATAAAGATCATATTATAATAATGTTTAAGGCTGGTGAAAGGACGACACTTGCAGGAAAGCATTGGTCAATGTTGGAACTGCTCTTTTACAAAGTACTTTTGCGTGATGTGACAAGGCCTATGACGATAACACATTTTGAAGTTCGATATATAAAAAAATCTCATCCTCACCCTCTGTTGGTGGGTCCCGCTCTCATCTTCATCCAGCTGGGATCCTCGCTGGGGCCTCGCTATTTCGCAGATTGTTTTTGGTGCAATTTTGCATGCTTTTTTTTTTTGTTTGTTTTTTACAGTGTATGAATGCATTGTGTTCTGCGTTCTGATTGGCTAAGGGAGAACCTGCACATTGTGTTCTGCGTAATCGAAGATGGCATGTCTGTTTATAAGAATAAAAAACGGCACCAACAACCATAACTACGTCCCTGCGCTGCTCAGTTTAGATCATGGGCCGATTTGCGTGGCGTGATCAGCCTCCCCGCTCCACACTTACATCGCGGAGGGGTTTTACAGCCTTAAAACATATAGAATAATTGTAAAAAATGAAGCTGACTACTTCATGGATTTCGCCTATTGCAAGTTATTTTTAAAACGTAACCCCTGCTTTAAACGAGGGATATTGTATTGCACTTTTCTGGACTGACTGTCTGATGTTTTTCCTGGGATCTGCTGTAGCAGTTTGGGGGTTACAGCCCAGAGAGATCAGATCACCACAGACACCACTGATGCCTTCACCTTCCATCTCCAGCTCTTTTTTGAGCCCCTGGCACTATGCCTGTCACCTGGTTATGTTGCTCCATATGCCTTGCAGTTATGTTCAATAATGTAAAAAATGAATGAAATTTGTTAGTTATTAATTCTCACCTTTTACAGCTTAAATCTTATCATACAGCCAGAAAAAAAAATTTCCCCAGTAGTGCAAAGAAAATGCACATACCCTAAAAACAGTGTTCCAGCTTTCATATATTGAACAATAAATCAACGTAGTATTTATCTTGACAGGCCTAACATCAACCCTTTCCAGATTTGAAGAGCCTGCATCATATACCCAGAGGTGACTGAATATTCTAAACACTAATCATTCTAATCACTGCTCAATGAGATTATGGGAGACCACAGTGACACAAGCAAACCAGAACAGCAAAAGGTTTCAGATCCATCTCCGTAAGTCCACATTTGGAGCAGAACCAACGTTGCAACACTGATTTCATGTAACATCCTGCACGGTCCAGCCTCACTGTGTTTATGCATTCACTGTCAACAGCCTGTTCAATAAACCATGAGGCTCCTGCTCCAGACCTCCATAATGCTCCCCCTGCTCTGCATACACTCCTGCTGTGCTCCATTTGAAAACTCTCTGAAGCATTTCTTTAAGGTGACACCCAGCACCCACCACTGTCAGGTCCTGCCTCCTCCCGGTCACTCCAACATGGCCGCCGCTTTGTATTCTCCGCACATTATACTCAGAAAGACAAACAGTGACTCTTGTGTTAGGGCGTCAGAGCTTTAAATAACATCCCAGACCACAAATAGAAGTGTTGCGGAGGAAATGGGTATTGACTGTGTAACTTGACTCACTGTGATCTTTACCCATATGTCAAAATGTCCATTTGCTTTTCTGAACCAAACAAATAATTGTCCAAATATACTTTACATTATAGCACAAGGCCTGTCACAATAATTACTATATGGATTTATCGTTCAATATATGACAGCTGGAACTTTATCCATTTTTTTTCCTTTTCTCTTTTGGCTATATCATAAGATTTAAGCCGTAAAAGTTTGAATAAATAACTTGACTTTTCTATTACAGATGCAAACTAAGTACTAAAGTGTTTCATTATGGTATTTATTTATAGTATTTAATATTTTTACAACATTGTACATTTAGAATAGTTTGTGGTTTAAATTTGCTCTTGGATTTTTATATCAGTGGCATAACTCAGTTTCAATATTATTGTTATTATAGTCTATATTTACTTAAATATACTGTACTTCAAAATGTGTTATTGTGACAGGCTTATACAGTACACATTTTATTTAAAAAGGCACAGAAATATAGATTAATAAAACAAAAAGAATAAGTGTCCTAAAACAATAAAAAAAAAAAAGTCCATGTATTTGAACAAAACGTGTCTTGTCCCAGTACAGATATACAGCATAAACAGCTCTTGAGATCAAAATAAGTCCGCTGCCTACTCTAATTGGAAAGCTTTTTATCGTTTGAGAATCAGGAAGTGTGTGTTAGCATGCTAGATGTTGTTAGCATTACCGCTCTGGGGACTATTCCATGAAGCGAGCTCAAGCAAAAGGGTGGCTTATTTGCCTAATCCAGATTTATCGAAGCCTCAGTTCCGCCAAAGTGACTAACCAGAGGTGACGCCAAGTTTCCGCAGTAACAAGTATCCAGAAACGCTTGAGACTTTTACAGTCCATGTGCTCCTATGTATGGACACTGCACTCATCACAAAGGAACAAACCATATAAAAGTCTATGGCCATTATTTCATCGCATCTCTCTCTCTCTTCATTCCCTCATCTCTCGCTCCCTGTCAATATGTAAACAGTTTTGCACAGGTTTTATTGTTTCTTGTTAGGGTACATGTGAAGAGGTCCAGCTTTATGTTCACGCAGAACGGAACTTAAGCTCCGCACGTACTACTGAGCATCAGGAAGGGGTGAGGCAACTTCATTCTGCATTAATCAGGAGGAGGGAGAGTGAACAGGAGAGGAGGTGGAGTCGTTTCTTTCCCCTCTCTCCTCAGATCAAAATGACCATAAACGTTCCGTGGCCCAAATCAAACTCTTGTCCTTGCGTGGCGTGGCTCCTCTCTCATTTAGTTAGATCATAATAAAACATCACATTTTTGTCCCATTTTCCGTGATGTCGTTGCTCCATTGCTCGGGCCTTCCCAGAGTCACCACGAGCGCACACAAAACGCATCTTAAACTCCAGGCCTGAATTAGCTTTGGTCAGACTCCGGCTTATTTCTGTCATGGAACAACTTGAGGCTTAAGCGAAAGATGGAATTAGTTTCAGCTCAGGATTTTAGGATGAGCCTGAATTTGTTAAGCCACTTTGATGGAATACCCCCCTGGTTTCTGAAAGCTGCGGTGAATAAGGACACTCTGAATGCAGAAATCACCATCTTTAAATAAAAGGAAGGACAATGGTAGCAATAAAAAATGAAACCAGTAAAATTCGGTTTAAAATACAGACAACTTGACAGTAAAAAGTATTAACAGCAACTGTACATAACGTGTCAGACATTCAAAGGTGCACTATGTAACTTTTCTGGTGGAGGGTCTGCTACTTGCTTGTCTCCATGGTGATGTTATGCTTAGAATGTCCCACAGTATGGTTTTAAACACCACAGAGGAATGCATTTGACAACAGCAGACCAAGTTACACGTCAGATCCACCCACGCAAGGCATTTTTGAGCAAATAAAACCCATATAATTGAATAAACGCTTAATAGATCACTTTAAGGCAATACTGCGGAGCAATAACATCTCCTTGGAGACCAGAAAAGTTACACCTTGGTGGATAAAAATGAGTGCACTATGAGAAAGATAAGTAAACAGCAAGCTCAGCCTGATGGGATAAACAGTATTTTATCGAGTTTCTGATAAACCCAGGCAAATGTGGGCGGTTCTTTTCTGCTCCTGCTTCTGCTGTGCAAAGAAAGGTGGAAACTAGAGCAACTTAAAAAGGTAGAGCCACCGGACAGCAACAAGAATCAAACTGAACTCCAAAAACTGTGATCTCCAAAGAAAAAAGAAAAAAACTTGTTTGCCAGAAGTTTGAAATTGTTATGAGAATGCTAATACTTAATAACTTAATATAATCACAGAGGGCGGCACGGTGGCTGAGTGGCAACACTCAGGCCTCACAGCAAGAAGGTTGCGGGTTCGATCGCCGGGTCGCCCGGGCCTTTCTGTGTGGAGTTTGCATGTTCCTCCCCGTGTCTGGATGGGTTTCCTCCGGGTACTCCGGTTTCCCCCATCAACCTAAAACATGCCCGCACCCCTATGAACTAACATCAAGGACCATGATGTCCACCCTCCTGTGGGCTCACCACCTGCAGAGGGGTTCATAGGGGGGGTCAGGTGCTATGAGGATTGGGCAGCAAGCTGCCCCCGCAACCCAGCTGGATTATGCGGGAGAAGATGGATGGATGGATGGATGGATGAATCACAGAGGGAAAGACGGCTTTAAAATGCAAAAACACTTAATAAGTCACTGTCATTTTAGTGTAGGTGGATACAGTTTTAAGAAAATTGGGGTTATGGGGTTACATCTGGAGTGAGTTAAAATTGATCAAGTCAGAGCTGTGAAAATAAATGCTGAGAAACTGGGACTCAACATGTCTTAAAATTTGGCAGCATGACTATCTGAGATTAATGTAGAATTTTCATCAGATTAAAAGGGACAGTTCGGAATTTTGGACATAGGGCCTCATTTCCTAGAGTGTTGGAGACATGTGGAAACATTTTTTTTTAAATATTTCACCCAGTCCTTGTATTTGGAAAGCTTTCTGGTGCTAGGCTGGCACATGTCAATGGCCATATTTGTCCTGCCACTAAAAGCAGTCTGACCCACTCCACAGAGCACCTGAGGCAAAACTATTATAACTCCACGCTGTTGATGTGAATGTCTGTGTCCATAGAATAATGTTTGAAATAAAACTAACCTTGCATCGCCTGAATCGTCGCATGTTGAGGGACTATTTTCTCATATTTATATAGTGCAACATTATAACATAAGTGCAATATTTGTTTAATGCAGTGCAGTGTTTTGACTGGGTGCAATATATATCACAGTGCAATATTTAATACTGTGCAATATTTAAAAAACAGGGCAATATTTTAATATTCTGATTGAGCGCAGTATTGATACCGTGCAGTAGTTGATTGAGTGCAATATTTAAAGCAGTGCAATTCTGCTCGACTGAGTGCTGTAGTCTTGGGTGTCTCAGCTTACTTATTTATTCTATTGTATACTACGTGTAAATGTACCACGTATATGTCTGTATATGTCTGTATTGGAGGGTGAGTTGCTTTTAGTCTCGTTGTGCATGTGTATAGTGTGAATTGTACATATGTATAGTGACAATAAAAGGCATTCTATTATCTATATCTATATTTCAGTCCGCTGCTGCCAAGCTTTATATCAGGAAGTACAACTGCTCAGGCATAAATCCTTCAAATGCAAGGTTGATTTTACTTTTTTAATTATTCTATCGACACAGACATTCACATTTACAATCTGGCGTAATAACGGTTTTGCCTCAGGTGCACTGTGTAGTGGGTAAGACTGTTTTTAGTGGCAGGACAACTATGGCCATTGACATGCAGTAGCCTAGCACCAGCAACCTCTGCAAATACAAGGGCCGGATGAAATATTTTAAGAAGTGGAGGAAATGAGGCCCTATGTCCAAAATTCCAAACTGACCCTTTACGAGTGAAGCATTTTATGATCCTCTTGTTTTGTTCATTTTAGATTTGTTGGTGGACATGACGACTTTTGGACAATGTCAGTCTCTATAGATAGCGTAATGGAAATCCAGTAACTACCGAATGAATACGTGGAGCCATGAACTTGAACACATGAGCCTTCTCTGACTAACCATGGACTAAAATGTGTCGTTTTTATACAGTTTCCTATATCACGCAAATTTGACTCTGAGCTTTAAGCCATGTTAGAATGTAAGAGTTGTGTTTTGTTTCATTCACACGTGTTTGAGTAATCTTTTATTAGTCTGTCTACATCTCCAAAGCTCAAAATGCTCTGTTCCACCTTGTGATGTCATGTAGTGCTTGTTTTAAAGTTAACAGCTCCTTTTACATTTTCAATTAGGAGTTGATTCAAATTTTAACAAAATTTTAACAGCTTCAGGCTTTTCATTATAATAATTTTGCACAGCCTTTTGTTCATTTGCGGTTGTTTGTTGCTAATGGATTGATTCTCTGTGTGAGGTACTTTGGCTTCATATGAAAAGAGCTAAACAAATAAAGATAGTTTCATTGTGTTTGGGCTGATTTTGGATGCAGAAAAAAGCCCCAAACAACTTTAAAGCATCGTCCAACATTGAACTTCCCTGGAGTGAGACAAAGAAGCAGTGCGCATAGTTTTTGGATTACACCTGACAGACAACAGGGCCAGAATACCCACAGGCCTAT
Source organism: Odontamblyopus lacepedii (assembly GCA_034769755.1). NCBI lineage: Eukaryota > Metazoa > Chordata > Actinopteri > Gobiiformes > Gobiidae > Odontamblyopus > Odontamblyopus lacepedii. The sequence continues at coordinate 10,730,395 of CM068352.1, forward strand.
CACGCACCGGCATAGGCCAAGTCTAAATCGGCTAAAACAACTCCTGGTTTAGGGTAAATGAGCGCCTCACTTTTCAAACATAACATTTTGCTTTGGTCGTTTGTCATTTGGATCACTGCTTTCAGCACCAGATGCTCTCAGCTGACTTGCCCAGTAGCCACTTGGAGCTTGTACAACTGCCTTCAACTAGTGATGGCTACAGGACCCGAAAACCTGTGCAACTGTGAATCATGTCCCCAGCTTAAAGGGATACACAGAAGTTTGGGGGAGAGGGTTCGACACCTCCTTGGAGATGTTTTTGTTTTGTCATGGAGAACAAAGAACTAACCAAACCAAGTATTTTTTGGCAATACAATGTTATAGAATTGATTAGAAAGGAAAAGCTATAACTAACAATATTGGAATGTGGGTTTGTAGTTGCTCTCAAACTCAAGAGTCATCCACTAGCACAATACTGGCTTTGGAAATTAATGGAGATATTGAAATTTTTAATAGATCAGATCTTGGTTTCAAGATGCTGGTTTTGTCGACAAACTAAGTAGACCAAAACAGGATATTTTTTGTTGCGTTAAGAAGATTTACTGGCTATTGTTTGTCCTAAACGCGGTTCTATAGTTACTTAAATAAATAAAATTTACAAAACCCACCTGGATCATTTTTTACCATACATTGTTTGTGTTTAAAGGTGCACTGTGTAGCTTTTCTGGTGGAAGGTCCGCCTACTGCTGTCAATAATGTTCTGTAGAGAGTCTTTGGGGACGTGTGTCTGTGAAAAGTGCTATATAAATAAAGTTACCTTACCTTACTTTTGGGCTTTCGCATGTGCAGTGGGAAATCGACAAAAGTAAGACTAAGGCTGCTTATAAAGTTGTTTTAGAATGTTTCCAGACCACTAGGCAGAGCATTTTGTTTGTTAGACGTGTGGCTATGTTGTAAGATGGGTTAGAAAGTGGAAAGTAGAAAGCGTCTTCAGTGTGCCAATTGGTGTTTTACGTGGAAGTTAAGAACTTGCCCCCATCACTACGATAGTTTGTTGCCTTGACAGATTCACTACCACAGCGAGATCTCTGCCGAGGCAACACTGATCTCGTTTTTGGCTTCTGACAGAATTCAACCACCTCTAGCGATGGACTTTAGCTTCAAACGTGCCAGAGTTCCCCTTTAATAATAATACTTTAAGTCAACAATATCACACGTTTTCAACACTTTAAGTTTAACAAATAATGTGTTTACAATTCCTGTTAGTGAAAATTCTCAAAGCCCTTTTCTGTTAAATAAATAATGGCTGTAGGTAAGTTTTACTTGTTGACCCCCAAATTTTCACACAGAACACCAGATATGGTGCAATTATAGAGATATACAAGGTTAATAATGCTGCACTAATTAGTGAAAACTTTTACTTTATGCAGCACAACAATTGCTTTTGGAAACTTTGCCTTTAATGTAATTTATATGAGACCTCCAGTTTAGACCTTCAACAATCATGACCCCTAAAAATTAGTTTTATTTACTCTTTTAATCTGTATCCCACCCATTTCTAATGTCACGTTGTCTTTTTTCGTGTTATCATTAAATAAAATGAAATTATTTAACCTTAAACATTAAGGAAAGTAGCAGCATTTCCTTGACAGAACCTCTATTTGAAAAGTTTCATAGTGCACATTTAAATGAAATAAATCATATATTCAGTGCCTGCCGTAGTATCGGTGGGTATGGGCAGATGCTTAAAGTCAAAATATCGACATCAGAACACTGCATCTCAAGAGTCCTCCAAACAGGAAATCGACTCCACATCTGACAGTTCAGTTCTTTTTATATCCTGCTCCTCATATTAGTATGTGAGACCTGTGTTCATATTGCAGCCAGAATAGCCTGTTTATTTCCCCCTGGCCTCAGTAACAGGAGGAGGCAGAATTAGCTATTACCTTGTTTCTCCATCTCCCCCTCTCCTGATCCACTGGGGCAGTTCGCTCTGGCGTGGGACCTGGCTTCGATTCAGAGCAGTTTGACCAAGTGATGGGTGTAATTTATTTCTATTTGCATTTTAATTTATCATGTTTTGCTGAGATTTCCCCAGATCGCTGATGTCAAAACAGCCCGGTGACTTCATGCATATGGCCTATTAAGGAAACCGCAGCACTTTTTAAATATCTCACCAGCATTTGGGTGAAAAATGGAGCCGGGGAAAGGGAGGGATCAGGCAGACAGTCAATCTATCAGCAAAACTACAGTAACGTGTTCAGTAAGAAATTTCAACTGATTTACCCCAATCGGAAATGCCAGGACACCCCAGTGACTTCATGCATATAACGGGCTATTATGAAAATGGCTGCACTGTTCAGGTATCTTGCCAACAAAGCAAAGAGGACTGTTGCCATGATGTCCCCTGGGCTAAAGCACAAGACATTAGGAGAAAATGAGAAAGTGAACAAGGTCTATATTACGCCATTTTCTGAGCTCTTTTATAATGTTGCTTCCTCCTGTTTTGTTTCATTTATGCATTTTTTTAAACACACAAACCCTGTGTATTTAGGCTGAGTTCTGCTCTTAAACAGAAAACACTCTATTCCCCCTTGTGATGTGGTGATACAGGAAGTGCTCCACTGGGTTTTAAAACTGACACTGTTACTAGAATCATTTGGATCGTTTCAGTCCTGGAATGTTCAATCTCTACTAAACATAATGTAAAATAAAGCTGTTAAAGGTGCATTGTGTAATTTTTCTGGTGGAGGGTCCATCATGGAGAGGTCGTTCCTCTGCCTGGAAAATTCCACAGTATGACAAACAGATCTACCTTACATATATTCATTCTGACAATGAGTGGGAGGGGATGCCTCTCCACAGATCTGACCTGTAACCCGGTCTGTGCTGATGCATGAAGAGTCGCTGGCCCCCGCCGACTCTGGGTCGGCCAGGAAAGGCTCAAGGTCAGTGTTCCAGCTGTGTGCTTTATAGCTCCTCTTCCTCCACCGTGGGATCAGTGCCCAGTGTGCCCTCTCGGGGACGGGGCCCCTTGCTCCCGGCGCAACTGTTGACCGGGGCAGGCTGACCTCAGGGCTGCCACCAAGGCAGAGACCGGCCCACGTACACAGAAAAGGAACACTGCACCAAATTGAAAAAGGAACTACGTTTCATTACCAAATTTTCAGTAGTAGCGAGTTACATTTTTTACCCAAAAAATAACTTTACTTTGTAACATGCTACACCCAACATCGCTCAAGCATGTGTGAATGAAACAAAACACTCCAGGTATGTTCTTGAGGAGGTAACAGCATTCTAACATGACTTAAAGCTCACAGGAATCAGTTGTGTATAATACAGGACCTTTAACAGGGCTGTGCAGCTCCGACTGCTGTAAACTGTTCCGTGTTCTTGTGTATGTAAGCTGCACATAGTGGGAGCGCACTCTGTCTGATGAGTATCAGTCTTTATTTAGTATAACATTACATTACTATGTACACCCAAAGGAGAGAATTAATACAAGGATACAGGCCAATGGAAACATGCCAAGAAAAGACAACGGGCTGTAGCCGACTAAAGACATGTCCTGCCCATCAAATGGTCCACTATAATGGGCTCTTCAACTTTTCAAAATCTATGTTATTGTATCTGACCCAAAATCCACTACAAATGTATAGGAAAAACGATGAAGAAAAGTACAAAGAAACTGTACTTGTAAATCCTTCAAATCAAATTAAAATGAGTCAACCAATAGTAATTTGGATTGACTAAGACACCATTGTCCAAAAAATGATAGCCTTAAAGAAAATAGTGGTTTATATAGTTTTTGATGGGAAAAATAATAATAACTTTGACACCATCTCTGTAATATCTGCTCATTTTGGTATTTGCATTTGGGGAAACATTACTGAGCATATTTACAGTTGTTTACAGGAGGTAATCAATAGTTTACTCATTTGTTTATACAATCTCTGCAGGTATTACTGAATAGATATATTGTATAAGTCTGCATCTATTTCTTGAGCATTTTATATTGTCCAATATTCAGATAGTGTGTGTTAGCATGCTGGCTGTTGTTAACTTCACTGTGGTCTGTTTTTCCAAGTTTTTAACAAGAAAACTTTAAAGCCCGGTATCAAATTACTGAAGTAGTGACAAATCATGACTCCAGTCTGCAGGCTTTAGAAAACTTCCATTTATTTTATTTCATGGGCTATGACTTCTGACCAGCGCACTTCTACCATATGGCCCTGTAATGACTTTTTTTTTTCATTTATTTATTTACTGATCAAAATCACAGTTCAAGTCAAGTGCTGCATCAGTAGTGAATGTTATTTACAGGTTGTTTTGTGGAATCCTGAATGCTGTTTAGCTCCATCCTCTCAGCAGTAAAAGTCGTAAAGTATTGTACTTGAGTATATATTTTAGGTGTCTGTACTTTACTTAAGTAGAGTTTCCAGTAGATATGTTTTACCTTTACTTTACTACATTTGAGAGCAGGTATCTGTACTTTCTACTTGACTGCATTTTTGAACAGGACTGAAAAGTAAAAGTATTTTTTTTATTATTAAAGGCTAATGAGTTTATTTTTAACATATTTTTAGTTTGAGCAAACAAAAATATAATATAAAATAAAAACAGCTAGGAAAAAATAGCGGTTCAGTTGTTACTGTTGAACAAAATTCAACTCAAATCTTTATCGAAATCACTACATTTGAAGCTTTATTAGCTCACAAAATCTAAGCGACATACTTTCATTTTTACTCTTTAAGTGCATTTTTAAATGGGTACTTTAATAACCGAGTACATTTTTCATGTGACTTTCACTTGAGTATCTTTTTTTTCTCCGGTGCACTGCGTAATATTTCTAGTGGAAGGTCCGCCACCTGCTTGTCTCCATGGAAATATTATTGCTTTGTCTAGAGTGTTCCACAGTATAGATTAAATCTATCACAAGAGACAAGCAGGTTACAGTTCTACAATTCAGATCTGTGGAGAGGCGCCCCTATTCACAGAAATTATCAATTTTTGAGCAATAGAAACTCCCATAATGAATAAATCCTAGATGGATATGTTTTATGTTGTACCATGGAACATTCCAGGCAATGCAATAACATCTCCAGAGAGTAGTTAGTGGACCATGCACCAGAATAGTTACACAATGCAGTTTTAAGTGACAAAATGGAGTAGTTCTTCCACCTCTGCCTCTCAGGTCTCTCAGGTCTCCAGCTGTGGTCTTGCGTGATGGGAGGTTGAGAGGAGCTGGTCACAGTCCACACATATAACAAGCAGAGAGGGCCACAGATGCCTCATTCATGTGCACAGTCACTCGCTGCAGTGTCAAGAGCCTGAGCCGAGGACCAGGGTCAAGAACTGAATACTCAGTATGAAGTACTGAAGGAACCATTGTAAATAAATGACACAGCTTTTCAATCTCCACCGCCTCTCCTGACCTGTCTGCCCGAGAGGCACCACACGTCCCCATGGGTCACTTTTGAATACAGACACATTTAATAACACTGGCTGCTGCTTTATGCACCTGCCCCCAGATGTGAGCAGCTACATGAGCCCGTATGAAGGCTCTGTAGTGACAGATGCCACGTTTACATGAGAGCTGTAGTTCTGAATCAAAATAATTTCATTCTGAATAAAAATTTATTAAACTTTATTTCAAAATAAATTGGTGGTTTATTCAGAGTTTGAAAGTGAATTAATTTATTCCTCAATCATGCAAACGTTTATTCTTCTTAAAAAATAATTCTGGTCATTCAGTGCATGCTCGTTGGATTGTCTTTCTGATGCAATGATGCACTGGCAAAAAAGTTTGTATCATGATTCTGCTGGGGTTCTGTTCCCCGGTGTATATGTTCCCCGGGGGAACAGCGGTGCCTCCAGTTGCGAAAGGTACCGATGGTTCCTGTTAACACTGCGGGCTGTCCTCATCCCAAGTTATCATCATGAACTCATAAAACAGCAGCAGGTAGCATATAACTTTGCACACAGCTCACTGCACATTAGCCCGGAGCAGAAGCTCTGAGTTCAGGTAACAGCAGCAGGAAACAGCGGTAAAGACTCAGGAGCTTCACCATAGCACGCAGCCCCTCAGGACGGGATTGGGGGTCCATTCCTTGGTCAGATAGGTCCAGACGGGGACACGCAAGACCAGTGCACAGTGTGCAGGGTCTGAGCTGGTTCCATGTCAGAAAAGCGAGAATGTGCAGTGGAATATAGGTCCGTGCAGGTTCCTCCTGTCCTCCGTGCTTGAAGACTGCGGCTGATTCTGAGGTGGTACAAAGCATCTGGACAGAAGCACGAATCCAGTTTTTCCTGGGGAAAGCGCTTCTCAGGCCAAGGCACCGAACCACTCCCCGCTCTAGCTCAACTGAACCCGGCCTAAATCAGAGCTGCTCCCCATTGGTTCAGGAGTCTGGGACGCACCCCCATGCATATCGGCAAACAAGCCGGTAACAGCTGAACTGTGTTTTCTTCCGGTCGACGTAAATACATTTGTGTGCCTGTTCAATCAGAACCCTTCCCGACCCCCAGACGTTGAGTTAATTAAATATAGGCGATTTAACGTATATTCCATGTAAACCTCAATTCAGAATTATTATTTCCATGTAAACTCAAAGAAGAATATTTTAATTCCAAACTATTTCATTCAGAATGATTCATTCAGAATTAAAAAAACATGTAAACGTGGCCATTTTCATGCAGAGAATCGCTGTGATAATGTGTGGTAACTTGAAACTGTACAGCTACATATATGATACCAAAGGCTCATTCATAGACCTCTCCTGATTTGCTCTTCAGTGAATTCTACTTTTATAGTTTTAACACAAAAACAAATAAAGAAAAAAATGTAACATTTACAGCATGTTTCTGACACTGATGGCAAAATGTAAACCTTTTAACATGTCAAAAACTTTAAGGTCCTATATTATGCAAAATTCTTGCGTCTTTGCACTGGCTTCCTGTTCATTTTAGAATTGATTTTAAAATTTTATTGTTTGTTTTTAAAGCTTTGAATGGACTGGCCCCGGATTACATCTCGGACCTCATCCAAATCTACACTCCGGCGCGCGCTCTGAGGTCTGAGGGCCAGCTCCAGCTCGTGGTGCCTAAGACGAGACTTAAATCCAGAGGGGACAGGGCTTTTTCTGTGGTTGGTCCTAAACTATGGAACGCCCTGCCCTCCCACGTCCGAGCAGCTCCCACAGTGGAGTGTTTTAAGTCTCGTCTTAAGACCCACTTTTATTCTCTGGCTTTTAACACCGCTTGAGTTGTGTGGTCCTCTGTGTCTTTTATTGTATTCTAGGGTTTTTTATTATTTTATTGTTCTTAGAGTATTTATTTTTTATTAATTTTATTTTTTTAGTGTTTTTATCTTTTATTGTTTTTATTATTTTATGGTATATTTATTTGTATGCACACTGGTAGGACATTTGATTACTTGTTTATTTTAAACAGTTTCTGTGGTTATTTGTTTATTTTAAATGATGGTTTTGTGCAGCACTTTGAAAACGCTTTCAGTTTATGAAATGTGCTATATAAATAAAGTGGACTGGATTGGATTGAAAATTGACTCTTGTGAGCTTTTAGTCATGTTATAAAGCTGTTACAGCTCCAGGTATGTTTTTAAGGAGGTGTTTGTTTCATTCACACATGTTTGAGTAATCCATTATTAGTCTGTCTACATCTCCAAAGCTCAAAATGCTCCATTCCAGTAGTTTTCAAGTTAACACCTACCCGTTACCTTTTATTCAGCAAAGATTGGCAGTTCCAGGGCTGAAATGAACCAAATGATTCTAGTGAAGGCGTACGGAGTTTACAAAACACAGTGAAACGTGAGATCACAAGGTGGAACAGAATGTTTTCAGTTAGAGAAAAGAACTCAGATAAAATATGCAGAGCGTGTATGAACAAAACAAACATAGATCAAAAAATGTGTATGATTTTTGTATTTGAGCTCCACAGATATATCGTATAAGTAGCTCTTGAGGATAAAATAAGTCGCTGTCTGCAAAATTTCACTCTGAAACCTGAGAAAAGCACTTATAAACTCAATGGGGTGAATAATTGGGATGCTCTAAAATGAATTTGTTCTGTTTTTCAAGATTTTAAGAGTTTAATTTGATATTTTTTTGATTTTTTAAAAGAGCTTAGATATTTAAAGTCTTATGAAATGACTGAAGTCACGATGAAGCGTTAATTATAATACACTGTGGTGCAATATAAATTCCCACTACAGATAATACATATAGAGCTGGATAAATCTAAACTGTAATTGCCTTTGAATCTTGTCACTTGGGGTTTCAAACTAGGACTTAAAACTTCACGTATATGTTGCCCTAAATCCTTTTAATATCTCCATTTAATTCACTTTGACTACATCTTTTCTAAACGCATCTCTCTTTTCACATAATTAAAGTAATAAATATAAAAGAGACAGAACAGTCTCACGCAGCACCTCATGCAAGTACCACAGTGGCAATTACACTATACTAAATGAGTTTCCGCACAAGCTATCATTTCTGTTATAAAAAGAAACGGGTAGAAAGTTCTTATTAGCAAAAGTATGTATGTCTCAGCAGGAAGAGCCTTGAACAGATGTGAGCTGACAGCATTTCCTCCTCCAGCACAGTATGGGACTAATGCCGAGTCGCGTTAATAGGAAATAAGAGCAAACTAAAATTAAACGCACACATCAGTAGTTGCATAATTCTTACATGATGATTTCTGCAGCTAAAACAAAGCTCGAACAACGTGAGCTAAATGTCAGCTCTAATGGAAATATGCTAATTTGGTTTACACTAAAACAACAGCACGTTTTATTTACATTTGTGGAGTTATTGTGTGATCCATCCAGAATCAGCTGCTTATCAGAATCACATTACTGCGCTATATCATCTCTACTTTAAAGAGCACATGATTATATTAGTAGTGTGCGTAGTCATATTCAAAGGCCTCCATAACAGCACACCTCCATATAGCGCCTCCACATGGCCACACCCGCCCGCGCCCTCTGCCTCCTTTTGGCTTTTCCTCTCCTCAAACTGCCCTGACACAGATCTGCTGACCCCACCTGACCAGTCGTCCTGTTAAACTGCACTGAGTGTAAATGTTGCTGCAGCAAAACCTGAATTTCCCTCGGGATCAATAGTCTCTCTTTCTGTGTCTCTTTCTCTCTCTGCGTCTCTTTCTGTCTCTGTGTATCTCTTTCTGTCTTTATGTATCTCTTTCTGTCTTTGTGTATCTCTTTCTGTCTTTGTGTATCTCTTTCTGTCTCTGTGCATCTCTTTCTGTCTCACTTTCTGTCTCTCTTTCTCTGGGCTCCATCTTGCCCCCGATCTTAGTGCTAAGCGTTAAGGAGGGGCTTGTCCAGGTCGAGCTGTACTTTGCTGCTGGAGGCTGGAGTGGAACGGTACAAGTACATATACGGTGATGGCATCTGAACCAATCTGTGACTGCTGTGGCTTTTAAAAGCACTGCCCATGTGGGTAATTGCTGTAATCTTTGCCTCATTACAGGCAGCCAAGGGGGCTGCAGGGAAAATTTTACACGGGTACAATAAAACAGCTCTGAAGCCGCACGATGCAAGTACGCACCAGTAGAGGCACCAGGAATATAGAATTTTGGATGGGGCGTGACAGAACAGGCTGGATTTGTCTTCCAAACACTCAGCGCACTCGTGTGCCACTGTCATGCACAAGTTTATTGAAATGTGTTTGATTTTACCACTTTGCGCAAAGACATGGATGAAATCATGAGGGGCGACTGCATGACCTGCATTTGCCCCGCATGAGTGACTGATATACACCATAAGTGCACAGAGCAGGAGCCCCAGGTCTGTACAGAGCAGTGCTTAAGTGCATTATTATACATCTCTTGAGCCGCTGTACAAAGCTCTACTGCCAAGAGAGCAGCACATACAAGATGTTCATCTGCTACACTGTCACAGCCCTGAGCTGTCAGTGAATGCGTAGGCTGATCCCTGTTAGAGTCCGGCTGTGGTACACGGCTCCGTACAGTTTTCTACAGTTCTGACAGTAGCCTACCTACTAACGACTAACTTTATAAACTAACCAAAGCAGCACAATGGAAATAATTTGGTCATGGCATTAAATGGAGCTGATGACAGAAAGGGGATGAGGATGTGAAGAAATCTATATTATATCTATATCTATTATTAGCAAAAACAGGAAGTGGGCAAGGGGCGGTACTCTGCTGCGGGAGGGCATCTGGACCCGAACAACATCCCACATGAAACACAAACATGTTATGAATAGTATGCATGTATCATCCTAATATATTTCCTAATAAAAGAAGTCAGGAGCATGTTACACATTGTTTTTTCACTGGAATAGTTTGATATTTATTTTTACCATTCTGGCAAATCACTGAACGTGCCACACCACACCCTCACACTTGCACTAGCGCTAAGATCATCTCTCTCTCTCTCTATCCTCTCTTTCCATCTCGTCACCATGGGGAGCAGAGCTTTCAGTCGCTCGGCTCTTCAGCTCTGGAAAAGTCCCTCCTGACCTCCAACACCGACTCAATCCCACACTTCAAATCCAAACTCAAAATGCCCCTGTTTCAACCGGCCTTTTCACTCCACCACACCTCCAGACCATAGCGGCACTGTGCTGTTTGGTGGAATAGTATATGTTGTAAATATTTCTCATAGTTTTACATCAGTTAAGTGATGTAACAAAAGTAAAGTACAAAATACAGGAAACAGTGCTGAGTTCTAAAACAGGATACCTCTGCTCTGTTCTGACAAACCTTCATTGAACAAAATAGATGTGTTAATTATTTTTTATTAGTCTAATCATAACTATTGTGTATTTTTTCACTTTTTAACATTATGGTTGATAACAGTTATGGAAGTATCACATCATGCTCAACGTCCGACATAATCAAATTTTTAAAAATGTATTTAATATTGAGAAGCTTTTTTAGTTAAATCTTGGATGTGTGAACTTTGCTATTGTAAAACAAATATAACTTGTCATACATACTTTAATTTACTGTGCATGACTGGGGAAAAAAAAATTAGAAAAAAATCTATATTTTATACGTCTGACTGTACTGTATGTGCGGGACAGTAAAGTTTATCTTATCTTATGCAGCCGTCTGTGAACCATATTCTCCTAAAACTCGCTCCCTCGTTTTGAATTTTACTTGCAGAGTGTTTCACTCAAACTTGTTTTCTTCTCAATAATTGGTGGTTAAGTGAAAAACAACTGCTGGATCAATACAATTAAACAGTTCAGACTAAAGGGGTCATTTGAGGTCAGATGTTTAAAACTCCAAACCTGTGCCTGAAAAACTCTTTGAATAGTTAACACAAAGCGGCTGAGGACTGAATGACACTATTTTACTTTAGTTTAAAAAATGCATTTAAAAGGGAGTAGTTTTAGTGGGGGCACAATGCATTGGCTTAAAAAAAATTAAGTAAAGATGTTTCTAATTACTGATGCAGGTCGATCAGAATTCCATGTACATCTGGAGGGACCATCCTGACTCCATGAGGTTAAGTAGCCAACGAAAAACGTCACTTTTTTCAGTTTATCTTCAGCCTGTGTTTTAGTAACCTGCCTCATGCCAGAGTGATGTGTGTCACTCTAAATAGTTTTTACACATTATCGATCTGGACCGGCTCTCACTGAAAGCGAGCAGAAACGCGTCATGGCGCTAATTTGAATCTGATTGGTGGAAATGTCACAACAGCGGAACAAGCCGAAAAGCTCAGACATCTTTCTTGTCGACAAATGCACAAAGTTCTTACCTTCTGCGTATTTTTCACTAACAAAATAGCCTGTATTAAAATAGACTGTAAAGTAGTCTGTTGGCGTCACTATGTTTGTTTTGGCTCATTTGGGCACTTTGTCTTTGGAACTCACAAATACTGGAAAGAACTCACCAATATTGAGACAATTCATCTAGCTGGCCAAGGTTAGTTTAGAGCAGCAAGATTAAGTGCAATCGAAACCGCATTTAACAAATTGCAAAGGCAGCAATTTTTTAAGTACCATAATTTCCTTCACAAACATCAAAATATCCTTTCTTATTCTGCAGAAAAAGGTCCTAGTCCCGTAGCTTAGATCTGTAATATGTTCTGAAATGTAATTCTTGTGTTAGTTTGTAAGTTCATAATTATATTTTTGACAACGCATTTTCAATGTGAACACTCTTTAACATTTTTATTCTCTGGTTGAAAAATGTGAAAGTATCATTTATTTTAGTTCAGCCATTGTGCATTGTGTTCTGTAAAAGACATTCAACTCAAAATACTAATTATGCCAAATAAAAGAGGTTTGGGCAGATGATAAACAACAGAAGAAACAACATTCTTCTTGTGTGGTTAATTAATGTCAGGACAGTGGAAGCTAAAGACAACTACAGTGACAGCCACTTTGTCATGTTTAGCCGCTTCACGTCAGAGTAAAAAACCTCAGACCAAATATACAGAGGCCTGAGTGGCTTTACAAGGCGTTTTACGGACTCATTATTTAGGCAAAGGGCTGCTTTATATTTTATGCTTTAAAGGCCTTGTCCACACGTAGCCGGGTATCTGATAAACCGAAGATGTTTTGCTGCGTTTTGACCTGTCATCCACACGAACACGCATCAAAAACGAGTATTCAGGGAAAACTCCGGCCAAAGTGAAGATTTTTGAAAAATCCATTTATGCGTGTTTGTGTGGACAGAGATAACTGGGGTTTTGCGTTTTAAAATGTCACTGTCTGCGCCAAAAAATATGAATCTGCCCTGACGTCAAATGTGCGACCTTTGTTTAGGTGACTGCAAAAGCCAAAGCCAAAGCAGACTATGGATCGGAGTCGTTTCTTGAGAGCTGTGTGTGTGTTGAGAGCAGAATTGACTCCGAGTCTGTCCAGACAAAGGAGCTTGGCGCCATGTTTTCTGTTGTTTAAGTTTAGGCGGAAGTGACGGCGAAGTGAGGGCTCAATGGAAATAACGCCATCTACAGGTTTGGAATGCGTATGAATGTGGTTGAAAACGCAGATGTTCGGTTATGTGTGGAAGGTATTTTTTTCGAAGACGAGGTGGTGTGGATAAAACAATTTTTATAAACAGAGAGGGGAAATGTTCGGTTTTAAAAATACCCGGCTACGTGTGTACATGGCCAAAGTGTGACAATAATACATGATGTAAAATAACAACGGGCTAATACTTGTGATTCATCATATTAAAGAACCTGTATAAGAGCCTTTCCATGTGTTAAGGCAAAAATAGTCGTACAGAGACATACTGTATAAGCACTGCTCTCAAAGTCAAAATACTGTTTGCTGTGTGCTGTCTGCATCTATTTACAGATTTACACTGACTGCAAAAGTGGTATGTACTTAAAGTGTGTTACCTGCAGTTAGAGGTCAGTGTGACAGGTCAGTGTGACAGGACAGAGGTCAGTGTGACAGGGCACATTGGTTTTAATGCCTTTCTGAGACTTGCGGGTCTCTAACTGTACCACACATGCGGTCAGTGTACACCGGGCATGAGGTAAACCTGCGTGAAGTTGGCCCCCGTCAAACGCAAACAAACAAACAATGTCAATCATTTGTGCTTCATTTGTGCCATTTTGTGCTGCAAAAAGGTATGGCAGGCTTTAGTTTTGGAGAGATTAACGATTCTTTTAAAGGTTTTTTAAAGGCTTCCCCTACCTCTTGCCCCTTGAAACTGAGCAAAAAGGGGTAGTGGTTGAAAGCCAGCCCCTATGAAGCACAGGGATAACTGTGATGACTGTCCAAGCGAATGACACGCAGACCATTGGAAAGATCTCAACCCGAGCTTCTCTAAGGGTTAAACCAATGATTTTGCTTTCAATTCCTCGGGTTCCAATATTGAAATAGCAATGGTGTAGCACGGACGTTCGCAATTCATTCACAACTTTTTTTCTATGCAACCGATCACGCAAGACACAAATACTGTGACACTACTCAACATAATACGAGCAATTTTTTCATGTGCATTTTGAAGAAGGAACAATGTTAAACTTAAGACAATACACCAGTTATCACAAATATTAAACCATAAAAAAATGGAGAAAATGCATTTGTGAACTTCTTTGGTCTCTTTGGTCATGGCAGCAGCCATCTTGCCGGTGATTTGCAAGGCATTCTAAGAAATTGCTCATACCCCTCTGTTTGGAGCCTCTGAAAAATCTTGGTTTGGAGGGTTGTATAGTCCTACCCCTTTCCCCAACCCCTCTTCCATAACGGTAAATGGGACACTCCTACCCCTACACATGAACACACAAAACGGAGGGGTAGGGGTAAGGGGTAGAGCCAAGGGGTGTAATGGGCTTCAGCCTTAGAGTCAGTCTGTCCCTAGGAAGCTTAAAAATGCTCTAAAATGGCCCAAATTGGTTTAGTTTGTGCTACAAAAAGTTTCATTTGTGCTATTATGGTTCTTAAGATATTAGCCATTTTATTTTCAGCCAATGGCGTCATCCAGCCCCTCAAAATGTTAAGGGTTTTGTTAAACCCACTGCTGTCGTCTGAGCAGAAATGACGTCACATAATTGCTGCAAAAATAATAATGAATACTTTTAGAAATACTCACACAAATGAAACTCGTCACAGCACAAACAAAATACAACGTTTCGTATAATTTTCTGCCTGATTTGAGGCTATTTAACATTTTGAAGGGCTGGGTGACGTTATCAGTCAAAAATAAAACTGCTGATATCTTAAGAACTATAATAGCAGAAATGAAACTTTTTGCAACACAAAACAGCACAAATGAAACACAAATGATTGACACAAATGATTTTGGGCCATTTTAGAGCATTTTGAAGCTTCCTGGGGGGTTGGCTGACCTCAATGTGCCTATAAAACTAAAGCAGCAGAAAGAAAACTTTTTGCAGCACAAAGCAAGCACAAACAATTGAAATAGTTTTTGTGTAGGTTTCCATCTGATGGGGGTCCAACTTCACGCAGGTGTAAGGTAAACACAATATAACTCTGGAGCACTGCAAACACTTTAAAATGAACTAGTTCTGTTTTGCACATTTTTAAGACAGTAAAAAGCAGGCACAGTGCCTGCATGAATGTTTAGTGTTTTTTGTTTTTTTTCTGAGCAAAAAAGTTAAGTCTCAATCTGCAAAAGGAACTATCTTATGTAAAAGGACCACCTCAAATGTTAACTGCAGCTTCGCTTAATCTTTGTTAATCTGTGTTTGCAAACATACCACAAAAGAGTACAAGAGTGAGGCTTGTACAAATGTCTTTGTCATGTGAAGCTCAGAGCCTCTCCTCCCACTCCTAACTGTAAGAGTCTTAACATTCACACACAGCTTTAGCTCCTGTCTGTGCTAATGGGGAATCACAGAGTCACCAAATGTCCACAGACAACACTATGTTAACATTGCTCCATCAAAAACATGCCTGAAGAGGTTTAAGAAGTCATCCGTGTATGTCTGGGCCCTATTCGAACTCTCTTTATGGAAATCAGCTGGAAAGTCTCCCAGTTGTCTCACTGCTGCTGGACACTTCTTGCCATTTCTTCATTTCCAAGTAACTGCCACACCAGACTGATGTTTCTTGCAGTAGGTAAATCCAAAGGAGTCACTGAGCAGCTGACCACCTTTCCTATTGACACCTTCAATTATCTTGTATGTGTCAACAGAGTCCTCCATGATAACATCTGGTATTTGCTCCTCACCCACAGAATCCTCTTGCATTGGATGCACTGTAGTTATAGTGGTGTTCACATTAAAAGAGACTTCATTGCAGGCACAGCTTGTAGATGAATCAATGCTGTGTTTGGTCTTTAGTAGTGGAGGTGGTGTTTAAAGTAAACTTCTGCAAATGAAGATTATATTGAAATTACATTCTGAAAAAGTGTGTGCCGCTTCGAGAAGATTGGTAAAAATAACATAAACAAGGTCCAACATTTGGTCTCCTTACATTTTCATTTAATTTTATTATGACCTAGAATGCTGAACTCAGTACATCACAGTGCGTAACGCAGCCCAGAGTTCCCTCTCTCCTGGGTACAGCAGTTACCTGTGTGCCGCCCAAGAGAAGGGGCGCCTGGAGAGAGGAGGGGAACGCTCCCGCTGAGAGAATGGGACGCTCACGTTGGGACTTTCAAGCCAGGGGGACGAGCCGGTATTCCCCCTTACGATTAACTGAGATTCTGAGACCCCACAAACCTATGACACCCTTACTCCCACAAAAAACATACAAAAACATGATATAAACTGTACAACAGCAACTTAACAGACCTGATGCGATGTGCACTAGTTTCATTTGCAGGACGTATGCTGATTTTGTTGTGATAACGCTCAGAAGGGGGAGTGACTTAGCATGGAGAAGTCGTTTTTGGTGAATCTAGCATTTTCAAACAGCATTAAATTTTCTCACATTTAATGTTTCTCTCTCTTTTTTATTTTTATATGATAATTATTTATGTTTTGATTTGTTTGTATTGTGACTTTAATATATTTCTTATTCTCTAAAGCACTTTGAATGACTTGTGTACAAATTGTGTAAACTTGCCTCACCTTGCCTAAAAGGTAACATGGTGATCTCTATGTGCTTCGTATTAGCAGTTAATATAAATAGCTCCTTTAAAGAGAAAGGAAGAGAAGTCTGACACAGCTGAATGAAAGCGAGTCTGATCTTATATAGAACAGATGGATCAGCAGATTCTGAGACAGTTCTCGGCACAGCCCACATAGAGGCTTTGGGAAACAGTTTTAAAATAGCTTGGAACAGTTAGTATTCATAATTTATACT
Source organism: Odontamblyopus lacepedii (assembly GCA_034769755.1). Classification (NCBI taxonomy): domain Eukaryota; kingdom Metazoa; phylum Chordata; class Actinopteri; order Gobiiformes; family Gobiidae; genus Odontamblyopus; species Odontamblyopus lacepedii. The sequence goes on from CM068352.1 coordinate 10,747,125, forward strand.
TCAAGTTTAGCATGATATCCATGGTGACCATCTTCTGCCAAACTACAGTGTTTATGAGGCATCTTTCAAGTCGCCCAAAGCATTTTACATTGCATTATTCATTCAGACTTCATATTTTTGTGGTGGTAAAATACTATTGTAGCCATAGTTCCCCTGGCAGCACTTTCACACCTGACAGTATGGGAGAAGCATCTTGCCTAAGGTCGGGCATACACTGTGCGAATTTTGGCCCTTTTTGAGCCGATTTTTAACTTGTGCAGCTGTTTTTGGGATCAGGGAGAGGTTTGGCTCAATCGTGTGTTGTGCTCTGTGTAGGATACATGAGTTAATGAGAACCTCACGACCAGCTCCCGATCGGTCGCAAGAATATCAAACCTGTTGGAAATCCAGTCGCCTCTCATGAAGGTTTCGCACTGTTGAAGTAGTTCCACAAGCTGATTTGCCAGAATCTGCCAAACCGCGCATGCACAGACACAGATGGCACAAATTGCCAAAGCAACATGTTTGTGTTTTGCAGCATTCTCCGCACCTTCTGTGGTTTTGTACTTCTGGGACATAGAACTGCGGTCGTGATGTGGACGTACAGTGTGCGCAGGCAGATCGCATAAGAGCATCGGTTCGTATCGTGTGAGAACATGAATTGTAAGCTGTGAACTTTTAATCAGAATCAGACTCAGAAAGGTTTTATTGTCATATGAGTGAACAGGTTCACAACATTAGGAAATTGCTGCGGTACTTGGAGCGGAATGTAGACAAACACTAAACATGCAACAAATAAAATAGAATAAAATAAAGTAGAAAAGCAAACTATAATATAACAAAAAGCGACACGATCGAAAATATCGCAGAGTCTACGCCCGGCTTAAGGACACAACGACAGAACTTGGGCCGAGCGAGAATCAGTCCTTGGACCTTCGAGTGCTGCTCTAACTCTGAGCCACTGTTGTCACATTATAATCTGGTATACTTAATTTGTGGATTTGCATCTTTTTATATCACATTTACAAGTATGTGTAATCCTTCAGTCGCAGGTTCTATTGCCAAAGAAAATTGGATTCTGGCAAATGGACAAAAGTTTTTTTTGTTGTATTCAGCCTTTCAAAAATAATAGCCCAGTTGCCAGAATTCAATTTTCTTTTGCAATGGCATTTTTTTGTATTAATATTTTTACTTCCAATTGTCATTTCATTTGAGGTTTTTGTGGAATACTTGATTTCACGGAGAATATTTGAAGAGAAATTTGGACTTTTAGCTTTCCCGCATGTGTTCGAAATGGGCTTTTTGGGCATTCAGAATAATACTAGGCTGAAAGCAACAAATAGGGTGCTTGTTTTTGAAGGAGAGGAGATAAAAGTCCTCTGTGGAATCTTTCAGCTCAGTGTGAGGTAGCGCCACTCTCAGCGGCCCCAGCTTGGCTCCTAATGACACATTTGAGGGAGTCATTATGGGCCAAGACCAAAGGAACTCAAAAAGGAATCTCTAATTTTCCAAAAGCATCTCAACTTTCCACCTAGTTATATTCTGTCTGAAATAAAAACATATTCTGATGATCCTTTCCACACAGCCACGATCTGTTTGAGGGAGATTGGGTTTTGGATTGAAACTCAGCCACAGGCGTTTTCTTCTGACACAACATGCAATCATATAGAGAACTGCTGGAATTTATTCAAATGAGATGGATGTTGAAACGTGTAATTATGGTGATCCTTTGCAAAGTTGTATCCATCAAATAGGTCATAAAATATTCAACGGACAATACACAAGGGTTGTAGACCTTTGTTTTTTTTTCTTACTAGTTTCTACATTTTAGATACATACAGAAGACATGAAATATATATTTTTTTCTATATTTAAGTTGTATTAGTAGTTGTAAATAACAAAAAAAAATTCAGCAAAGCAAAGAGTGACTACTTTTAGGATTGGGTTATAATACGATTTTTTTTCCATTGCTACAGAATTCCATACATTTTTATTTAATTTGGTGTTTTCTGTATGTATGTCAAATGTAGAAGGTAAACCTACAGAAAAAAACATTGAATCTGAGGGTGAGTCCATATTTTTGACTGTACCTTGAAAGAAAAGGACCTGGAAGAGTGAACTCATTACAAAACAGTCACTAAGCAATCACTTTGTAAACTGAGTTACAGAATTACCAAGTAGCTTCACTCAAAGTGACAAATCAGAAAATAATTTCAAATCCGATGCAGAGTCACTGTTCAGCCCAGGAACAAGTGCTTTAATAATAAGACAAACAATGGGGGACTATTGGGAGACTAGAATCAGAATATTAATGACAGTGCAGCCCCTCAGTGAGTAACACTGATGTATGAATTCAATATGCACAAAGCAGTCCCACAGCACAGGCTCTGATAAAGCAGATGAAGTTAGATTTGTTTGTTCAGGGCTGTTCAAGTTTCCATGGTAACCCTCGATGTGATGGGAATATCTCAGATCTAATCAAATGGCTGTCTTCTTTCACTGTGCACTGACTTTCTCCTCACAGTGACCCAACATCAACAGAAACTTCAACCTTGTTTTTGTGAAGTACTTCTGCTCTAATTTTATCTCAACATATTGTTATTATTACATTTTATCTCAACATATTGTTAATTATTACAAATTGTATTTTTTTTTATATATAGAACTCAATTTTTCAGAAACTATGTCAAAGGAAAATCTGAAATATCGGTCGATAATTTCTAGTTAGACTTCTGTTAATTCTTAGACATTTGTACTGCAGCCTCCTGGACCCATATTCCTAGATGGTAGTTAAAGGGCACATATTACTCTATTTTCTGATCTATGTTATAGTGTTTTCTCTATTATACCTGTACCTCTGATTATATCTCCATATTTAGAGTTGTGTTTTAAGCATGGCTTAAAGAACCAAGAGTACATTTTAATGTAAGACCTTTAATTACCAGTTACATACAGATAATATTCCTAGGTACTGACCATTTTAATTACAGCATTTTTTGGACTATAAGCTGACATTTTTTTCATGGTTTATACTCAGGAGCAATTTATATATAAAATATATAATTTCACATGTTGGCGGCACGGTGGCTGAGTGGCAACACTCAGGCCTCACAGCAAGAAGATTGTGGGTTCGATCCCCGGGTCGCCCGGGCCTTTCTGTGTGGAGTTTGCATGCACCATGCACCCCTATGAACTAACATCAAGGACCATGACGTCCACCCTCCTGTGGGCTCACCACCTGCAGAGGGGTTCATAGGGGGGGTCAGGTGCTATGAGGATTGGGCAGCAAGCTGCCCCCACGACCCAGCCGGATTAAGCGGGACAAGATGGATGGATGGATGGAATTTCACATGTTGGTTATTCTCACACTGACAGCCACGAGAGGGCGCTCTAGGCTTGTGTACCAGTATCTGCTACTGCACATGTCTCTTCCAGAAAGAGTCACTGACCTGCTGCAAGTAGTGAAATATGCAGCTGAAAACGGTAATCGAGCAGCAGAAAGAAAGTTTGGAGTGAGTGAAACTTGGGTTTGACTTGGGCGAAAAGCGGAGGAAACTCAAAGTGCAATAAAGAAAACAAGAACGCCAATTGTGAGCTAAAAGCTGGATTTAGCTGGAGTTGGTGGAGTTGCTCAGAATTGACACAGAGGATGAAGAATTCAATGAATTTAGTGATTTGTAGTGAAATGGAAGGTTTGGTAAACTTGTTCTGTTGTTTCTGCTCTAGTTTTCTGAATAACTGTTCATATGTAACGTGAACACAACATACACATGTTCAGCTTGTTGTTCTCAGTTCTATTGTTATTACTATAACTTGCCTTTCAAAATGAAAGGTCTGTTCCTGGTGTCTGATTTGATCAAATAAATTTCCCCCCAAAAATGCAACTTACAGTCCAGTGCGACTTATATGTTTTTTTCTTCTTCGTTGTGCATTTTTTGGCTGGTGCAACTTATACTCCAGAGTGGCTTATTGTCTGGAAAATACATCAATATGTTTTGTATCTTTAAATCACAACTACAAATAGACTATTCCTCTGAATACATTGTGCAGTAAAATTGTATTGTTGGTACATTCTTGCTGATTGCCGCTATTTCTTATGGACACAACAATACAAAACACTGCATTTCTATACCTTGGGGCTTTGTTAAAAACAGGGTGAGAAAGATTTGGAGAACAACAAACTGAAATCATATAAAGTTTCCACAACTATGCTTGAAATCAAAGATGAAATGACAAAAGCTTGGCAACCCGTGCCACCACAAACTGGGTAAAATGCAAACTATTTTTGAGTTCTCAACTCAGAAGACAACTTTGGATAAATGGATAAATGAAACAAGTGTGAATTAAAGAAATGATGGCTCAATACATCAGGATAAGAAGAATAATATGTGTCCATTTTTTTCACAGATAGATTTGACATCACTTTATTAATATAAAATGACAGACTCGGCCAGTGACAAATCTCTTGTATAGAAAAAGCAAAGAGTTCCAGTTGAGATGAGTAGCCAAGTGCCGCCTTTTGTTCGGGGGTCAGTATAGAGTCCATTTATCTTTGTGGCTGATTAGGAGTCCTCTCTCTTTCCGCTAAAACGCTTGTGAGGATGATTAGGCGTTCTCTATCCTCTCCCTCTTTCCAGTAAAACACGTGTGTGGATGAATCATGTCAGCTCTTTAAACCCATTCAGCTGTTACACAGAAGTATGAGCCTCATTTTTACATATTTGCACATCTGCCACCCACCTTCTGTTTATAATTCTTTCATAATCTTCTGTTGTCCTCATTTGCCAGTAATTTAATTTGTTCTTCTAAATGAACTTGCGTGGTGGATTTTACCCCAAGGGAGAAAAACTGGTACAACAACAAAGTATTAAAAGTGAACTAAAAGCTCTCAATGTGCATATCCATTTTTATAGATGTATTTAATGATCAACTTTGCCTCACTTTTTTGTATATTTATGAACATTGCAAAAGAAAAAAGAAGATACTGCCAAAGGTTAGGGTTCACTTTTTTTTTGTTAGACTTGGAGGAAGTGCCCAGAGAAAACCTTACCTATCCAGCCAGAACCGCAAGCTTTGACAAAACTTAACAAAAATGAGTGAATCTGGAGCCATATCCCGTCTCCCTTATTTCAGAGGGTGTGATCGACAGGCAAATGGACCAATCAGAGACAAACATGACTGCTTACAATAACAATCAAAGCACCAAACCGTTCCTTATCTTGGTAAAAAAAAAAAAAAAAAAAGTTATATATTTTGTTGTGAAGTCAAGAGATGTGTTCTGCATTTGAGAGACACATGCTACAAATTCAAGATCGTTGGATCGTCTCAAAGTTTTTCACACTCTGTGGTCCAGTCCTTGTTCCCAGAATGTAGAAAAGAGCCATGGGCATGAGGAGAAACACGTGGCAAACAGTGCTACTCACTCAGTAACCATGTCACCAAAAAGCTGTAGCGTATAAATAAAACAACACGTATTTTATAAGCCCATACTTATTGTTATGTAGTTAAAAGAAACAAAAAAACACCTTTATAAATTCAGCTCTGTGGGACATATAGTTTATCCCGGGTAATTTATACCGAACGACGCGTCAAGGGTCATTTTTTGTGAGCAACCTTTTTGTGGAGAGACATACTGCCAGCATGCTAATGAGTCCAGCTTTATAGTATGTTTGATGCTCGTGAAAAGAAATGTGCCGCGTAGAGCAGCGGGTGAAATATTTATAAAGTGATTGATTTCCAGTGGTTCCTGCAGTGTTGGATAAGACATAAAGCTTGTGTTAGACTCTGGAAGGGCTAAAATGGTTTTGGGTCTGAAAACCGTTTGTCTAATTTAAATTAACTAGAAACAAGTATACAGTACATGAACTTTAGAGATAGACCGATATTTGCCCTTTATAGCGAATCTGCTATTGGCTATAAATCTTCAGCAGAAGTCGATATTCTGTTTGCAGCCTAAATATGTATGAGGGGACTGCAAAAATGTGATCATACTGGACTCTACACAGTTTGTGGCAAAAAAAAAAGTTTAAAAAAATACCTCAATCGGGTCTACATATCAGCAAAGGTCAATGGTCATCAGTCCCTTTGGATTCTCAACCAATCGGTATCGGTATTGGCCATGATCCCTCATAGACGTCCATTTAGAAATATCTACGGTAGAGTTTTCAAAGGCAGCGTTCTGCTACAGCGTACTGTGCTCTCAGTAGAGTGGTTTTCCTGTCTCTTCTGGGGATATTGACACTGACTACTAAAAATGGGATTCCACTGTTTTGGTTTCACTACTTTCCAAAATATAAGACTGCTCCTGCTGTTATATAGCAGATAAAAAGGGCATTGAAAATAAACCTATCAAACATTAAAAGCCGAGTGCAAATCAGTAGTGTGTAGTATTTTGTGGCTCCTCTTGTGCAGTCCAGAGCTGTGAGTGCTTTGGGTTTTAAAACAGAATTCCTCTAATGTCACCACACAATATTCCATCCAAAATGCAAAGGAAATTTACGCACAAGGAACTGTTTTCTGCCAATTTTCAGTAATAAAATAAATGTGTAGTCAGACACTTGTATTGTCAAACCAAATCAAAATTAGACGAGTTTTGGCAGTTATAAGATAAGCTACAATGGGGCAATTACAGTGTTTCAACGCAGCAGAAAAACAGGGACATGCAACCAAAACCAAGAAGATCAAGATAAATTATACTATAAAGATTTATAATAGACAAAAACAACACTGAGTCAGCAGCCGACACTATAAGGCTACAAAACTTTGCACAATAAGTGACCCTGACTGTGTTTCTGAACAGTGCAGCGTATGGACAAGAATAAAAAAATATCTGGTAAAAGTAAAATACTTTTTGCCAGTTTAATCTAAACTTTTCGTAAAATTGTATACAATCATGCCAAGTAAGTTTTGATGAAAACTGCAGTCTGACTTGCCAGATGCACTTTAAATCACCAATTTTTCTCTTTTTGTACAATGCCACTTGACAACACAATCCACTATGCTCCAAACAAACTAAACTGGAGTCTGGGCTATTGACAGTGTTATCTGTCAAAGGCACACAGCTTGTTAGTTGTTACCCAGTCCTGCAGCAGATGGACCTGTGAGTATCTCCAGAACATTCTGTGTCAGCTCCAGGAGAAGAGACTTTGTACAAACAGAAACAGCAACTTACCTAAAAGACACAAAAAACAAAGTTCATTATAGATTTATTTTAAATTCCCATTGCGTTCCCTTTCAATTCAATTCAAGTTTATTTATACAGCACATTTAAAGCAGCTTCATCTGACCAAAGTGCTTCACATAAAAAGTCAACAAAACTGAAGAAACGGTTACATATATACAAAAAACTACAATTACTACAACAAAAACACAAAGATAACCTGACTAGTTAGTGCTAAATGGGAGAAAAGGTACGTTTTCAGTCTAGTCTAGTTCCAGTCAAATGAAGTTCATGAGAGAAGTGAAATAAAAACATACGTAGAGCGGGTTACTACAAACATTTTAAGACCAAAAGACGAGGCTCCCTGCAGCAGTTACAGGAAGAGGGCTGACAGTGTTTCAGTGTAAAGTCAGTTGGAAGCAGGAGTTGGAAGCACCCCCATGAACACTGTCCATTTGTACACTGGATATACTTGCACCCCCACACAGTCTTGGGCCTTTTGTTATTCTTTATTTAACCAGAAAACCACTGAATGTGACTTTCAGGGGAGTGCTTTTCCTAGAAAGGAGTTTATTGTACATGTTTTAGTGATTGAAACCAGAGCACTTCAAGAAAACCTACACAAGTACAGGGAGACCATGTTAACTACACACAGAAAGGCCCCAAGTTTCCCGGGAATCAAACCCAGGACCTTTTTGCTGTGAGCCAGGAGCACACACTGTTGTTGCCACATTGGGATGGTGACCATGTTTTTTCTGTTATGATTCATATTAGCACTTTGTAACTGGCTCCACAATAAAAGTAATTGGTTGTAAATAAAGTTAAGTATTATGTTGCTTGCATTGCGTTATCTTACTGGTGATTACACATTCAGTTATAGCAGTAAATATAGGACAGTATTTTCCAGTCGGAGGCACAGATCTATGCAGACTCTCCACAGAGAAGCGCTACACTTAATGCAGTAACCCCCAGAGAATCCCCCAGGAGCAACGAGTGATTTACACAAGGTCAGTCAGCTTCACAAACAACTAAGGCCACCAACACAGAGAGAAGTCTATTAAACCTACACTACCAACACAGCCACTGTCCCACCGGGCTGTCAGTCAGCTCTGCGTCTATCAGGGAACTCTTCAATATAAAAAGCTATAGGATATGACCTCTAGAGGAGACACTCTGAAACAAACGTCTGATGGAACATTTGATGTACTCTGTCAGATGGGAACTGAAATCTGGCTGAGAGTCTTACACAGTTTTCTCTGTCTATTTGCTGGTGGAGATCACTCAGGTCCTTGGGTGGCCGTCCTCTTCCATGTGCAAAATAAAAATGAGTGTCTTTCAATAGAAACAGTCAATGTGCTCCTGTATTCTGCAGAGAAATGGGAAGGTAAGGTTTTATTTATTTATCCTAAGGACCTTCATATAACTTTTTGGAAGTGATGAGAATAATAATCCTATGTTTCGGGATCATCATCATCATCAGTTTTATCTGCCTGTCCCCCACTCTACAGCTGAGGCATGTCTTCATAGCTAGCGATGTCAACATTATTTGGTTAATTCATATTTGTGATTTTTCAATCTCAATATACCGTAAAACACCAAATAACAGCCAGGGCATTTATTTGTTTTAATCACTTAACACATCAGGCATTTATTTGAGAACAGGCGGCAATTTGGGGCAGGCGATTCCTTCCTCACAAAAATCCTGCTGAGCAAAACTTGGAAAATATGGTACTCAAAATCTTTTAACCAGCATGACCATAATTTAGGTGAATTTCTATACAGACGTAGATGAGTTCATTTGAAAATGCAAATTAGACATGTGGTTTTAAGTTTTGTTTCTGCAGAGACATCAGTCCTGCGTCCTGTTGTTGCAGCACAACTTCTGTCTTCCAGCACGAACATTAGACGCAGCATTTATTTCGAACCAGCGGTTATTTCTCAAAATATACACCTGCACCTGGCGTTTAAAGGGAATCCTGCGGTTAATTGGAAGCCAGCTCTCATTTGGTATTTTACAGTAATCGTAAGGACAAAAAAATAATAAGTGTGCCCATTTTAGAAGCACTATTTAATCGTTTCCATTCAAAGAAGTCACGTAAAGTACATTTTATGTGTCTGCTTACTGTATATCACATACATTTTACTTGATTAGTGGCAGAAGACCTTCCAGAGGAAACACTGAGAGAATGAGCAGACCAACCGAAACACCAAAGCAGAGTAGGAGTGAGGCCTTTCCTGTTGTGTTCATCCTCCTGTTAAACTGCACTGAGACCTTTGACTGAGGCACAAAGGCCACTGAGCAGTGCTGTGTTAATGTTGCTGCAGCTAAGTTGAATATCCCTCAGAATCAATAAAGCATCTCTCTCTTATACAGAAAGATTGAATACATAAAGTTGATGACATACTGTACCATGTTAGATAACAGTAATGAAAGAAGAATTCACTGCTGTCAGGCCATTTTTTTCAATAATGCAGAATAATTGTTGACTCGTGGTGTTTATTCTCACAGTAACTATAACATTAAATTTGATATTGGGACAGCTTGTACTAGTAATATTTACAAGACAAAATGCTTGTTTTGTTTCGGCACATCAAAACCGCTGAAATATTGTACATTCAATAATAGAAGATGCAGCAATGTAAAAATGTCTCAAATCCCTGAAGCTATAGCACACAGCAGCAAGTATTTCTGTTGGCACATTATAGATTAACGAGCACTGTTCATTTGTGGGGTTTTGTTACTGATGCAGATTTAGATAACAGCTCAATTAGAGATAGAGTGTCTCGGCAACCATGAGTTGAATGAGCCTCAAGTGGCTCTGACTGTCCCCTGGGCGGGACTGTAATAACTGCACTGACTGCCATGTTACCTACAATAATAAGACAATTCCAATTGTAGAAAAACACTGATTAGGAGCTGTTAAGAAGGAGCACCAAAGATTGCGAAGGGCTTGTAAAGGTACAACTTTCAATGTATTTGAATTGGAAATAGAACTTTAATTTCAATATCTATTCCTGCATTGTAACCTTCTTGGACACGGTAAAAGTTAAAATTTTGATTATCAACAGAATGTTGTCCTGTACTATCTAAAGTATTATTTTCATGTATTGTTTGTATTGATCCTTAATTAATGGTTTCCATGTCTGTGTGCTAAAATCTGAAATGTATAAGACTTTTTATATAGAACCTATATAACTTTATATGACAATAAACACAATTCACAATCTGTGAAACACATCCGTGAGATGAGAGTGTGAGCGGTCAGCAGCAGCAGCAGAAACTCGTACCTCAGATGAGAGATGCAGGAGTGGACCCCCCCCAGGACAGTGGGAGTGAGCGGGTGTGACCAGAAGAGACCCGCAGGTCTGTTGCGGTATGGAGAGCACACACAAAAGAACAGAGAAACGAATGCAGACAAAACTAAAAAGGTGAATGTATATGCACGTGCCAGGCCCCAGGGATGCCTGTGTGTGACACAGGTGCACGGTTTTACTGTTGCCTATTTTTATACAATTTTTTGTAGAAAAATAACAAAAAGTTTCCCACTAGTACAAAGAAAAGGTACCGATAGTAAATATTGACCACCCACAATGATTGTTCCATCTATTATGTAGTAACGCTAAATGAATATAGTATTTATCATGACAGACCTCAGTAAACAGTCTGGTCTTAACAGCTTCCTAAAAGACCCACCATGCTTAATTACATAATAAATCTTTGCATAATTGTTCTCAGTGGAGGACAATAACAATAGCCGCTGTAACACCTTAACACAATAGGGGTCTGAATGAGGTTGCACGCTGCCATATTTCTGTCATGTTTTATTCCACGGTGAGCTCAAATCACGGGGACCTCCCTCTCCAGCCGCCAATGCCAAACAATATAAAAACTCCTTCCCCAGGGATTGTACACACAGAGACTTTTATGAGGCCAATAAGCTGGGTTTGACAGTTCAAATAGATGGTGGGACGTACAGGGAGGAGGACAACAGGACGGTAGTCGACAGGGCTGAACTAGGAGAAAAAGATGCAATATTTGATAACTATGTTTTGTATTGCAATAACAATATTATGTATGATATTTTAGAATACTTTTTTGGCACAAGTTCAGTTAAATTATAATGAAAAGGCACATTTCCTTAATTTACCAAACTGGGTCAAAATTAAAAAAAAAAAAAACAAACAAACAAAAAAACAAAACAAAACCAAGACCATCCTAAGTCTAATGTCTTACCTAATAATGAAAATAATAAACATAATCTACCTTTTAGTCAGTTTTATTTTCCAAAAACTTCTGTAAAATAGAGAACTATGTTTAGTTGCGATATATTTCTTACAAAACTATTGCGTATCTTTCTGTAGCTAAACTAAACGGCTGTCACAAGGCTACATCTGCACAGGGGTTCATGAAAAAACAACTCTTTGCACAAAAAATATCTCTTAAAAATAATAATACTTTTTACACATATACCAAAAATATATATATCAACACCTCAACTCCTTACTCCTCCAAATGCTTATGCTATCTTTTTTTGCTACTTATTTAGAGTTTTATTATTACCACCTACTTTTTACTTTATTATTATAATCTATTGTGACGTGTGAGCTACTGTGTCCAAGTAATTTCCCTCGTGGATCAATAAAGTTTGTCTAAGTCTAACAGAAATAGAATGGTTTTCGACGGATTAATCAGATAGACTAAAGGCCAACAGAGATTGTGAATAAACAAAGATAAATATGAACAGCATTTAGCCGTTCACACACAGAGAACACTCACTCCAGAACTATCTCATAAGTATGCAGCAATAAAATAACCATCTTCCATTGTATAAGATGACACATTTGAGCAATTACGTCCCCTAGTTTCCCCAAACACCATTTCTCTGTCATTTCTTGGATGGATTTTAATGTGCTTCTCTTTGCGGCAATCAGAGGACCGCTGAAGTGCATCCTTGAATTTGAGGAAGACAGATGAAGCCCGTGGAATATTTATAGCGTCTGGTTGGATTGCAAAGGAGAGCTCTTTGGGAATCCCTTATCGTGTCTGGTACAAACTAGCCGCGTTGTTGTATGTATGTTGTTTAATTACTCCTGCAAATGATCGGCAGTGATAAAGAGAACCCATGGTAATGTTTATTGCTTTTTATTACATCAAGAATAGCGTCGTAATTAAATATAGTGAGTAATTATGAGCTTCAGTCAGAGGAGACTCAAGGGTGCAGTCTGAGAAATCCTTCAAAACACTCTTTAGTCTTGATGTTGAAGGTCAAAGAAGCAATCAGCAAATGGTGACAGATTTCCCTTGTAACAATTTATTAGAGTTCCTGAAATGCAAAGGTTAAATGTATTTCTTTATTGCAGAAATGGTCAGCTACCTTCACTGCAGCTGTCCTCCAAAATGTCAAGGGAGGATTGAAGCGGTTATCGTCCAGATTTTCAGTAGTCTTGGGAATCAAAGAGTCTGTCATGATTCGATTTGATCCACGGCTCATGATATATTATCATGATATGGCGACATGAGGTATTCAATATATTGCACGTGATATTCTGTGATACATCTATTTTAATGATCAAAACAGAGTCAAATGTATAGCATAAACTAAATAAATAACAAAAAATACCATGATAACAATACTGTGTCACCAAATTTATATTACGAAATATCAATATTATATTTTTGTACACCTAATTTTCCAGCGGTAGAATGGAGTAAACATCAGGAAAATACTTCTCATAGACCCAAGTTCTGTGGATTTCAAAAGAAAACAGAATGAGGGTTTTTGGGTTAGACACTTCAGACAGCATTATGTGGTCACTGAAGTAATCATAATTTGACCTTCTCTATCCAAATGCCCTCACAGAAACTTCATGCAGAACTGTTCCAGACAAAAACTCATGAAGTGCTTTTTTCAAACTGAAGGTGCTGAAAACTGATTCATGTTTCTTTATCCATAAAAATGAAAAGTGGAAAACATGTGTAATCAACATGAATGTAGAAGAGACTGTGGCAGATGTGACACAGACAAACCTTAATCAATCAATAAAACTTTATTTACCGCAAAGCTAACACATTCATCTTGAGATTATTATTATTATTATTATTATTATTATTATTATTAATAATTATTTATTTATTATTATTTAGTCCAGTAGACAGACAGCATCCAGATCCTGCAGCCAGGGGGCGCTGGAAACAACAGATCCGCTCACCATGCTGGGTGGGGCAAAAAGCTGTGAGGGCGTAGAGAAAGTGTACGGAGGAGGAGAGCCTCCCTGCTCCAGTCTCTCAGGGCGGGTTGACCTGTCGGCCTGGGCCAAAGCCACTGGCTGGGAGAGGCCAATAGATAAGATTTGTCGTTTTGGTTTTGAGTCGTTTCACAGCAGCTCTATTTGTCTCTTGGTCTCAAGGTCTGCTCACCACTCTGTTTAAAGCGTCGCGTCTCTCTAAGATGTTATCAGTACTGTGCTCCAAGGCCAAAGTCCCATCCATTCTTCGATCCATGGCCGCTAACTTTTCAGTGATGTTTTCCAACATGCGTTAAACCTTCCACAACACGGCCCATAGTCACTCAGAGTCATAGTTAATGAGTTCATAGCTTTACCTTCGCTTTCAATCAGACCAGGCAGCCACGTGGGGCACTGAAGAGCTGCCTCATTACTCTCAAGGCCGTATTAAGCCAATTTGGTGCCCCTGGTCACTATAACTCAGAGGTGCCCCGCCCACACACACTCACATAAACAAGGGCATTTCTAAGTAATTTACTAACTACATGAGCCCAGCAAATAAGACGAAAATAATGTACAGCATCCAACTATATAGATATTTTTTGTTTCTCCTGTGTTTAATAAAAAAAAAAATTAAAAAAAAGATACATTTGCACATACTTGGGGACTGACTCAACTGACAGATTGGGGAAGGGGGAATGAATGGTCACAATCTTGATTTGTTCAGTATTACCATTATTATTATTGTTGTTATTATGAAATTAGTGTTAATGACGAGTTATGTATGGCTATTTAACATTTTTAAGTGAATAACATGCACATTTATGAAAAATATTTTAAAAATTTGTGTCATGTGGTGCCCCCTCACTGGTTGTGAATGGCTGGTGCCCTTGGGCCTCATTTCAGCCCTACTTTCTCCTTTCATTCTTCTGTTTGTCAACTATGTATTTCTACAATAAAACCATAAGCACTTGACCTTCCCTAAACACAACTGTAAAATCCCCCACAATCAGTGAGATCAGCAGAAATATCTACAAAGTTGATTCATTTCTTGTACAAAAAAGACATTGCAAAAGTACCTGATTTCTCTTATATCGTTGCATTGTTACAAAAACACATAATAAATTGCAGTAAACATTGCTAAATGATAAACAATGTTGACCACAGAGCTGGTTAGAGCAGAGCCTTGAGTCAGACACAGGCCAGTCCAAGGCTCACTCAGGTCACACACACGTATGCATGCGCACACCTGCACACCTACACACACACCCACCCCTAGAGAGTGTCCTTTTAATACACTTGTTTGTATGTGAGGAGCAAAAGCACTGGGCTAAAGCACGTGACCAGCTTCATACAATTAGCCTATCACTGCAGCCTACTTAACTATGCTTAGTCTGACAGCTCCGTGACAGCACACACACTTAGGACCTGAAATCTCTGTTCATACTGCGTGTGAGTGTGCGTGTGTGTGTGGTTCAGGGAGACTTAAAGACACACTAGGGGTTAGTGTTGCTGTGGAAGCTGTTTGGTGCATACAGATGTACTTGGCTTCTTTAGGTCAACAACAAATGCTCTTCCTGACCTTGGCAGTGCTCCTTTATGACGGGCAGTCCTCTGGTACATGGACACATTGAAAAGTTGATGTATCTTTGCCTCTTGTCAAATGTTGACATGACATGTCTCTGTACACACTATAGGTCTGGGGGTTGGCCTGTTGTATTATATTCAATGTGCATATAAATTGCTGCTTTACTGGTTGTTTGACAGCATAATGGGAATGTGCAACTGGATTTTATAGCTAGACAATATCAAATATTGCACAGACATTTATCCCATCTATAAATGTACTAAAGTCTTTTGTTTTGTTTTCTCTAACACAAAACCATTTGTATTTCTCCTCAGATTTGTCCATTTACGTCCATCAACATCACCATGTTTATTTTGGTTTGTTTGGGCACTTCGACTTTGGCTTCCACCCCAACGTCAGTGCTGCCCTGAGATATTATGGGTATTCATTTCATGCAAGGTAAGACGATGTCAACATTTTGTCCCAAATCCTGAATCTATTTTCTACACAATGAGAAACTGGATAATGCTTGTGCAATTCCTCAGTCATCCAAGAGAATTCCATAGAATATCATGAAGCCCTTTGTCCTGTAGTTTCGGTGAGTAGTTAAGACCCTAGCAAAGGCAAAAGAATCCAGCGCTGCAGTTGTAGCAGATGTATTCAAAAGCGTTAGAGAGGTGGCAAATGTATTAATTTAAATCATTGCTACAGGCACATCCCCTGAGTAATAGCACATATATATTATATACATATTTATATTATATTGCTTTCAGCTTTTAGTGTTGGAGGCTAAAATTTAAATGAGATTGTTAAAAAGAGAAAAGATTGAAGGTTTGGGACAGACTCCAGGGGATCTACAGTTGATCTATGCAGAGACTAAAGGATGAAAGAGAAAATGCACTGTGAGCTGGGGTCTCTTGTTGGTGGTTGGCTCCTGTCGACAGATGGCTGCAGGTGAATGGAGAGGAGTGATTGGGAAGTATGTGAAAGTGGATTTTAGATTACATCTGGTAGAAGAGGCCACACAAATCTCCTGTTTAGACAGAAGCACATACAGGTCAAAGAAGTCTGTCTTGTCAAAGAGAAATGAAGGGCAGTCACCATGTTGGAGGTTAGTGGAGCCTCACAGCTCAGTGTTGTCCTCCTTTAGCCTTTGGTCCTGTTGGATTTGTGTTTGAATAGAACACTCTTAATGGGCCTTTAATGGACCTGAAGCAGCTGAGTGTGTCCGGCTTCACACTTTTATGGAAGAAACAACAGGTCAAAGGTCAAGAGTATCTTAAAGCAACAGTTTCAAATTTCTAAAGGAAATATGGAAAACCATCCATCTTCTTCCACTTATCAGGGTTTGGGGTCACGGGGGCAGCAGTCTAAGTAGGACCTCCCAGATTTGCCTCACCCCAGACACTTCCTCAAGCTCCTCTGAGGGGACCTCAAGGAGTTTACAGGCCAACCAAGACATACTCCCTTCTCCTCCTCAGGGAGGTATATAGGAGGCATCGAGATGCAGAAGCCACCTCAGCTGCTCCTCTCAACATGGAGGAGCAGCGGCTCTACTCCGAAACTCATTTTGACCACTTGTGTCCGTGATCTCGTCTTTTCGGACATTACCCATAGGCCCATAGCTGAGGGTAGAAACATAAGTTAAGGTGGCTTCACTTCTCTAGGTGGGTGGAGCCACTGCCTCAAGTGGAGGAGTTCAAGTATCTCAGGGTCTTGTTCACGAGGGAAGAATAATGGAACTCTGACCTTTAAAATCAATCAAAATGTATAAAAGCCTTCATTAACAGCATTATATATAGTTCCTTCAAACATATTCTATTTAGTTTGAAAATTACAAGCCAAGTACAGAAATGGTAAATAAATGTAAAGAGTTAATTGCTTCCGCTAAAGATGCATGTTTGAGATAATGATCAGAGACAGGGACACAGGTTAAAACACTGTGACTGTCCTGGTCATTAGAGGAGTCATTTCTCTTGTAAAGGAGGTTAATGAGGATTTTACACTTCTTACATTTATGGAGCTGATTTGGTTAAGAGTAGAACCAGTAGTTTTAATGGGCCTCTCTGTTTCACATCCTGCTGATGTGGGAACAGTCTATAGTCCATTCAAACACAGTAGGAGCTGATTTTCATTTTAGATGTCCAAAAACATCATGACATTTCTATTGGCCACATCATGAGATGATGGAGGCAGAATTTCAATTAGAGAAAACGCTTTTTGATCTATCCATCCATCCATCTTCTCCCGCTTAATCCAGCTGGGTCGTGGGGGCAGTTTGCTGCCCAATCCTCACAGCACCTGACCCCCCCTATGAACCCCTCTGCAGGTGGTGAGCCCACAGGAGGGTGGACATTATGGTCCTTGATGTTAGTTCATAGGGGCTTTTTGATCTAATGGGGCGACATTGGCTCAGTGGTTAGAGCAGTGGTACCCCAGCCCAAAGGTCAGAGGATTGATTTCTGCTCAGACCAAAGTTGTGTCCTTAGGCAAGACATTTTGCCCACATTGCCTCGTATGAAAGTGGTGTGTGCATGAATTATTGGTGGTGATCGGAGGGGCCAATGGCATAGATTGGCAGCCTCGTACTGATACAAAATAAAATAAGTTAAATGAAAAAAATAGAACTTTTTGTTTTTATTATGATTGTGGTATAAAATTTAGTATTGTTTAGTATTTAGTATCCCCTGGTATTGTGACAACTAACCCAACATGTGCAGGAGCCTCTGACAGTGCAGACCCGTTATATATATTCATTTTATGTCAACCTTTTAAAAAGAGTGCAACTCAACATTTCATCATCATTTCACAGTTTTAAAAAAAAAAATCACAAATGTAATAAGCATCTTTAAACTTAAACAAAATACTCAGAAACAACATGTGCTTCTTGAAACAGCAGTCAAAGTAATTACCAGAGGATTTAGAGCCGAGCTGGTGCTGAGCTGCTGTAGCCTCAGGAAGACCCCAGTCTGAGTAAAGCTCATTCACACAGGGCTGCAGTCTGCTCCAATCAGACTAAAAATAGTTCAGGGCTCCTCTTAGACATCTGCTGATCATGTGACTGTCATTTTAAAACATATACACCTGCACTTCTGGTATCAGCACAAACAGAGGGAAACTAAACAATTATATTGGCTAGTTTATTGTGGGGAAAAAAAGGGTTGACAACAATTTGTGGTATATTCTGTAATCATCTCTGAAAACAATCACCATTTTACCACAATTATTACTTATCCATAATTGTCTTGTCTAGATCATTGTTGTTTCCACTTACAATATAAACAACATAATATGTGCAATATAAAACATGGAACTTATCAATAAGATTATGCTGGTATAAGGCCACGGTGTAATATAATGGTTAATATCCTTGACATATTTAACTGTTTTTGCCTGGGATTAAGAATACCTCTCCCCATTTTCAGATGTGTGTGATCAACAGGTAGATTAGTGACACACATGGTCCATCTGCATCAAAACAAATATGGCTGTGTGATGGAAATTTATCTTGTGGAAAGATTTCTCTCAGTGTGTCTTTGCGTAAATGAATGTGATTTCCACCTGAGGCCCAGACCAGCCATTAACACGTGTAAAGGCTCAGTGTCCTCAAATTAAAGCAAAAGTGAAACAAAAGTCACTCTGCTTTGATATGTATGTATCTTATATTTCTGTATAAATACTCGAAGCTCAGATGCTCTGGGGGGAGAAGGAGAAGGGGTGACTGGACGGAGGAGACGCAGGAGAGGCTGTTGGTCTGTGGCCAGGGCAGGCCTAGGCCCGGTCCATATCAGCTGTCACAAAAACCTTTGTCTGTATTCCAAAAACTCATCGGGCTTCACAAATGGAATCATTATTTATCATCAAGAGATACATATTTTTTTTCCACAACAGCTGCTTACCAGGAAAAAGAAAAGAAAAAAATATCACAGGGTACAGAAAAACTTGACCAATGACCTCCTTCATTTCACTGACATACACTAGATAAAGAAGTGGATGAGCAGATTGTGACGTCAGCTCGAGTCAAATGAAGCTTCATTTTAGAAATAGGAATTCATTTGCGCATAAAATACCAAAATAAAAACACCAGGATGATGATCAGGGTTAGCTATGTTCATTTATACAGTCTATGGTCACTGCGCAAGTTTGCTTCTGGCTCAAAACGTAAAGAAGAGCGTGGAGACCAGACTGCTGTATAAATCCATCTGTATAAATAGAGAGAGGAACCATTCTGAACATGTCATGCACAAACTGTACTTATGGTGATATTATCGTTAATCACAATTATTTTGACAAACATAAAACTCCTCATGCTTAATGTAATCTTAACCAATCACCAAGGAATACCATCAGTAAGAACAGAAACATGGCATCTATACCACACATCCATAATGGAAAACAAGACTTCTGAAATATTCTTAACTTTTGCTAAACAGGGGCTAGAGAAATTATTCACTTGAACAACACAAACACAAACCCCAGGGCTCATATGTCCTGTGAGCCGTCTCTCTTTTTATCTTCCTATTCTTGCCCCAAAGACTGTTTTTCTACTTTGTTTCAGCGATATTGATCTGCTTACTTCAGCGATCCGAAGGACAGAGGCAGTGATTTGAGAGTCCTTCACCAGTTACACACCGAAAGTAAATATCTCGAGGTGTCTGAGAGGAGTCCGAGTGAGGAATGAAGAGTTTATAAGTTCCAGTCATTCAGATGTGCATTGAGTTTCCTTAAGAGTGATTTTAAGGACAACTTTTCAGAGAAGGAAGTCTCACTCACAGGCCTCTGCTGCGTGGCCAGGTGTTTAACACATTGTGGGGACTACATGGGAACCTGGGACATCATGAAGTTGATCTAACAGCCTCATAGCCTCTCATAGCAAGAAAGTTCTGGATTCAACTGTCAGACTACCAACGTTTTTCTGTGTGGAGTTTGCGCGTTTTTCCCTGTGTCTGGGTCATCCAGTTAAATGAAGCCAACCGAAGCATCAATGCTAGCGATTGTAGGGGAAAATTTGGAGCAAAGTTCCATGTTAGGAATAAGAATTGATTGATTTACTTACAAAAGAGTGAAATATAAACACTATGATCATGTAGAGCAGGTTAATATGAACATTTTAAGACCAAAATGACAGTAGTTACAGCTGTCAGTCAGTCAGTCAGCCCGTGCTCACTTCCTATCTGGAAAGCAGCAAAAACATCCTCCAGTCATGGTGTTCCTGACCAAGCCTTGCTCAAGACCTGGAAATGTGTCCCCAGGCAGCGCTCACTGCTCCTGACAGATTGCACCAGCGGGTTTGAAGGATGGGCCAAATACAGAGGACAAATTTCTCTAAAGGGAAAAAACTGATGAAAGCACTGCTGCCAAACTGCACCATCGGTCCCTCCGACCACCACCAACACTCAGGCACACTCCACTGTCATACTAGGCAATGTGAGTGAAGTGCCTTGCCTAAGAACACAACAACAGTTTTAGTGCCCCTCTGTGGCACCTGATTTTCCCTGTGGTCTCCCATCCAAGTACTACCCAGGTCCGGCCCTGTTTAGCTTATGTAAAATTGACTCATGAGCTTTAAGCCATGTTATAATGTTGTTACCTCATAAACAAACATACCTGGAGTTGTGTTTTGCTTCATTCATACGTGTTTGAGTAATCTGAACAATTCCACAACTGAAATCATCCAAATGATTCGAATGAAGGTATGAGTTTAAAAACACAGTGGAGCACTTCCTCTATTACTACATAACATCACAAGATGGAACAAAGTGTTTTCTGTTTGAGAAAAAAGCCTAAATATGCAGGGCGATAAACATGTGTGAATGAAACAAAACGCAACTCCCGGTACATTTTTGATGAGGAAACAACATTATAACATAGATCAGAAAATAATGTAATGCGCCAATGTCCCCATAAAACACACTCAACAATCTGCTTGTGTGTGTGTTTTCTTCTATTAAACATATCACCAGCTCAAATGTGTTTGCGGGAGAGGTTTTGGCACATATTGTTGACAGTGCTAATTGAAATATTATCATTTAATGCTTCACACAAATGCTCAGACAAGCCTCCAGCAATTACACGCGGATAACAACACCAACTGTGACTGCTCGCCACTACATCCCCCATCTGCTCAAAAGTGGCAACACAACTGGTCACAACCGGATTACATCACAGCAAAATGGACCCATAATATTACATTTAAATACTAAAGCCGGGTGCGGTTAATTTCAGCTTTGTTCTTGTTCAGTTCAAGCGAGCAATTTACTAACCAACTGTGCAAGGTAGATCAGTCTATTCACGTTATGATTTCACATTCAGAGCAAGAGTTCAGCTAACAATACAGCTTAACAAATAATAGGGCTGGCATTGTATTGTGTGAAAAGTCTCAGTGCAGTAGCTAAACAACTATATAGACCATGATCCTTTGCTCAGTGTCTTTGCAGAAAACATGAAGAAATGTCATTATTAAAGAGCCTAAATTATGACATTTTCTGATCAATGTTATGTTGTTTCCTCATCACAAACTAACATGGAGGTGTGTTGTGCTTAGTTCTTCTATTTTCCAGAAAAAAAATCTGTTCCACCTTGTGATGTCATGTAGAAATACAGGGAATGTTCCATTGTGTTTTCAAACCATCCACCGTCACTAGACTCATTGGGCTCATTTCAGACCTGGAATTGCCCATCTCTGGTAAAAAGTAGATGTTAACTTGAAAACTACCACTTCATGACATCACAAGGTGGAACAGAACAGAGCATTTTGAGCTTTGGAGATGTAGGCAGACACGTGTGAAAGAAACAAAATTGAAACACAACTCCAGGTATGTTTTAGATGAGGTGACACGAACCTCACCATAATCAATTTAGTGTAATATGAGACCTTTAAGCACTTTTCTATCTCAGCTCTTTTGACATTTGGGCATTTTAAAAGGGAAAAGTAGCATGTCTACAATGGTAATAGTATTGTGCTTTATTGTATTATAATAGGGATGTAATAATGTCCAAATATATAATACTACAGTAGCAGATAGGTTCACTACATCATCTGTGGCCAAAAAAACAGATCATTATAACACAAACACTATAATATCTCTTTGACAGTGGGGTCAGTATTTGCTTTCTTGTCGGAAACACAAGCACTAGACTAATTAGCGTGAGGTGGTGAGGGAGTGCACAAGACTCTGAGGATTTATTCTTATTCTGAATGCATTCTCTTGTTGACTGGGGTTAACGGTTAATCCAATATGGTACAGGCGCATGGTATAAGACACAATGTAATTTCCTCACATAATTCCATTACTGTTGTCTGCTTATCTCAGTATCATCAGACATCCTACAGTGTTATTTCAGTGTTGTAATTGCTTTTTTTCTGCTGCTGAGATATCAAAGCTGTGTAATTTTGCTCTCTGCAGTTTGGAAAAGCAAGAGGAGAAAAGATAGGAAGGAAAACAAGGATTTGTTTAGGATTACGCTTGTTTGGGATCCAGAACACACACTTCTCCAGTACTTGAAAATGCGAGTCTGGTTACAGGTGAATACAGTCGCCCTGATGTTTTGCAGATTTTTTTAGGTGCAATTTTGCAAGCTTTTGTTCTTTTTTACAGCGTATGAATGCGCATTGTGTTCTACGCCCTGATTGGTTGTTCTGCATAATCGAAGGTGGCATGTCTGTTTAGAAGAAGAAAAAACAGCACTAACAACTACCCATAACTATGTTCTTCACTCGGAAAAACACACTTGCACCAAGGCATTCAGTGGAAAAAGACACAGTGTTTCCCACACATGGACCATTATTTATGTTGTTGTTTTACATGTTGTTGTTTTGCACTGTGGCGCCTGCCTGAGAAAAGTGTATAAAGTATGTGGTTAGGGGTTTTACGGTCTTAAAACATATACAATCATTGTAAAAAATAAAGCTGACTACTTCGAGGAATTTGCCTATTGCGGGTTATTTTTAGAACGTAACCCCCACGATAAACGAGGGACCACTGAATCCCAAATATGATTGACAGGTGGATTAGCCAATCAGGGATGTCTGCATGGAAACAAATATGGCTTCTCATGAGAAAAAAAATGTATTAGGAGACTGTCAGGGACCAAACAGAGAAAACAAGAGACAAGGTATAAAAAGGAGTTTAAATTGAATAAAGTCCAAAGTAATTTAACACAAGCAAACCATCAACAAAAAAACTGGCCCCAAAAAGAGGAAACTTAGTCAACTGAACACAACCAAAAAAAAAAAAAAAAAAACAGACAGGGGACAGGTTTTCTTAAATAGCCCAGGAGCCAACTAACTGAACACAAAACTTAAACTACTAACTTATTTAAAGCAACACAAAAACAAATCATTATCCTGCGGAAAATAAACACTAATAAACATTAACGAAACTAATTTAACAAAACAAACTAAATAGTGCTCCCCCCTTGGCTCAGCAATGGTCTGGTCCGGGTGACTCACACCGAAAAAAGGAAAAAAACACAAGTGTAAGTAAATTAAACTATGGTGTATAAATGAAAATGTAAATATAAACTTAATAAAATACTAACACTGGAGTGGTGGCAGAGGTATCCACCACAGAGACTGAAAAACATTGCATAATTCTCCTCTATCAACGAGAGAAGTTTGTTCTAAATGATGGGTGACTGAGCACCTTCGTTTCACTGCAACAAATTTGTCTGCAACACCTTGAGATTAAGCGACATTATAGAACAGAGCTGCTCCTGCGATGCTAGTCTCTGTATATACTTACATTTAAATACCAAACTGTTTAATATTCCTCACATATTCCTTGTTGGTCAGATTAATTACTACTTTTTAAAACTATACAGAAGTTGACAGCAGGGTGATGCTTGGCAGTGATAAGCCGGAGCTGCGGTGCTCGCGTTAATTAGACGACTTTATCTAATTTTCGGCGTGTGTCTTTTCCTTCAGAAGTTGTAAAAAATTGATGTTTGATGCTGTAAAGTGTTTTATATTTATCCCTCAGAGCTGTAAACCTTCCGTAGTCCATCACGAGTCATTCCTCGAGCTCCTGGATGTGACGCACAGTATTTACGAGACAGTTTTAAGACAACGTGTTCTGAAAGTAAGTCCTAAAAAGCCCGGAGACACTTCGTTGACGCTGAAGCATTAGATCCAATTTAATTTGAGCTTAATGCTTAATGACGGGCGTTTGACACACGTGACTGTGCTGGTGTAGATTATCCAACCATTACATAAACCTCTTTAATTTATCAATATATAGCCAGATGAAGTGGCATTCATTTTTAGAATTATTAATAATGGTAGCTTTATAATCAATTCCTGCCAACATTTTACAGGTTAAACATACAACACACAGAGCTGGTCCATAATAAGATGATTTGAAATATGCGACAATTTCACCATATGCATTTTTAGTGCAATTTACCAGTCATATCTCTCGACTTTGTTTGACAACTTTGATGTTCCAGCGCTGTACACAGGTGGTACTATCTGTGTGTCATTGTGAACCATCTGCCCTGGCCCTGCTCAGTCTGCTCCCGGGTTTATGTGGGCCGCTCACTGAGACATGACACACACATTTATAACACTAACAGCTCTTGTCTCTTTTGCCTGGTGATTCCTGCAGAACAGCTGGAGTCCTGTGATAAGACAAGAACACATTCAATGGCAGCATCAACGTCTTTAACTGAAAGAGGCGTAAAGGCCGGACGCTACCCCCATGTCTCTGCTCAACATGTCAGGACTGCTTTTCTTGTGGGATTTAAAAAAGCACACATTACTACTACTACGACCACAACTACATCTACTACCACTATCACCACCACCACTACTATTACTACTACTACTACTACTATCACCACCACTACTATTACTACTACCACTACGACTACTGCAACTACTAACACTACCACCACCACTACTACCACCACCACTACTATTACTACAACCACTATCACTACTACTACCACTATCACCACCACTACCACCACCACTACTACTACTACTAGTACTACTACCACTATCACCACCACTACTACCACTATCACCACCACCACCACTACTATTACTACTACTATCACCACCACTACTATTACTACTACTACTACTGCAACCACTATTACTACTACCACCACCATTATTACTACTACCACCACCACTACTACTACCACCACTACTACTATTACTACTACCACCACCACTACTATTACTACTACCACCACCACTACTATTACTACTACCACTACAACTACTAACACTACCACCACCACTATTACTACCACCACCACCACCACTACTATTACTACTACCACCACCACTATTACTACTACCACCACCACTACTACTATTACCACCACCACCACCACTACTAGTACTACCACCACCACCACTACTATTACTACTACCACCACCACCACTACCACTACTACTACTACCACTACTACTAGTACTACTACCACCACCACTACTACTACTACCACCACCACTACTACTACCACCACCACTACTCTACTAGTACTACTACTACCATTACTGCTACTACTACAGCAACACATGGACCAAAGATGGCGTATGTATTGATCTAAGGCTAAGGTCAACTCTATCTACACAACCAGTCAAAAGTTTTGACACACTTTTTCATTTATGTCCATCCATCCATCTTCTTTCACTTCTCCGGTGCCAGGGCAGAGACTGAGACTTCCCTCACCTTAGACACTTTCTCCAGCTCCACTAGGGGGACCCCGAGGCATTCCCAGGCCAAAAAAAATCAACTTAAAATAACTCATAGCATGTTTTAGATAGAAGATTGAAGCGATTGCTATCCTTTGCTTTGAACCCTGGTGTGCACATTTGTCATTCAATGACACTGACAAGATACACAAACATTTCAGGAGGCTCCATCAAGAAGTTTATTGGCAGAAATCCAAGGGTTTACAAGGCTATCAACAAAGAAAAGTGTGGCTACTTTGAGGATTGGAATATATAAAAATATTTTTGTTGAGTTATTAACTTTCTTTGAAGAGATGTGACTGGCAAATGCCCATTTAAGGATTGCAATCTAAAACTCAAATGCCCTTTCAACAGTCTCAAGTCATTTATCGCATAATCATAAGTCACAGTAATTTCTACATTTTGGCACATGTGTTACATATCAACAGCATTTAGAGAACAATGCACAGACATGTTCTGAGGACACCAGTCATGTAGAGCTTTGGTCTGATCAACCGCCTCATACAGAGAGCGCTGTTTCTTTAAGCACTCATGAACCAGAATCTGAGCCCGTTACTGATATGGAACTAGAGCACAAGCCTGCGTCACTGAAGTGCAACTCAGGACTTGGATACGGGATTGTTATGGCCCCTGGCATTCAGTTCCTCTCATCTTGTGGTGTGTGTAACTTTTTTCACACATGTAAATCTGCTGGGGGAACTCTCACGTGTAATTGGTGCTTTCAGTGCCCTGATTGGCCCAGGTCGCCTGCTGCTCTCCTGTCATTGGTTGGTGCAGCGCCTTAACCCCTGGCCAGTCCAGTCCACCTGCTGCAGCCACCGCTGGATTTCAGGACTGCTCCTCTGCCACGCTGGGCTGCCGGCCTTTGTGGACAGTGTGCCATTTTGTCTGTGTGACGTATTTAGTTTGTTAGTCTAACTTTGTGTGATTGAGACACACTCTCTCTTGTGTCTCTCCTTTTGTCACTTGATTCTGCTTATAGGTTTATGTGACTCCTGTTTATTTTAGGACACTCAGTTTGGTTTTGTTATTCGTCCCTTATTTTGTCATTTGTTTTTAATAGGCTTATGTCACTAGTTTTTTGAGACACCAAAACTTGGATCTGTTAAGTATGGGTCGTTTTTTTTTATTTTGGATATTTTGTAGATACATTTATGTACATATTTAAGATCCTTTTTGTTTAATTTGACTTTATATTCTTGTTAATTGAATGGTATACCTAAAGAAGTAACTAACATTTCTGTTCCTTCCCTGACACTAGCAGAGCTGGGTCATAGAAGATCTGGCTGAATTGATATCAAGTCTTAAAACAAATCCCCTTTATACAGTCATTACAGACAAAAAGCACACTACCAACTGAACACAGAGGAATATTTATTTTAAAGAGCATGTCCCAGTGTTACAAGGTCTTGAAATCTTACTGAATAGAGCCAATATCAGTGGCTTTTTGTTGACGATGACTTTCCAGGCTAGTAAAAGTCTACTCGAAGTGGACACTATTATAAAGCGAACCAACTGTTAGGTGCCCACAGCGAGTACATTTTTGTATCTCTCTACATTAAATGAGTTTGAGGCTTGTAATCCTCTTGGCAGTTCCAACAAAATCCACAAGATAACAGCTGTTTACTGGACAATTCTAAATCTGTCTGCCAAATTGCGACACTTGCAATAGAAATAGCAAGGATATAAAACAGTATATGCTGCATCCTGTTTTCGCCAAAGTCCACCCACATTTGAACGGCAGGGTTTATACTGTGTATGTGCTGACAATCTGGGGGCTTGCTGGCTCTCAGGAAAGTTTTCAAGCTGCAAACCTATGTACTGTTTGTCAAGTAAGCAAAAATGATACAAACAAACAAAAGAGGCTTATTTTTTCCAACTTTGAACCATTGACCTGCATAAGACCATTACAAATTAAATGAGAAATCACTTGGAGCAAACTTGTTGTCCAAAAAGTCTGTTGAGTAACGCTTTTCTTTCACCCAGTAACTACAATTTTCTGAAACCACACTATGCTATTTAGAAAGCAAGATTTTAGAACTTTTCAAGAGACATTCCCAAACCTCAAGTTGGAACCGAAACATCTCCACGTGGAACATTATTCGCACTTGATTCGCTGTTTTGCGACATTGGCTGAGCTTTGGACCATAAGGGTTGAGGCAAAGCATTGTTATTTTAAAAATGTGACCTGTAATTTTAAAAACATCAACTGATAATGGCTCATTATCTCAACGACCCAAGACTCTTTTCTTCACCATTGTTAGAGCAAAAAGTAAAGAATGTGAGAGCATGTTCATTAAAAAGCTCCAGCAGAAGACTCATACCGGCACAAAAAAGGTTCCGTTTCTTGCCTCTGATGTAGACAGATTGAATTTACTTAGAGACGGCATGATTTTGTCCAAATACTCTCTGCTGTTATGAATATCAACAAGGTGTCCGTTCTTTGTATAAGGCTTCCCTCATGGTATATTAAGCACTATAAATGCTATGATGAGGTTTATGCAAAAAGTGTAACTGAAGTTCTAGAGACAAAACCTCAATGACCTTCCCCACTCCCACTTCATGTAGTTGGAGGAATGAACATGGCTCCAGTTATTATTAGTGATTAATGTAGGAGACACCGTTTAAATTTCACTTCTACTTTTTTCTTTTAAGTGCAGCTCGGAGCTTCAGTCGAGCTGTTAATCATTTTTCATTTCCAGCTTATTTTTAAGAATGTTTTTCTTGTTCAGTTCGAATATGTGAATTTGGCAACGAACTCCGCAATCTAACTTCAATAACTGAACTTCCGACTGATGAAGTGGTACTACGTATTATTCAGAAGTCGGCTGATGTAGAAGTGTCCTCCTTGAACACTGCCAGATTGTGCTCTGTGACTTCTGTGAAGATACAGTGGCTAACAGACAGCGTGAAAGTTTATTATGGCCGTCTGTATTTGTGATTCTACAGTTTTCATATGACGTGTGGCTAGGCCTTGAAAATGCAAACAAAGACTACACAGATGATGGAAAACTATGAAGATCGATATCTTTGATGAATAAGCTCAGGCAATATTCGCAGACCAGACATACCAACCAACTGCAAAGGAGCTTGAGGCTGCGGCTATTACACTTGTCAAGAAGCACCACATCTCAGTGATTCAGGACCAGGAAAAGGACATAGCAGCTGGACTGTCTGATAAAAGATGGGGAACTATCGCCATAAACTTAGTATTACCTGCTTGTCTTTCAATTCACAGCCACTTCAGAATATCCGGCTGAACAGATTGTAGACATATAAAGAAAGCAAAGAGATGCCATGTACATTTTTTGCCAGTTTCACAAAGTTACTATTCTAACAAAATCGAAGTTTGTACACATTCATGAACATTCACACATTTTCATACATTTGTATTCATTCATACAGTTAATTTCTGCATATGATTTGGCACAGCAAAACCTTAAAGGATGAATAAACTCTCTATCGTTTTTTTATTATTAAGTTGATTCAACTTTTTATTTTTAACTTCAAACATTATTCTATTATTGAAACATAGCGTGATGGTTAGTGGCCACTGCTTAACTGTGTGCAGAACACTGACTGTGGTTATATATTTGAACTGAAGAGGTGAATCGGAGTGTGTGTACATTTATTTATTTACTTGTATTAAGGGCTTTTGTGTGTGTGAATGGTCACTGCTGTATGTGGCTTTTAATTGCTCCTGGGACAAATATAAAGTTTGAATTGAAATGAGAGCATTAAATTCTGACTCTATGGCATTTACAGCCTTTATTGTACTAATAAAACCTGCCCACAGCAGCTCTGGGCAATTATTTGTTTATTTATTATTGAAACCCTCATTAGCTTCTACCATTACAAATCTACCTGGGCTCCCACTTGAAGGTTTAGCATTAATACACATTAAGACAGTATCATCAGACTGGTAAGAGTAATAATGAAGAGGTGAAAAGTTCTACACAACATGACTATGATACTGAATTTAAATACTACATAGTATAAATAGTACAAAAATAGTTCATGTAGACTTCAAAGCCTTAAGAATATTCCACAACTCTCTTAGCTTCTCATTCATCCATATTCAGGTACAAAAACTATCTAAATTTGTATACTGAGAATTTGTACACATCACTGGAAACTCTCCATTTTTTATTTATTGCCATATTATGCTGTTGCTTTTATTTGCCTTGACCTGTTTTATTGTTTATAGGACTACTCTCTTGGATCTAACCACTGTGGACTGAAGCAGATCGAGTGATATGCAAATGACCCAAACTCTTTTCATCCGCTGTCAACAGAATGAACTCGGACAAATTAATGGAACCGTTTCAGTGGATTTCAGAGGTGACTCTCTCTGACATCAAACACAGTTATCATATTTATTTATTTATTTATGGAGTACTTGTTACCACTATAAAAACTGAATTGGTTGGAAAAAAAAAAACTAGAAATGAAAGTTCAATCCAGAGTAATAAAGGTGTCAGGGAGCTGTGAGGAAGCGGAGTCTGAATCACCAGGAGGTTCACTCATTAGAACATGAATAAAATAACAGCACCAATTTCCTTAAGTCTTTTAGTTTCCTGAATTCAAAGATGGAATAAATTGCTAAAAAATAAAAAGCTTTGGTTTTGAAGCATGAATTGGAAGAAATGAAACAAGCTGGATACTCAACAAAAAGATACTTTAAAAATGACTGTTTGGAACAACTGGTCTAATAATCATAGTGGTATAAATCAATCCTGAAAGAAGATTAAAAGAATAATAATATAAATGTACAGGAATTCCTCAGTCAGTCCTTACATTCATCCATCCATCCATCTTCTTCCGCTTATCCGGGGCCGGGTCGCGGGGGCAGCAGTCTAAGCAGGGGCTCCCAAGCTTCCTTCTCCCCAGCCACTTCCTCCAGCTCCTCCGGACAGACCCCGAGGCGTTCCCAGGCCAGCCGAGAGACATAGTCTCTCCAGCGTGTCCTGGGTCTTCCCCGGGGCCTCCTACCGGTGGGACATGCCTGGAACACCTCCCGAGGGAGGCGTCCAGGAGGCATCCAGACCAGATGCTCGAGCCCGAGCCAGATGACCGAGCTCCTCACCCTATCTCTAAGGGAGCGCCCGGCCACTCTACGGAGGAAACTCATTTCGGCCGCTTGTATCCGCGATCTCGTTCTTTCGGTCATTACCCAGAGCTCATGACCATAGGTAAATCGAGAGCTTCGCCTTTCGGCTCAGCTCCCTCTTCATCACAACGGTCCGATACAGCGACCGCATCACTGCCGACGCCGCACCGCCTGTCAATCTCACGCTCCATCCTCCCCTCACTCGTGAACAAGACCCCGAGATACTTGAACTCCTCCACTTGAGGCAGAGACTCCCCACCCACCCAGAGAGGGTAATCCACCTTTTTCCGGTCGAGAACCATGGCCTCGGATTTGGAACAGCTAATTCTCATCCCGGCCGCTTCACACTCGGCTGCAAACCGCCCCAGTGCACGCTGCAGGTCCTGGTTCGATGAAGCCAACAGGACAACATCGTCTGCAAAAAGCAGAGATGAAATCATGTGGTCCCCAAACTGGACCCCCTCTGGCCCCTGACTGCGCCTAGAAATTCTGTCCATAAATACAATGAACAGAACCGGTGACAAAGGGCAGCCCTGGCGGACTCCAACATGCACCGGGAACAAGTCTGACTTACTGCCAGCAATGCGATCACAGCTCCTGCTCCAGTCATACAGGGACCGGACAGCCCTTAGCAAAAGGCCCCGGACCCCATACTCCCGGAGCACCTCCCACAGGGCACCACGAGGGACACGGTCGAATGCCTTCTCCAGGTCCACAAAGCACATGTGGACTGGTTGGGCAAACTCCCATGAACCCTCGAACACCCGATGGAGGGTGTAGAGCTGGTCCAGTGTTCCACGACCAGGCCGAAAACCACACTGCTCCTCTTGGATCCGAGGTTCGACTATCGGCCGGACTCTCCTCTCCAGTACCCTGGCATAGACTTTACCGGGGAGGCTGAGGAGTGTGATTCCCCTGTAGTTGGAACACACCCTCCGGTCCCCCTTCTTATACAGAGGGACCACCACCCCGGTCTGCCAGTCCAGAGGTACTGTTCCCGACCGCCATGCGATGCTGCAGAGGCGTGTCAGCCAAGACAGCCCCACAACACCCAGAGACTTAAGGTACCCAGGATGGATCTCATCCACCCCCGGAGCCTTGCCACCGAGGAGCTTTCCAACCACCTCAGTGATTTCGGCCAGGGTGATGGAGGATGAGTCCGCCTCTGGGTCCCCAGCCTCAGCCTCCTCTTCGGAGGACGTGACGGTGGGATTGAGGAGCTCCCCAAAGTATTCCTTCCACCGCCCGACAACATCCCCAGTCGAGGTCAGCAGCTCTCCCCGCGCACTGTAAACAGTGTTGGTGAAGGGCCGCTTTCCCCTCCTGAGGCGCCGGACGGTTTGTCAGAATTTCCTTGGGGCCGTCCGATAGTCCTCCTCCATGGCCTCCCCGAACTCCTCCCAGACCAGAGTTTTTGCCTCTGCAACCGCCCGGGCTGCAGCACGCTTGGCCCGCCGGTACCTGTCAGCTGCCTCAGGAGTCCCCCGAGCCAGCAAGGCCCAGTAGGGCTCCTTCTTCAGCTTGACGGCATCCCTTACTTCCAGTGTCCACCACCGGGTTCAGGGATTGCCGCCGCGACAGGCACCACAGACCTTACGGCCACAGCTACGAATGGCCGCATCGACAATGGAGGCCGAGAACGAAGCCCACTCGGGCTCCATGTCCCCAGCATCCCCCGGGATCTGGGAGAAGCTCTCCCGGAGGTGTGAGTTGAAGGCCGCACCGACAGAAGGTTCCGCCAGACGTTCCCAACAGACCTTCACGATACGCTTGGGCCTGCCAGGTCTTTCCGGCTTCCTCCTCTGCCAGTGGACCCAACTCACCACCAGGTGGTGATCAGTTGACAGCTCTGCCCCTCTCTTCACCCGAGTGTCCAAGACACACGGCTGGAGGTCAGATGACACGACAACAAAGTCGATCATCGACCTCCAGCCTAGGGAGTCCTGGTGCCACGTGCACCGATGGACCCCCTTGTGCTCGAACATGGTGTTCGTTATGGACAAACTGTGACTAGCACAGAAGTCCAATAACAGATCACAAGTAAAACTGCCAGTCTAACTCTATCCAATATACAAACAATATAAACCGATACATATAATTATATTTTGACATTTAAGTGCGACAATTACGTTAGATCGGGCCTACACTTTGACAGCTTGGCGCTATGTTTTGTGAGAAAAATGTCTGTGTTTATATATAATAAACCTTCAAAATAAAATATGGTATAGTTCACGGATCAGACAAAGTAGCTGCCAGAGCCTGATTGCAATTTGTTCCAGCTCAAATTAAGCCTGTCGGTAATTAAGGATACACAGATTTTTATTTATTTTATTTTATTTTTTTCAGTTCCAATACCAAATTCAATACTATAGCTTGAAGTATCTGCACTTGTATCGGTTTATATAGGGTATCGGCAGAGACGGAAAACACCATTTATTTCCTTTAAACAAAACTAAAATAAGACGTAATTGAGTTGTCATTTATGTCTCCAGTAACTACAGGACAGCTTTTGTATAAATACAATTTCTAACACATGAGAGTTTGTGACAACCAGTGAACAGTCTTATTATACATCCATTTCTTGCCCCTAGAATCATATTGCCAGCAACAATATTTGGAAGACGATATTCAATATTTATTCTGATCTCGATGTCCTGTCTACTGGGGGTGTAAGAAAAAAATGATCCAGTAATATATTGTGATACTTTATTTCGTGAATCTTGTATCAATTCGAAATGTGTCTGGATGGATTTTTGTTTCATGTTTTTCAGCAAAAATCCATAAGTTCCGCTGACTGTTCTTGTCATTTAAAAAGTAAATAAACTGCATTTCTTTTTTTTCTCCTGGAAGTGTACCTGACCATAATATTACATATAATTATTGATAAATCACAATATGTGGTCCTTTGTTTTTGTATCGGGATATATCATGATCTATGGGTCAATGACATGACACTGTCCAACTACAATTTCCTCCGTTAAAAGGTTCAAATTTCATAATAGTTCTCCACATTTCTGTAGTACCTCTGGCCTCCATGGAACCAAATCATTTTTTTTTTTTTTTAGAAATCATGAGTTACTCTGCATGTTTTTTGTACTTAAAGTGTTAAAATGTCATGTGGTGCGACCGTGCATCATGTGGTGTGACTAATAATAAAAAGTAATTCTATGGCTGGAGTTTTAATAACAGACAAAGTCGACTTGGGTGAATGGGATTCTTTAGGCATTTTTCTTCATTTGATGCATTTTCCAGGGCAGTAGTTTGTTCATTAAACACAAGCAGGTGACTGTCATATTGGACAGCAAAAGAAAATATCAATATGCATAAAAAATCCTAAGAAATGCCAACAGTTTGTTTCTATACACTTCCTATTACCCAGAACTTAGATTAATATCCCAACCATGTTTTAGAAAATAAAACAATTTTAAGGTTATTCTTGGTGGCACCACATGACATTTTACACTAAAAATGCTTAATATAAATGTTAAACATTGATTTATGCACCTGACACTGTAAATATTTGAAAAAGTTTAATAGAAACTAATATTTTTGGATATTTTAAAATTTTCCTGATTTTTTTTCTTTTTTGAAAATCCTTATACGTCATTGACTCCTATTGACTTGTGACAGGCATTGTGATGTGCATCGTATCGCTAGATTCAAGGCAATGCACATCCCTACAATCTATGATGCTAGGCCAACAAATCACAAGTTAGCAACTCTTTAATGCTGAAGTATTAACCTCCTTCCTCCAACCTGTAGCTCGAGACCTACCAGTAACTCTAAATCCCCTTCCAAGTAGCTCGCCAAAGAAATTCTAAATTATATGTATTGTGCTTAATAACTAAAATCTGACGAATTACCATTGTAAATGTGTCTTTTTCATGCCTGACTTGCGCACTGATAAATGGATAATGGCTTATGTTTAATAGGCATCTAACTGTGCCCTGTCTAAGGCTTTCTATGGCTCTTTTACTTCCTCAATTTCTTGTGATTGCTAAAATGAGTAGCTCTCTGGCATTTTCGCTTCACAAATGTAGCTCACCAGAGGAAAAAGGTCGGAGACTCCCGTTATAGAAATATGTTCCATTAACCCTTTTTTCCCCTTTATTGTAAGAGACAGACAGAAAATATTAGTCGTTGCTTCACTGAGCGCAATAAAAAGCCGTGAAGGGAAGAGGTGAGAGTGACAGTCTTTGATTTTTGTTCAGACCGACTGGAGCCACGAGGAAACAGCTCAGTCACGGCTCTGGTCAGACGGTCAGCAGGACGCCGGCTCACAGATATCAAAAACACAGAGAGGAGCAGATGAGGGAGTCGACATTCTCAACTGGAGCCATGTCCCAGCCTGCTTTGCTCTGCTCCTACTCCTGTCACCAAACAACCACACAAGAGGCTGGAGAATGCCAAACTGTGGGCGGGACAGAAGCACACGCAGGACGAACTTAACAGAATAAAAACACAAAAGGAGAACATTTTACAGTTTCCTTGCTACAATTCACCAAAAAACAGAGCCCGGAATCAAAACAGACAAAAAGGTCAATTAGATTTCCAAACCAAAGAGGCAAAGATGCTGGTAACAAGAGAAGGATCACTTTAGGTTTAGAGGTTTGATGTGTTTCTAGCAACGTACATTCTGAGATAATGTAGGTTTTTTTTTCATTGCTGTCTGTCCTTTCAAAATACCAGATTTTGGGCATTATTTAATGTTTTGTCCTTCAATTTATAAATCAGATACTCCCAAAAGTCACTCTTACTTGAGCAGTAGATATCCCAAACACTTTTTTACTCTTACTTGACTAACTTATGGTATTGAGATTAGTGATTTACTTGTAATTCCTCAAAACCCTATACTCTCTGACCATTTTTTAATAACCTTTCAATTCGTACTAAAAGACTATCCAGCTCAGCAGGAGAAAACTATAATGAAAAGAACAATATCAGAAAAATCGGTAGCCGAGTTCAAAGAAATAATCGAGCCAGTATTAAATGATATGCCATGTGACATTGAGAACAACTTTAATCCAATTATCATGGATCAGTTTGTGGATAGGACAATGCTCACCTTAAAATCTGCTCTCGATGTTGCAGCTCCGCTAAAACAGAAAAGCATTAAACCAAGACCTCCGGCTCCTTGGTATACTCCAGAATTGCGATCACTCAAACAACACGTAAGACGCACAGAGAAGCTCTGGCGCCGCTCTCGCTCCGAGCAGTCTCTGAAGGCATGGAAGCTCTGCCTGCTCTCTTATAAGGCCGCTCTGCGAAAAGCACAAACCAGATACTATTCAAACCTAATAGAAGTAAACAAAAGCAACCCCAGATTTCTGTTCAGCACTGTAGCCAGGCTGACAAACTGTATACTGCCCCTGAGTCTCTTCTCCCTTCGAAGTTCAGTTGTGATGACTTTCTTGAATTCTTCGATTACAAAATTATAACCATTAGAGACAAGATCAACGAAGCCACTCCAAAAATCAGCCCGAGCAAATTCAGCAAATCCAGTTTGTAACACCAATATCCCACATAAATCCTCTAATAGAATTAGACAAATTTACTCCTGTCGATGAGGCGGAGATTACCTCAGTCATCATGTCGTCCAAACCATCAACTTGTTTGCTCGACCCTATTCCAGTCAAACTCCTCAAGAAGCTCTCCACTTAATAATAGGTTCCATCCATAACATAATAAATATGTCATTAGAAAATGGCTTTGTTCCTCAGTCCTTTAAATATGCTGTAATTAAACCGCTTTTGAAAAAACCTAGCTTAAATCCTGATGAACTAGCCAACTACAGACCTATCTCAGAATCTTCCATTTCTCTCAAAAGATTCTGGAACGAGTTGTGGTGAAACAGCTTTGTCACCATCTGCAGGGCAATAATTTATATGAAAAATTTCAGTCTGGTTTCAGAGCTCACCACAGCACAGAAACTGCTCTGCTTAAAGTGACAAATGATTTGCTACTAGCTGCTGATAACGGGCTGGCTTCAGTCCTGGTCCTACTGGACCTCAGTGCAGCGTTTGACACCATTGATCACAACATTCTACTGCAGAGGTTAGAAATGTGACATAGGTGTCAGAGGGACCAGCCCTCAAATGGTTTAAATCCTATCTATCAGATAGGTACCAGTTTGTTAGTGTAAACCAGTGCACCTCTCCCTGCTCTAAAGTAGCTTGTGGTGTTCCACAAGGATCTGTGCTTGGTCAATCCTGTTTACTCTGTATATGTTGCCATTAGGTAACATTATCAGAAAAACATGGCATTAATTTCCACTGCTATGCTGATGACACTCAGCTGTACTTATCAATGAAACCTAATCAGACCGATCAAATCGATAAGCTCAGTGCCTGTGTGAAGGACATCAAAACCTGGATGACCCTGAATTACCTCCTTTTAAACCCTGAAAAAACAGAGGTCATTGTTGTCGGTCCTAAAGGTCAGAGAGATTCTCTGTCAGACCAGATAATCTCACTTGACAATGTGAGTATAGCCTCTAGCTCTACTGTAAAAAACCTTGGAGTCGTATTTGACCAAAATCTCTCATTCACAGCTCATATAAACCAAGCCTGTAAAACTGCATATTTTCACCTGCGAAACATAACTAAAATCAGAAAAATTTTGCCTAAAAATGATGCTGAAAAACTTATCCATGCATTTGTTACATCCAGACTAGATTACTGTAATTCTCTACTCACCGTCTGCACTAAAGGTACTTTAGAAGCTTCCAGTTGGTCCAAAATGCAGCGGCCAGAGTCTAACAGGAACTAAAAGGCGTGATCACATCAGTCCTGTGTTAAAATCACTTCACTGGCTTCCTGTCGAGTTTAGAATTAGATTCAAAGTTCTCCTCCTGACATACAAAGCCTTAAACAATATGGCCCCATCATATCTTCAGGATGCCATTGTCCCCTATCAGCCAAATAGAGCACTTCGCTCTCAGAATGCAGGATTATTAGTGGTTCCTAGATTGTCTAAAAGTACAGTGGGGGGGAGAGCCTTCAGTTACCAAGCTCCTGTGTTATGGAATCAACTCCCTGTTGATGTTAAACAGGCACCCACAGTCTCTTTATTTAAGACCAGGCTTAAACCTTCCTCTTCGGAATAGCTTATGACCAGGTTACTTAGTAGATGTCACTAAGATCAGCTGCCGCAGAGAGATAACAAGCTGGGGAAGTGTGGCAACCTGAGCACTGTCCTCTGTTTCCTCCTTTTTTCTCATCAGCATCACTCACTATGTTCTCATCTGTAGTTTGTTCATTGCTATTCACATGTTGTCCCCTGTCCCACTTCCCCTGTGGAGTGGAACTCTTCAGACGCCTGATGGCAGCTGGACCTCTCTCCTCCTCCTCCTCGCCTGGCTCCTCCTCTTCGCCTGGCTCCTCCTCCTCGCCTGGCTCCTCCTCCTCGCCCGGCTCCTCCTCCTCGCCCTCTTCTCCCTCCTCCTCGCCCGGCTCCTTCCCCACCTGGGTAGCTGTGGTCATACTGAACTGGCCCACGGGCCTGGACATCTATAGCCTGTCCGTCCATGGGAGTGGATCCCTCCTTCACTGTAGTTCTCCCTGAGGTTTCTTCTTTTTCCCAGGACCCTGGGTTTTTTGGAGTTTTTCCTTGCTGAGAAGGAGGGTCTAAGGACAGGGGATGACTGGACAATGTTTCATTTGCTGCTTTACATGAATGTTGTTTATTCCTGTTTTGATATGTCTGTGTGTATGTTTTACTCATCCATATCTTGGAACGCCCTTAGAGGCTACTGTTGTTGCGATTTTGGGCGCTACAAAATAAATTGAATTGAATTGAATTGAACTTGAGTATTTTCTTGGACCACTACTTTAAACTTCTGCTTGAGTAATAGTATTTTGAAGTAGAGCTGGGCGGTATGACCAAAAATTTATATCACGGTATTTTTTTTAAATTAGCACGGTATCACGGTATTTAACGGTATTTTTGTCTTTGGCTAAGTGGAGTGTGACAGAGTTGGTAATATCATTCCAACGTTTGCTTTTCTTGTCATAGACGGTCCCTTTAGCACGCGCCTACAAGGGACGTCTGTGTAGTGTTTTGTGCTGCAGTGCCAACGTTACGCAGAGATTGGGGAGAAGATGCAGATTTTACTTTCATGCAATCTTCGTATTCCAGGATATGATTGTGGCGGAGGTGGTGAAGCAAGTTGCTTGTGTTGCCTCCTGCAGCTAAAACATTAGCTCGACAACACTTACAGATGATGCGTGTTTGATCCACGTCAGATTTTTTAAAACCAAAGTATTTCCAAACAACAGACACGGCTCCCTTTTTCGGAATGAGTTCTGTGTCTGTGTCATTTTCTTCGTCCATGCTCACCGTTCAACTCGCTATCCTTACCACCCTAGTCTCTGCCACTACCGCTCTCCTGCAGAGTTGGCTTGTTTGGTGTAACACTGAAAAACAGCCCCCGCTCAATCTACCGCTGTGCGACGTTCCGCCGCTCTGTGTTGTCGACATATGCGTGCACACACGGTATGGCGGTAAATAAAAAATTCATATCATAAAAATTAAAATTACCGGTATACCGGTTCAAACGGTTTACCGCCCAGCCCTATTTTGAAGTAACGTTACCCTTACTTGAGAACAAATTTTGGCTACTCTACCCACTTTTGCTTGGGATGTAACAATATCCATATCTCTCTATACGATATTTTCATGATATACATCTCACTGTACGATATTCATTGTGATATTTTGTGGAGGCCAAGAAAATTATGAATATGCCACTTTTCAAATGCCTTGAGAAGTCTTTAGTTCTGTAATAATCTAAAGAATGAAGACTTAAAAGTGCTTAATAACAGTTATTTCTTCATGTAGTCTGCAAAAGATCACGGTCTATGTAGTTCCCTCCGTTATTTGAGCTTTTCCTGCACTATAACAATGAATTTAAGCAAATAGACTTGTGATTCGAGATATTGTGATGGTCCACGATATTGTGAAACTTTTGATGATACAGTATTTGCACAAGATATCACAGACCGGTCCACTGGGGCTGGCTCCAGAAACCCTTCATGTAAAAGTGCAGACTCCTTTACACGTGCCTGGAGACGTGTTATCTCATTATGGCCCACCAGTGGAATGCACTGTACACACACATGCATCGCTCTCACTGCAGATCTACTGATAAACCCAGCACATTCTGTCTGTTTAGTGAAAATTCAATAGGACTGAGTCAATATCATCCGTCAACACTTCACAAAACGGCCTCTGCTGTACTCCGGGACTAGAGTTCACACTCAGAATATACGCGGCAAGTATCGATATACGAATCATTATTATCTGACAAACACTCAATTCTGTTATCAGTCAAATGTACATTAATATATTACCACACCATTTTTTTTTCTTACAGTTCACGTCTAATGTAGTAATGGGTGGCCATTCATTGTCACGTTTACAAGATGCTAACAAGATAAACCCTTTAACTAAGCAATTATATTTAGACAGTTAGGGAAGGGCTGTAGCGGGGATGGGGTTTAAAGTTGTGTTTAAAGGCATAAACATAGAACCTATACAAATAGAACATGTGTTTTCTTCTAATAAGAGAGTAAAAAGCTAAAAAAAAATAAGCAGTAGCACTTCTGCCATCGTCAGGTGTCAGCTGACTGCTGTGATGTGTCAGTTTGACAGATCTGGCAGATTGATCACTGCTTTTTATGTTCCTTTTTTCTTGTGTTGAATATTCGTCAAATAATTCTGCACTCAGAGAAAGTTTCAGTCTTCTATTAAAACTTAAACATGTTATTGAGTCATGGTGACCTTGAGAAAGTGGCTCTCACTTGGATTCTAACACTGCAGTCTGTGGGAGGGATTCAAGACGATTTGGAGTTTGTACAAAATGCTCCTGCCCTCCTGTTATGAAGACTCAGGCAAATCACACAAATCTGCGCCCCCTCAAAAGATTCAAATGTTATTCAGTTTAAATCTGTCTGTTCCATCAAAGATAACCCAGTCAGCAGTCGAGAGATGTGGGCATAGAGTAGCCAAAAATGTCAAGTGAGACCTTCTCAAATAGTGGGGCGTGTGACCTCAGGGAAGATGCTTTTTTTTGGCTAGACTAGACTAGAATATAATTGCACATTCACTACAGTAGTTGGCAGTGATGCTCTGATTGTGAGTGTGCTCAGTATTAGCGCTGTTGTGTCAGGCACCGAGCATATGCGCACAGCACAGAGCAGGACAGATGAAGTGCAGAGAACAAACTGTATTAAAAGCCTATGTAGTCGCTCGGCTTCACTGTGACTACAGTGGGAAATGAGGAAAGACCGCTGTGTTTACTGTGTATAAAAATGTTGGCAGCAAACAGCATGAAGCCACATAAATTACGGCGTCACTTAAAAACATTACACCCCGATCACACTGATAAGCCACTTGAGTTTTTTCAGTGAAAATATGCCAAATATCACCAACAATCTTCCCGTTTTGTGAATGCTCCTTTAGTAAACCAGCACTGTTAGCATCATATAAGGAGGACCAAACAGCAGAGGAGCTGATACTGCTGCAGCATTAAACATGGATTCTGTCACGCTGGATGACGCAAAATGCTCCGAACTATAACATGGTCATCACCTTTAAAGACGAGGAGGACACAGGAGCAGACCGCCTCATGACGCAGGTGAGCACAGCGCAGAATACAGACGGGAGTGACCCTGGAGTCTCTTTGGAGATGCATCTAAAACGTTTGCTCTCGTATGTAGGCGACTGAAGGTGAGGGTGTGTTTTGTTGATGTATGGTAGTGGTTCTTCAAAGCATCCTTGGTTAGTCCCTGGTTTAGTGGTCTGCACAGGACAGAATTTTCAGTCCCGCACCCAAAATGAGCTTTCAAAATGGGTCCTGCGCCGCACTGTTTTGCGTCGCGTCCCGCGGGAGTGCAGCGCTCTACCCTGGTTTAGTCAGAGTTTAGTCCCTGGTTCAGTCCTGAATCATTCCTGGTTTGGTCCTGGTTCAGTCTTGGTTTAGTCCTAATTCAGTCCTAATTAAGTTCTGGTTTAGTCCCTGGTTTAGCTGCTTATTTAGTCCTGGGGGGCACAAAATGTTTTCTTGTTCCTGGGGGAGCGTGACATAAAATAATTGAGATGCACTGAGTAAGACTAACAGTACTTAGAAATGTAGTTACTTCAATTAAAATACTTGTAGTCCAATAAATTACAAGAACACAAGTAAACAAAACAAAAAAAACTGGTAAACTAAGAACTGAATACAAGTACTGTGGATGTATCTGATTTATTAAAAAATATTAATTAATGGACTAAATTAGACTCAAAATGAGAAAAATAAAATCATATCTGAAGGAGAGGTGCTAGAAAAACAAATAAATCAACAAATAAATCAAATAAAATCAGATTCAAACCATCCCAATTAAGGAGCTGTTTAAGTGAACTGATTTGGTCAGGATCTTCACTTCGCTGACAGGACCCAATGAGACAGGGCCAAGGGCATCTCCTGTACCATCAGTGACCGTTTCCAATCCGTTTCCATCTTTAAAAACAACTGTAAATTCTATGGGAGCGCCCAGGACACGGCACGCATGCTTAAAACGATAATAAAGCAGACACACTGAACGGTGAGGCCTTCAGGGAAAGATTTCTGCAGATTTGTCAGGACAAAAGGTGACCGTGCAGTGTGTCCTCAGCTTTAGAGGGTGAGTTTTACATCGGACTCAGTGATCGGGATGAGATCAGAGTTTCACTGGGAATTGACCCGAGAGGACAACACATGATGAGGTGAAGTGACAGATAATAGAGCCAGAGATCTGCTGACCTGGCCTGTCATCTCCACTGACCACAAACACACAGTCAAAGGAATTGCATCTACTTTATCTTTTCTTTTGTACTCTTGATCCAGAATGGGAGTTTTTTCCCCTTTAGTTAAAGACAGAGGTTTAAAACTTCTAATTCCCTTATAGCCCTGCAGTCTGCTGAGAGATTACAGCAGTGGCGGCTGGTGGTATAATTTTTGGGGGGGGCGCATAAGTCAAAATTATAAATATATCATTTTGGTCACTATTGGCTGAACTTTATCTTGAGCACAACGCACAGCCAAGCGCAAAGTTTACGCAGCAACATAACCTGATGCACCTGCTCCCACCCAACCCAAACAACCCAAGTAACACACCGTAACACAACGCTCACAAACAGCCCCCGTAACGTCATGAAAATGCAGCAAAAATGATGCTCCGGTCACGACATCAGCGCCGTTCCTACAGCTCACGGAAGAAACACCGGAGCGGCTCTGTCACTCATTCATTTACGCATTTACCTGTTAACACTATAACACTGTTTACTGTGAGGCTCCATCCTCAGATTTGCCCCAAACTAACAAAAACAAGCCTCTTACCTTCTCCAGGGGACTGATGCAGAGTGTGTTCTCTATTCTCTGTCCTGTTGGTTCTGTCTCCAATATGTCCCGGTCCAGTCCGGTCCACGGGACAAGGTCCTGGAGCCAAGTGCACGAGCTGTTCTAAAACTCGTCTTAATCCCACTTCCCACTTCAGTCTGAAAGTTACGCCAGTCCATATTAGCACCAGGGCACCGGGTGGAGTTAAGCCCTCTGCACTACGCTTTTACGCCCAGAGTGCCCCGCCGGCGGCAGTGATCGACTTTCCCAGCTACAGCAGCGACAGCCCCGGCGGCAGCGGATGCGGTCTGTGTCAGTGTGTCCTGTGCTTTAGGTCTTTCCTCCCGCTCTCCTGTTTCAGTTTAGGCAAAAGTAGCTAGCGGCCATAGCACACAGCTCTGTGGTTCTCCATTCATTAGCCTGTCGCATTAGCATTAGCCTGTTGGGCTGAGGCGGGACAGAGCAGCTGAAACCTCATTAGTCAGAATTGTGATAATGTTTGTGAAGACCAATCAGTTGATTTGAGTCGCCCCCACCCTTTGCACTACGATCATTTTTCAGGGGCTGCAATACAAACTAATGGGCAAAAGCAACATAATGATGTCAAATTTTCTGAATGTTTCAGGCCCGTCCATAGACCTTCATTGGGGGGGAGTCTCTGCGAACTCAGATGCACCACGTGACAAATACAGCGATATGAGCGCATTTAACATGATAAAAATATGTCTATGCAGATACATGTTCGGTTTTAAACAAAATATTAAACATATAGCCTAATACAAAATAACTTTATTATTTATTTTTTTTAAATCGAGGTTAAGTTAGGGAGTCCTCTATTCACCAGCTGCCACTGGATTACAAGAATGGTTCGAGTGAGACTAAACACCTAAATTCTGCCAACGACCACATTTTAAATAGAGCTGCTAAAGTGGGCAGTATCTGAAGGACTAAGGCTGTCATGTGTGATGTCACCAGCTACGAAAATTGTAGTACTCAATCGTTTTTATAAGTTTTTCACCCATGAGCTCCACATTTATCTAGAAACAGGTGATGCTATTAAAACATCATATGCAAAGTTTAGGAGTGAAAAAAGTTGATTTAGTGTTTAGTTCCACTTTAAGAACAAAAATACACTTGGAGATTACAAAGAAAACCAACATTACTGCTCTGTGTGAAAGTTAATCAATAACAGCACAGTGGGAAAGGCTGTGAATGTGTGCAACGCTATGATAATATTCTGACACTTCTAATAAGGCTGTTTTGAACACAGTTTGGCTTTTGATGTGCTGCTATTTCCTTGTAAGAATTCTACCTGTTTTACTATGGCAGAAAAGAGAAACCAGCTCCCATTTCAACATATCTTTGTTTTGGTTTCTTTAAAAGAAAGGCCAATAAAGTTTTTAAGGAATCAATGCAGCAATAACCCTTTAAAATCACATCTCCAGCAAAACACAAAACAAGTCCAATTACTGCTTCTAACTTTTTGTAATTTTCTGGGGCAACAAATCGTAGCATTTACAAAGATTTTTAACAGAATCATTTTAGAACCAATCTGTAAACTTATTGAATTGCAGGCAATTACACATTCTGACTGATAGACTAAATATATCTGTGAAGGGAACTATGATAGCATGCCCAAACATAATATTTTTCAGAGCTGTACTTAAGTACAGCTTACGCCCACTCAAGCGCTTCTAAATTGCACCTTGCCAAATCTTCCACTCAAGGAAAAAAGAATAAGACGGTGTGTGTGACAATTCATTTTGCAATAATGTATGGACATTAAAGGAGAGAATATGACTAACTACAGGACAAAAACCTCTGGCATTACCATAGACAGCTCTGATAAAGACGCTGCAGGCCTCCCGG
The DNA here is from genome assembly GCA_034769755.1 of Odontamblyopus lacepedii. Classification (NCBI taxonomy): domain Eukaryota; kingdom Metazoa; phylum Chordata; class Actinopteri; order Gobiiformes; family Gobiidae; genus Odontamblyopus; species Odontamblyopus lacepedii. The sequence continues at coordinate 10,792,100 of CM068352.1, forward strand.
TTATTTAAAGGTCCATTCCGATACAATCTCTCAGATTTTGTTTCCCCGGTTGGCTCTGCTCAGCTCTACCATGGTGAGTGAGAATTCTAATGCTGTGCATTATTTTGTTTATCCACACAGGTAGTTCACGACGCCGTGAGCATCACCATAGCAACGCGTAAACAAATTAACTCCTGTTATACGAGTGACTAGAACCCTATCGTGCTCAAACATGATCGCGTATGGTTTTATGGCCCATGATCGCGTATGGTTCTATGGCCCACACTCACAGCTGCACAACTCAACCGAGCCACGACCCAATAACGTCATCTCAGAGCACTGGTAGTTTACACGTCGCACAGCAAACCTATCTTTTAGTGGAGAAAATAAGTCCAGCGGCAGAAATAATTATTAAATAGCGAGACAGATTTGAGTCCTTTTGTGAAACAGTGCTCCGTGAGTTTATGGATATTATAACAGGGAGCAGGTAGGACATCTGGAGGAAAGAGGCAGCAAAACTTCTGTCTCTGTCACAGTCCTTACTCAAGGTAAGTGCAGATTCACCATGTGTGCTTTGGATCAGTGTTTATTCATAGATTAACATCTGTGCACACAGGGATCATATACTAAAGTCATGCGTGTGCACATACATGTTCGATTGTTCTCACACTCGACAATCGTACCGCGCTTTAGGGACTATCTATGCCTGGGCAGGGTTCGATTGGGCTAGTGTGAGTGCACTCTAAAACAGAAATAACTAATGCATTGAACATCTATGGACAGCCAAAAGGCTGACAGGTTTAAAAGTGAACTATTTTCATATTATTAAAAAACAAAGAGCAGTGTGTTACGCTGTTTTAAAAATACTGATGTGGAGTCTAGAATACTTATTGACTCGGCACAACTTATATAAAACTATGGTGAATATGCACAGATAGCAAGTCATGAAAACTCCTCTTATTCACTTTAAACTATTCCCTGTGCTTATGGCCTCCATCTTACCCTCTCTATCAAAGCAGTGGGGTTACGCTCAGTTACCTTGAGTTCTGCTGTGTGCTGTGAGCTTTATGTGCACCATCTGCAATTGTCTCCAATACCAAAAGTACTCATCTCCCACTGTTCCTGCATTATCTCTCCCTTGCTCCTTTGACTCTTCCAGGGCATCAGATTCCCTGTCATCTTCACCTCATCACCTCATTTTCGCTCCTCTGCCTTTTTTTTTTAATTTTTTTTTATCAACTACACACTTTGATTTGCACGTCTTCTACCTGGAGATCTCACATTTTAAGCCCATCTTCACTTTGGGTCAAGCTCTGGTCTCAGTAATGCTGTGAGGACAACCTGGGGGTCCATAATACAATAGCATACAAAACAGATTTTTGATTGATTTTTTTTGTTTTTTTTGCAATTAGTAACCGATTGTTCTGTGCTACTCACTATTCAGGTGTTTAGCATGCCAAATGGAAACACTTCACTCTATAAACAAGACCAAGTTCTAAGTCAGAGCCATCCTGTACAATGTGCAAAGAGTAAGACCGACTAGTGCCTCAGCTGCTCTCATCCAGCATATTGACAGAAAACTCTATAAAACAATGATAAACCTTGAAAATCAATGCTTTTCTTACATAAAAGGTACACTATGCCCTGTGGTACAAAAACCCTCAGGGGTACATGAGGAAATTTTCGGAAAATATCTTTCTTGTGGTACACAGCAGGTGGAGTCCATGTTTCACTATGTCCGTGCTTCTGCTTTTATCGTTAGTCTGTTTTTATTCTGGATCACAAGTCTGGACCTGTCCATGTCCCGTTTTATAACTGTGGGATGTGGACGCTTCTGCTCTGCCTCTTAACCTGCTGTGTTTTCAATGTTAGGAATGGCAAGATTGAGCTCCTTGTCTTTTGATAAGATTTTAGATTATTTGCGTTTTCTAGACCTGCCCAAAAGCTGTAAAAGTGATTCACATGTTTTGATATAATTTCAAATATTCTATTGAAAACAGGCTTGAGCGTCCCCCTGGCTTGAAAGTCCCAGCTTGAGCGGCCTATTATCTCAGCGGCAACGTCGCCCTGTGAAAGGATTATCGTCAAAAGATTGCGAATATTTCCTCAACAAGCTGACTTTGACAAATGGTGTCCAACTGCTAAATCCTTCAGTGAGTGATCAGTGAGTAAAACTTTAAAACTTTAGTCCACCGGTAGAATATTGATTCTGACATCCACACACAGAACAACCAGACATTTTGGTGCTGGAAATGTTTTTATCTTAGTCTTCTTCTGTCCGTGTTCAGTCTGAATGAATCGGAATGACTGGGGAGCAATGCTACTTCCATTGCCAAAATGTGCGCACAGCTTTTTTTTTAATCACTTCTGCCCTAAAAGGGTCTATATCAGAATAAAATGAAATGTGAATGTAGCAAGACCAAATGGCGGGCCTTGTTTATGTAATTTTACCGATCTTTTCTACCTCACTTGTGGACTATTCCTGAGGAGTAATTTGACACACTATATTTACTCGATTTGTGTGTGTTTGACACCACATAACTTTTGCATGTTTTGTTTGTATGTATATGAACAAATGTGTTGAGATATATTGTAACTTGTGTGTTTAATTAATAAAATATATATAATGATTTTTTTTTATTTGTAGATTATCTTACTTAGTTTCATAAAAGGTATAATTATGGGGGACCTTTCAGCCAGGGGGACTTTGTAGCTGATTCCAAATCTATTATATTATATAACGTAGGTCAGAGTCAAAACATTCTATTTGCAGAAGGGATACACAAAAACATAGGGAGTTCACGACTACAAAAAGCTTAGGAACTACTATTCTAGTCAGCAACATCCCCATGGAGACGAGCAGATCCTCCATCATGAAAGTTACACAGTGACTTTTGTACAAAATGCGTGAGCGGCATGGACACTTTTTCTATGAGTACGGGATTTTCCTTATCATTGCACAAAGTTCAAAAGTATTTCAAACCTGTAGACACACAGATACACACACACACAGCTACACAGTGGGTACATAAATTAGGTTTTAAATGCTTTGTGCTGTGTGTCTAATGTAGAATTATATTATAGTGTTACACCAAACATTGTGTTGTTTACATCAGCAGCCCCCGTCCACTGGGCCATGGCGTGGACTGTGGTCGTCTCGGTTACAAAATCCAATATCACATTATTTTCAGCGGAGTGTAAAAGGGCTTTATTTATAACATTATCTCCAAGTCTACCCAGGCCTGACTTGGAAACAATGGAAACAAAAGACTCCCTAAAGCGTTGAAGTAAACTTTAAATATAATCGCTATAGCATGAGCCCCCCAACTGACCTAAAAACACAATATATACAAAATCAACTGAACACGCCTAGTTGACTAGTCATACTTATATCATAGAGAGCCCTTTGAGGATTATTACTAACTGGTTTTGGTCATTGAATCTGGCAACATAAACTGAGGACCCTCTTCTGCTTTCTGGTGGGATCAGATCGACAATGGCAACCTTTAAAGGGTCTGTATTACGCTGTTTTCTGATCTATGTAATAATGTTTCCCCATCAAAAACATATCTGGAGTTGTATTCTGTTTCACATGTTTAACAGACATGTTTAACACACATGTTTAACACACAAACCCTGTGCATTTTTAGGCTGAGTTCTTCTCTCAAACAGAAAACACTGTTCAACCTTGTGATGTCATGAGGTAAAACAAGAAGTGCTCCGCTGTGTTTTTAAAGCCAATACACCTTCTCTAGAATCATGTGGATGATTTCAGCTCTGGAATTGTTGGTCTATTGAACAAAAGGTAAAATGTAGCTGTTAACTCATTTTAAAGCCTAAAACGCCTACAAAAAACACGTATGCTATTCTAGGGTAAAGGTCCTTATCGCCTGAGGGTTTTTAAAGAAATGTCAACGGTTCTGAAAACCTTAATATCTCAGCCTCTGAAGCACATAAAATACACTGCATTTAAAAGGTAAGACTCAGCTTTTATTAAATTGTGTCATGAAACTTGATTGAATGAAATTAAATTTGCATCATGAAAAAATGAGGACAAATTTGCGTCATGAAAAAATGAGGACAAATCAACGCTCAGCATATGGCATAAACGGGTCAACTTCAAAAATATCACTACACAGTGTTTCACATGAAAAAATTGGTCAGTCAAGGTGGCTACGGGGCATAACAACAATAGTTTTATGAGGATTCATGTGGTTTGGAGGTACGTAGTCAAGGCAGGGGGGCAATTGTTGTCAAGGTGACCCCCCTAACTCTAAAGCGCTGTGGGGAAACTCTGCTGCATGACATCATAAATTGGAACAGAGCATTTTGAGCTTTGGAGATGCAGACAGCCTAAAAATGCAGACTTACTCAAACGTGTGAATAAAACACAACTTCAAAGATGTTTCTGATGAGTAACAACATTCTTACATGGCTTAAATCTTGTATGAACCAATTTTGCATAACATAGGACCACTCAGTCCAATAGACCAGAGGTGTAAAGTGGGTATATGTTTACATGCACACCAAAATCTGATTGTAATCTGATTTCTGGACCTTTAAGATTAACTTAATGGCATGCAAACCACAAAATCTGATGTGAGTAACAACAGGGACCGCAATAAGAAATATTTGATCATTTTGCTTTTTACCTGTCAGCCACTGTCCCATAGCATTTAACTCGTGGTTCTTTGACCTCACAAATGGGCACAACTTTTACAATGAAGTCTTGGAGCTGTGGCCTCCTGTTCCTTCTCTCCTCTCTCAGCTAAATGGGCCCATTACTGTCAACTTTTGTTCATTAAGTGCACCTTTTCCTCTGTAGCAGTTATGTTTGAAGAGGTGGAAGAAAAAGTAAGTGAAATAAACAGCTAGATGGCGCCTCCACTGAAGCCCTTTCTTTTAGAGCTGGTGTGGACATCATTAATTCAGATAAAACAAAAACACACAGAAACAACAAATGTGTAGTAGCTCTTGTATTCTCCTTGCCTGACCTGCTAGTCCCTCCTACATTCTGTTTGAACCCAGAAGGGTCTGGGATAGGACCATAGAGCGTGAAAAACCTCTTGAGACTGTTCAACCACCACTTCGCCACTTCTAATTTGTAGCACACATTTCTCAAATGCAGACGACATCTAAACATTTTTGTGTCATTTAGAACAAAATCTATAACTTCTTTTACTCGCATTAAATAAGTTTAGTGCTCAGCTTGTTGATTCAGCAATAATCCACTCTGTTTCTCAGTCTTTTGTATTGTTTTTTTTTTTTTACCTTTTTACACGTAAGTTGTCATGTTTGTTTTGATGTGAACTGACCATGCATCTTAAACCAGCTGTCAATCACACCCTCTGAAATCAGGGAGGCAGGAAACTGTTCCACAGCCACTCATCTTTGTAGAGTATTGTCAAAGTGTCTCTGTGGTTGGTCAGGTATTCTGCTGCATTTTAGGCAATAGAGAAGAGAAGAAGAAAAAGAAGCAAATGCCTGACTACAGCTACGTGTGCAGTTGCTCACAATATGGCACAGACACACTATGTTAATGTGACATTATCCAGGTGTAGTCTCTGCACCACAGAACACTCACAAGAGACCAGAGACCAAACTGCTCCTGATTAGAATCAACGGAGGAGAGAGGAGCTGGTGTGACACACAGTCACACTTCTCTGCACAATGCGGAGGCGCTCAGCTTGAGGCAAAATGTTATTTTTCTATAAGAATATCACTGATTTTCAGGCTGGTGACAGCAGAGTAAAACTAAAAGTAATGTATGCGTGTTTCTTATTCAATTCAAGCAGACTGGAAAAACACATTTAATGTGGTGCTCATTTTTCATTTGCAACAGACATCTTTAGTTTCATATGTTCTACACAATATTACAATTTTACACAAAAACAGATTTAGCTAAAACACTGCTGTACAAAAAGTCTGTGGCCTCCTACAGTAAATGGCACTTTTCTGCTTCTCAAATGACTTCTTCAGTTCAAGGAAACTTAAGCCACTGCTGAAGGCTGTCACAGAGAATGGGGCATAAAGATGAGGTATCTGCATATAGTCTGTCTCCCATCATGTCAGTTTTTCAATCTTTGAGAGAGATCATCCATATATAGAAGAGCACAGGTTTACAGCTCACCATATAATCTCCAATGTTACCTTAATCCACTTTTTTGCTACTGTTTTAATACCATTATCTACTGTTCATAGTTTGCACAAAGAATGTCAAAAAAAAGTAAATTTACAGGTTTCTGGTCAAAAATGTCTGCGTGTGCTGGTTCCAATGGGCACTTCAATTTTAAGTACCGTATTTTTCGGATTATAAGTCGTTTCTTTCATGGTTTGGGTGCGACTTATACTCAATATACCTCAATAAATATTTCAGTTCACGTCTAAACGTAAATGTAAACATGGGCAAGGTACAAACCCGAGGCACCGACAGAATATATTAAAAGTCCTTTACAGCATCGAAGGAGCCAACGCGTTTCAACCAGCAAGATATAACTTCACATGTTGGCGATTTTCACACTGACAGCCACAAGAGGGCGCTCTAGGCTTGTGTACCAGCATCCGCTAGTTTATTATGCTAGTCCTCCTGTACCACGGTCACTTCTTTCACCAACTGCAGCAACCTCGTACCTATTTTCTTAGTTAAATCCAGATGGCAACTTTATTTTTGGCCAGTGAATAATCCACTGAATCTTGTCCTTTAGTGCGACAGAAGCTCCACTGCATCAGTGCACGAGCTGTTTTTTTCACTATATGCAAATTAGCCATGCGGCTTTAAGTTTCGCTTTTGTAAAACGTAAACCAATGTGCGCAAATATATTATTACTTACAGTATATACTGAACAGAGTACCGGAAACGTGTGCAGGGCGGTGGTAGAGAGGACCAATCAAGAAGCCGAAAGTAAGTTTGTAGTGAACGAGAAACTTGTGTTTGACTGGAGAAAAGTGGAGGAAACTCGAACTGCAATGAAGAAAACAAAAGCAAATCGCAGACTAAAAGCTGGATTTAGCTGGAGTTGGCGGAGTTACTCAGAAGAGACACCAAGGAGGAAGAATCCAGAGGATTTATTGATTTGGAGTGAGATGGAGAGTTCGGTAAGCTTGTTCTGTTAAGTTGTTTATGCTCTAGTTTACTGAATAACTGTTCATATGTGACCTGAACACACCAGACACACGTTCAGCCTGTTATTCTCTGTTCTACTGGTATTTCTATAACTCACCTTTCAAGATGAAATGTCTTTTCTTGGTCTCTGATTTTATCAAATCAATTTCTCCAAAAACTTATATGTTTTTTCTTCTTCATTACGCATATTTTGGTTGGTGCGACTTATACTCCTTATCGTCACGGTAGTTGGAGTCACCACACAAAACTGCCCTGATTACAGCCTGGTGTTTTGTTTTGTTTTTTTGTTTTGTTTTTTCTGATTGTTTTTGATTTGAAATATCGATATTACAATATTCTACATAATAACAAGACTGACATTCTAAAATGCTTTGACCAGTCATTTGGTACAACATTCATTGTCATTAGGGATGGAACGATAACATTTCGCTCATAGAAAATTTTACACTATTCAAATTAAAACAGCACATAAAGAATCAAATGTCGGCCTGTTCAGTGTTGAAAAGAAAACCTTGACAATGTATTTGGTGACAGAATACTGAATACCTGCATTTAAATGTATTTTTTAACATTCTCACTTGGCCCAATCAGGGTACTGCATTCTAGGGGTGAAACGATATCCAAGTCTCAGGGTACGATATATATTGCGATACTATGGGAAAGCTCACGATATGGTGGGGAGGCTCACGATATTACGATATTCTACATAATAACAAGACTGACGTTATAAAAAGCTTTGACCAGACATTTGGTACAACATTTATCGTCATTAGGGATGGAACGATATCCAAATCTCTGTACGATATTTTCACCGTATACATCTGACGGTATGATATTTATTGCAATATTTTGTGGTGAATATGCTACTTTTTCCTCTAAAAATGTCTTCACAAGACTTAATCCAAAGAATGAAGATGTAAAAGTGCTTAGAATAGTTATTTCTTCATGTAGTCTGCACTGAAATGGAGCAAAGGATCATGGTCTATGTAGTTCCCTCTGTTTTTTTTTTAGCTATTTCTGCATCAGACTTGTGATTCGATATATTGTGATGCTCAACGATCTTACTGTGAGACCTTTGACAATACGATATCACAATATTTTGGTTATTGTTACATCCCCACTAATAACTACTAATAATAACTAACTTCACTAATAATAAAAGATTACTCAAACACGTGTGAATAAACAAAACACAGCTCCAGGTCTGCTTTAGAAGAGGTAACAACATTATAACATGACTCACAAGAGACAACTCTGCATAATGTAGGATCTTTAAATACAAAACGTCTTGAGTGAAAGCAGATGATTAAGCACTACGTCAAGAATTCACTCAATTAGCTCTTCCTCTTACACTAATGATTCATCTCAGCACCGTCGCCCTCGCTGTCGGCATTATTGTAGTGTCAGTGAAGCGTATTGTATTAGGTGTCAGTCAGTTTCATGCCGGTAATGTTTTTTTGTTTTTTTTTTGTGACTCATTTTGAATTCACTTTTACAGCCGAACACACTGTCAGTCTTCATACCTTTTACTGTGTTATTGTACGCAATGCAAAACCTGCTGATTGATACTTTACAGCTGAGATCATCAATATTCCTTGAAGGCATGACGCTAACTGTAGGCTCCGCTCTGTCTGAAGCTCTTATACTCATGTTAGACTTGAATCTGAGCATTGTTTTAAGACAATTTGACCAGAAAGAGCTGATTTAGCGGGAACTACAAGAGGTAAGCTGATTTGTGGACTTAAATCTGCATATAAATCTCTCTCTCCCAAATAAAATAACAGTCACAAACTAGCATGCATTATCCAGCAGTTTTTCAGTTAGTCATATTTTTTGTTGAAAGTCAAACACCTTAACAGGGACAATGAATGGTCATGATTATAGGCTCCATTTTGTTTCAGTTGCTCTGTGTGCATTGTGTCCCCATGGTAACTGATACACAGAAATACAAATACACACCCAGCAAAGAATAAAGTCACTGCAAAGTATTCATTTTGACAAAATTGGTCAGGGAATAAGTGGTCGACTGTGTGTGAATGTGCAATGATTATAGCTTTAATAAGAAAAAAAAAGCCTAAGGAAATAATTCACATTTCACAAACTGTCAGCACATTACCCTATACACAAGAGAATATGTCCTCCACAATCCACTTACAAATCCACAAACTTTAAAAAAATATATAAATATATATAAATATATATATATATATAAATATATATAAATATATATATTATGGCATGCCGTTTAGGAAATTAAAGAATATATTGAATGAAACCTTAATATATATGGAATGAATGCTTGAATATATTGAATGAATGCTTGAATATATGGAATGAAACTTGAATATATTGAATGAAAGTTTGAATATATGGAATGAAACTTGAATATATTGAATGAACGCTTGAATATATGGAATGAAACTTGAATATATGGAATGAAAGTTTGAATATATGGAATGAAACTTGAATATATTGAATGAAACTTGAATATATGGAATGAAAGTTTGAATATATGGAATGAAACTTGAATATATGGAATGAAACTTGAATATATGGAATGAAACTTGAATATATGGAATGAAACTTGAATATATTGAATGAACGCTTCAATATATTGAATGAAACTTGAATATATGGAATGAAAGTTTGAATATATGGAATGAACGCTTGAATATATTGAATGAAACTTGAATATATGGAATGAACGCTTGAATATATTGAATGAATGCTTGAATATATTGAATGAACGCTTGAATATATTGAATGAATGCTTGAATATATTGAATGAATGCTTGAATATATTGAATGAAACTTGAATATATGGAATGAAAGTTTGAATATATGGAATGAAACTTGAATATATTGAATGAAACTTGAATATATGGAATGAAAGTTTGAATATATGGAATGAAACTTGAATATATTGAATGAATGCTTGAATATATTGAATGAAACCTGAAAACGACGTGATAACGGCACTGGCGCCATCTTTTGTTTCTTTCATTTCGTAGCCTACCTACCATTGTCAGCATGAGCGAGTCTGCAAGAAATTTAGTTGCAGCAATAATAAATAACGAGGAAGCAATCAATGCCCTGGCGAATGCGTGTAGTTTTACAAGAAATACACATTTTAACGTATATCGCTCTACAGACGAAGAAATTCATTCCTTTTTTAATAGAGCAGTCATGGCCAACCCGTGGCTCTCGAGCCTCATGCGGCTCTTTAACTAGTTTCATGCGGCTCTTCAGGAGCTTTTACATAACATGCGTCAAATATGCTTGGCTGGCGTTACCATTCATTCAAGGATTGTTCAAGATAAGGAATGCCAAAAGTCTCACTAAGCAGCATAGTAAGAGAAAAATTGAAAATGAAAATTATTTTCTTTTTGTTTGTGGACTTGCTTGAACTGAGAGTTTGTGTGTGTGAGACAGTGCACACAATGTTAACTGTTGAAAACAACTTTTACCAACTTTTAAACAATATTATCATGTTGGTGTGGTTATTTTCATTAAATCTGGTTGAGCATAGGTCTGTGTGTGCGTGTGCGTGCATACATGATTGAGGAATGGGATGATGTTCATGTGTACCCAGGTGTATAATGTGGCTCTTTGCAGTAACACAGAAAAAGAAGGGGCTCTTAGTCTTCTACTAGTTGGCCACCCCTGTAATAGAGGTACACATGTGAACCCCACAGGCCAGGTGTGTCAGTCAATCGTTTCAAGAAACATGCCTGCGCCCTCACAGGAGGTACCTGCAGCCCCAACCTACAATCTACGTCCATACACACGAAAGGGCCCAAGACACAAGAGGTAAGGCAATAATTTAATACATTTTAATTGTGGTTGAGAAAAGTTTTATTTCATTTTCTCTAATTAGTAACAACGAACAATAGAAATATTAGACATGTTAAACCTTCTAAGACTATTTAACAGTAATGCTAATCGCTAATTTGCGGTAATTATACAGTAATAGCAAGCAACTTTTCTATTATTTTACTCAAAGAGGGAGAAGGTTTAGAAGAGACAAACCATTCCAACTGTCTAATGAGAGATGTCAGTGCATGTAGTGAGAGTTGAGTGTATGTTTCTGTGGTTGTAGGATACTTTCCCCTGGTATCTGAGATGTTAAACATGTTTTAGCCTAATTGCATGCGATTGTGGAGATGGTACGCACAACAGCCCCGTTTAACCTGGTGCTTCAACTTAAGCCTAGCCCCTGCAGTCATTTATCATGGACTATTGGCCTAGCCCAGTCCAGTATAAACACCTCCAGTGGCTAGGCTTAAGAAACTTTTCTCAACCGCAATTAAAATGTATTAAATTATTGCCTTACCTCTTGTGTCTTGGGCCCTTTCGTGTGTATGGCCGTAGATTGTAGGTTGGGGCTGCAGGTACCTCCTGTGAGGGCGCAGGCATGTTTCTTGAAACAATTGACTGACACACCTGGCCTGTGGGGTTCACATGTGTACCTCTATTAAAAAAGGAATGAATTTCTTCGTCCGTAGAGCGGTATATGTTAAAATGTGTATTTCTCGTAAAACTACACGCATTCGCCAGGGCATTGATTGCTTCCTCGTTATTTATTATTGCTGCAACTAAATTTCTTGCAGACTCGCTCATGCTGACAATGGTAGGTAGGCTACGAAATGAAAGAAACAAAAGATGGCGCCAGTGCCGTTATCACGTCGTTTTCAGGTTTCATTCAATATATTCAAGCATTCATTCAATATATTCAAGTTTCATTCCATATATTCAAACTTTCATTCCATATATTCAAGTTTCATTCAATATATTCAAGCATTCATTCAATATATTCAAGCGTTCATTCAATATATTCAGGTTTCATTCCATATATTCAAACTTTCATTCCATATATTCAAGTTTCATTCAATATATTCAAGCATTCATTCAATATATTCAAGCGTTCATTCAATATATTCAGGTTTCATTCCATATATTCAAACTTTCATTCCATATATTCAAGTTTCATTCCATATATTCAAGTTTCATTCAATATATTCAAGCATTCATTCAATATATTCAAGCGTTCATTCAATATATTCAGGTTTCATTCCATATATTCAAACTTTCATTCAATATATTCAAGTTTCATTCCATATATTCAAACTTTCATTCCATATATTCAAGTTTCATTCAATATATTCAAGCGTTCATTCAATATATTCAGGTTTCATTCCATATATTCAAGCATTCATTCAATATATTCAAGTTTCATTCCATATATTCAAACTTTCATTCCATATATTCAAGTTTCATTCAATATATTCAAGCGTTCATTCAATATATTCAGGTTTCATTCAATATATTCAGGTTTCATTCCATATATTCAAACTTTCATTCCATATATTCAAGTTTCATTCAATATATTCAAGTTTCATTCAATATATTCAAGCGTTCATTCAATATATTCAGGTTTCATTCCATATATTCAAACTTTCATTCAATATATTCAAGCATTCATTCAATATATTCAAGTTTCATTCAATATATTCAAGCGTTCATTCAATATATTCAGGTTTCATTCCATATATTCAAACTTTCATTCAATATATTCAAGCATTCATTCCATATATTCAAGTTTCATTCCATATATTCAAACTTTCATTCCATATATTCAAGTTTCATTCAATATATTCAAGCGTTCATTCAATATATTCAGGTTTCATTCAATATATTCAGGTTTCATTCCATATATTCAAACTTTCATTCCATATATTCAAGTTTCATTCAATATATTCAAGTTTCATTCAATATATTCAAGCGTTCATTCAATATATTCAGGTTTCATTCAATATATTCTTTAATTTCATAAACGGCATGCCATAATATATATATATATATATATATATATATATATATATATATATATATATATATATATATATATATATATAAATAATCTCTCACAACAAAAGAACAAAGCAGCCCAGGTAACATGAGGCTGAATTTTTATTTTTCAAAAAAGATTTGTTATCGTCAAACCACAAAGCACAGCAATTATTATAATGGATGCAATTTTGATATTACCAAAAATGTTTGAGCAGGATTCAAAATAAAATTTGACATAAAAGCCTAGCAGTAAAATGCGAGTGGTGGGCCGCATTAAAAAAGATGGTGAATAAAGCTTGGAAAGAAAATCTATTTTTGGATAAAGATAAAATATTTTATTCAGAGTTTGTCAAGTCATAGCTATATTTGACTTTGTGAAGCAAGATGGCAGCCCGTAGCTATCAAAAATATACGCATATGGCCCAGCAAATTACATCTGGGCATGTACTTTGTGATCCTTCCGTGGCTACTGTATATACTGGATAGAAATCGACTGTCTAATTGAAGAGTTTTGAAGGGTCTTGTGCTGTTTTCTGATCCATGCTGTGATGTTGTCATAAAAAACATACCCAAACCCTGCATATTTAGGCTGAGTTCTTCTCTCAAAAAGAAATCGCTCTGTTCCACCATGAGATGTTGTGTGGTAATACAGGAAGTCTCTACTGAACTAAAGGTAAAAGGAGCTGTTAATTTGAAAACTACCACTACATGACATTACAGGGTGGAACAGCTTTGGAGATGTAGACAGACGAATAATGCAGGATTACTTAAATATGTGTGAATGAAACAAAACACAACAATCTAGCATGGCTTAAAGCTCACAAGAGTCAGTGTTGCATAATATAGGGTCTTTAAATTTAAAAAAAAAAGGTCTGTGATGTTCAAATGGTGGTTCAGAAGTGCGACCCTGACTCCCACAGGCCAACGCTTAATTAGGTTCTTCTAATACATCCGTGGCTATATAAGACAGGATATCTTCATTTCTAATTTGAATAATAGTCTCCATACTGGTTCTTACAAATGGACCTCATTGACCCGAAGCAGACTGCAGTGATTATAAAGCACATTGTGTTACAGTTAGAAAGGGCAGGGTCAGACTGAAGCTGCTGAGATGAGTCAGGACTCTACATGCAGACTGTGAATGAATGCTCCCTCATGTGCATCCGAGCAGTGCTCTCACCCTCCATCTGCTGCTTGTGTGAAACATCATTACAGTCAGGACAAATCTTTGTGCTGCATATGTATTCCAACCATATGTTTCCAAGCCGCAGATAGAGAAAAGTAATGCAGGCTTGATAAATGAAACACACTATAGAATTATAATGTCCTTAAATGAGGTCATTTAAGTTCTGAAGATGATGGTTTTATGGATTCCCTTGGAGAACAAGTCTTTCACATGGTTATTTTTCTGTAGAAGCACAGGATTTAAATTAAATAAAGACCAAAGTTTGTCTGAAACACATTTACAGGTAAAAAATACTTTTTTGTAAATGTGAGTCCAAAGTGAGTAGAGCACAGCCTACTCTCCAGTGCTGGAACACACACTGAATAAAAAAGATTTTTTGTGGGTAATCACCACATGCCCAGTAACACAAGAGTGTGAGCTCTCCTCTGAGCCAAGGTTAAACTGACTGGACCCTTCACTGCGGGAGATGAATGCAGCAAATAAATGTCAGGCTGATGAAACATGCTTCTTTTACATGAGGGATGAGGCTATTCCACTATTGCTACATATTAATAGCCATTGAGAAAGTTGTCTCTTTTACCCCTTGAGAATAGCCTTATGGGCCAATGTATATAAATATATCATGAAATGCCAAGTTGCACTCGTAATGACAATTGGAAATCCACTGAACCAACACACACACTCCTGCTTCTCGTGAAGTCTCTTGGTCACACTTTATTTTACAGTGCCTCTTACTACAATAACATAAATCTGACAATGTAAACATATACTTATGTTGCTTAGTGTAAAGAAAATGAGATACATGAGGCATGTTCTGCCCTTTCACTCCAGAGGCTGTAGCTCAGGAAGTACTTCATTATGATTCATTCGTTGTGATTACTGTTTATTTGCTGTGGTAATTGTAGCCTCAGCTCTTAACACTGCAACAGTGAGAAGCTGTTTCATCAGCTCTGCACACTCATCATATTACATCCTTACAGAGAGGGTCATGAGGTATGAAATAGCTTAATGTGAATTACTCAGAGTCCAACATCATGCTCTGAAATAAACAGCAGTGAAGGCAGGATGCAGGAGGATTCTGATGAGGTCCTGTGTTTTTATTCATTATAAAATCGAACTGGCAAATTAGCAATGCTGTTTTAAGTGTTACAGCGTGTCAATTCACTTTTTACTCTTTACTTGACAAAACTCATGTGTGTGTGCTAATCCAGCTCCTCCAGTCAGGCCAAGGTCTGTAGTGTGGGAACAGGTCATTTCTATGGACTCTGGGCAAACATGTGTACTGGGGCTTTACATTAGGGCTGTAAGGTGAATCGAAATCTTATTCTGAAATGTACAATTTGCTGCTAAGGCTTAATTTTTAAAGTTAATTTCCAGCTGGTTAGATCTTTTTTTTTCTTCTTCTTCATTATTTTAGGTCTATTTAAAATATGAACATTGCGACATTTTTCTGATCTTGTTTGATCAGAAATTCTCCCCCAACTTGTTCAGCCCTACTTGCAAACAACTGAACTAGCCTCCCTTCTTGGGCGTTTTTATCATTTAATATTGTGTATGCGGAGAAGGGTGGGCCATGAGTGGGTTTTGTTTTTCTTTCGTATTTTTTTGTTTTGTTAAATGCTAAAATAAAAAAGGAATAAATCCATGTTTGGGCGGTCTAGTGTGTGTGCACCTTTAGTGAATACATGACAACTTAACCGCATGGCCCTGGGGAGACTCTCCTCACCACACACTAATTTAGCATTTCAGTTCGGCTGCTACAAGCGAACAGCAAACTTGAACAGCAGTAGAAAGGTGTCATGGGCTCCAGGCAGTGAAAATGACTTGGCTGAACACCACAAAACACTGATCACCACATTCAGGCCCAGAGGGAGAGAAGAGGCTTGCAGTCAGATCTCCACAAACTCCAGGATCAGCCTCCAATCGACGCTTCCGTGGTTTGGAGACCTGACCTGCTCACAGTTTATGATGGACATGAGCCAGAGGAGGCGCGTTTGGGGTGTGGACATGTCACTATCTTTTCATACAGCACGTTTAAACTCCCAAAACATTATAGGAATATGTTTGTAAATTGTAGGGCCTGGTAACTTTAGCACTGCTTTGTTTAAAGGTCTTATATTACACAAAAAGGTTTGAGGCTGAGCTTTTAGCCATGTTAGAATGCTGTTACATCATTACAAAACAGACCTAGAGTTGTGTTTTGTTTCTTTTACACCTGTTTGAATAATCCTTTGTTATTAGACTGTCTGCATCTCCAAAGCTCAAAATGCTCTGCTCCACCTTGTGTCATGTAGTGGTAGTTTTCAAGTTAACAGCTCCTTTTACCTTTTTCAGTTGAGATTGGCAATTCCAGGGCTGAAATCATTCAATCATTCTACTGAAGGTGTATGGAGCATAGAACTGTAATAAAATCTGGAAAATGAATCTAAGATGGCGTCATATTGTTTTCAATGGCCTGTGCTCATTGGTGTTAGGCAGGCTGGCGCCACCTAGTGCCTCCGCTCAATTTTATTTCTCTCCAAATACTAGTCAGGAATCAGAATACACTTGTGGTTTGCAAGAACCCCAGAAGTTGTCGTCGGCGGACCAGCCAATCAGCGAAGCGTATGTTGGCCAGAACCAGTTGCAATAGCGGACTGCACACACTATCCTCCTTTTGTCAAATAATAACTTCACCTTTTTAATGGTACCTTTAATTCACAAGTTCACCTTGCAGAAACTACAATGCTCATTAACAGACATGTTCACTCTTTGCTTTGTTTGATGTTGTGTTGGTATTACACCACTGGGCGTTCCGGCGCATTACATATGCCACAACCAAATAGCAGTGATTAGTTAAATAAAAAAGTACCCGCCTACCATCGAGCAAACGAATCCTAATGCTGCGCGGTCAGACTTTATCCACGAAGTGAAACCGGCTGATGAATCAGACTACATTGGCACATGATCTCAAAAAAGATTTTTACTTCAACATTTGCTTCCTGATTTTCAGCTCAACACTGCCCAAAGTGTGACGTCAGAAACGTGCAGTTCTAACCTGAGCAGGAGCTGCTAGAGCGGAGCCAGCGCAGGCTCAGAGCGGGGCTAGGCTAACTGACAAAGCTGACGTTTAGGTGCTTTTATGGTTTAGAAAAAAAATAAACACAAAAGAATCCCTACAAAATCCAACCTTTATGAAAGCTGTGGATGCTCTGTCAGCCAAACACGGGCAGTTTATTTCACAAAAAATGCATTGTGCTATGGGAGAATTCTTTCTGGTTACAAATCAATCTGCGGTTGCAGGTAGAAGGGGCGTGTCTTATCCAGTTCTTATTATAGATCCATGGTATGGAGTTTAAAAACACAGTCAAGCACTTCCTGTATACATGACATCCCAACAGGAAGTGTTTTCAGTTTGAAAGAGAAAAACACAGCCTAAATATGCAGGGTTTGTGTTATACATGTGCGAATGAAACAAAACAAAACGCAACTCCAGGTATGTTTGTGCTGATGGAACATCAGTCAATCTTTATTTATGTAGCCCTTTACAACACCAATGGTGACCAAAGTGCTTTCCAATTAAAAACAGAAAATACAACAATGCAAAAGACAGAACATACAACAATGTAAATATACAGTAAAACACACAATGCTGAAAAATTACGTGCCACAAACTACTAAGTATTAAAAGCCATTTTGAATAAATATGTTTTGAGCCTAGATTTAAGAAGGTTAAAATCAGTGATGCTACGTAGCTCAAAGGGCAGATTGTTCCACAGTCTGGGACCAACCACAGAGAAAGCTCGATCACCCCAGTGTTTGAGCCTGGCTCGGGGGACTTCCAAAAGAAGTTGGTTATTTGACCTTAAAGTGCGACCTGATTTTCTGACAGATAAAAGCTCGGTCAAATAACAAGGTGCTAAACCATTAAGAGCTTTAAATACAAAAAGTAAAATTTTAAAATCAATTCTAAAAGAAACTGGAAGCCAATGAAGTGTAAAAGGACTGGGGTGATGTGCTGACGTCTACGTGTGTTGGTTAAAAAACGAGCTGCAGCATTCTGCACAAGCTGAAGGCGACTCAGAGCAGTTTGGAAGACACAGACATAAAGTGCGTTACAATAATCTATTCTCGAACTGATAAAAGCATGAATAGTCCTTTCAAGGTCGGTGTGATTTAAAAAAGGCTTTACTTTAGATAAAAGGCGTAACTGATAAAAACTGGCTCTCACAACACTGTCAATCTGCTTATCAAATTTGAAAGTGTTGTCAAAAGTGACCCCAAGGTTCCTGACAGTCAATTTTAACTTTGATGACAACCGATCAAAATCGGAAGATGCAGAATCACCAAATAAAATGTATTCTGTTTTGCTTTCATTCAAATGAAGAAAATTTTGTCCTAACCACAACTTTAAGTCTTTGATGCAGTCAGTTAATGACTGAAGAGCACCATTTTTATCTGGAAACACAGGTAAGTAAATCTGCAGATCATCCGCATAGCAGTGAAAGGCGAGGTTATGCTTATCTATAATTGACCCCAGTGGCAACATATACAAAGAGAATAAAACAGGGCCCAAAATAGAGCCCTGGGGCACTCCACAAAACAGCGAGGCCACAGAGGAGGAGAACTCACCAATATTAACAGAAAAACTTATATTAATCAAGTACGACTCAAACCATTTAAGAGCAGTTCTTGTGATACCAACATAATTTTTCAGGCGGGACAGCAAAATTGAATGGTCGACTGTGTCAAATGCCGCGGTTAGGTCAAGCAAAACCAAGACGATGGGGCGTTTAGCATCAACTGACAGAGCAATATCGTTGTGTACTTTAAGTAGAGCAGATTCAGTGCTGTGCCGGGATCTGAACCCAGACTGGAATTTCTCTAAGACAGCACTGCTATCTAGAAACAACTGCAACTGCATTAAAACAACCTTTTCAAGAATCTTAGAAATAAAAGGCAGATTAGAAGCCAGTCTAAAATTTGACAAAACACTGACATCAAGCTGCGGTTTTTTGAGAAGAGGTCTCACTATGGCGTGTTTAAGGGAATCAGGGGCACAACCTGAGCTGAGACAAGTGTTAATAAAAACCTGAAGGGAGGGACCTACAGTATTAACCACCTCCTTCAACAACTTAGTGGGGAAGATGTCTAGAGGACAGTTTGTAATTTTCAATTGTTTAACCACTTCAGTGAGAGAAGAGAGAGAGACTGGTTCAAACTGACTGAACAAACTGGCTGAACAGTGTACTTCACTATCAGGCTGGACAGGCCCGATGCTGAGACTGGTCAATTGTCTCACAGATACCACTTTATCAACAAAAAAGTGTAAAAAGTTCTCACATGTGGAAACAGAGGCATCAATTATAGTCAAGTGTGGATTTACAACAGAATTAATGGTGTTAAACAACACACAAGGGCAATGTCCATTACTGCAAATTATATCTGACAGATATTTGCATTTTGCCTCTTTCATAGCTTGCTGATAGTGAGCTAAACTGTCCCTCAGAATGCCAAGAGACACATGTAAGTTATCCTTCTTCCACCGTCGCTCTGCCTGAACATAACATAGATAAGAATATAGCCTAATATGGGCCAAGGATTTTGTCACTAAATGTTTGCATCTCTTGTGTATGGAGTATTCAGATATATCAGAGGCTTATCGGCCCATGAGAGTTGTGTTTATATCCGCCTGCAGCTGGATTTTACTGCACACACGCTGAGCTCCTTCGGCTTCAGCAGCGCTCGGACTGTACGACTCACCACAACTATAAACAAATATAAACAAAAAATATGTCTGAAATCCCTGCAACCAGAATTTTTCCTTTGACAAGACACAACATTCATCATAGACATAAAGACGCATTTAAAAACATGTTGCGATAAAAAACAGCAGCAGAGGCAGTCTTGAGCTGGTAATCGCTGCTTGTAACTGGATGTGAAATGACACAGATGCACAGAGGAGCTGAAATTTGGCTTGATTTTATTTTATTTTTTTAATTGTGCAATTAGAAAGTACTGATTTATTTTAAACTTTTCACAGTATGGCCTTAAAATTTTTTATCATCATGGAGCCCAAACCAAGTTACAGGTCAGATCTGCGGAGAGTCAGAACCCCTGTTTTTCTGGGTATTTTTGAGATATAAAATCACCACAATAGAATAAATGTAAGGGAGAGCTGTTTAATGTCATACTGTGGAACATTCCAGGTTGAGCAATGACATCTCCATAGAAACAAGCAGCTAAGAGACCCTCAATCAAAAAGTTATAGCCGGGCGTACACACTACAATATTTTCAATCATCAATTCAATCGTACGAACGACTTCAGCAGTGCAAAACCCTCACGAGAGGCGACGGCATTTCAACCAGGTTTGACATTTGCTTGGTTGCTTCAGTCAGTCTGTCTCAGGGCAGCTGTGGCTAGAATAGTAGTTTACCACCACCGAGTGTGGAGAGAATGAATAATGAACTGTAAAGCGTCTTTGGGTGTCTTGAAAGGCGCTGTATAAATGCAATGATTCATTAATTAATATTCTTGCGACCTACGATTGGCGATCGGGAGCTTAAGACTTAGACTATTGATCCACAAGGGAAATTATTTGGACACAGTAGCTCACACATCACATCACATCACATCATATAATATAATAAGAAAGAGCAATAATATAAATGGTAATAATAAATTCTAAATAAATAGCAAAAAACATAGCAAGAGACTGGTGTGAAATTAGATGATTATATAAACGTAAATGTACATGAGCTGGTCGTGAATCATGGTTGTATTAATCAGTTCTCATTACCCTATGTCAGGCATGTCCAAACTATGGCCCGGGGGCCAAATGTGGCCCTCAGACCAATTGTTTTGGTCCTCAGGCTCCAGGTGAATTGGCCCATAGTACTGCAAGTAGTACTTTTTACTGCATGTTTTTGAAATCTACCTTGATCAAGCAAATGTAGTGTCCTTTTGAGGGTTTAAGTATGAACAAAAGTCTGGAGGGTCATTCAAACCCGTTTATAAATGCCCAGATTTGAATTACTCACTGTTTTGACCCTCAATCTATGACCCTCGATCGGCCCTCACGCTGCTCTTTTAATATGTGGCCCTTGATGAAGAAAGTTTGGACACTCCTGCCCTATGTATACTACATAAAGCACGGCACACGATTAAGCCATAACTCCCAATCCCAAAAACAGGAGCACAAGTTAAAAATCAGCTCAAAAAGTGCCAAAAATCGCATAGCGTACGCCCGGCATTAAGCAACCAAACTCAGATGGAGCGGTTTTCTTTTCAGAGTTGACTGGAGTGACCCCAATCTGCTATCATTAGTAAACTGACAGAAATAAGATGGGATCATATATAATTTTATTTCATCATACTTTTCCATCACCGGTAACTTACTCTGAGTTATCTTATGAGTGATTCGCGCATGTTTCTTTAAACCTGTTGTCGTGCATTTCAGGTATCGCTGAGTTAAAAATGTATTAAAAGCAAGTAAACATGCACGGTATAAACGCAGCTTCAGATGAACAACAATCTGCCTTCCTCCTCGAAAAACCCTCATTTATCCGCTGTAGATTAAAGCAGAAGAGAGCAGACACCTCCTGTTTGTGTGAAGACGGGCGAGCGCTCCATCTTCACACAGACACCATCAGGGAAATAAAGCCACCAGCAACATGACAGTCAGACTGTTTTGATCCAAGTGACAACCCCAATATTACTTTTATCAACAGGCTACAAATGGTCCACTTATAGACACAGATCACACACACACACACTCTTTTTCTTTCCGACGTCTGTAGGCAATTTTAGACTGACACCATTTGAATCAAGTGTCGAGACTAAACATAAAGCTTCAATTAGGCGTCCTTCAAACAACAAATATCTGATATATATATATAGAAAACTGCCTACATGAGCAAAAAAAATCTAAACTTCCTGTATAATAAAGTTGAGCTGATAAAAACAATACATGAATTCTACTTTCTGGGCAATGGATTAAATAGAAATGTATTTTTAGGTCCTCTAACCACCTAATAATAATAATCTCTAGTGCCCAAGAAGCCCATATCCCAAAGAAGATAATAAGATATGATGCGTTTCAGTTTGGAGAGTCCATTCAAAAACAGTAAATCTCCCATAGAGTTATTTAAGCCCTCTGCCCTTCAGCTGAAATTATGACTTTGATTTTCTAGAACACAACTACAAGCTATTTACGGGGGCTGAAAACATGCCATTACTTTTTAGAGCAGATATAAAATTTATGGAGGACTTGTTTGGCATTCACTTTTCTAACTGATGTGATGGGAGTCCCGATGCCTGATTTGAATACGAGATGTGGTCGTGAGGTGGGACAGATTTACTGGCACATGCATTATTAAAGCTCTATTTATATGCAGCGTCATGTTGTTGCATTGGAACCATAATATTCCCACCACAAGTCATCCAAAATATGAAGGCAGCTCTGCCTCTCGCTCAGACCAGTGTTATTAACCAAGAAAGCCACAGCTCTTAAAAAAGACACATTGTGCTCGAGTCTGTTATTTAGTTATAATCTATGACACCCGTGCATCATTATAATTTGCATATTTTAAATTGCTATAAAAACAATTCCACTGACTTGCGTGTTAATAAACTGTTGCGCCAAATATGAGCCGAGGTCACCGTAAAAGCCATTACGACAAAGAGTTGGCACCTCATTTGCACCAAAATGACAACTGAGTGCTGCCAAATCATAAGCATTTCACTAATTAAGAAAAGAAAATTAGAGAGTGAAGAAAGTGCAGGTTAATCAGCGTATCAATAAGATTCCTCCTACATGCACAAACCACTGCAAATATAATTCCAGGTGAGTAAATTACAAAAAACTGTGTTTAAAAGCTCTGAAAAGTTGATTTTGCATAATAGGTCTGCTTTAAGTACATGGCAATATCCAGTAATATTGGATAAGAGATCTGTCAGATCAGGACATGAATTAGATGATTAAGACCAAGTATCCACTGACTAACTAAAATGAGTTGTTCTTCTGTTACATGTGCTATAACTGCATTGTTCAGATACATGAAAGTGTTCATTATCTTTAGGGGGTATCCACATCTAGATGAATGTACAAATACAATGTGGAATCTCATATTTGGTGTCATCAGGACCATGGACAGCTCCCAGGAGGATTCAGCCAACTGAATTCTGGAGAACAGTGCTGAGAACTGGTCACTCACTCACAGGTTACTAAAATTTGATTTGTCTTGTATATGTTTTTGATGATTGAATGCAGGGCTGTTACAAATGCATTCTCCTTAGAAATAAGTAAAGTTTTCTGAAAGTGAATTATTTACATTTTAAGTCCAGTAATCACCCTCTGTCTACTCCACAGTGTCACACCTGTGAGAGTGAACTCAGAGCAGCACACTTTCACAATGGAAACCGAAAGAGTTCAACTCAACTCTGCTGTTTGACCGCACTGATCTTGATCTAATAGTGGGCTGAACTACTGGGTGAACCAGAGCATTCTGCTCCACTTTGATTCTCACCTACTTTCATCTGTACTTAACACTTAATCATTCTTTATAATATCAATGCATGCAATATTTGGGTGGTGATGTAATTTATAAATTATATAATTTAAACTGAAAAAATGTCATTCGTCTGCCATTCTAAAATAAAAAGCCATCAAATGCTTTTAAAATTGTAAATGGATGTGATTTAGCCTGATAATTCTCTTATGACTCTGGTTTACATTGTGCCAGTGTCTTTCTGCCGTCTTTCTGAGCTCATTTTAAGCCCTCACCAGAAGAGCTCCTGTGAATTCTTCTCCGAACACCATTCTTGTGTCTGGCAGTCCTTGTTACATTCGGAGCAGAGCCCACAGCGAGCGAGTCCTTTTGACAGAGATTCCTTAAAGGGCTGCTTTGGCCTAAATGCAGAGCTCTGCTCCCAGAGGAAACAGGAGGTTTTCAATGCCTTGTTACTGCATAAACCTACATCATTACAGCCCACATCACAGGAGGGCTGTGCCACGGGCTGGAAGATGAGCGTCCAGGTACTTTGGACATTATATCAAATTTAATGTTCTCTTTTTCAGACAGACATTACATGAAAGGTTAATTCACTCTGCTGATTAAGTATGTAAATTTATGCAACAGTGTCCACTTTATAATATATTGTTAAGTTGCAAGAATGTACATGTTAGAATGTACATATCCCCAGAAACAAAATTAAAATGAAAAGCAATACTAGTATAAAATAATGGAGTTCTGAACATACAAAGTGCTGATTTAAGAAACTTACTCAGATGGAGAGATTCTCTTTTCAGAAATTACTGCAGTGAACCGAGTCTGATATCACTATTAAACAGAAACACTGCTGATAGAACATAGAATTCAATCAATCAACGTTTTATGATATTTCATTATTTTTAACCTTGCTTTTCCTTCCTCATTAACAAACTCTGAGGTGCATTATGAGATGATTCATGCATCTTTGACTAACCCTGTTGTCATTTCAGGTATCAGTGCTCGGAAAATTGCCTCCAATTCATGTTTTATTCATATTTTTTCCAATCACAGCAGCCCAATAAAGATGGTCAAGTCAAGGATGTCGAGTTCCAAACAGCAATTAACCGACAAAACTGGATTATTTTGAACCCACGGTACACAATATCACAATATACCCACAGTTCGGTTTGTATTAGTTTGGGCTGTGCTGCGTTTTTATTCTCAAGTACAAAATGTTGTGCAGATCCTGAGTGGTTTGGCTAACAGGCAGGTAAACAGACCCTAATGAAGACACAAGCTGCTCTGAGAGGTAATGAACTGATGCTAAAATTATCCACCCCCGATTGAGCTGCAGTTCAGACTCACAGCCTCTACAACCGTCTGTCTGCTGCCTGGGACCGCACAGGAAGATGGTCCACTCCGCTGTCAGTCCCATTTAAAAAGGGGCTGTTGGTGCCAAATGTAGGCTCTGCTCTGTGTGAAGCTCTTTTACTCTTGTTGGACTTTAATCTGAGCTTTGTTTTAACGCAATCTGACCAGAAAGAAAGGGCTTAGCTGGAACTACAACAACTAAGGTGATTTGCAATTGATTTTTTGATTTGATTTGTTTTTTATTTCGAGTTTGTGCCAAGAGAGAAACACTAATCATACACATATTACACACACATTGTAAACAACAGAAAAGCACATTTCTCGAAAAGTGTGAAAAAAAAAAACATTCTTAAAACTATACTTTAAAAACTATAAAAAACTATATTAGCCCAGCCCTGTTCATGATATAGTTTCAAAAATTCTAAAATTACATGATTGCTGTACATTGATAATGAAACTGTACAAATATTTACATATACACCCACATATACTACACATACTAAATACAATTTTAACCCAATTTCTTTCTTTTTGTATTGCACTGTATTATGGTCGTACAAACTAATAATAATGATAAAGAAGGCACAGAAGTTTATCGTTTATGATCGTCATAATAAATAAAGCAAAAGGAAAGGGAAATGAGAGTGCAGTAGCTCATTTAGTCGCTTTTTGTAGAAAATCAAACACCCACGAACGCTCGTATTGATCACAGGCTGCTGAAAACGTGTAGTTTCAATCCATTTGGTATTTTTTTCTTGATTTTCAGAGCATCTAAAAGTTTCTTGGCACTGTTTGTGTGCAATGTGTGCATTGTGTCACCATGTGTGCATTGTGTCACCATGGAAACTTCTCAATGTTAAGGCTGGAAATCTTAAAATTACCACATTGCAGACAGCCTGATAATGATTACTCAAACGTGTGTGAATGAAACAAAACACAGATTTCAGGCATGTTTCTGAGGAGGTAACAGCATTAGAACATGCATGGCTAAAAGCTCATGAGTCCGTTTCACATAATATAAGACGTTATGTTTATTTAAGCTTGCCAAACCCCACCAAAAACTATACATACTCGACACACTTTCCCTCTCTGAACATATTAAATCATGATTCCAGCAAATTGTGGCAGCTCAGCGTGCAAAATGAAACATGCATGAGAAAAATGAGCCTTTATTAGATTCATATTGATCAAGTGTTAGGATTGGTAACTGTTTTACACTTGAAACGTTTCTGGACTGTTTTTCATGATTGTGTTCATTAATAATGCATCTAAAAGTCAAAGTAAAGTGGAGCACAAGCATTTATCATGATTAACTCCGAGAGGTTTTTGCATACATAAGCAGACATATACATACAAATAAAAAATGACCACACACATGTAAAAGGAGTGTCAAACTTTTACACCAGGACTCATCCAAGTTCATACTAATTACTTTAGACCTTATATAGCGACTATATGATACCTGTACCTCATTTATGCCACTGACACAATCACCTAAGAGAGGATTTAAACCATAAAACAATTCTAAACCTACAATACAAAAAAACAAACAAATAAAATGCAGAATGGAACACTTTAGTACTTACTTTGCATCTGTAGCGAGTCGTAGAAGTTATAAATTCAACATTTTACAGCTTAAATCTTATCGTATAGCCAAAAAATAACAAAAAATGTACAAATAATGCAAGCAAATGTACCCATTATTGGTAGTTTTCAGATTATAGAATGCGATAATGTCATTGTTTACATTGTACTTTGCCGTGAAATATCCAAAAGGTCAATTCACGAATGCTGAACCTGGTATTTTTAAATTATTGATGAAGAACTTAGTTTTGCAAGATAATTTTGATTTTAAACAATGTTAGTTTTAGTTGCCTCCCATTTGTATGAATTAATATTGTCCTGTGGTCTCATCTGAAACACAAGAATGAATATTAACCCTCAAAAAATATTGTTCTAGCTTGCATATGTTGAACAGAAAGTAGCTATAGCAGGCCTAATTTATAAGAGTTTCTAATAATAATAATAGTAAGAAAAATGAAGCTATAAAAGTGAAAGGCAACTGTAGAGCTGACAGTGCAGGGGCAGGCTGTGGGCTGTTCCAAGTTTCATATTGACACTGTAAGAAACACACACTGACCATATTGAAAGTGCTTTGACAGTGACAAACTCCATCCTCTCTTCACAGAACCCAGAGTCCTCCTTCAGTGACAGTGCGGGAAAGCCCAAAACTAATTGGGTCATAAATTAAAGTAACTTGCAGAAAGCCCTTGACACTGTGCATTTTATTCCAGCCCTATGAGCAATAATCCAGGAGCATTACAGACACCAGGAAGAAGCAGGCTTTATTGGACGTGTCAGCAAAACCACTACAAACCTTTAGGGAGCTGGAAGATCTCCTGTTTGTGGTGAATTGTAATGATTTTATTTGGAGACAGGATGCATTAGTTGAGGAATGGCTAGTACTTTTGCCTTACAGCAAGAAGGTTCTGGGTTCGATGGCTGGACTAGACCAGGGGTGCCACACACATTTTCAGCATGCGAGCTACTTATAAAATGACCAAGTCAAAATGATCTACCTACTACAAAAATCCAAACCATTTATTTATTTAGAATTATATTGAGAATCAGTAATGGTGGAATGGTACTTGGACTTAATGACCTTCATGTGGGAAAAGGCTGACTCGCATAAATAAGTTTTTTATAGATGTCCATTTTATCTGATAAATGTTCATTTAAGGTTAAAATAAGCAAACTGTACTGCACTGAAACACTCTGCACCTTTTTTGGGCCCTCACCCACAGTTTGAGAACTCCTTTATGAAAACTTCCACTTGCACTTTCCAGAAAACTGAAGAAAGTGAAGAAATTGGGTAGGGTCCATCCATCCATCATCTCCCGCTTAATCCAGCTGGGTCGCGGGGGCAGCTTGCTGCCCAATACTCATAGCACCTGACCCCCCCTATGAACCCCTCTGCAGGTGGTGAGCCCACAGGAGGGTGGACAACATGGTCCTTGATTTTAGTTCATAGGGGTGCGGGCATGTTTTAGGTTGATGGGGGAAACCGGAGTACCCGGAGGAAACCCATCCAGACACGGGGAGGAACATGCAAACTCCACACAGAAAGGCCCGGGTGACCCGGGGATCGAACCCGCAACCTTCTTGCTGTGAGGCCTGAGTGTTGCCACTCAGCCACCGTGCCGCCAAGGGTAGGTTGGGTAAGGGTGTTTTGTGATATACCAGCCTCTGTACATTTACCAAACACACGTCGTGACAAATACAGATGCATTTGTGCACTTTTATGAGGCAAACTTCAACCACATGTGGTGATAGGTCTGCTCTGTAATACAAATTTTGATTTGTTTTTGATTCACATTTCGTCTTGCCCTTCTAATCAGCTTGTACTGATGAGGGAGACTGTGTGCGTTGTATGTGGGGAGGAGCAAGAGCGTGAAAAGGCGAGGAGTGGTGCGTGGCGTGAGGCGGGAGAACAGGTAGGATGTTTTAAAAAGTTTAACCTGTCCTATGATACACACTGGTACATGAGGATACTGTTGTGGACAAGCCATGCGCTGGGACCTTGTGTGTTTGTGATATGTCGCACAGTGTCCACAGGCTGCAGAGAGAAGCCCGGCGCACTCCTGTACACCTGCTGTCTGCAGTAATGAAATATGAACGCCTTCGCCTGGTTTCAGACCTCGAGTCTGACACAAGACCGAGACCAAGCGCCTTCAAGACCGAGACAAGACCACGTCCAAGATGAGACCAAGACTGTAAAAAAAACTATCTCAAGGCCGGTCTCGAGACCAAGACCCTCTCGAGTGCTTCAACACTGCGATTTACCCACACTACCGTGGCGATCGACTGGTAGATCACGATCGACGTATTGGGCACCCGGGGCGTAAACATTACTGTGATGAATGTAGAGCAGGTTTCATCTGTGATCATCTGGACTCACCCTTTACTGGCGTCCTATTGGCTCAATTTTTGGTTCAGATGTTCTCAGTGTCAATAGAATTAAGGCAAAATGTGATCTGGCATCATATTGTGACGCCAGTCCAGTTTTTGTACTGAAATGACAAATACATTCTGATTCTGAAATCCTCCAGCTCAAGATCTGGAGATGGGTCCCGATGCTGCAGCTCAAGTTGCACTGAAGGATTCCCTACAAGGACAATAAAGTGCATCTTAACCTTACCCACACCATAAACCTTTAAATAAGCAGATAACTCACTGACCACATTTCAGTTGTCCTAAGGCTTCCGAACCCATAACTCTAGTTCAACACTGTGACATTATGCAATCCTTCACATGTGGATAAAGTTGTGATCAAAGCATTCAAATAATTCCAAAAATGTCCATAAGAAACAGAGCAGCGGTGCTCCAGCACCTCCACCAACAGCCCACAGAGTCAGTCAGAGCAGCGACACAAACTCAACACATTTTAGCCAAAACAGCCTGTACCAGTCATCTGAACATTTTCACAATTTATTTTGTGTAGTAGCCTTGAACAACTGTACACATGTAAAACAAATCTATCCTATTATCTGAATGTGTGACTGCAAAACACTAAAAATACCTATGTGGCTTCATAAAAAACAAGTTGGCACAGTTAATATTGAAGGAGCAGCCACTGTTACCCAGGCCTGCAGCAGATGAACCAGTGAACATCTCCAGAACATTCAGAGTCACCTCCAGGAGAAGAGAGAGCTTGAAGAAGAAGAAACCACAACTTACCTAAAAGACACAGAGAGAGACAGACATTACTCGGGTGACATTGGTTAATCATTTTCTACAAAATAATTAGACATAATATGACTTTAAAACCTTGTTGACTCAAGACTATAGCAATAAATGGTTGGTATGTTTATTTTTATATTCTATTTGCATTATTTTTCAAATATTTTCTACTTGTTTGAGTTGTGACAGATTAATCACCAGCTTGCTCACATTCACTGCATGTTTGGAAATATTGTCACTGAATACAGATACCAAAATACATATTCAGAGTAGTCATTTTGAGTAATTGTATTCTGGTATCGTTACAATGACTTTTGATGGTATTCAGAAAACTGATACTGTCCTAAAATCAATGTACTACTTGATCTGCAGTACTTGATTATGTTGTTTAGTCTTTAAACTGCACAGTATTAGTGACAAAAATTAAACATACGAATAAATAAAAACTTCTCCTGTGGTGTGTTCATGTATAGTTTTCTATCAGTGATATGTAAATTAATAAAAGATACTGAAAAAAACATTATGCAGTTTAAATCTTATGTTATTATACTACAATATAATGCAATTTAATGTGAAAGTATTCAGAATATATGCTACATACAAAACATGCTGCCCATATTGAATCCTAAAAATAAGCTCCGTCATTACACAAGTTTTAAAATGACCATGAATGATTCAAGTAGCTCCTCAAAATACAAACACACATCATCAGAATAAGTCAATATCAGTGAACCATTCTCCAGAGCTCACTCAGGGCCAAGTGAGTGCTTTTGACAAACTCATAGAATAGTTCTCCACACACGTCTGCACTTCCCTCTGAGAACTGTGCATCTGATCAACATGCACCGTCCACCGTCAGTCTGCAGACAACCTTCAGACCTGAACAGTGCCAGTAATCCTCTGATTGTGATATTGACGATAGGATTGGGGCTGTGTCAGAGCCAGACATTTACTAGAAGACAACACAAGCAATAACAGGACACATATTAGGCTAAATTGACTTTTTTTATTTTAAAGGGCCCATAATACGCTATTTTATGACACTGTATTATGTTATAATATTGTTGTGTTTTGTTTACGGCGCTGTGTTCAAGAAGTGCTCCACAGCTAAACGACTTCACTTGAATAATGTGAATGATTTCAGCTCTAGAACTGCCATTCTCTACTGAACTAAAGGTAGCAGTTAACTTGAAAACTACCACCTCATGACATGACAAAGAGGAACAAAGAATTTTGAGTTTTGGAGATGTAGACAGCCTAATAAACCAGGGTTACTCAAACATGTGTGAATGAAACAAAACACAACTTCAAGTATGTTTTTGATGAGGTAACAACATTATAACATGGCTTATAGCTCACAACAGTCCTTTTTTGTAATATTTAACAATGCTATAATGTCCCCTCATGTTACAGTCCTTTTATTAATCCTGTTTAAGGTCATCTTGCTCTGAGGCCCAGAATTCACTCTTTCAAATTTCCCCAGATTGTGATGTCAGGGGTAGAAATCGTGCACAATTCACAAGTTCATAAATCAAACTGCGTTCACTACAACTGTGTGCTTACTATAAAATACCAAATAACAGCCGTTATTTGTTTGTTTCAATCACTTAACAGACCAGGCATTTATTTGAGACCAGGCAGCAATTTGGGGTAGGTGATTAATTCCTTGCGAAAATATGGTACTCAAATTTTTTAAACCAGTTTGACTATAATTTAGGCAACTTTCCATACAGACGTAGGCGAGTTCATTTGAAATGTTACAACAAAATATCTAAGGAGCGGGGAGTTTCGGCAAATTTGAAAGCGCTTATGCAAATGAGCCATGTGGTTTTAAGTTTGGTTTCTGTGCATCAGCGGCACAAGGAGCTGTTTTTTCAGCACTCATAGTTTATGCAAATGAGCCATGTGGTTTTAAGTTTGGCTTTTGTGCATCAGCGGCACAAGGAGCTGTTTTTTCAGCACTTATAGTTTATGCAAATGAGCCATGTGGTTTTAAGTTTGGTTTCTGTAGAGACGACGAGAGCATCAGTTCTGCGTCCTGTTGTTGCAGCACGATTTCTGTCTTCAGCACGTATATTAGACTCGGCGTTTATTTGGAACCAGCGTTTATTTATCACCTACACCCAGCGTTTAAAGGGGACCCAGCTCTTCTTTGGTATTTTATGGTATATTAGCGTACTGATCGAGGTGCTTATGTGGCTAGCTTTCTTTTTTCAAGGTTCACTTTCATTGCTGGTTATAGTCTTTTGTTTTATACATGGGCTTTATATTAAAAGGTACATAGTGTAACTTTTTTGGTAAAGGGTTCGTCAAACGCTTTGGTCTTTTGCTTTGTCTGGAATGTTTCACAAGATGGTATTAAACCTTTTTATCTTCATCGAGACCAAACCAGATGGAGTGACAGGTCAGATCTGTGAAGAGGCGACCCCGCTCACAGCCACAATGCCTGTTTTTCTAGGCATTTTTGAGCTATGAAATCACCTGTAATTTGCGCTTTGTGTTGCATTTTTGTATGAAAAGCGCTCTATAAATAAAGTTTGATTGATTGATTGATAAATGTAAGGTAGTTTAATGTATATACAGTGGAACATTCTAGGCAGAGCAATGACATCTCCATAGAAACAAGCAGGTGACGGACCCCTAACCGTAAAGTTATACAGTGCACATAAGACACCAAATGTAAAAACACAAGGAGGGTGAGTGTAATTAAAAGTCTCAAAAGATCGCTGAGGGATAACAAAGTCAAAACAAATTTTATTGAACTTCCACAAACTTGGACCACTCAGAACCAGACTGCTGGAATTATGCTAAGCCCGAAATCTGAGCCGTGTGGATTTTCCTTTAGGATTGTGGGTAGGATTTATTAAAAATGACAATCCTCTGCGTTATCTGGTCTCTGCTGGTACTTTTTTTTACAGGATGAGTGCTGTTTAATTCAACCATGTCCTTGAAAAAGACACAACCAAAATCTAAAACTAGTAGATAATATTTTACTCAGATAATTGTCAAATTTCCATGCTGTATGGATTTTTTTCAAGAGCAATTACCAAGCCCTGCAAGTGAAAATTAGAGCTTAGACGACTTATTTCAATAAAGCATATCGTTTGACATATGTACTGTATATCTAAAAATTTTACCCAAATTGCTTTTTGTTTTTGCCCTTTCTTGAATTTTCCATAAATCAAGTGTACATATAGATTATACAATATAAAACAGATAATAAATAAAATAAAAAACAAAATAAAATAAAACAAAACCAAATTAGATAAACAAAAAAATTTAAATGAAGAGGAGGAGTTTTCGTAATATATATACATTTTTTTGCTCACTTTTTAGACATTTGTGAAATTCTAGAAATCGATAAATAAATTAAAATAACATTAGTCATCACAAAACGTTCCACATTGGTTCGAGGGTTTGATAGCGACCAGCTGCCGACAAGTACTGGATCTGGTTCTAATGATTTTTTAAGAATTTTGGACAAAATATCAAATATGCTTTTCCAATATAATGTAAAGTTAGAACCGTTTGTTTTGGGGTTTTTTTAAGAGAGAGTAATTCCTTTTACCAAGCAACCAAGGGTCAAAACTTGTCAGGGATTTCTAAATCTGAGAAGAATAAAAACTGGAGAAAAGCTGTCTTAAATCAAAGAGTCTGGATTTATTAAAGCAACTGTGCGCACGATTACAAGAGAAAATGAAAACAAAACCTTCCGTCTCTTCTAACCTAAATGACATAACAAAAACAGGCTTCTTATAGTTGACAATCATCATAAAATCAACATGAGGTAATACAGACTATATCTAAACAACCCCAAGGATCTGACTATTCTAAATGATGAGAACGAACAAAGCAACAGCTCGTTTTAACAATCCTGGATAAAGACGGAGCAGAGTGACCGGTCTTGAGATACCCCAGGAACAGATTACACCATCACATGTGAAATATGAAATGTATATATGTATATAGTGCGTGTGTTTGTGATGTATGAATGTGACTGATCTTATCTTATCTCTAGGACTGAGTTACCATTTTGTAAGTTGTTTTTCATGGTATTTTATTGGCGTATCTACCATTTTATATCAACCTGTCCAGGGACTGCAGGTGGAAATTAGCATATTTGCTATAACCTGGCACAAACATATTACCTCTTTTGTCTAGGTCAATGTTTTTATGTGCATTGTCCCTGTCAAATAAACTAATAAACTAAACATGAGGCAGGAATACAGAAATGCTTTAGCAGTTGTTAGTTAACAGTATCTAAACTCATAAAATACATTCTTTAGCTTAAATAGATCACAACAGAAAACAAAGTAAACGATTCCCACCACACTATCACACTATTCTAGTTCGACTAATAAAAAGAAATATCAATACTTTACTTTGTTCTATCGTGTCACATGGTGATAGTTTAAGATAACAGCTACCCTTTTACCTTCTAGGACTGATCCAAATGATTCTAATGAAGGTGTATGGAGTTTAAAAACACTTCCTGTATTACCACATGACATCACAAAATAGAACGGAGCATTTTCTGTTTGCGAGAAGAACTCAGCCTAAATATGCAGGGGTTTGTGTTTGTGTAAATGAAACTAAACAAAACTCCGGGTACGTTTTTGACGCGGAAACAACATTATAACATAGATCAGACAATAGCGTAATAAGCATATTGGTTGCAGCATTATTCCCTCAGTTAGGACAACACCTTAGACTCCACAGGCATTTCTGAACAGCTCTTTTGAGGATGTGACGACTACCTGAAGAGGCAGAACGCGAACAGTGCCTGATCAGCAGAGCCCCTTTCTGCCGTTCCAGTCCACCCTTGATCAAGTTAAATTGATTGGAGCAGGTCGAAGTCTCAGGTGCAGAGCTACAATGATCTGCACACTAACACTGTTCAGCGGTGACTCTGGAGGCCCCTGATCTATATTCCGCACTGTTTCTCGCCGTGTTTCTCTGGGACCAAGACACTAACCACATTAAAGATGGTTTTGATGAATGAGGTCAGTGAGGCGAGAGATAGATAAAGGCTCCATACAAAACAGCAGGAGGGGTCATGCCAGTGTATGCATAATAGTGCAACTCTTCAGAAAGCTCTGCTCAATATATAAAAAATATTCAGAGGAGCTGTACCTGATTTTTACCGTCTTAAAAGCTACTAGTTCGTTCAACAGTTTGCAGGGGTCCGTAGTTATTCCTCACTTACCATATGCATTCTGAGGATCCTAGTTATTCATTGCAATAACAGAATTTAGGTTAATCATAAAGCTACAAGTATAACAACTAGTATGGTAAGACAAACTTCCAGATGATCAAACAACAAAAAGCGTTATTAGATGCAAACACAATGCTGTGGACACATTTTGAGCTACGTATACAATATATCTCTATACTCTACAAATAAATTATATGTTAACTTCAGTCTAGGTGTATTTTTCTGCATTTCTGAACTGTGCCACAAGTTTCTTCTTCACATAAAATTTGTAGGAGTAAAGTAGTCCTAAAAATTGTTCCATAATCCAGTAGGGTTTGGCACAATCTTGGCATAAAATAGCACCTGGTAGCACCGCTGTCACTCGGCTCACGAGGCCTTTCACAATAACACATTTTGAAGCATGTTTTATTACTGCAGAGGAATGTTGCAATAAACAATAACACTGAAACTACTTTATTCCTCTTTCACAATAATAAAAAAAATTAATTTAGGGCCCTCAAAACAAACAAAAAAAAGTGCAATGGCCCCATGACTTTCCTGGTGCCTGTCATGGAAACAGCTCCTGTCAGGTCCAGGGCCAGAGCCACAGCACTTCCTGCATTTCCATAGTGTTTATTACATTTGGATTTGTACATTATGACTGAAATAAACTTTTCAAATAAAAATAGGAATGCGCAATTACGCAGCCCAAGATGCGTAATTTGCCATTTATTTGAGAAATAACTGCACTTAGATTGGATTTTTCAATTGCTACGAACACAGACACTCAGAGCGTCAACCATTTTGACTCACTTCACTCTTTGGCAATGTTTGGGCAGATGGATAATGCCGGAAATATGCTTGGAAAGCCGCAAGTCCCAGTTTTTTCAAAGACAAAAGTAAGTTTCTTTTATGGGTGGAAAGTTATGTGCGGATATACAATTGATATTTCGAGGTATCATACAAGATACTGTCAGTCTGGAAGGGCTAAATAGGCAGTATAATTAAAAGTCATTAATAAGCCATGAAATGTACTTATTCAGCCCTCTACAGCTCAAATGATCTTGTATCTCACTTCTATTGCCAAGAAACTATACACACAATAAATATTGAGCCCCAAAATATAATGTTCCAGGTTTCACATAATGAACAAAAAGTCAACATAGTAATTAATGTGACAGGTTTGCTGCTACCTCTACTTATACTTTTAATCCACTCTTCAGCTGTTCTTTTCTCTGCTGTATTTTAAAGCCTAACCCTGAGGTCTGTTCTTTATCCTGATCCTGACACGGGCCAGGGTCAGGAGAAGCTTTCACTTTTACTCTCATAGTCCTCATTATTCATTTAAAAATCGTTTTCATTGACAGAACAGTGGACCTCTAAAATATGAAAATAAATTTCTCTGCGGATACAAAAAAGTAACCAACTAAAACTAAGCCTTTGTGCCATTTTCTTTCTAGTTACATCTTTTCACTTTCTCATATTTTGAAAGAAAGTGTCTTGGGGCAGTGCTGAATAACAAGCAGGTGTCTAATTTTTGCTACTGTGTTCTGGGCTTTATCAAACTGTTATAATTCAGTGATGGTGTGCGGTATTTAAAATGAGTTCTATTGCAGAGAAGAGCTGTGCAATTACTGTGCCCATTATGCTATTTTCTAGTCTATATTACAGTCAAAGACATATTCAGAGTTGTGTTTTGTTTCATTCACATGTTTAACACACAAATCCTGCATATTTAGGCTGAGTTCTTCTCTCAGTTGGAAAACACTCTTTGTGATCTGATGTGATAATACAGGAAGTGCTCCACTGTGTTTTTAAATGCCTTCTACCTTCACCAGAATCATTTGGATCAGTGGTCTTTAGGGGAATATCTGATTTACATGTACTGAGCAGAATAAGTTATTTGATTAATTAAATGCCTATTACTATTGTACAAGTATGATTTTGATGCCTACGCTTGTACCCTAAGAAATGGATAATGGTTTGTTTTATAGGAATTTAACCGTACCTCATTGGGTGACCGCTAAAACTAGTAGCTCTCTGGCATTTTCGTTTTGTAAAAGTACCTCACCGGACGAAAAGGACCCCTGATTTGGATGATTCCAGCCATGGAGTTGCCCATTTCTACTGAACTAAAGGCAAAAGGTGGTTGTTAACTTGAAAACTACCACTCCTTGACATCACAAGGTGGAACAGAGCATTTGGAGCTGGAGATGTAGACAGCCTAATAGTACAGGATTACTCAAACATGTGGGAATGAGACCGTGCACAGATTCAACTTAATTTAGGTTAGACTTAAGAAAGAAAAGTGACTATTTTTGTGTCAGTGGCAATGATTACAAGTCTTTATTGTTTATATTTTGGAAATGTATATTGACAGACATTTTCTATTGCTCGTAATTAAACTAAATCAAAATTTGTGGTTCATCTTCTCTTATCTAGTTTCTTTGTACAGTGAAAAATAATACATGTTGACAAAATCCTTGTGGACTCTGATGTGGGGAGATGGTCCAAAATGAAACATTAAGGAAAAGTACATGTAGAATTGTCGAAAACTCCTCAGACGATCAGATCTGAAGCCGTCTGCGTTCAAACCTGAATGCGCCCGAGGTCAATGCCGTCACGTTTAGTTTCTCAAACGTTTGTACAACCCTGAAGTCTGTGTGATGTGAGGCAGCATGACAGGCAGAAGTAGCACAAATACATTTAGGGCAGGAGAGGAGATTGTAGGCCAGGCCAGTGTGCTGTCATAGTTTTAATCACTTTAACAGCAGGAATACGAATCAAAAGACGTAAAAATAACCGCAGAGGCCTTGAGGCGACTGGCACAAATCAGAAGAAATGAAGTGAAATTCTGGCCATGTTTTCTTCTGTCTGGAGCCTGTCTGAACGATTTGATCTATACAGTATTTTTTTTTGTATTGTTGTATTATTTAAATATGATTGTTTATTGTATTTTATTTTTTGTATTATATTTTTATATTTATTAATTCTATAATATTTATTTATTGCATTACTATTTATGTTATTTTAAATTTAACATTTTTTTAAATTTTATATTATTTTACTTTTTCTTCACACAGTAACTCTCCCAGTTACGCCCCACCTACATTCTGATAACATTTTTACTCAGTTTGGCAGTCTCTCTTGCACAGGATCTTTTAAAATGACAGTAAAATAAAAATTAAAGCCTATAATTTAGACGAACACAATCTTATGACATCAGTTGGTGGAGCATTTTCATACTGAGGAAATCAAATCAGTATCTAGTTCCGATACTTGTTTTGGTATCAATAAGTATCTGATTCTCGATACTTTTAATAATCCTACTCCCAAACCATGTTCCATTTTGTGCATACTCGGCTCCTCCAGAGGCTCTCACTTCGCACGGGTGATGTTTATTTTCATTATTACAATCTTGGCACCATAATATAAGGGAAAAGACAAACTATAATCCATATTAACCTGTAGAGTACTATGGTTTATGGGTCCAATAATTGTTATGGATAACGCACCAACTGTGCCTCGTTAAATTTAAAGTGTTGATGAAGTGTTTTTTTTAAATATAAGCGTAAAATTATATGGGAATGCAAGGTTAGTAAAGAGCAGTCTTTGAGAAAGTAGGAGGACGGGTTATGAGTTTAATAGAAAGTTTAATGCTTGTTACTATACTTCCCTCCCGGCCATTAATTAAATGTTCTATATAAAGAATACAGTGGTGTTACATAATGAATTCTCATAAGTTTAACAGACCTTCTTGTGTTGAGGAGTAGGGTCGGCGGTAATGAAATTTCTCGATACTCAGTGCTGATTTCGATACCACAATAACAGTAAAAAAAAGAGAATAGAATGTCATTTTCAACATTAAATCATAGTTCATAGTAGGTTTCTTAGTGGTCCACGGGCGTATGCTGCTCTACAAAAGCAAAAGACTTTAACTCGTCAGAGTGTGAAACCAGCGAATCAGGAAGGAGCAAGTCACAGTGACGTGGTCCAATAAGGACGGCAACTAGAGCTCCTACATCAGCGTACAAACATTTTCAGGCGTCCACACAGCGCCAGGTCAGATCCATACTCAGGTGAACACATGGGAGCTGGCGGCACCAGATCGTTCCGTTTTTAGACCGTTTTTTCGTACTAGTGTGGATGGGACCTGAGAAAAATGATTTTGAAGTTTCTGTTTTGTCCAGACAAAAGGATAACAAGTAGGGCTCCTAAAATTTAACAACTAGTTTGTTTGAGAAAAATACTGAGATCAAAATTGACCTATGACCCTTATTTAGTTATTGTGCTCTGCCTTTGTGTCATGTGGCAAAAATAAGGAGCCGTGCAAAGGCAAAAGGCAGTGAGTGACACTATCATTATTTGCTTGATTTTCACCATATTTACGTTTTATAAGAACACCAAGGTCAGTCATCATGGTGTTAGTTTTAAATGATATAGGTAAGGTAAGGTAACTTTATTTTTATGTATAGAAGACCTTTGGATTCTCTATTTAGTGCTGATCAGGATAGTGCACCAACACTTACACAGTTAAACAGTTTGACAGAAAAGTTAATCAACTCTAAATCACAAACAAAACATACAAAATTAAAGCCTTTTGCCTTTGCACGACTCCTTATTTAAAGTACAGGAACTGCCAAATAAGGGTAAAAGGTCAACTTTGAGCTCAACATGATAAAGGAGCGCTGAAATACCCCCAAAATGACATGAACTCATATTTGAGCAAACATGTTACGGTGTCCAGGGCTGTATTCTAGTCTATGTGGTCTTAAAACTTACTCTGATACAGCACACAAGATCATTCAGGAAAAGTTCACATCTGACTTTTTTAGGATTGATCCCTCAAATGTGAACTGATACTACTTTTAATACTGATATTGCTACTTTTGACAATCCTCTTGGACAGAGCCAAGAGCGACATCCCCCTATGCAGATTTCCTCCCTACGAATAACATTGTTCTTGTGTATCGTCACTGATCTCTAGAAGATTAAAAAGACAAGAGCAAAGCAGAAAATCACTGTTGGCTTTTTGTCAGGCACAGGTATTATATTTGCACACCTACGGGAGCATGTACATTGCATATCGCAGAAGATAATGAAAAGGAGTAAATTAAAAGAAGCTTAACAAAGAGACAGTTGAGACTATTAGAAGGCTCAAGGTGTAAAAAACTCAAGGTATTCAAAAAGAAAAGACCTGACACGAGTAACCAGCAATAATAATTGTGAAAAGTATCGAAACTCAGCAGGTATCAATACTAAAAAAGTCAAATTCACAGGACAGAAGTGAATCTTTCCTGAATAGCTTTAGAATAATCTCGAGCTGGATCAGTGCATCTCTCGTCAGCTCAAATACATGCAAATACATGTATCATCTGCACCAGTGTAAGCCCACAGTCCACGGCCCGTACAACGTGACGGGGTAATCCAGCCTGATGTGACTAAAGCCTCACCTGAGCCATTTCAGACCCCTGACACACTGTGGACTCAGGGACGGTAAATATTGTTTCTTGGAGATTACTGTTTGCGTTCATAATCAGGATGTGGAAGTTCCTCACCTTGAGTGGACCTACTGTAGAATGGTTCAGTACATGTGAGTAGGAATGTAGTCGTCTAAAGAAATTCATGTTCGACTAAAGATGATTGATGAAATGAGAGCGAGGGTGTAGCAGGAGCTCTTAAAACTAAGAAGCATCGGTATGTATCTGGCTGCATTACAATGTCTGCAGAAAAATGTACAAAGAAACAATGTATTTGCATAATGACAGAATAAATTTGTGTGTTTAATGATTTGAGGGGAAAAAAGTGATTTTTCTAACTAGCAGTGCGATTGAGATTAGAATTTTGATTTGTGTTGTTATAGAATTCTGTTTAAAGTTCACATTTTAATCGCCAGAAGACGACGACTATGTTTTGACCTTTTTGACTCCACATTATGCTCCCCATAGAAACATGGTCTGGAGTTTGTGTCTTTTCTCCTCCTCCTGTCCTCATGTTTCTACTGCATTGCTTTTCTTAAAGGTGCCCCTGTTAATAGGCTGTGATACCTGAATTCTCAGGTGTGTGAGAGTAAAAAAAGCCCCCTCATCCCGGTTTATAGCTTCTGTATTTCGATTTCCTCCTTAATCCCGCAACGATGTTTGTTGTCCTCTGTTCCGATGATGTTTGCCCTGTCCCAGGGGACTTTTTTACTCTCACACACCTGGGATACTGTCCTGACGAAGTCGGACTGCAGATGGCGCTGTCATCTGGCCTCCACCAGTAAAAAGACAGTACCAAAACCTGTATAAATCAGCTGACCAGACACAACACAGCAATATCACGTGACCACTCTAAGGAAGACCACTAGTGGCCAGCCCAAACTGTCCGGTATGACAACAAACCCTTGGAAAAAAGAAAAAAGAACCTAACATAAATTATGGGAAGACCAAATTAAACTTATTGGACAAAGTATTTATCTATCTATAAACTGACTGATAAACACACGCTTTGCGTTGCATTTTTTGTATAAATCAAGTTTGATCTAGAATCACATACATATACTTTATTCGTTTGTACAGAGTTAATGTATGGGTTAGCAGTTTTATGCAATATAACACTATATTATTATGTTTGTTGTGGAAATAATGCAGCCTTTGTGATTTTGTACAATCAATCTGCAATTTCAATTCTATTTCTATTTATCTTGCAGCCCTATGGATTGTCCAGGATTCCAACAGTTTCACAGTCAAAACAAACATACACAAGACTGACCCAAAACAACATTATTCAGTTGATGCCATTCAAACACCGTGCAGGTCCCTGACTAGGGCTGTCACAATTCTAAAAATCCAAACTCTGTTTTGATACTAAGGAATAGACTCAATAAACAATACTGATTCTGATACCAAAATGATTAGACAACAGAATGTGATTTTCAACATTAAATAGTATTTCTTTATGTGGCCTTATATCTGCATAATCCCTTAGTTGTCCATGGGCATACAGGAGCTGTTCTGAAGCTATTCAGGCTATTCCCGTCATGTGATTGTGACTTTATTTTTAGTATCAATACCTGCTCAAATGAGTATCTAGTTTTGATACTAGTTTAAGTATCAATTCACATGATGTTCTATATTGTAGCAATCCTTCCCCTGACTTGTTTTAAATCCTGCAAGTAAACATTGTCTCTGTGCATTTCACAGCAGCAGAAAAAGTATCAGTAAAAGTATCACCTCATGAGAGCTGTCACCACTCTTCTCAGTCAGAGGCATCTCTCCAGCTGCTGTAAAGTGCAGTGATGGTCCATAGTGACAGTGCAGAGAATAAACAGACACTGGGTAATACTGCACCAGAGCACAGGCATTTGACTAGAACACATGTCAGTGTCTCGGCTGGACAAATACCACAGGATTGTGTTTAACCACTGGAAGGGTCATGGCCACATGTTGACTTTGTGATGCCGTCAAGGACACTTTAAAAAACCCATATTGAATGAATGAATGCCTTTGTGTGTCAATTCCTTCACATGTACAAGACATGCAAAGGAATTGAAATTGGACCCGTCACCCCGTCCGTACATTACAATATACAAAAAAACAGTATTACATGGGGAAGACAACACGGCCCGGACAGGAAGGCAGATAGCAGATAGAAATAAACAAAAAACAGCATCACATGAGGACAGGAGATGGAGAAA
Organism: Odontamblyopus lacepedii; assembly: GCA_034769755.1. NCBI lineage: Eukaryota > Metazoa > Chordata > Actinopteri > Gobiiformes > Gobiidae > Odontamblyopus > Odontamblyopus lacepedii. The sequence continues at coordinate 10,834,693 of CM068352.1, forward strand.
AAGAGGATCGCCCCGGACCATGCCCCAAATTATGCTGATAACATTGTTTTCCCATCGAAAGTATACCTGGAGTTTTGTTTTGTTTCATTCATATTTAACACACAAATCCTGCATATTTAGGCTTAGTTTTTTTCTCATACTGAAAACACTCTTTTCCACATTGTGATGTCATGAGTGCTCCACTGGGTTTTTTAACTCCATGCACCTTCACTACAATCATTTGGATCATTTCAGCCCTGGAATTGCCCATCTCTACTGAACTAAAGGTAAAAGGTAGATGTTAACATGAAAACTACTGCTTCATGACGTCACAAGGTGCAACAGATCATTTTGAGCTTCAGAGATGTAGACAGACTAATAAAGCATTACTCAGAATGTGTGAATGAAACAAAACACAACTCTAGGTATGTTTTTTTCTAACATGACTTAAATCTCACAGTCAATTTTGTGTAATATCGGACTTTTTAAAGTGCACTGCACAACTTTTCTGGTGGAGTTTCTGTCACCTGCTTGTCTCCATGGAAATGTTATTGTTTTGCCTAGAATGTTCCATGTTATGACATTAAACATCATTTTTATACATCATTTATTCATTACGAGTGTTTTTATTGCTCAAAAACACAATTCTCCTCTCTGTGCATAGGGTTGCCTCTGCACAGATCTGACCTGTAACGTAGCCTATAGCTGTCTTCCTTGAGATAGATCAGTTTAATCTCTACTGTGAAACATTCTAGACGAAGCAAAAACATCTGGCGGCGGACCCTCCATTAGAAAAGTTACACCGTGCACCTTTAAGTCTGGAGTCAACGCTACACAGCAAAACACTGGGAGCAGAGAGAGACCGCGCTGCTATACTTTTTCTTTTTTCTTGTGTGTTTTCTGTGACTTTCTGTTTATTTCATATTCATTGAACGCCCTTGGGTCACACAAACAGTAGCGTCAGCAGGGTCAGCGGGTGATTGCTCTCCCTGAAGGTCAAAGCGGTGGCCTTAGTGGCGTGGAGGAGCAGAGGTACTATTAAAAACATTTGCTGTGTGATTGAACTGTACACAGAAATTGAATCTGCTCCACACAGTGCACAAACACAGCGCAATAGTGAGAGTTTGCTCCACAGATATTTTACACTCATTCAAGGAGACAAGAGAAGCAAGATCTCGTTCGGCCCACTCACTGTTTGATCTGCAGTCATTGTACTCAGCCCACGTGTGTGTATGTGGACGCTACCAGTCAAAAGCACCGAGACACGTCAATTTTTGTTCTTTATTTTCACTATTTACATTTTAGATTCTCACGGTAAGCTGCATACACACACATCAACACACACGCACATTCAAACACTCCGGTCTGACCCTTTGCCTCGCTCTGAACTTGCTTTTTTGTATGAACTGCCTCAAAATCCCCTCGAATTCAGCTGAAGGTGGAGCGCGCTGATGGACAAAGTTAACGCGCGATTCTTTGCGTCAAAAGAATAATCGCCTGCAAAATGACTTCGCGTTAATACGATTAAGACTGACAGCCCTAGAAAATAAGACTGACAGCCCTATTGAGTAGAAAATGTTAAGAAAACAACACTGAACACACCTTCTATTGTACAGATCTGGGGCTAAAGCTGCATTGCTTTTATTTTAGAGGTGCTTTTTTATGACTTTTTTGTAAGGCAGCCTCACGTTTTCATTGCAGTCATTATATAAACTCTTACTAGTTTATATACCGTAATGCAGTCATTATATAAACTCTTACCAGCCTTATCAGCGTGTCAGAACAATGCTATTTACCGTCATACTTGTCATAAAGAAATACAATTAATATTATGCAGAATTGAGTTAAGCATTTTGGCCCGGCTCTCCGCAATATTTTCTGTTTGTCATGTGGCCCTATGGAAATCAGAATTAGCCATCCCTGTTCTAATTCATCTCGTCTTTGTTCTGAGTGGCTCCAGTCAGAGATGCAGCGGTGGCAAATGCTTACGAACAGGTATTACTGAACAGTTTAGTGAAGCCCACAAATGAAAAGAGAAAGCACTGAGCAGTTAAAGTGGCAGGTGACAGAGTTGATTTATCTGCTGCAGAGGAGGAAACTGTCTAGTCTCATTTGTAAAAGTGGACGTGGAATTCTTACTAAAAGTGTACTTGTGGGGACAAAGCACAAATTTCCACAAACTTCCTCAGTCTTGCTCACTTATATTGCCTTAGTTCTGAGATAAATTAAGTTTCAATTTCTAACCACTCTTGTAGCACAATGAAGTGCCTTTTTGCTCATTAAATGTAAAAAAGCACAAAACTACAAAATCTCGACAGAATTTACATATAATTTTCAAATAAAACCACAATGATTTAATGAGGACACAATAGTATGAGGCAGAAGGAGGAGAGACGAGACAGGTGAAAACTGGGTCAAACAGACAGAAGCTGCCTTTTCGATGAAAAAGCTTAAAACTTTGTAAACACTTTTGACATTATATTATTCTAAAATATTTCTGGAAGGTATATTTTCCCTGAAATGAGTGGTTTGTGCAGCAGGAAAACGCTAACAATATTATAGTAGAAACTGTTTTTAAAGTTATAATTTGCAGTCCTATCCCCCAGATGTTCATCTTCTACTAGTTACTCTGCGCTGCTTGGCCTTTGTTCCAATTACCTCATGAAATATGCAGAGTGTGGCCACTCAAATTAAGTCCCAATTTTCATCTGAGCTACAATGTTACTGCCGCTTACTGATTCTATTTGATGGCTCACTTCAGGATTTTCACAGACTCCCAGAGTGGACCTGGTGCAGATCTGCAGCTCTGTTCGCTCCAGGACATTCAGGTACATGTGGAGCATGTTTACTGTGCGTTTGAACTCAAAGCCCAGCGCTGCTTTGATCTACTGGTGTCCTGCTGAGAGAGCAGCAGTCACCTTCAGGGCACATAACCTGTTTGTGCCCAGTCTGGAGCTGTGGGCTTTGTGGATGTTGGTCATTTCATATGTAGTCAGTCCAGTTCAGTTTCACAAATATTTCAGCTGTTAATGTTTCGGACATAAAACAGTTCCTAATCTACTCATTAAAGCAGTGTGTCACAGACCAGTCAAATAAGCCTTGATCAGAGCCCCATGAGCATGTCTGAGTCAGAACCCTGGTCTATTATCATATTAAAACAATTACTATCAGATTAAAACAATAGCCCTGTGATGGTGGTGCACAGTGGTACAAGAGCTTCAAGAGCTCCCAGTGAGAACAAATGCATCAATGGGCATTGTGGAACATTCTCTTCTGTCATGTTATGTTTTTGTCATTGCCATGTTATAATGGAAAAGAACCTTTATCTTTAAACATCCACATTTACAGATGTGTTGTAATCTGGCTGAGCAGGTCATTACCGTTTCATAGACACACCGGCAGTAGAAATCAGCACGCAGGATCCTACCTCATGCCATGCCCCTTTAATGCCTCCATTTCACCAAAGGACAATGCAATATGAGTTCTGAATGAGAGTTACCTACACATGAGCCAATAATAACCGCTGCACCGGTGATGTGTGTGGAGGCGCAGTCTTGGGGATGTGTGGGGGGCAGAGGAGGAGGGAAGGAGAGGTAACGGAGCTTTAGTACTGATCCACACATATGACAGCAGGGTGGGCTGGATGCTTTCTTAACTTAATGTCCAGGCACATTAGCAAAATCCAGTGAAGAATGCAACAAATTCACTGGCTTCACTTAAAGACATAACCTATGCAAAAACATGCAAGCATAGACAGCGAGTTAAAATGCAGTGACCGGAGGGCAGGAGAACAAACTCAGAGAAGACTAGTTTTGTTTTTCACCACAGTAAAAATCGGGTAGTGTCTTTAAATCCATTAAAAACACCCACCTGGCCCTGGGTGAAAGGCTAGAGCCGGCAGCACAAATGAAAAAGTAGATGGACAAATAACACCAAATCACACTCCCACTGTAGCTTTGCACAGGTTTCCTCAGGGAATGCTTCCCAAACACACCTTGTACATTACACGTGTTTGAATCTGTGCACAGAAGCAGCTTTGTCCAAACTTTACACAGGAAGCACACAGTAGAATGACTATTTGAACTGAGAGGCAGACATCAAAACAAGCCAGACGCCCTGTGAGCCGCAGTGGGCAGTGTCTGTAATCATAAGCCTGCCTGAGTTTGAAGGTGAACAGAAAAATGCTGTGGCTCAGGCAGAGTTCTGTGAAATAAAACTTTTTCAAAGATCTGCCCAAGCAAGAAGCACTCATGCATGCTGTTCCATTCCACTGTGGAGGATTTGTGTTCAGGCAATACATACAGATGAAGAAACACAAAAATAACTTGGCTGCACACATTAATATAGGAAAAGTCTGATAAAGTCTACAATATTGGGTTTTACAGCTGAAATTATTGAACTTGTAAATGTCTTTTGCATTTTATTCGTATGGTAGGAGGTAAAAAGGGAGGCAGTAATCCAGCTTTTTCAGTTCCGATAGTGATTCTGATACTGTAGCTTTAAGTATCTACGCTGATATTGGTCGATATCAGGTATCGGCAGAGACTGAAAACAGCATTTACTTCCTTTACACAAATTTTTAAAAGTAGCTGTAGTGTGTAGCTGTTATTTATCCCTCAATAACCACAGAACAGCTTCGTATAAGTTCAAACATTATGAGATGTTCTGGGGCAACTATGACCAGTAAAAAAATCTTATTTCAGCAAGGTATATGTCCAACCAGGATATAAACTGAACCAGTATCGGTATGCTGATGCCAGATGCCAGTATCGGATCAGTGCCTCCCTAGTTAGAACAACATAAGCAGTATTACAGTCATAGCGTTAACTTAGTGTAAAAAAAAAAAAAAAAACACTGTGCAAGTCGGATAAAACTATAACAAAACTGTTTGGCATCTTATCTGTTCAAAGTACCTTCTAATATTTGTTAAATTATCTGTTCTCAGTAGTGATTTACCTTGATTTTTGGCTGCATGTTTTTCCTCTCCTTGTACTTTGTGTTGCAACATTGTGTTAAAAATGAAATAAGACAAAAGAACCTTTGATTATTGAAATAAACAAACTCAGCCCTTGATGTTCACTAAAACTCTGGCTGAAAACCTTGAAATATGAACATGGTGGAAATGGCACTTTTGAACCAATTCAACATGCACCCTGCAAAGATTTGTGATGGAGGATGAAAAACATGAAGTATGTGTAAACAACACATTTCAGAACAATCTTTATTTGGAAATGAAAGATTCTATCAAACCCTAGTTGATATCAGTGAGATAACGGCAGGTCTAAGGTTGTCAAAAGCATCAAAAATCACTCATACTCGCACATCATACTAAAGCAATATTGAAACTAGATACTCATTTGAGCAGGGAACGATACTAAAAAAGTCACAATCACAGGACAGAAGTGAACCTTTCCTGAATGGTTTTAGAAAGATCTTGAGCTGTATCAGAACAAGTATAAGAGCACATAGACTAATATATGGAGCACTGAGGGATTACATAGATATAAGGCCACAAGGTAATATAAAAGAAAGTACAATTATTTAATATTGAAAATTACATTCTATTGTCTAAGGAAAGAGTGTTTTTTTTTTTATCAATGTGCTAGGGCTGGATGATATAGACCAAAAAATATATCTCGATATCTTTATAGGAAAAATAACCCCCCAAAACTACTTGAAAAACAAATATGCCAAATTCCACAGTCTCTTTTATTGAAGAGCAAAGAGGAAGAAGAAATAATAGATATTGCCTTCTTTTCATTCAAAAATAAAAACTCAACTCGAGGTAGGAAGTCCATATAGAAAGAATTTAAGGTTAAAAAAACAATTTAAGGTGAAAAAACAAAAACAAAAAAATCCCTGACTGAATAAATATTCATTTAACTGTAAAATAAAATAAATAATACATATTGCCTTAACTCAACTCAAGCTCATCTTTACATTAGCAAGGAACACCAATTTGTCTACTGTTTCAGGTTTAAGTGCAGCCCTAAGACAAATAAGTATATTTCCACTGCCCACAATCCTTTAAGGACGGCTAGTGGCACACGGAGGTATTTTTGCTCAGTACTGGATAAGCAAACTCATGCTCCTGCCACCGCGGCTCCATGGCTCCATGCTTCGCATTTAGTCCTGGTTTAGTCCTAGTCTAGTCCGCGGTCGAGCTCTGGGCTCCGCGGCCGTGTTTAGTCCTGGTTTAGTTCTAGTCCTGGTTTAGTCCGCGGCCAAGCTCTGCAGAGGAGCTCGGGGGGACAAAAGGAGGCAAGGAGGGCGGGGGTGAGTGCCGCACAGAAAAGACAAACAAGTGTAAATATAAGCATTATAGCAATATATCAATATGTCAGAATTCTTTGAGTTTAAAAAATATCTCGACATATTTTAAATATCGAGAGATCACCCACCCCTACAATGTGCTATCGGAAGTATCAACTCTATACCTCTGTATCAAAATCAACATCTCGGTATCATGAGAACACCATTATAGCCTATACTGCAAATCATCAAATTCTCTTCAACTCAAACATAGAATCTCCAGAAAATAATCTATGTTCAGACCACCTCTTCTTTTGGCAGTGAGAAATGAGATGATGGATTGTTCATAAATGCAGGGACCACGTGCAGGGCTCCTCATAATCACACATACCTGCTCCAATATGAGATCTATGTGTGGATTCGGTTTCACTTCTGTGAGGTCATGTGACCAGCGATTCTTATTAATTGTTTCCTCTGGGCTTAGTGTTGAAAGATGATGTGGTGTGGACTCGACAGTAAATGGGTTCGGTTCACTGTTTAAAATGACAATTTGTAGAATGTGGCAAAAATACAATTGATCCATGCCGAGTGAAAAGCTTCTGATTTTTCTTTTTTTTATGTTTTCGTTATTCTGTTGATTCTTTTAACAGTCTATCTACCAGTTTACTACAAGAACAAGTTGTGTTGGAGTGAATTGTAGTCATTACATTTTGCTTGTGTGATTCTTTTGTTGTTGTTTCCTCATGAAAAACATACCTGTAGTTGTGTTTTGTTTCACTGACACATTTTGTGCATAAACCCTGCATTTTGCGCACAAACCCTGCATAATTAGGCCGTTTCTTCTCTCAAAGTAAAAAGACTCCACCTTGAGATGTTATGTGTAACTACAGGAAGTGTTCCACTGCGTTTTTAAACTCCTTACACCTTCACTAGAATCATTTGGACAATTTGCAGCCCAGCTGTTGTTTTAGCCTTATTGAAACTGCTTCACTCCTAGGTGCACTAACGCATATTATGGTCCTTCTGTGGCAATCTCAACCAAATAAAAAGTAAAGTTCAAATGAGGTTAAGTATACATAGCTGTTAACTTGAACACTATCACTTAATGACATCACAAGGTGGAAGAGAGATTCGGAGATTTCCAGATGTAAACAGACTAATTATGTAGGATTACACAAACATTTAGTTTGTTACGTTCCATGTGTCTCTCTAAAACTGAAGATACAGCTGACTGGGAGGTGGAAGGTAGGTGAGATCTGGAGCCAGGGCTAGTGTGTGCCAGGGCTAGTGTGTGCCAGGGCTAGTGTGTGCCAGGGCTAGTGTGTGCCAGGGCTAGTGTGTGCCAGGGCTAGTGTGTACCAGGGCTAGTGTGTACCAGGGCTAGAGTGTACCAGGGCTAGAGTGTACCAGGGCTAGAGTGTACCAGGGCTAGAGTGTACCAGGGCTAGAGTGTACCAGGGCTAGAGTGTACCAGGGCTAGTGTGTACCAGGGCTAGTGTGTACCAGGGCTAGTGTGTACCAGGGCTAGTGTGCACCAGGGCTAGTGTGCACCAGGCCTAGTGTGCACCAGGCCTAGTGTGCACCAGGGCTAGTGTGCACCAGGGCTAGTGTGCACCAGGGCTAGTGTGCACCAGGGCTAGTGTGCACCAGGGCTAGTGTGCACCAGGGCTAGTGTGTACCAGGGCTAGTGTGTACCAGGGCTAGAGTGTACCAGGGCTAGAGTGTACCAGGGCTAGAGTGTACCAGGGCTAGAGTGTACCAGGGCTAGAGTGTACCAGGGCTAGTGTTTACCAGGGCTAGTGTGTACCAGGGCTAGTGTGTACCAGGGCTAGAGTGTACCAGGGCTAGTGTTTACCAGGGCTAGTGTTTACCAGGGCTAGTGTGTACCAGGGCTAGAGTGTACCAGGGCTAGTGTTTACCAGGGCTAGTGTGTACCAGGGCTAGTGTGTACCAGGGCTAGTGTGTACCAGGGCTAGTGTGTACCAGGGCTAGTGTGTACCAGGGCTAGTGTGTAGCAGGGCTAGTGTGTAGCAGGGCTAGTGTGTACCAGGGCTAGTGTGTACCAGGGCTAGTATGTACCAGGGCTAGTGTGTACTAGGGCTAGTGTTTACTAGGGCTAGTGTGTGCCAGGGCTAGTGTGTGCCAGGGCTAGTGTGTGCCAGGGCTAGTGTGTACCAGGGCGGTCTAAACTCAGGCAGCAGCTGTTCCAGGAGTCTGACAGGAGCAGACCCCATATCCCAGGAAAACTGGAGGTGGAGAGGCTCAAAACGTGACAGTGTGAATGGGTGATCAGATCAGTCACCAGCCACACCTCGAGCTCACTGAAGCTCACTGAAGCTCAAAGATTCCCACATAAAAGGCAGCACACACAGACACACACACCATGCTGGATCTGACAGAACAGCGCGACACCTTTGCTCTGTATCGCCTGTGTAGTTTTGTGACTGTGTAAATTGAGACACTTGTAGTCCTTTGTGACTTTGAGACCAGTTTGTTTGGAGTTGTAATTCGTACATTTTGTTCTGTTCGCTGTACTACTTTCAGTTGTACATTCTACTGCGCTGTCAAGTCTTTTTGTTAAATCTTGTGAATAGCCTCTTGTTAGTTTTACCGTAACATTCCTTTTTAAATAAATTATAACTCTAGTCTTACCATTTTCTATCTTGACTTTTTGATTAAAAAGATCCAAGCATATTATTGAAAATAAAAAATAACCAAATCTTGATTCAGTGTTCAGCCCTAAAATAACACTATCATGGCTCTACACTTGTTTCAATTGATCCTCATATTTCATGCCCAAATAAACTCATTAAAAACAACTATAGTTTCCAGTGCAACAAAATGCACAAACCAAAACTAAGCTAATGTTTTCAAGCCCAAAAAGTGTTTCTCATATTCCATTCTTAATAATTAGAATTGGTACAAACCGTGTGCAGCCAAGAGGAGTAAATGAGCTTGTGTGTACGGCTGTGCTGCTGTTTGTTTGTATGAGAGGAGAAGAGGGCTGGTGGGAGAGAGCATCTTTCAGCATTGACTAGAACCAAGTGCAACAAAAGATCCTGTGAAGCGTGAAATTATTGACTTTGTGAAGTAGACAATGTGCTCTCTGCTCTTCAGACACTGTTTCTAAGTCTTTTGAATGCACCCTTTTGTTGGAAGCATTGAGAGTTGAAATGAGTTATGTGGGTTTGTGTAATTTGCTTTGTGGATCAATAAAGTTTGTTAAAATAGAGACATGGTATCCTGTATAATCCTCACTTCTCCTCTCAGACCAAGAACAAATTCAGATTTCCAATTTAAGCTGCGGAGAGAACAGACAGCCCAAATACTTATAGACCTGGCTTGTTAGTATGGAAACTATTTCCTCTATTGAGGAACAGAGATTTAGCAGATACAGCCGTGGAAATGTGAGAGATAGTGGAGCTGGAAAAAGGCAGACACTCTAATGTACAGTTAGAAGTCCTTTATTAAGGCATGGATCAGTCTACGTGTTGAGACACCTAAGCGTCTTCGTCAGGGCTTAGGGTTTTTCCTCAATTATTTGAAGTAGAGATAGACCGATATATTGGTTTATTTTTGCATATATATTTGCACTTTTGAGCTCACTGGCTGTCTGAATGTCTACATTTTCAGATGAGGCCATTATTTTGTTTTGACCGATCTAAATGATGTGCAACTCTTTATTTGAACACTATATTAAATAAAGAATGACACAAAAAGTGACCACTCTCTTATGGGTTTGCAGTAAAACAGGGCTGTGGGTGAGATTCTAGTACACTTAAATAACAGAATTTGGTGAAATCCTCAAAACTGACCCAAAAATATCAGTGGAGCTTATCTGTGTTTCTCTGGATTCTAAACAATACCAATATCACTCGATCTCTATTTCTGAAGGCATTGTGTGGACTGCATTAGGAATGGAACAAATATGATGAGGCCTGAGACTGGATTTGTTAGTAGCATTCCACAGACAGTCAAAGTCTCTACAGTACAGACAGCCACAGTCTCCACAGTACAGACAGCAAATGTCTCCACAGTACAGACAGCCAAAGTCTCCACAGTACAGACAGCCAAAGTCTCCACAGTACAGACGGTCAAAGTCTCCACAGTACAGACAGTCAAAAGTCTCCACAGTACAGACAGTCAAAAGTCTCCACAGTACAGACAGCGAAGGTCTCCACAGTACAGACAGCGAAGGTCCCCACAGTACAGACAGCCAAAGTCTCCACAGTACAGACAGCCAAAGTCTCCACAGTACAGACAGCCAAAGTCTCCACAGTACAGACAGCCAAAGTCTCCACAGTACAGACAGCCAAAGTCTCCACAGTACAGACAGCCAAAGTCTCCACAGTACAGACAGCCAAAGTCTCCACAGTACAGACAGCCAAAGTCTCCACAGTACAGACAGCCAAAGTCTCCACAGTACAGACAGCCAAAGTCTCCACAGTACAGACAGTCAAAGTCTCCACAGTACAGACGGTCAAAGTCTCCACAGTACAGACAGTCAAAGTCTCCACAGTACAGACGGTCAAAGTCTCCAAAGTACAGACGGTCAAAGTCTCCACAGTACAGACAGTCAAAAGTCTCCACAGTACAGACAGCGAAGGTCTCCACAGTACAGACAGCCAAAGTCTCCACAGTACAGACAGCCAAAGTCTCCACAGTACAGACAGCCAAAGTCCCCACAGTACAGACAGCCAAAGTCTCCACAGTACAGACAGCTAAAGTCTCCACAGTACAGACAGCCAAAGTCTCCACAGTATAGACAGCTAAAGTCTCCACAGTACAGACAGTCAAAAGTCTCCACAGTACAGACAGCAAACGTCTCCACAGTACAGACAGCGAACGTCTCCACAGTACAGACAGCGAACGTCTCCACAGTACAGACAGCCAAAGTCTCCACAGTACAGACAGTCAAAAGTCTCCACAGTACAGACAGCGAACGTCTCCACAGTACAGACAGCCAAAGTCTCCACAGTACAGACAGCCAAAGTCTCCACAGTACAGACAGTCAGTCTCCACAGTACAGACAGTCAGTCTCCACAGTACAGACAGTCAAAGTCTCCACAGTACAGACAGTCAAAGTCTCCACAGTACAGACAGTCAAAGTCTCCACAGTACAGACAGTCAAAGTCTCCACAGTACAGACAGTCAAAGTCTCCACAGTACAGACAGTCAAAGTCTCCACAGTACAGACAGTCAAAGTCTCCACAGTACAGACAGACAGTCAAAGTCTCTCTCTTTGTATCATCAGGTGTATATTAAGGCAGATGGGTTTAAAGCCGCCTGGAAGAAATGAAATAAATTCAAATTATGGAAATATGTGCAAGTTTGGGATATATGCATTATAATGCCATGAGCTTAAATTAGAAAGGTGTGAAAATATGCCGCTAATCCTTACCCTGAAATCCTAAATGCTATTTTTAAGACCAAAATGCGTCAGCGTTTGATGTTGCCACAGTCATCTCCTTATAGCAATAATATCACCCTAAAAGAGGTTTAAATGGAGCCGTTATGGGAAGCCATTAGTGTGTATTTGCAGGTTTCCTTTTGGTGATATGCTGTTGAAATCTTGCAGATGTAATAGCCACTTCCATTCCCATCAAAACTCCAACTTCTCCAACAGTAATCTCATTATTCTCTTCATTTATAGGAAAAAAATCAAACCCTGTTGAGGAACATTCGAACATAAGGGAAACATTCTCAACAAGAGCCCCATCAAAATAATTTGATGGTCTATGCAAACGGATTACGTCTGCTGCATGAATGACAAAGAAATACACAGAAAGTGACATGCTTCAAGCTTGAAAGCATGACAATAATGCATTAGTAATATGCATTATTCTATTGTAGGTACAGCTGCCATAGGGAGGCTGCCAATCTGCACCATCAGACCCTTGACCACCACAAACCACTCACTATAATCTTACACGACACAAGACACAATGGCAGCATGCACTAGAGCTGCTCCTATGACACCCAGTATTCCCAACAATATCCCATCCAACTAATAATAATAATAAATTTTATTTCGAGGCACCTTTCTAGACACTCAAGGACACAACAAAGACTATTAAAAACAGGCAATATATACCATACAAGACAAAGACATTAGACAAAGCAATACAAGTAAAAATGGACGATCAGCCAGGAGATAGATAGTCAAGTGGAGTAGGCTATTCTGAAAAGATGGGTCTTAAGTCGAGATTTGAAAACTGGTCATGATTGAACGTTCCGGAGGTCAGGGGGGAGTGAGCTCCAGAGATGGGAGCAGAGTGGTTGAAGGCCCTGCTGTCCATGGTGCTGAGACGGGCAGGAGGGACTGTGAGGTGTACGGAGGAGGAGGACCTGAGAGTGTGTGTGGAGACATGAAGGAGTATAGTGCGATAGGTAGGAGCCAGGCTATGGATGGACTTGAATGTGAGGTGAGGTTTTTTTTTTTGGCAAGGTCATTTACAGTTCTAATTAAATGTGATTCATATGTGATCTCCAGTGTGAACTTTAATCGCCCGTAAGTGTCCCGCATGTGCATTGGAGGACACGACGGCATCACACTCAGGGAGTGTGCTCAGTGTTTATGGAAGGCGCCTAAACATGGAGGCTGCATTGAGCACCTGTTGATTTTACAGTTGCTGTCGTACCACTCTCGCGGGAGGAAACACGCCTTTGGCCTATTTCAGTGAGCAAACACGTCGGCGTTTGCTGTATTGGCTCACAACAGGTGCTTGTTACAGCACAATAGCCAAACTCTCGCTTGCTGATGGTGTAGGTCGGATGAATGTGATCTGGCCGTTCAGACTGAAGTTGCATGGTAAAAGATCAGATATGTTTCAGTTTTAGGAGCACATATCGAAGTGGCCTGGGTCGCATTTGGAAAAATCTGATCTGTGTTGTTCAGATTGTCATTTTGGTCACATTTCTTCACTTCAGGCTGCAGTCTGAATGTAGCCTAACGCTGTCTATCTTTGGGTTGAGCCATTAATCAAATAAATTCGATTCATTTGGGTTTTTAATCATCAAGATTTTGAACAATCGTGAAATGAAGAATTATGAAACTTACTGTTTACTCTGGACTTTATTTTCCATATCGTTCAGCCCTACTATAATCTTGGCTTCTGAGATCGGACAAGATCGGTCATTGATAAGGAGGTATAGCTAATAAAGGACTTAATTAAGGCAATTAGACAGGGTCCCATCTTCTCACTTATACTACACTACACTAATGAGCTTCTGTATGATGGCTTTTCTAGGCTAGTGAATACACAGTCCTATTATATTAGGCTATGCAGAACTGACTCCCCTGTACAGAGACAGACCCACTGGGAGTAACTGGAACAACTTCAAAAACAGCTCCTTTTCCTGGTAGCAGCCCTATTCATTTACAGCGTGGAGACATGAGCACCGTGTTTGTTTATACAGGGTAACGGAGCTGATCTTTGGACACAGTTAGAACATTGATCTGCTCATTCCATCTTAATTTGTGCTTCGTTAATATTATATGAAGCTGGACCAGAGCAGAGCCAGACAGCGTCAAAGGGCGGTGAAACCGTTATAAGATGTAATTCATTTGATCACAATAAATTATTCACTTTTTATATTGAATTTTTGGTTTGACTCTTAGACTGTATGTATAAATGGGCATAGCTAACCTGCTATCAGATTTCCAAATAGGAAGTGAGCATGGACGCACTTCCGGCTCCGTTGATTCTTTCCAAATCACTTTACATTGAAAAATTGTCACTTCTCTCTCTGTAACTGCTGCTTTGAACCTCATTTTGGTCTTAAAATGTTCGTATTAACCCACTCTACATACTTTGTTCATAAATAAATTATTATTCCTGATATGGAACCAAATTCATCCATAACTCCTTGCCCCATGAGCTTCATTTGACTGGAGCAGAGCACTATGAATAACGTCACACTCCTTTAGTCCACTTCTTTATCCAGTTTATGGTTTGACCTAAAGTACCCATTTTTATTCTGTCCAAACATAATTTTTACAACAAATATGGGATTTTAAAGGCACTAGACGAGATTTTTACGGTGCAAAAATATGGAAAAGAACTAGTTCATTTTCAGTTGCTTGCAGCAGTCTAAACGTCACTTTCTTAGCGCTGTCCGAGCATTTCCGATTAATCAGCGATGAGTTTATAAGCACTTTTCACAACTTTTGCTCATGACAACTAGCATGCTAACCATGCACCGGCTCCTGGTTCACGGACAATAAAACTGTGTAGAATTAGAAGCAGATTGCACACAGCGACCTCATTTTGACATTTAATAGCGAATTTTTGCAATAATTGGAACTGGGGAAAGACAAATTTGACTTTATCTGAAAAAAAAAATTCAAGTTTAATGGCTGTTTCGTTTCGAGCCTAGCCCGATAAAACGCCATATGTCACTGAAGCGGAAATTTCTCACTCATATTCTCATTATACATAAACTAAGTTACTGTACCTCTAGTAGATGAAGTTCAAACTCCACTGGAATTTTTAATATAAGCACATGTCTGAGCAGAGATGATTAATAGCACTAGCCTGGTTGCTCCTCAGATTATGCTGGTGACGCTGAATTCATTTAGTTCTGGCTCGGGGTGATTTTTTCCTCGAAATAGGGAACATTTAAGGTGAAATAAGTTTTGCTGCTGTTACAGTCAAGTCTGGTTGAAGTTGCTGAAGTAAATTTAAAGTGGTGTATGTCAGAATATATAACAAGTATGAACAAGAATTTTATTAAAAGTTTTAACTGTGCCATTTGAAATATATAAAGATATTGTGGTAAAATATGAGGACTGACCCAGTTCCAGACCTAAGGGCAATTTTAGTACATTTGTCATTGCCTGGATGTTTTTCTTAATTTTGCTGTTAAAACTCCCCTTTCACCCCCTTATGAATATATTATACATCGTTATTTTTCAGTACAGCCTGTTCTTTCACAATCTGCTGCTGTAATTGTGTCACATGGCTGTAATAAAACCTATAGGACCAGAAATACAAATGGGGGGAAAAAAACAGAACAAAAACTTCACACTTTTCATACAAAACACACAGCAAATATCTAGAAACAACTTTTTGGACATAAAAAATGCTTAATTTAGGGTCTTAGCTAAATAAGTGCAGAATTTCAAGTCTGTAAGTAAGCAAAAAATATCCTTGTGTCAATTTTTTTTTAAAGTGTAATCGCCCCATGACTTTATTGGTGCCAAGGTGTATATTACATTTGTACATGCAAAGCCTCCACCAGTGACACAATGCACCTTTAAAACAGTTTGGTTGTGCTGCAAGTGAAAGATAAGTAGATGTACTGTATTTCATGTCATACCAGAGCAGTTTATCAGTGATACAATCCAATCCAACTTCATCTGTACAACACATTTTACCAACTCAGTCTCCAAAGTGCTGCACAGAGTAAATGGTCACATTTTTATGCAGCGCTTTTCCACCTTCAAGACATTCAAAGTGCATTACAACAAGGAACCACTCACTCATTCACACACATATTCAGACACCAGTGTACGCAGACACTGGGGGCAGGGTGGGTTGAGTGTTTTGCCCAAAGACACAATAGCAACATTCATCTGTGGGAGCTGGAATTGCACTGCCAACCTGTGACGTTTGTCGAGAACGGGATTCGAACCGCCAACCATCGGATCAAACCAACTGAGCTCTTGGTCGAGTCGGCACAATATAAATGAACGCACGGAATAAAATAAAGCATAGGAAATAAATAAAACTGATGAACACAGTCAAATAACTGTAAATGATAAGCAGTTCAAATAAAGAAATACTACAGTCATTATCGGTGAACATTTGTCTAATTAAATCAGTTTATCTGACAATCTTAAACAAAACAGATCTGGTATTTGTACAGTCTTAACAGAATCAGTCTGAGAAAAACATATCAAAACTCCAGATTCTACTTCTATGTATGCGAGATGTTTATATGCGAGATCTGCATTCAAACATTTGTCCATATATTTGTGCATATATTTCCCCAATGAATGACAGAGGGAGAGTTACCCCTTTGATTCCCAATTTATATTTTCTATAAGCTTCAACTGTTTGGTGATTGGTAGAATTCGTTTTGCCAGTCAAGATTGCATTTGCATTTTAATTACATCATTATCAGACAGGTTTAGTGAGATCTCCCATGATTAGAAAACTCCGGCGACTTGCTGCATAGGTCTGTTATGAGCCAGAGTATGATTCAGAACACACGGTAAATGTGCCCTAATCATTTCAGTGACGTCCTCTGGGCTAAAGCAGAACATGAGGAAGAAAATGAGAGAACAGACATCTGCAGTGTGTCTCATTTCCAGAGCCCAGGACGGCACAATCTGGATCTGACAAGTGTAAAGTGGAATGAAGCTTTGTAGTGCCCTAAATTAGTCCTGTGACACATTTTGAGGCACGAGATACTGAAGAAAATAGACGATAAACCATAATACTGAAATAAATTTTATATCAATAGTAGGGATGTAACAATAACTGAAATCTGAATCGTCAAAGGTCTTACAATAATATCGTGGACCATCTTTTTGTTTTGCTTAAATGAATAGTGACGACACAAAAATAGCTAAAAAAACAAAAAACAAAGGGAACTACATAGACCATGATCCTTTGCTCCGTTTCAGTGCAGACTACATGAAAAAATAACTGTTCTAAGCACTTTGAAATCTTCATTCTTTGGATAAAGTAGCATGTTGACAGTTTTGTGAACCTCTACAAAACATTGCAATAAATATGGTACCGTGAGATGTACATGGTGAAAATATCGTACAGAGAGATTTGGATATCGTTCCATCCCTAATGACAATAAATGTTGTACCAAATGACTGGTCAAAGCATTTTAGAATGTCACTCTTGTTATTATGTAGAATATCGTAATATCATGAGCCTCCCCACCATATCGTGAGCTTTCGCACAATACTGCAATAAATATCGTACCGTGAGGTTCATACCATGACGATATCGTATCGTGAGACTTGGATATCATTACACCCCTAATTAATAGTGTAAACAAAATGTATGTATTGTTATTTATGTATGAACATTTGAAAATTGTATTTCTAGCTTTCAGAAGACATCACAACATTCTACAGACCAATCTTATTTAATACAGATGGGGGAAGCTAAAGTTAATATTGTTAAAATGCTGATTTTAGTTCTAGGGTCATAGAAATGATCAGATTCAATAATTGTGAAGTGACCCATTGGATATTTCTAAAGGAAAATGCAATGGTTATCAGTAAAAAGAACGCCCTCTCTTATCATCACATTCTACAATATTAAAACCCCCCAGTAACATATTTGCAGAAGTTCTCTCACAAGACAATCTCATAGCAGGATCAGCAGTGAAAAATGTTTGTGTTTTTCCTCATTTCCTTCATTTCCAATCTGCAAAAATTAGAAGAGAAACTAGTCCATGAGCCCACACAGATGGGATGGAAATGGAAGCATTAATCCATTTTACCTCCACAGAAATGTCCCATAGGGAAATAGTTCGGGGGAAAAGGGAAGCGATGAAATATGCCTAGAAGCAAGGAAGATGAGATTTAGATTCCTCGAGTAACTACAAAACCAAATGTAACTCTTCTGGTTTTTTGCTGGTTTGAGAAGAAAATGTAAAAAGTGGCATACATTTTATGAAGAAAATACTACTACTAACTTGTAATAATTGTCATAGCGCTTGTAAACAGATGTGCAATTACCTAAGAAACACTGGTGCCATTATTAGGCGGTACTCTGCGTATGAGACGAAGCTCAGGGGGTACTCCAGACTAAAAAGGTTGGGTTTAACAGCCCCACTGCACTCGGAGTCAGATTTGAGTTTGATGTGATGATCAGCAGAGCAGAGCCGTTCACCATCAGACCAGACCCCAGGCTGTAGGGGCCTCTCCCAACACACTCGCATCCTTTAACGGAGCAACACTGTCAGCAGAAAACTCCACTCTTGTGCGAGA
This sequence comes from Odontamblyopus lacepedii, assembly GCA_034769755.1. Taxonomy (NCBI): domain Eukaryota; kingdom Metazoa; phylum Chordata; class Actinopteri; order Gobiiformes; family Gobiidae; genus Odontamblyopus; species Odontamblyopus lacepedii. The sequence goes on from CM068352.1 coordinate 10,852,886, forward strand.
GAAGCGTCTATTGTAAAACACATGTGAGGAGCAGCTGTCACCATGGAAACGGCCCCTTTACTTCATCTTACGGCTGGTTTCAGATGACATCACGACGTTATATAGGCCAATAATATTAATACGCACGGGGGACAGCTAATGTGAAAATGCCGATTTCTGTTACAATACGGTTAGTTCTATGGCGTAGTCACTAATAGAAATGATCAGATTCATCCTTTGGCACAGTGGCAAAGGCAGTTAGCGCTCTTCCCTCCTGGGTTCGATTCTGGTTTCCTCTGGGTGCTCCAGTTTCCCCAACCACTAAAAACCTGTCCAAGAGAGTCCTCCGTGGGGCCAGGCCTCCCCTGAAAAAGGTTCTTAATCTCACTAGGACTTTCTGGTTAAACAAAAGGGCAATAAATTCATGCATTTACCTTTTGAACATTTTATGGTACAATACAATACAATTCAGACTCATCATGCTGGCCAAATATCATATACACAAAACAAAATGCACTCAAAATAAACCACTATAATAATGAAATACAACAATATTTCCAGACAATAAACCAGATCAAAAACAAAAAAGCTATTAAAACAATTACAGCATCTACAGGAAATATTTATGACGGAACAGTATCGGTCTGAACTGTTTTTTATGTTGCACTTTATTTTATTAACCCTAAACCTAAGTGTATTTGAGTTTTTCCTCTTGTATACAGTACTGTCCAAATGTTTTAGGGAGGTGTGAAAAAATGCTGTAAACTAGGAATGCTTTCAAAAATATAAATAATGATTGTGTTTTTTTGATAAATTTACAAATGCAAAGTGAGCGAACAAAAGAAAAAGTCATTCAGAACTCTCTTGAGAAGAAGTTGTGTGGGTGATGGTCGGGCCCCACAGAGCCCTGACCTCATCATCATGGAGTGTGTCTGGGATTAACATGAAGAGACAGAAGGATGTGAAGAAGCTCCATCCACACAAGATCTGGGCTTAGTTCTTCAACATGTTTGGAAAAACTGACCAGCCCAGTTCCTTCACAAACTGTCTGCAAGTAAACCTAGCCTCTTGAGACCCTGTGTTCTCATACGAGGACATTACATTTTTGCCTCACAATATTACACCAATTTCAATGACAAAAAAAAAAAAAAAGGAGAAATCAACAAACAAAAAAAACCTCTACAGAAGCTCACGAAAGAAAAAACAGCATGGTAAAGTTTCTATCCAATTTTTATGAATGAAACCAGAGTATTTATGTACAATAATATCTCTCTCTTCATTTGGCATTAAAATTGAAGACATTTTAGTGCTCAGAGCAGACTAAAGCATCAGTAAATGTCATGTCGTCGTTTGAGGACTGGGACCGTGTCATGTTATAGATTGTACCGTGCTGTTAGGTAAACTTGGGAATATTTCGATGAGTTTACGGTTGTAAATCACTGGACGGTTCTGCTGCTGGAGAGGAAACTGCTGCCTGCCTCCATTTTATATGTTGCACTTTTTGCACCTCCACTTTTTTTTGTGATTGAAAACTGTGGACCACATTTTCATGCTTTTGTTTGCGTTTTTAACCTCACTGAACCTCAACCCGCTCATGGTCAACCTGCGTCACATTTTGCACGTTTAAGGCTTGAAATAAACAGCTGATTGCATTTTATCTACAGTTGAATGTTTTTACATTTCTTAACCAATGGCGTCTATTTGTGTCTGATCGACCCCTTTCCTCAAGTTTAGTTATTCTACTTATTAGGTCCTACTTATCCCAGATAGCAAGAAGAAATAAAAAATGCACACGAGACAAAAGCTCAGGTCTCAGGAGGCGAGAAGAACTGATTGATATTGATTTAGATTTTTTTTGGGTTTATTCACTGCATTTTGATGATTGATGAAAATAAATGATTAACATTTCCATTTTTGAAGGCAATTCTAGTTTACAACATTTTTTTCCAAACCTGCCTATGACTTTTGCACTCAATTGGTTGTTTTATGTCGCTCCTTTTATTGTATGTGTCGTTTGTGTGGTTTTGTGAATTACCTGCTCTTAAACCCTGAAAAAAACAGAGGTCATTGTTGTCGGTCCTAAAGGTCAGAGAGATTCTCTGTCAGACCAGATAATCTCACTTGACAATGTGAGTATAACCTCTAGCTCTACTGTAAAAAACCTTGGAGTCGTATTTCACCAAAATCTCTCATTCACAGCTCATATAAACCAAGCTTGTAAAACTGCATATTTTCACCTGCGAAACATAACTAAAATCAGAAAAATTTTGCCTAAAAATGATGCCGAAAAACGTATCCATGCATTTGTTACATCCAGACTAGATTACTGTAATTCTCTGCTCACCGCCTGCGCTAAAGGTACTTTAAGAAGCTTCCAGTTGGTCCAAAATGCAGCGGCCAGAGTCCTAACAGGAACTAAAAGACGTGATCACATCAGTCCTGTATTAAAATCACTTCACTGGCTTCCTGTCGAGTTTAGAATTAAATTCAAAGTTCTCCTCCTGACATACAAAGCCTTAAACAATATGGCCCCATCATATCTTCAGGATGCCATTGTCCCCTATCAGCCAAATAGAGCACTTCGCTCTCAGAATGCAGGATTATTAGTGGTTCCTAGAGTGTCTAAAAGTACAGTGGGGGGGAGAGCCTTCAGTTACCAAGCTCCCGTGTTATGGAATCAACTCCCTGTTGATGTTAAACAGGCACCCACAGTCTCTTTATTTAAGACCAGGCTTAAAACCTTCCTCTTCGGAATAGCTTATGACCAGGTTACTTAGTTGATGTTACTAAGATAAGCTGCCGCAGGAGATAACAAGCTGGGGGAAGTGTGGCAACCTGAGCACTGTCCTCTGTTTCCTCCTATTTTCTCATCAGCATCACTCACTATGTTCTCATCTGTAGTTTGTTCATTGCTATTCACATGTTGTCCCCTGTCCCACTCCCCCTGTGGAGTGGAACTCTTTCAGACGCCTGATGGCAGCTGGACCTCTCTCCTCCTCCTCGCCTGGCTCCTCCTCCTCGCCTGGCTCCTCCTCCTCGCCTGGCTCCTCCTCCTCGCCCGGCTCCTCCTCCTCGCCCGGCTCCTCCTCGCCCTGCTCTTCCCCACCTGGGTAGCTGTGGCCTTACCGAACTGGCCCACGGGCCTGGACATCTATAGCCTGTCCGTCCATGGGAGTGGATCTCTCCTTCACTGTAGTTCTCCCCGAGGTTTCTTCTTTTTCCCAGGACCCTGGGTTTTTTGAAGTTTTTCCTTGCTGAGAAGGAGGGTCTAAGGACAGGGGATGACTGGACAATGTTTCATTTGCTGCTTTACATGAATGTTGTTTTTTCCTGTTTTGATATGTCTGTGTGTATGTTTTACTCATCTAAATCTTGGAACGCCCTTAGAGGCTACTGTTGTTGCGATTTTGGGCGCTACAAAATAAATTGAATTGAATTGAATTTTGTGCTGATTGTGTGTTTTTGACATCCCTGATTGTCCCCTGCCTTATTGATTGTGTATTTGAGTATGTTGAATTTCAAAAAACAAATAAAAACTAATAAGGAAATGTGTCTCTTTTCCCCATCTGTGAGTACGACGTCATCACATTCAAGTATCTCTGACGGATTCGTGTGAAGCTCAAAGCCCTTCAAACTGCAAGAGCCTTAACATTCACACACAGCTTTTTCTTCAGCTCCCGTCTATGCTAATGGAGTTTCACAGGGAATCACCAGAGTCACCAAACGGACAGAGATTAAAGAGCGAGGAAGAGAGGACTGAGACACAGCTGATGGATGACTGCAGGTAGAGCTGTGACAATAACTTAACTCACCTGTTGATTAGTTCTGTATCTGGGCTTTTGAATCTGACATTTCCAACTGCTAGAGCCTTTGGCCGTGACAAAGCATTACAAAGACGGGGTTTAATCAAAGTCTCGAAATGTATTCTCGTCCTGTTTTCACTCAAAGGTCTCATATTACGCTATTTTCGGATTTATGTGTTAATTTTTCTCATCAAAAACAGACCCGATGTTGTGCTTTGTTTCATTCACACATGTTTAACACACAAATCCTGCATATTTAGGCTGAGTTCTTCTCTCAGACAGAAAACACCCCACCTTGTGATGTCATGTGGTGATACAGGAAGTGCTCCACTGTGTTGTTAAACTCCATCCACCTTCACTAGACTCATTTGGATAATTCCAGCCCTGGAATTGCCAGTCTTTACTGAAAAAAGGGTAAAAAAAAGTAGCTGTTAAACTTGAAAACTACCGCTTCATGACATCATAAGGTGGAACAGAGCCTTTTGAGCTTTGGAAATGTACCATGACGAATAATAAAGGGTTACTCAAACATGCATGACTGAAACACACAACACAACACAACAGCGTGACTTAAACCTCACAAGAGTCAAGTATAGTGCAATATATGACCTTTAAATCTTGAAAATGACATTATTTATGCATTCAGCGTCGCACTGGACAGAGACCAGAGCCAACAAACAGAGCAGGTCATGTTTGATGCTGTGAGAACAGATTAAACTTCTCTGCAGTAGCTCAGCACAGTGTGAAGTAACTACTTTCCCAGTGGCCTTCATCTCGGCTCCTCATGACCCTTTGGGGAGGTTTTATAGATCAGGACAAAGCCGCATTGAGAAACTTTAAGAGAACTTTGCAACAACTTTTGAGCTCTTAAAAATAATTGAATAAGGTACTGTAGGAGGAAGGGTGTTTATCGCTTTTATGACTAGATAATAAAGGAGAGACAGAGCTGGGACTGTGGGATATTGGATTTTTTTTTTTTTTTTTTTAAGTGATCAATCTCAATTTTTTGTTATTTTTTCTTTCATCTTATTAAAAACAGACAGGTGGACTTTAGGATCATAGAGCAGATCAGGATCACACTGTTTAATTTTGTGTTGACAGGACCAATAATTTAATAAGAATCCACATTTAAAGTGTAGAATTAGTGCTGTTAAAAATATTGCGCTATTAACACATTAACTCAGAACAATTAATTTTTTTTTTATCGTGACACTTTGTGAGTAGTTTTGCTGTGGCCACTGTTGTAACATTAGAAAAACTACAGGACCTGGCTGTAAATATGAAAGAAAACAATCTGTACGATACTGAGAAGTCCCGGTTGGAGAAGGTGGGCCAAAACACGGCACACCTGCACATGCACCGATGCCACCCACACAAGGAAAACACCAAACAAAGTCTGCTTCAAAACATACGATGAATCTGCTACCAGCACCGCGGACAGCGACACAAACACACAGAGGAGCGCACAAGACAGCAGGACCCACACCTGCCCCACCACACAATAGACGCCCCATGCCGCTGGACCCACCCTCTCCACCAAAACCGCCAGCTCCGCCGCGCGACTCACAAACGGCACCAGGCCACAGCCCTGCAGGTGCGAACACAGCCCACAGAACCCCAGGCAACCGGGCCCGAGCACTGCACCCAGAGTACAACAGGTGATGGGGCAATTAACACAGTCGCACTAACTGGAGATCACTGGACATCCCTCAGTAATGAGAACTACCTCAGGTTACAGCACATTATTTCACCCGTTATTTGATTGTTCTGAAGACAAAAGAGGCACTTCACTCACACTGTTGCAAAGCACAAAGTGTCTCTGACAATTATTCTGGTTTGCAATTAAAAAATATATTTATTTTTTGTAAGTATTAAAATAATGATTCAAGGGACAAAAAATGTGTGATTAATTAGGGCTGTTGTTTACTTTATGTAACTTGGGTAATAATGATCAGAAGCACAAACGGAGAGACAGAGGAGAGGAGCTGCAGCTAAATTAGAAAGCTGGAACTACAGAAGAGGCAGGAGGAGAGGAGGGACTTGTTGTTAAACTGTGCTGATTGAAAAGGACAGTTTAGAATTTTAGACATAGGGCCTCATTTCCTAGTGAGCCAGAGTGTTGGAGACATGTGGAGACACTTTTTAAATATTCCATCCAGTCCTTGTATTTGCAGAGGTTGCTGGTGCTAGACTAGTGCATGTCAATGGCCATAGTTGTCCTGCCACTAAAAACAGTCTTACCCACTCCACAGTGCACCCGAGGCAAAACTATTATAATGCCAGACTGTAAAGGTGTAACTTTTCTGCAGGCCTAAAATGTTCCAGTGTTAACGGCATCCATGTAGAGCAAGTTACAGGTCAGGTCTGTGGAAACCAGGTTTTGCTTACTGAAGGAATGGGTGTTTTTCCAAGGTATTTTTGAGCAGCAAAAACACTTGCAATTGAAGAAACACAAAATAGTTTAATGCCATAACTGTGAACATTTCATTAACATCACAAAGGAAACAGACATTTCTATCAGAGAAGTTACACAGTGCCGCTTTAAGTAAAAACGGACTCTACTTTCTCCTAAACCAGTGGCGTCGACTCCTTTTCAGAACCACACAGTATAATTGCAACAGGATTGTCAGAAATCTACTAGTTTTGATTGCACTCTATTTATTTTGATTTTTGGCACAGCCCTACACTGCCAGCTAAGACGACGCATTGGAGGTCGATCAAAGTGAAAAATTTTGCGTGCCAAGGGTCTGACTTTCCAAATTCTGTGCGTCTCCAACTGAACCAACAGAAGTGAGCTGTGAAAAGATCCTCCGCTCCCTCTAAATGTGAGCGTTTAATGAGAGAGCGCTCTGCTAATGCCTGCCTCCGATACTGTGTGCTCAAGGGTTTAGCAATTATCTGTCATAGATTACCATGCGATTCATATTCTCCCCAGCAGGCATCAGCCCCATTCTGCTCAAAACCAGTCGAGGAAATGGAAAACAAGTTTGACTCGTTACTTTCCTAAATGCACTACTACTTTTTACTATTTTTCTTTTACTATTTTTTTCCCTTTTGAAAATTATACATTGAGAAACAAAGATGTCACGGTAATACATTTTGAAGCTTGATATATTGCAACAGGGATATAGTGTGACGAATAATAATATGAAATGAAACCACGTTATACCAGTATCACAAAGCAGGATAATTAGAGTAAAGTAGTTTTTAAATAAAGGGTGTCCCAAACCATTTGTGACATCATTTGACATCATTTCATTTGCCAATAATTCTGGCAATTCTCGTTGAAATAACCTCAAATTTTCACAGAATGTATAGAAACAGATCACAATTTTAAATATAATGATTTAATATTGTTCTGTTTTCAGGTTAAGCCGTTCACCCCCGAAAAGAAGTCTTTTTGTGTTTTGGAATTTGCTCACACACAGTTACCTGAGACCGTGCAGTGAGCCAAAAAACAAAACCTTTAACTGGCAAACAAAGTCCCATAATAAACTTAATGTTCAGCACTTAAACTGATCAGTTTCATTGAGCCAGACTTAGTGGTTTTCAAGATACTGTATTTTCTGGACTATTGAGCGCACCGGTATATAAGCCGCACCCACACTATTTTTTTAAAAATTAAGAAAAAAGTTGTACAAGCCGCAACCAGGCTATAAGCCGCTGATATCTATGTTGAAAAATGAGATATTTACTGCATATACAGAACGATTTTGTACTGTAAATGTACATTTATGTACCTGAACAGATTCTGTCCAAACAGTGCCTTTTAACACGGCAGCAACTGTGCTGATTAAAACGGGTCAAAAACAGAAAAGAACCAGTAATTGATTAGCTTCATTTCTCCTGTGCAGTGAAACCACAAGTCACTTTAATCATCTCCCCTGATACAGAGTTTACGTGCAGAAGCACAGCGGTCTGCGCGGGACACAATCCCGCTCCCGCGGTCTTCAGTCCCGCTACCGCCCGCGCCCGCAATAAACTTTCAGAATGTTCTTTCAGAATGTTCTTTCAGAATGCACTTATACATCCATGATCCTGCGCCACACTGTTTTGTGTTGGTCCCGTGAGTCCCGCGGGTGCAGGGCTCTACAGCGGTTTCCTTCCTGTAGCAAGAGCGATGCCTTCAACTTAAAACTTGCATCATACAAACTCCTTCGTGTGCTTTTCATGATGAAGGGGCGAGGATTTGAAAATTACCAGTTAGTAATTTGTCGTGCGTGTTATATCTGCTAGATAAAAAGTAGCATATTCTTCTCTGTCTATCTTGTTTTTGAAATTCCAGTTAGTGCACCCCTAGCCGTGGAAGAAAAAAAATCAAAATTTAGCTGCTCCGCACTAAAAGCCGCATGGTTCAAAGCCTGGGGAAAAAGTAGCTTTTTTGGCTTTTTGGCTTTAAAAGTGTTCAGATTACTCTATTCCCTGATCTATTTTATAATGTTGTTTCCTCATCACAAACAGACCTGGAGTTGTGTTTTGTTTCATTCACACGTTTAACACACAAACTCTGCATATTTATTTCTTGTTCCAACGTTTCAACACTCTGTTCTACCTTGTGATGTCATGTGGAAATGCAGGAAGTGTTTCATTATGTTTTTAATCAACATACACCTTAATTTGGATGATTTCAGACCTGGAATTGCAAATCTCTACTCCACTAAATGTTAAAGAAAAGAAGAAGAAACAAAACAACTCCAGGTATGTTTCTGAGGAGGCGTGATAACGGCTTCAACAGTCAGTTTTGAGTAATATTGGACTTTTACTTCTAAGAGTACAAAATAGAAGAGAAATGTTTGCTGTGAGGTGTTGAGAACCAAGAACCAAACACATTTAAATCTCCTGATACCACTTTATCGCTATGGCAACTGCCCCACAGTCTTCAGTATTTCAACAAACTGTCTTGTTTTCTCACATTTTCTCTCACAAATTCCAATTATACTGCACACCAACAACAGCACTGGTAATCTTACAACAGTAAAGCTCTCTGATTTTTAGGACAAAGTCAGGGTCTCAATACAGGTAGAAAAAAGCAGTAGACTTATTACCCAGTTCTGCTACAGATGATCCTTTTTTGTACATGTAGTGTCAGAAGTGAACCAGCACTTACCTAAAAGAGACAAAAGCATCATTTTAGAAAACATTAATGGACTCAAACTACAATGTGAAATACCATTATACCGTGACATAGTACGACATTGAAAGAGTATGAAGAGAACTACTTGTTTTAATTGGACTTTAATCAGACAACATCACAGCATCTGGAACCAAACACATTACGTTTCACCAGAAAGGAACACCTTAAAGTAGTTTTTTAAATGGGTCATTTTACTTTTACTAGAGTACATTTTGACCCAAGTATTTTACTTCATTTCATTGGAACCCACCCTAGTTACTGAGTAAAATCAGATTGATAGAGAAAAAAATGAAATTTGTGCAGGTTTGCACGAGCTGTATTTTCACTATAGAATGTCCACTCATTGTGCAGAACCACCAGTCTGTCTTGGATCCACTTAAATGATGCTGGTGCCGAGCCAGAGAGAGGTCGACATGGACGATATTCAAGAAAAAGGTGCACTGAATAATTCGAGAGAAGAGTGAAGGAAACCCTTGGCCAAACTTCAGACAGCTATATGTTGCTATTTGCGTTTAAAGGCAAAATAGGGAATAACATAATAGTGCAAAATGTGCCTGCCCCGCCGGACAGATCTGTCACTGTTCAAAACCTCCACATCAAATGTGCGAAAGCCTGTGGTGGTAAGTAGAATGCGCTTTTGCCTGTGTATCCGAAACCGTATATTTATCCTTTGGTTAAAAACCTTAATCTGTTAGGAAGTGTTAGGAGCTCAATGTCTGTAAAATGTACAAAGTTTGGATTTAACAGAGTTTGGACTTTATCACCTAAAAGTTGATTAAACCAAATTGTGCTGGATTAGATTTATCACTCATCCTTTTTTACATCAAATAACTGAAAGTAACTAAGTCACTTTTACTCAAATTACATTTTAAATTAAGTACTTTTTTACTTGTACTCAAGTAGATTTTTAGATGGTTACTTTTATTTGAGTAGGACTTAAGCAAAGTAAAGATACTTAATTACAATTTGTCAGTACTTTTTTCACCTCAGTTCAAACATAAGCTAAATCAAAATCCAATTACAATTAATAAACACAAATGGAGCCCACTAGCGACCTCTAGTGTCTCAATTTTAACACACAAAGTCCACAGACCAGAAGGCGCACTGCTCAAAATGACCCAGCCGCCCAGACTGGCAGGTTCTCGGCACTTTTATGCAGGGCAGCACCGGTGGGTGGAAGCCCGGATGGGTGGGGCGGGGGTCCAGTACGCTAATCACCGGACGGGGTACCGGAACCACCCAAACGAGGCGAGGGAAGAGGAATCCACCAATCTTAAGTTAGAGCCTCTGCTCACCAATTTGCATGCAAGGAACAAAAGTGCACAACAATGAGTGCGCAAGACAAGGCCAAGTGCCGTAACAGATACTGAAAGCCAGTATTATCCCACTGTTTTCTCTAATACGTTAAATAGATCATGATCATTCAGGTCACAATATAAATCATACAATATCACTATTTTGACCATTTTAGAAGCAAAATTCAGTCATTTCAATTCAATCTTTACCTCTAACATGTAAATTGTATGGTATATTGTTTTGTTTTTTTTCTTCTTTACTTTTGCATTAAGAGAGTTTTGTTTCATAACATTGGCCAAATAGTTAAGTGGTTATGTAGAAGATATTAGAATTAAGTTTTGGTTTGCTTCAAGTCAATAATCATGAATATTCATTAAATCATGATGTTTTTTCTCACAATAATCATAAGACTAAAATTTAATATCATTCCACCCCTACAGGAGACAATGGACCCTTTCTCTGAGTGCACAGACCACACTTCGCTGAAGGAAAAGACTTTTTAATGCAGTTTGATCTCCGATATGGAAGGACAAATTGCATAAACCAGCTTGAGCGGCATCTTCTTAAGCGTAAGCGAAGCAGCATAATGTATTTATGTATGACTTTATTCTCTAATAAGCGTCTTAACATTCCATACAACAAAGTCATATTTTGAGTGACGGATAATGATAATGATAATAGCTCTTTTCTAACCTCAATGGACTCAAAGTCAACCATCGGATCAGAGGACGAGCGCTCTACCAACTGACCCTTTCCATAAAGACATTTGTAGGTTGTGTGATTCATAAATTAACAAAACGCACAACTTACTATAATGCATTTAATATAAAGCAGGTCAGTTATTTGTCAGGGAAACTCCACTCACAGAAGAAACGTTTTTTATGGTATATTTAAGCACTAAAAACACCTGTACTATAATAAATACAACATCTTTTTGAAGACAAGTTAAGTGTCATGTGCCTTACACATCACCAGCAAAAGAACAGTGCGTCTTGAAGGTCCTATATTACGTAAAAATTGACTCCTGTGAGCTCTTAGCCGTAATAAAAATGGTGTTACTTCAACAAAAACACCTGGAGTTGTGTTTTGATTCATTCACATGTGTTTGAGTAATTCTGGATAATTAGATTACTTTCCAAAGCTCAAAATGCTCTGCTCCACCTTGTGATGTCATGAAGCAGTTTTGAAGCATGAAGTTTTTGTTTTTTATGTTAACAGCTACCTCTGACCTTTTAGTTCAGTAGAGATGGGCAATTCCATGGCTGAAATTATGCAAAAGATTCTGGTGGAGGTGAATAAAGTTTAAAAAACCTTTACAAACAACTACAGGCATGTTTGTAAAGAGGAAAAAACAGAACATGCATCAGAAAATAGCGGAATATGGACCCTTCAAGTTAGAATTCCAAACCTGAGCTGATTTGTAAAGCCTCTCTTTTCAGATGTCCCTCAAGTAATTGCTGTAGCGGAACTATTCCTGCAGGTAATGTTTGATTAAAAGTTCATTAAAAGGTGCAAATTTAGACAAAGCTCAATTCCTTTGCACCTGTGGAACCAATAGTCCTCTGCTGCCAGATAAGGAAGGAAATTGTATCGCCTCAAAGTACCTCTAATAATCTGAGTCCAAAACTATCATAAAACATAGATTGTGTGAAATTTATTTTACACATACAGAAGATCTCCAGAGTTGGCAATGTCTTTTGTCTCACACATTGTAATTACAAACAGGAGCAGTGTAAACCAGGTCATGATTTAATTTAATTGGCTTATTTGAAATAGAAAAGTCAAGAATACTTTCACGAAAAGATAAACTTCCAAGTGGCAAGTTTAAGCAGTTGATATTCTGCTCTGACAGACGTTGTAGAGAATAATAATTATTTACCGAAGTTACAACTAAAAACTTTTAAAATGCGTTCAAATGAATGTAAAATAGTTGAACAACTAAATTTGAACGCAAAGAATACTTGAGTACATGTGTAATCTTGAAATTCTAGAAAACACTATATTTCAGGTTTGCTATGGTCTATAAAATACTGCTTCATCGTTTTTTTCTTTAACCATCAAGAGACTTATCGCTACTCGGATTGAAAAATATCAAAAATCAGATGCTAATCGATACTGAAACTAGTAATGAAACTGCATACTCTTTACTAAAATACTAGATACTAAAAAAAAGCCGCATTCACAGGACAGAAATGAACATTCCCTGAATAGTTTTACAATGATCTTGAGTGGTAACAGAAGTATAAGACCAGTATATGCCCTGGACCACTATGGACCACAACAACTCATCAGCAAACTTGACAAGCTGGTCTCAGCACCTCCCCCTGCCACTGTCTGCTAGACGTCCTCAACCAGAGACCACAAGCAGTACGTGTTAGCAACAATAGCTCAAGCGCCGTCACTCTGAGCCACTGGCCATCGAAGGTGCTGCTGTGGAGAGAGGGAGCAGCACAAAATTCTCCTGTACCACCAGCACTACATCGCTGGTGAAGAAAGCCCGGCGGCGCCTCTACTTCCTGGGGAAACTCAAGAGGGCAAGTGCCTCACCACCCATCATGAGCACGTTCTACAGAGGAACCACTGAAAGCACCACCCGCCTCACCATATACTTCACCCGCCTCACCGCCCATCATAACCACGATCTACAGAGGAACCACTGAGAGCACCATCCGCCTCACCATATACACCACCCATCATGACCAAATTATACAGAGGAACCTTCGAGAGCACCACCTGCCTCACCACCCATCAGGGCCAAATTATACAGAGGAACCACTGAGAGCATCCTTTCCAGCTGCATCATTGTGTGGGGCAGAAGCTGCACTGACCAGGACAGGAGAGGCCTGCAGCGCAGAGTGAACACAACCAGGAAGATCACTGGTGCACCACTCCCCTTCCCTGCAAGACATATACACCACCCGCCTGACAGTATATCCCACCCGCCTCACTATATACACCACCCGCCTCACAGTATATCCCACCCGCCTCACTATATACACCACCCGCTTGACAGTATATCCCACCCACCTCACTATATACACCACCCGCCTGACAGTATATCCCACCCGCCTCACTATATACACCACCCGCCTCACAGTATATCCCACCCGCCTCACAATATATCCCACCCGCCTCACAATATATCCCACCCGCCTCACTATATACACCACCCGCCTCACTATATACACACCACTCGCCTGACAGTATATCCCACCCGCCTCACTATATACACCACCCGCCTCACTATATACACCACCCGCCTCACAGTATATCCCACCCGCCTCACTATATACACCACCCACCTCACAGTATATCCCACCCGCCTCACAGTATATCCCACCCGCCTCACCCACAAAGCCATCACAATAGTGAGTGATGCAAGTCACCCCACACACAATCTGTTCAGCCTCCTGCCCCCACCCCAGTAGGAGGTACAGGAGCCTCCTTTGCCACAACAGACTCACTAACAGCTTCATCCAGCAGGCTGTTAGGATGATGAACTCTCTCCCCTCTCTAACCACCTATTATTATGATCATTATTATCATTATTATTCCTTGATTGAGAGTGTGCACATGAAAATTTGACAATAAACTTCTTGAATCTTGAAAGTGGAACCAAACTGGATGACTAAGGGATTACATAGATATAAAACCATGCTAATACAAAAGAAAGTGCTATGAATTAATGTTGAAAATCACATTCTATTGTCTAAATTAGGTAAGTTTATCATCATTGTCGTATCAGAATCATTAGTGAGAATCAAGTCTATTCCTTAGCATTAAAACTTCAAACGCTCACTTATCAGACTTTTATTTCACCACCAAGAGACTTACAACATTAGTTTCTAAGTGGAAAATTAGTTTGTTTAACATTATCTCAGTTCACTTATTATGTTCACATTCTTGTTTGATTACATCTCTTGGGGTGTAATACTGGCTCTAAATGACTGGAGGCACTGAAAAGAGACATTGTGATTGTGTGTGTGTGTGTGTTATATTATGGCTGTGCAGTTTTAATCAATATGAATCCAAGATGACAGTCCAGTTTAATGAAGAGCTTAAAAGTCTGTGCTCAATAAGTTCAAGTAAGGAGTATTGTCATCACCATAAATATGGTAAAACACTACCATTACCAGTGATGTGGAGTAATTAAAAGGTCCTATATTACACGAAACTGACTCTTGTGAGATTTAAGATAAGTTACAATGCTGCTATCCTCTCCAAGACATACCTGGAGTTGTATTTTATTTGAATTACCCTTTATTATTAGTCAGTCTTCATCTCCAAAGCTCAAACTGCTTTGTTCTACATTGTGATATCATGAAGTGCTAGTTTTCATGTTAAGCTGCATTTTACATTTTGTTCAGTAGAAATGAAGGTGTTTGGGAGTTTCCTGTGTTGCCACATGACATCACAAGGTGGAACAAAGTGTTTCCAGTCAGCCTAAATATGCAGAGTTTGTATGTTAAACGTGTGGGGGGGAAAAAACTACAAGTTTGATTTTGATGAGGAAACAGCATAGAAAATAGCATAATATGGGCCCTTTAATATTTGTAGTTACCAGTATTTGGCTGAATTTGTGAATGTTTATTTATTTCTCCTATAAAAGGCACAAAAAACACTTTGTTCTAGTTTGTTTTCCCAATAGTACTACTGAGGTGGTGGAGTTCAAGGTGAGAGTAGTTCGTGTGTTGTGTCCAAACTCTTCACAAAGATGAGACCAGAGGCTGTGGGGCTTCGTTGGAGCAGAGATTTTTTATCTGTGCGGAGATAGACAGCCTCCAGTCACAGCTCAAATTTAACACTGCAAAAAAACCACGCCTCACAAAACAGCAGCCACTCACAGCTTCAAGGCTGGTGAGACACTAGAGTAATAGGACCATGAGCAGCACTTTGTAAAAGCTCTGGACCTCAGCTCTGTGACCGAGCACATGCCTACTGTCTTTAGCTAAATGCTACACTGTATATCAAAGATGGATCCAATCCAATACTAAAAATGAAGTTACCAATAGTGACGCCAACCTTTAAGCCTTGTTCATCTGTTTCAATATAAATATGTTACGTGAAATGCCAATTTACAAATATATTAACTATATCTGGCAGATAATCAGCCCTGCAGTTGTGACAGAGCCAAACATCCCATTATTGTCTCATTAACATACATGACATGATCTATTGAATAAATACTGGAATTAACTAAATCAATGCTGTTTGAAGAGAAAAAGCAAACTGTTCGAAGAAGGGTTTGACCCTGAATCGTCACATTGCAGTGCTCTTATAATAATAAATAAAGATTTGGTTGGTGGTCCTTCATCTTGTTTCTATGGATATATCATTGCTCTGCCTGTAATGTTCCACAGTATCTTACAGGTGGTTTTATTGATAAAAAATACATAGATATACAGGCATTCTGGCTGTGAGCGGGGTGGCCTCTCCACAGATCTGACCTGTAACTTGGTCTGGGTTGATCTCCATGAAGATAGAAAGGTTTAATTCCAAACTGAGAAAACCATTTGATGGACCCTCCAACAAGACAGTTCCACAATGCACATTATACGTCTGAATTCTGTAGACAGTTTACAGCCCTTAATGCTATTCATGTATTTTGAAATCCTCTCCTCTTCCCTCGAGTCTGTATTTACAATAATCACACCACTTTCTGCAGTTCATGCATGTACACCTTGAAAACACAAATAATTTGCTTATTGATTTTCTGCTGGCACTCATGAAGCCAAATAGATCCATTTTGAATGACACCATGTCTGTCAAATTGTCAACATTCAACTAACAATACAGGGACTGTGTACCAGCTGTCAATGACACACAAAGTGAAAACTGTTAAATATTGGGAGAGAGATGACAAATCAATTACAAAAAAAGAGATCCCATGGTAGAAGCTGCATTTGAAAGAGTAGTAACAATCACACAATCACTGTTTGACAAAAGAACAAAACAGAAAAACAAGTATTTGTCCCAATATGCACCAGTCTTTATCAGGGAACATTGTTTTGAGCAATTACACGTTCTGCTTTACCAAAACACCTTTAATCTTTCAGTTTCTGTTTTCTCTCTGAAGCAACATGTAAACTATTCAAGCCCTCAAAACTAAACTACAAAGATATAGTATTGTATTTAGGTTTTGTATTAGTATTGTAATTTGTACCTTCAGCCTAGGTTGGTACAAAGAAGCTTGCATCTGCAGTTCAATTATTATTATTTTATATTATTACAGTCTTATATTATGGACAATTGACTATTGTGCTTAGCCATGTTAGAATGTTGTTACCTCCTCAAGAACTTAGCTGGAGTTTTGTTTTGTTTCATTTACACATATTTGAGTAATTCTGTATTATTAGACTGCACCTCCACAGCTCCACCCGTTTAAAATCAAAGCCGAGCACTTCCTGTATCACCACATGACATCACCAGGTGGAACAGAGTATGCAGGATTTGTGTGTTAAACAACCATTTGTGATGAGGAAGCAGCACTATAACAGACCAGAAAATGGCATAATATGGGACTTTAATGCAATTATGACCACAGATAATGGACAGTGACAAAGCTGAAACTCATATCTACATGTATTTGTATGTCTCGTGAAAATACCCAGCTAATTAAATAAAGGTGAATTATGCGCTTCAGATGAGACTAGGGCTGAAGCAATTAATGATAATAATTGTGACTAGCCAACTCTTAAAAGGTGCACAGAAATAGTTGTTTGGCTAATTGACTAATGGCTCGTCTAGTTCAGCCCTGACCCAGGTACACAGACTGAGACAAGCCCTCAGAATATTACCCTTTAGGATTACTAAACATATGAAAGCAACATATCGTAACATCTCTTAGAAATAATCCATCTTTTTAAATGTAAAACTTATAATACTCAGTGAAGCAATGGTGCCTCTTCTTTGTCTCCTTGTTCCTTATCCAACACAGCAGAGCACAGAGCCCTGACAGTATCTGCTCACTGCAATCTAACACCCAGCAGCTTTAACCTTTCATTAACCATAGGCTCAGTGAGGACTAGGACCACACACTCTGGAACAGTCCTCCAGATCAGGGCCCTTGCACAGCAAAGGGCGCCTAACCAGCGCTTCAGATAAATTGCTTGGAATGGTTAAATTAACTCCAAATTCATTCACCAGTACCTCATCTGGCCAGAAGCTTTCTCATCATTTTGTTCAGAGAAAGTTTTACACAGAAAACAACCGGGTGCAGCAAAAACTTCTCCTAATCTGAGTTGTTACCATAGAAATCACACTATTGTGAACATACATATTAAACAGTCACGCTTACAGGCACGAGAGGAGAACTGTCCAATTTAAATATTTTTTTCAAAGTGCATGTGAACCACAGACTATATATAAACATAGCTAAGACATAGCAAACCTGATAGCTGCCACGTTCCAAGTAGGAAGTGACCATGAGAGCAATTCTGGCTCCATTGACACCGGCTCCAGTTCACTTTGTATTAAAAAATTGTCACCCCTGTCTCCGTAACTTCCACAGTCGGGTTCTTCATTCATGTGATCCTGTTTTTTTCATTCCTAATAATTCCCAATTCCTAATATGGAAATCGTCCCTATAACTGCTGGCCTTGTGAGATTCATTTAATTGAAAATAACACTATGGGGGAGGTCACACTCCCATAGTCCACTTCTTTATACAGTCTGTGATGTAAACCCAGGAACGACAACTGAGGTGAATCATGAATCTCAAAGATCACAGTAACACATCTGGAGAAGCTGATACACATGTACTCTGATGCGCGCTGCAGGTAACAGTGCAGTCTGACCCACATTAGACACAGACTACCTGAAGTGTTTAACTGCACAGGATAAGAAAGTGCCAGGAAATGATCAGATGTGTGTTTCGATGTTTACTCACTCATTTGACAAACTATGGCCTCTTCACTGAGCACATGCTGCTTTGTGTTGGTCTGCTATATTGTGATGCATAGCGCAAATAACTTAACAATTCGTTGCATGTTTGAAAGTCAAATGATAAGTGACATCTCATTTACTCATTTAACAATTTTTGCCAAAAGGGTTTTATATCTATATGATAGGCACTTATATTAGTAATTATAGCTGCAAAGTTTTAGTACTTATGTTAATGTAATATAAGCACTTGTATGCTTTGTAGCCCCTTTTCCTGTATGTAAACTTTGACCTGTATGTAAATTAGGACAACAGTGGTCTGAATTTGCTTATTTAGCGCACTCGGATTTCCTGTGCATGTAAATGTAGTGATTTACAACTAATTAGAGTTGCAAATACTGTATACAGAAGAAGGAACATGAACACGGCAGAAGCAGAGTTGCGTTGTGGATCAGTGTGTTGCTTGTAATAGGATTGTACACACGGCTGCTGATGCTCTGAATTTGGCACTGCTCATTTCAGAATTTAAGCCAAGCCACATTTGTACAAAAAAAAGTGTAAGCTGGCAGTCGTACATGGACAACAGGAAATCCTAATTCTCCCTTTGTGTGACATGTTAATGCGGACGGCACTATAAGTTGTGATACACATAAATTTAACTTTCGGTCTAACTCATGAGTGTGGGCTGGACTACGTGGAAAAAATATGTTTCTGTTGTTTTTTTTGACAAGCAGATGTGATTAGATTTGCAATTTAGGTTTCATAATAGGATTGTGTTCAAAGTTCACATTGTAAACATGTCCAGAAAAATACAAAAATTTTAAAAGACATTTTATGCAGAATAAGACAGGATGTTTAGTCATTTGGAGCAAATTATTGTACTTCAAAAATGGAATCTTGATCTTAAAATATTCTTAATTACACAATCCTACTGGTAAGGATGGCATCAGGATAAGATTTCCAGTAATAACTTCCCATCCCCAAACTCTCGAGGTTCGTCCTGGTGATTAGTCTCAGCGTGGCTCTGAGCGGGATTGGAGACGAGAGCCAAATGCTGCAGTGACTCATGCGCTGGTGGGAGGGGGAAATCCAATCGACAGGACTCCTATGGTCTGCTGCAGGGGACTGAGGGAGTTTAAAACCACAGCCATTTAGAGCTACAGGACTATTTGGAAATTAACTTGTCTTAGCTAGTTGCATAAAAATAAACCAAACAGCTTTTTCCAAACTGCTGAGAATGAACGAGCCACAAAAGCAAACCAGGATTGTCTATGGAACATTCAAGGTAAAGTAAAGTAAAATAGTAAGTGTATAAAAAATAATTCGTTATTTTCCCAAGATGGGAATTGGGGCTGTCAAAAGTATTGAAAATCAGAGGTTGGGCAGTACCAAATTTTGATACCATTGAACCTTCTCAGTATTTTATCAGGGCATACGGTATTACCATGACTAATTAAGAATTACTTTGTAGCTGCACCTAAACCATTCAGAAACAGAAGAGCAGCTTTATATTTGAAGATGAAGCACAAGTTCTGATCAAACCAAACTTTGCCAGTGCGTTCGATCTCATCAGCATCAGTGCTTATACTGTATGCAAATTGACCATGCGGTTTTGAGTTTAGTTTCTGTAAAATGTAAACAAATGTGCGCAAAGCTGCATTAAACACATTATTACTCAAAGAAAATAATGAGCGGAGTACCAGAAATGTAGAGCGGTGGTCGAAAGGACCAATCACAGCCCTTACTGTTGTCCCCTCGCTGTTTGCGTCGTTTTGACGCGTAGATAGAAAGTTTCGCAGGTGCACGGCAGTCAACGCGGACGCTGTGCGTAGGAGGTGCACGTTGACACAAACACGTTTTGATACAGAACCATAAATTGGGCTTTACCGTCTCCTCCGTGAGAGTCTGGCTTCGCCCTCAAGTGGGGAACCTTCTCTTCAGCGCCACGCTCTTGACCTTCAACGTTCAATAAGACGTCTCCATCGCTTTTCAGCTCAACATCACACACAAAGCATCAGTCACGTTTTTTTTCTTCTTACTCTCTGCATGTGGATGAATATCTCTGCGTAACTATGTTTGAAGAGGAGATAGAGCAGAGGGGAGAAAGTCCACGCTGCGGTTTCAGGTCCTTATGCAGTTTTTATTTTTTAATGATGGTAATGAAACTGATACTGTTGCTACTTTTTACCGCAGGATACTGCATTTCCGCCCAACCTTATCAGATACTAAAACTAGCGTTGAAACTAAATACTAATTTGAGCATGTACTGATACTAATAAAGTCACATTCACTGGACAGAAATTAACCTTTCCTGAATAGCTTTAGAATGATCTTGAGCTGTATCAGAACAAGTATAAGAACACATAAACTAGAATACACCAACGGACCACTACGGAACATACTATTGCAGAGATATATTTTAAAAAGTACTGTTTTAATGCGGAAAATCACATTGTATTGTCTAAAGAAAGTGTTTTATATTGTCATCGTGATATCAGAAACGGTACTGAGTATTGGGTCTATTCCTTAGTATTGTGATAACTAGTGGGAGTACATGCTTACTGTACATCCACTCAAAAAACAAACACATTGCATTCTGGTGTGCTTTTCTGAGCTCCAACCATGACTCAAAGCTGTTACGAAGCTGTGATTAGATGAAACAGAAAATGTGCTGTGAGCCGTGGTCTCTTGTTGGTGGTTGGCTCCTCTCGACAGATGGCTGCAGGTGAATGGAGGAGGAGTGATTGGGAAATATTTGAAAGTGGATTTTAGATTACATCTGGTAGAAGTGGCCACACAAGTCTCTCATTTAGACAGAAGCACAGCAAACACAGCTCAACTCAACAAGCGACAAAAGGACCAAAGACAAAAGTGGATTTGCATAGTTAGGTAATTTAGACTAAACAAAAGGCAAAGCACGTACTCATACATTCAGCTGCAAAACCACCATGTTTAAATGGGTACTGTGTAACTTGTCTGCTCGAGTGTCCATCACCTGCTTCTCTCTGTGGAAATGTGGCTAGAATGTTCCACAGTACAGCCATAAAGATATGAATCTCCATGGAAACTTGCACGCTAAATTACAGGTTAGATTTGTGGAGTGGTACAAATAGTCACGCAAAGTAAGAATGGATGTTTTTGAGCAAGAATGAACACCTGTACTATATTTTTCGGATTATAAAGCGCACCAGATTATAAAGCGCAATCATTGAGCGGATCTATTTTCATACATAAAGCGCAGCGGATTATAAAGCGCGTTAAGCGAGACTGATATGTTAGCCCAGGTATCCATGATTCTTTGACAGATCGTGGAGTAACTCACCCGGCGTCGCCTCCCTGTCTTGGTGAATGTGTGTTCGCCTTCTATCATCCAACGCTCCCACGCAACTCGCAATTTAACTTTGAACAACCTGCTGACACCAATATCTAGCTGTTGGAGTTCTTTGGTTAATCCACCCGGAATGATGGCAGCAGCGAATGAGTTTGCTTCACTTGGGGTATGAGTCAGTGTGTCTCTGAACAGGGGCCATTTTGGGCTCCTCATCCACACACCATAATATAATGTTGAAACACAGTACGCATCACTCCGCGAGGCTCCTGATTACAATCGCCCTGATGCTCTGATAATCCTTCAAGCGGTGCGGCTTCGTAGCTTAACAAAGTCGTGCTAAAACATTTTGACAGATTTTTGAGCACCGTGTACCACATAAAATCAGTTCGAGGTCAGTAAACACAACCAGAATTAAGACATAAAATGCACTGGATTATAAGGTGCACTGACAATTTTTGAGAAAATTAAAAAGGATTTTAAGTGCACCTTATAGTCTGAAAAATACAGTAGAGTAAATGCATGACAGATTCAAACCAAAGCATTAACATCTTCATGGAGACCAACAGGCTCTCCAGAAAAGTTACACAGTGCACCTTAAAAGCTGAACTATGCAACTTTTCTGGTAGAGGGTCCGTAAAAGTAAAGCAGCTGTGTTCAAAACTCGTGTCACTGTAATGTTTCCAATACTGAGCACAGAATACAGGGTAAAACATGGTGCCCTGTGCGGATCATTAGGTGATTAATTCTCTCTGAAAAAGGTGGGTTAATGAGGATTTATACCTCTGAAATATATGGAGCATGCTGGCCTTGGTTAAGGGCACAACCACTCATTTTATGGCTCAATTGAACTGGCCTCTGTTTGACATTGTTGTATTCCTGCCCAGAACAACGTCCTGTAAAGAGGTCGTATTATACTTTTATGGGCTGTTAGCTGTTAATACAGAACATATTTCTTTCTTTACTTTTAATGTTTTGAAAATGTTATATTCACCAAAAACAATGTATTAAAATGTTTAATAGGTTTTTATTACTACTGAAACTACTGCATATCACATTAGGTTATAATGTATTTTGTATAGTAGTGGAAGAAGTATTCAATTTTGTTACTTAAGTAAAAGTACAGATATCGCAGCAAAAAAAAAATTCAAATAAAAGTATCAGATGAAAAAATCTACTGAAGTAAAAGTATTGAAGTACCCATTTAAAGAGGAAAAAGTTAAAGTATTTTGTGCGTATTTTGAGGTGTTATAAAGCTTCATATGTAGTGATTTTGATAGATTTGTGCTGAATTTTGTTCAACAGAAACAATGGGATTCATATTTTCTTTGTACATGTTTTGTTTGCGCAACCTATGAACGTTCTAAAAATAAACCCCTCAGCCTTTTCAGCACGTCGCAAACACTAAAAAATTACTTTAACTTTTCAGTCCGTTTCAAACATAGTGGATTAAGAAGTACAGATACCTGCTTTCAAATGGCGTGATGTAAAATATACTTAAAATTTATACTTCACTACACTACTTTTACTTCGTTACATTCCACTACTGATTATATCTCATGCTTTTCGTATATTTATGGAAAATTATTGCGTGGAAGCATGTGTGACATAAGCTTGTGGGTGAAACATTGGATAGGATTGTACTGGTGACCGTCCAGAGGGTTTAAATAGGCAAACAGGCACGTTTTTGATGAGGGAACAATATTATAACATTGTAGAAGGCTTCAAAAAAGTCAATTTTGCATAATGCCCCCTCTTTAAATGCACTATGAGCCAATTTATACCACTACTTAAATTTAAGGATGTGTTCATTAAAATACTACTTCTATCAGTGATCATAATTCTGGAAGCAATAGGAGAGGCAGTGCATTTTTAGTTTGGCGCATAAACATCCAGCTTATTTTAATTGTGTGTGTGGCTAAGAAAGTGTATTCGCAAGGGGCATGGATTTTAATTAATGTGAAACACTAAATGGTACATTCAGCGTTTACCATTCAAACACCAGTGCCAATCAACCATTAACGTATCAATTATAATGGGATTGGAAATGGCAGAGAATAAGCTTTACGAAAGTGTGCAAAAGTGATAATTAAATTTGCAAATGAGTGTCTGGGTAGAGCAGCCAAAGTGATTATAAACAGCTGATAGTTTGTTTATTTCATATTCTTGTTTAGCTGGTGGTTTTCAGTCTTGCTGTAGTCTGTGAAAGCTCCAGTTCACACAGCGCTGCAGTTTGAATGGCTCAAGGCTCATCTTAGACATTTGCTTAACATGTGACTATCATTACAAACTGCTGCTGAGAATAAGAGACTGCCCCAAAACATAGACCCGCACAGTGCCACAAATGTAGAGTCAAACTGTAGCTACTTGTGTAATCCATTTTCCTCACCTGCCAAAACCACACAAATTTACAATACTTCACACAAACGTAATGGTCTGGAGCTGTAGCCCGTCTCCCTGGTGTTCTACGCCAGTGATTGACAGGGGGATTAACCAATCACATAAGTGTATAGTTAATTCGGATCAAAACAAGCAACTTACGAAGAGAAAAAAGGAAAACGCAGGATAATGCAAAAGTCTGAAACTGAGCTCATTTCTGCAGAATCAACAATTGCAGGACTAAACTCATTTGAATCCAAGATAAAAGAAGTTATATATTTTGCTCTAAGCTACTTGAGAAGAGAGGTCTTCTGCATTTGAGAGACACAGGCTATAAATAAGCAGTGGCCATTGGACCATCCCAAGTGAGGAGGGTAGGACAGACTTAATGGTTTGGTTCCACATTCTGGATCTGAACAGAAAGGAGAGGGAAAAAAATAAGTGTGTACATTTATATAGCGCGTTTCCACCTTCAATGCACCCAAAGCTCTTTACATCAAGGAACCACTCACCCATTCACACACATTTATACTGCCATGTACACAGACACCGGTGCTGAGGACACAATGGTAGAATACATCTGCTAGAATCACATCACCAACTTGTGAGTCCGTTGGATTTGACTGGTTTACCCGTGTTGTTTATGTCAAGAGCGGGATTTGAAACACCGACCTTCGGATCAGAGGACGAGCATTCGACCATCAACTGCCGTTTTAGTGAACTACAGCCAGGACAAGCATATAACCCATGAGCACGTCCCATTAACATTTACTTATTCACACACATGCACGCTTATGGACAAATAGTTAGGCCTTATAATTATGTGATGATGTGCTAAAAATCCATGTGAAATAAAAGTTGATTGGAATTTTCCATTTAGAGTTGCTGGACACATCTGAGGGACCCAATCACATTATACTACATCTGAGCGCTGTACACAGGTGGTACTATCTGTGTGTCATTGTGAACCATCTGCCCTGGCCCTGCTCAGTCTGCTCCCGGCATTATGTGGGCCGCTCACTGAGACATGACACACACATTTATAACACTAACAGCTCTTGTCTCTTTTGCCTGGTGATTCCTGCAGAACAGCTGGAGTCCTGTGATAAGACAAGAACACATTCTGACATCAACAATGATCTCACTGTTTAACAAAAAGAGACATGCAAGCAGCACATAATACCTCACACAATCTCATTCTCACCCAAAAGCAGCAGGCACTCAGAATTTCCATACCAGCAGCCTCTTGGCTAGATCTTGAAAGATATAATATTGTTCTATTGTGGCTGGCTTTACAGTCCATTCATTTTTATGCATATACTTGTAACTTAATCACAGTATTTACAAGGTCCTTTCAGCACATGTCTTATGTATTGCCAAAACACTGTATTGAGCCAACAAAAAAAAATTACTTAAAAGAAAAGATTGAATCGTTTACAGCAGGGGTGCCCCCACTTTTTCAGCATGTAAGCTACTTATAAAAATGACCAAGTCAAAACGATCTACCTACTACAAAAATGCTAATTATTTATTTATAAATATATTGAGAATCAGTTATGTTGGAATGGAACTTGGACTTAATGACTTCATGCTGACTCAGATAAATAAAATGTAGATAAATCTATAAAAACTTATCTGGTAAATGTTAATTTAAGCTTAAAATAAGCCAATCAAACTGTACTGCACTGAAACACTCTGTGCCCCTTTTTGGACGCCCACAGTTTGACAATTCCTTCTTTAAGAGAACTTCCACTGGCACTGAAAGTGAAGTAAGTGGGTAGGATTTTTAAACCTGTTTTTTCCAAGTTCCACTGGAGTTACATTATCTTACTGGTTTTGCAGTGGTATTTACCCTCTGCACATTTCCCAAACACACATCGAAACAAATACAGTTACATTTGTGTGTTTTTATTAGGCAGACGTCCACTACATGTCGCAGTAGGCCTGCTCTGTGCCAACACTCTAACATAAATTTGGATTAGTTTTTGCTTCACGTTTCGTCTTGATCTCCTAATCAGGGAGGGAGCCGATGTGTGTCTATGTAGGAAGGAGAGAGCGTGAAAAGGCGAGGACACCCTGACGTGAGGCAGATGGACGGGCAGGATGCATCCATCTGTGGGCGATGCCGTCAACTTGTGGGTCAGTGGATCTCACCACTTAACTAATGATGTTTAAGGCGAGAGCGGGATTTGAGCAGCCAACCAACACTACCAACCGAGTTGCTGTCGCCCCGTATTGTGTTGTCACGATACTAAAATTTCAAACATGATTTCAATACCTAGAAACAGACTTGATACTCGATACTGATCCTGATACCACCATGATAATTAAAAAAACAGTTTAGACGATATAATTAAATTACAGTACTTTCTTTTATATTACCTACATAGCTACCTACAATAATATATTACATAATATATTATTATGTGGTCATATATCTGTAATCCCTCAGTTATCCATATATTTTATGCTCTTATACTTGTCCTGATACAGCTCATGATCATTCTAAAGCAATTCAGGCAACTTTTTCTGTGTTGTGAATGTGACTTTTATAATATGAGGATCTACTGTAGTTTTTTTTTTTGAAAAAAACTAATTATGATTGACTCGGAATATCAAAAATATGCACCCAACAAAACAAAATGTAATTCAGAATTGTATAGTGAAATAAAACACATGAAAAACAATGATTATGAGAAGGTCAAAGTGAAAAACTTACTGCAAAACCCATAACTAAAAATGACAGACAATAGATTCAACAGTCTAAATACGGAATTTTATTAGACCAAGTAAATCTGACAGCACGTGTTATTTCATTCAACAGATTTCATCATTGTTAAAAGCTTAAAACTGTGAAATATTTACACTTCTCTGCCAGCTAACCCCAGAGCTGAAGTTAAACAAGCTCAAACAGCCCCTTTCTCGCCCTGTGCAGTACAGAGACAACAAATGACTAAAAGTGCTGAGGCGAGAGAGTGCGGCCGCGAGGAGTGTGGAGAAAATTGTTTTGGTCCAGTGAGGCTCATGAGTCAAGAGCCAGAGGAGCTGTACCGCATGCACCATAACAGATTTTCAAATGGAATATCGGAATGTAACTTAAGGTCTAGTTAGAAAAACTGCTAAATCAATGCACAGATACTGAAGAATTGCCATATTTGACTATCACAGTTTATTACTGTACAAAATAGGACAAGCATTTAATAAAACTTGCTTATTTTGTAAAGGAAATTAAACTACTGTTAAAAAGTCAGTGTTTGAAAGACACTTCAATGTAAATACTTCTCTTCCCTTTTGCTTGCCAAGTTTGTCAGAGAGTTATCTTGCCAGGAAGTGACAAACGCAAGTGAATATGGATCAAGAAATTGGCTTTCACATCTTTTTCACATCTTCTTTGAAATATACCACACCTTGTATTGTTTTAAATGTAGAATATGATTAACTTCAGGAGCAGGACCACACCTCAACCGCCCTTGCCTCCTCTCCAGTGAATCACCGCTTACTTCTACCACACCTCAATTTCCCAGAAGCCTATTAGTAGAAGCATATCCCGGCAACCCGGTTTGTCCCGAATAACTCGACCCCACCCTCGCAATCCCAATCTGTTCGCTTCCAGACATAAGACACCTACGAGGGGGGTCCTGTTCCTGCTGGTCCATGTGAAGATTGAGACTGAACCCCCGCCCAGAGTCTCAACCCAGCCGACCCGCCTCGTCTCCATATAATAAACTTTTTTCACTTTGCACATGTGTTGATGGTGTGGTCGTTGCTAGTGAACTCCATGTAACACCCAGCTCAGGAAGGCCGGCAGGAACACATCTGGCCACACCCTCAGTAGGAGTCGTCACCTTCTCATTTGAAACGTAGGTCCTCTGGTCATCTCAGCCTATATAAACTCGGTGCTTGGATCATTCAGGGTCTGACGTCTGGGGGACATGCTGCAGGATGTTCTGTTGGACCTATTTCTTCCACAACAATTTTTCTTTTTCTTTCGCTCATCTTTAAAGTGATAATATGCAACTTTCTGGAGGTGGCATGTCACTTGCATAGTTCTATGGAAATAGAAAGAAAGTCAGGTTTGTGGAGATGCACGCCTGCTCATAATAAAGACAAGATTTTCTGTTTTTCAGTGCCCTATAATCATATAATAATCCATAATGAAAAAACATGCTATTACTTTTGGCAAAAAGTTACATACTGTGGCTTTAATATTTGTGAATATATGTTTGAGAAGAGTGCAGATGACTGTCTCAATGGGCAGAGCGAGTTTACCTCCAAATCTCAGTGCAAGCCCCATTACGTAACATTTCTGGTACAAGTCCAATACCCAGTTGTATCCATGGAGATATGACAGGAAAATTGCTTTACCTAGAATGTATCCCAGTATGGCATTGAACTTTTTTCCCCCCAACAATAAAACAATACCTTGAAAAATATTCTACTGTAAGTGGGCGCACCTCTGCACAAATCCGATCTGTAACTTGGCTTGTGCTCGTCTCCATGGAAACAGATACGTTTAATGTCAAACTAATTCCAGGCAAAGCAAACACATTTCCATAGTGGGGGAAGCTACATGTCTTTTCCTGGACATATTTAGGGACAGTTTGAGTTCTGTGTTAGTGCAGCGGCGCCGAGGCTCGTGTCCCAGGATGCACCTCACAGGAGCAGTGCAGATAAAAGACATGTGCCCATTTATCACTCCCTCCTCTCACTTAAGGCCACGTCCCCTTTACTCTGAGCTCACAACTCAACCCTCGATTTGAGACAAAGGAGCCGCGTCTTATTTCTCTTCCCTCGCTTCCTCCTCGATTCCTCTCCTCGATTTTGCAGGAAATGAGTGAGAAAGTCCCACCCACAGAGGACACAAAGCGAGGGAAGAATAAAAACTCCTCACTGAAACCAATAAAGTTTGATTCTTCCTTCCTTCTTTGTTTCTTTTAGGGAGGGATGCCACTTAATATGACAGATTTGATTGACAGCTGAAAAACAGAGGATCCAGGAGACGAATCGAGGAGAAGGAAGCGAGGAAAGAGAAATGAAACATGGCCAAGGACAGTCAGGCTAAAAATCTCTCCCTCTTCCTCTGTCTGTGCAGTCTCTGGTGTATCTACTGCGGACTGCACAAGGCTAATCTGATTGTGTGTGTGTGAACATGTCAATATATTCCCCTCTGTTTTAAAGAGGCAGCCGCCGCGCAGTGATCCGCTTAAATATCCAGCCTAAATCTGTACACTAGGCATACAAGCACGAATATCATCCTTTGCTACTGGCTGGAACTCTCCTTTTGCAATTTTAAAGGGTCCATATTACACTGACTCTTGCGGAGACCTAAGGGCAATTTTAGTCAAGTTCTTCTCGCCAGGATTTTTTTTCTTAATTTTGCTTTTAAAACTGCCCCTTTTACCCTATAATGAAGTGTTATGCATCCTTTTTTCAGTACAGCCTGTTATTTCACAATCTGCTGCCGTAGTTGTGTCATGTGACTGTAATAAAAGCTACAGGACCAGGAATAGAGATGGGGGAAAAAAAAAAAAAAAAACAGAAAATAAAATTCCCACTCTTTTATACAACACACACAGCAAACGTGTATAAACAACTTTTTTGACGCAAAAAAAATGCTTAATTTAGGGCCTAAAATCTCCTTATTGCCCTAAAAAAAAAAATAAAAAAAATTAAAAAAATAAAAAAAAGAGTAATCGCTCCATTACTTTTCTGGTCCAGTCATGGAAACAGCTCCTGTGAAGTCCAGGGCCAGAGCATAGAACAGAGCCTAATCACTTGTAATGCATTTCCATGGTGTTTATTACATTTGTGTTTGTTCATTTTGAGTGAAATAAACCTTTCAAATAAAAACAGAAATGGATGCGCAATTACGCACACCAAGATGCGTAATTTGCCATCTATGTGAGAATTAACTCCATTTAGAGCGTCTTTTTCAATTGCTATAAGCAAACAGTCGAGAGGAGTCGACCATCTTGACTCACTTCACTCTTTGGCAACGTTTTGGCCGATCAAAATGGACGAAGCGCATGCGTTTGGCACAAAACAAAGTTCCTATTGGACACTTGTTTTGTGCACCTCATCACAGCGTGTGACGTAGGATAATGAGGCAGATATATACAGAAACCGCTATGTCTGCGCTTTCAGAGGGGAAAAAAGCAAGTTTCTTTTACGGTTCAAAAGTTCTGCACGGTTATACAAAACATATTCCTCATTATCGTATACGATAACGTAGGTCTTCGTGGGTTAAGACATGTTATAATGTTGTTACCTCCTCAAAAACATACCAGGAGTTGTGTTTTCATTCACACATGCTTGAGTAGTCCTGTATTATTAGTTTGTCTACATCTCCAAAACAGAAAATGATCTGTTCCACCTTGTGATGTCACGAAGGGGTAGTTTTAAAGTTAACTTACTTTAGGTAAGGTAAGGTTTTATTTATATAGCGCTTTACACAGACATGTCCCCAAAGCGCTTTACACAGCAATTTACAGAGCATTTTTTCATTCACTCCATACCCGGTGGTGGTAAGCTACTGTTGTAGCCACAGTTGCCCTGGGGCAGACTGACGGAGGCGCGGCTGCCAGGTCAAGCGGCGCCAACGGTCCGACCACCACCAACACTCACACAACTTTCACACCTACAGTGCATGTTTTGGGTTGATGGGGCAAACCAGAGCCCGGAGGAAACCCATCCCCCATGCTAGCCACTCAGCCACCATGCTGCCAGTTTCCACAAGGTGGAACAGAGTGTGTGAGCCTAAATATGCAGGGTTTAAACATGCGTGAATGAAACAAAACTCCAGGTATGTTTGTGATGAGGAAAAATTATAACAGATCAGAAAATGGCATAATATGGGTCCTTTAAGACTACAGTGTGGAATTTTGTTTTGTTTTTTGGTTATGAAATCATCATTCACCAGGTTGAGAATCATTTCAAGTGCAGCCATAAGTGTAAAATAACAAGAGTTTTGCTGGAGACAACGACGTGCACAAATCTAACAGCATCTGACAGAGCTGAGCCGAGAGCCCCCGCACGCCCACTCGCTTTTCCAAGCTTCACCTTGACAAAACTAACAATGCAGTAAACGGCAAGCAAAGAGAATGTTGTTTCAATCCCATAAGTATTCCAACACAACACAAGTTCTGACGTTAAACAATATAGATGCTAACATAGATGTATCACTATTAAAGTCACAGTAGAAGCCCTTCTGTTTGTTTAAAGGTCCATTCAGATACTATCTCTCAGATGTATGTGTCCCCGTTGGCTCTGCTCTGCACAGTTCTGGTAAACACAGATGAATGATTGTGTCAGCAGCAGAGCCCTCGTCCTCCTGCAGGGGGCGAAGCTTCTGTGCGTCTCATAACACTGGATACAAATCGCCTGTGAGGGTGAGGACAACGCTGACTAGTGCACAGATCTTATGCAAATCCTCCTCCCTGCAGCATCTCCATGGAGACAAAAAAGTGACACCACGAAGCTACACGTCAGACCTGTGGAGAGTCAACCCTTCTCATGTTTGTTATAAAAACAATAAAAACACCATCACTGGATAAATAAAAGATGGATCAGTTTAATGTTACTGTGAAACATTTCAGGCAAAGCATTAAATTCTCCATGGGAAAAAAATGTATCAGATCATAGACCCTCCTAGGAGTGTAAAAAAAAAAAAAAAAAAAAAATCGATTCAGTGATACATCGTGACACTTCATTGCGCAATTCTTGAATTGATTCAAAATGCATCTGAATCAATTTTTTAAATTATATTTTTCACTAAAATTCATGCATTCACCATTCATGATTTAAAACAGGTAATAAAATATATTTCATACAATTTGGGTCTTGGAAGGTGTAGTTGACAACATTATTAGAAGTAATTATTGATAAATTGCAATACATCATCCATTGTTTTAGTATTGGGATATATTGTGATATATCGAATTGTGATGTGCATATGATATGTATCGTATTGTCAGATTCAAGGCAATGCACAGCCCTAGACCCTCCACCAGAAAAGTTACACAATGTATCTTTAAAATGCATATTTAAAAGTTGCACTACTGTATACAACTTGTAAGGTGGAGGGTCCGTCACTTGCTTGTCTCCATGGAGAGGTCATTTCTTTGCATGGGATGCTCCACAGTAGGGCTTATGTGCCTTAGATGTACAGTACTGTGCTGTACTAACACAGAAATGCTGTAAACAAAGAATGCTTCCATAAATATAAATAATGGTTTGTTTTTATCAGTTTGCAAAGTGAGCGAACAAAAGAAAAAGCCCAAGTCATTAAGAACTATCTCCAGCGTAAAGAAGAAGAAGTTGTGTGGGTGATGGTCGGCCCCCACAGAGCCCTGACCTCAACATCATGGAGTGTGTCTGGGAAACATGAAGAGACAGAAGGATGTGAGGAAGCTCCATCCACACAAGATCTGGGCTTAGTTCTTCAACATGTTTGGAACAGGGACCAGCCCAGTTCCTTCACAAACTGTCTGCAAGTAAACGTAGAAGAGCTGATGCTCTTCTGAAGGCAAAGCTCACACCAAATATTGATTTTATTTAGATTCCTCTTTTGTTCATTCACTGCGATTTGTTGATTGATGAAAATAAATGATTAACACTTCCATTTTTGAAGCCATTCTTAATTTATAGCATTTTTTCCACACCTGCCTATAACTTTTGCACAGTACTGTATTCAATTCCAGGTGCTTAATAGCTCAAAAATACCTTGAAAACATGAAGCCTTACTGTGCGCTGGTTTGCATCTCCATAGATCTGACCATTAACTTGTCTCCATTGTGATAACCAAGTTTTCATACTGTATGTCAAAATACACAATAGATGTAATCAAAAATAATCTGACTATTCGACTACTGAAATAACTGCAGCCCTGCCTACTATATAACACCGCAAACGGAGACATCATAGCATTTCTAAAGTGCCGCCCTTGGCCAGTGTTCCAAGGTGGGACCATAACTACAGGCATTACACGGACATAAACTAAAATTATATTGTGATGCAGGATGGGAGTTGAATGTTTTATTGTTCTCACCCGCAGTGTTGGAGCTTTAGTTTCACCTTCTCGACTCGGAGCTGAAAACTTGACATTTGCAGTGATGGATGTGGGGCTGGCAGCCTTCTGTAAAATATATGTTTACTCCCTAGTTTCTCTCTTCAGGACGCTTTGTACAGAATCCAGGTTGTGTACCAAGTCGGCGATGTTTCAGTCTGCAAACAGTGTTACAGATAACCAAGTGCTCTCTGCTATTTAAATGTTAAAAGCGCACTGTGGAGCTTTTCTGGTGGAGGGTCCTGCACCTGCTTAGAACCACCATCCAGAAAGATTAATGCTTTGTCTAGAATAGTTACCAATATGGTATTAAATGGCCTATAAACATCTCTATTTTTTGTTTCATTCACACATGTTTAAACACACAAACCCTGCATATTTAACAAGAGCTCCTCCAGCGGGGCAAAATACGCCCGTACTTTGAATTATTGTATATAGAATTAAGTTAGAATTTGTCAAACCTAGCAACAGAACTTAAAGACACTACAAAGCTTTGTTAAAGACACTACAAAGCTTTGAAGTGTCCACAGACGGATAGACGGACGGACGGACGGACGGACAGCGCCATACCATAATACGTCCCGTCTTATTACAACGGGCGTATAAAAAGGTGGAGGATGTAACTTTTCGGTTCGGAGTCCGTCACGTGCTTGTTTCTACGTAAATGTCACTGCTCTGCCTAGAATGTTCCACAATATGACATTAAACAGATCTACCTTACATGTATTCACACTGCAAAAAACAAAATCTAGTCAAGTTAAGATTGAAGGCTTGAATTAAGAAAGTTGGATCATGATTTGAGTCAATTTCACTTGACAAGTAAAATTGTCTGCCAGTGGAAAAAGACTTTTTGTACACACTTAAAGAAAACCAACGTTTTGCACTTAAAATAAAAAACAAAAATCAAATGTTGCGTGAATTAAGAAAAACACTTATTCCACTGGCAGATCATTTTACTTGTCAAGTTGAATCTACTCAAATAAAGTGAAATGTTCTCAATTTAAGTCATTTTAATTTAGCTAGATTTTTTTTCCCCAGTGCAATTGCAGGCGGTTTTAAAGCTCAAAAATTTAGCGGCGGTCGCCTCTCCACAGATCTGACCTGTAACTTGGCCTGGTTTGGCCTCCATGCTGATAGGAATGTTTTAATGCCGCACTGTGAAACATTTCGGACGAAGCAATAACATCACCACGGGGAAAAACAGGTAACAGGCCCTTGACCTGAAAAGTTACACGATTTACACCTTTAAGCAAAGTTCAGAAGTGCTCCACTGTGTTTTTAAACTTCATACACCTCCACTAGAATCAAAATAAAGAATAAAAAGGCACATTTTTGCAGTAACGTTAAGAATAAATACTATAATAAATAAATAAAAATGTCAGATACTGCTTGGATCTTGTTTTCGTTTCAATTTGTTCTCCTTTTGAAAAACATTGATTTTTTTTCTCATTTTTGAAAGTTTAGAGCAGTGACATCCCACGTGAAATACTTTCCTTTTATTCAAAACAAGAAAGATTTTCAAAGTAGTTAATTACACACACCTACTACTTTTATATGAACAATAGCTGGGATTAGTTGCTCTCTAGCAACACAAACAGAAATCAGAAGACGTGGTGAACAAAAGAACAAAGCAGCCCAGAGGATACGCGACTGAATCCTTCCATTGTTGAACTACAAAGCAGTTATTATAATGAAAGATTTTAGAATTACCACAAATTTGAGAAAAATTTAATAGAAAATTATACATTAAAACCTACGAGAAAAGTTAGTAGTAACATGCTCTAAAGGAGAAATAGTACTACAAACAAGGAGTTCACATAACACACAAAGACAAAAACAGAACTTCACGCTTCATTACATATGTTACAAGATTATATTTTTCCATGTATTAAAAGAGCTCATATCACGCTATTTCGTGAACTATGTTATGTTATTTTCTCATCACAAACATGTCTGGAGTTGTGTTTTGTTTCATTCACACATGTTTAACACACAAATCCTGCATATTTAGACTAGGGATGGGCATGATTAGTTGAGAATTGATCGTTAAAAATTTTGTCAATCATGTTCATTTTTAATTGACAAACCAAATGTAGGTTGTTGTGCGTAGTGTAGCGCAAGGAGGCTGCGCCTGACAGTGCAAACACTGGAGTTGCAGCCTCACAGCCCCATGTCTCGGCTCTGGCACACCACCTTGGAGATCACTATATCTCTCACTGAGTGTGTTTACATACACATCATTATCCCGGTTATAATCAGGTTTTTTAAGTATCCCAGTTCATCATGGTGCATGTATACGCAGTATCCCAGTTACTGCAACAGTTGAGTGCGCATGGGTCCAAAAGACAAACACTTTTCAGTCTTTCCATCACAACAGTAACTAAAATAAAGTGACCAACAAATAAAGTGAGTGAAATGACTGTTAAATGAAGAAGTGTGCTAAACCCGCACTCGTACAATCTGCACTCTGAAAACATACATACTAACCATCTCTAATGCGACATATGTGCACAACAGACTCACCATCAGCATCATCACATAATCCACTGAGTCGTGTCCTTTAGTCCGACTGAAGTTGACCACATCAGTGCACAAGAGCGAGCTGCTTTTTTCCAGCGCTTACAGTTTATGCAAATTAGCCTTGGGCTACATGGGCTGATGTGGCTCTATAGTGGTTATGGTTTATATGTTGCAAAGAGTTTATTTATGCAGATTAGTAATAATAATTATTATAATTTTAATATAAAAATATTAATGATTAATCAATAATCAATCGTAATTCTCCCGAAGATCAATTTAGAAAATTTTATCAAATGCCCATCCCTAATTTAGGCTGAGTCCTTCTCTCAAACACTCTGTTCCACCTTATGTCATGTGATAATACAGGAAGTGCTCAACTGTGTTTTTAAACTCCCTACACCTTCACTAGAGTCATTTAGAAGGCAAAAATTAGCCGTTAACTTGGAAACTACTGCTTCATGATATCGTAAGGTGGAATAGAGCATTTTGAATTTTTGATATGTAGATGAACTGATAACAAAATCCAACTTCAGTTTTGTTTTTTTTTGTTTTTTTGATGAGGTAACTTTATAACATGGCTTAAATCTCACATCTCTTTTTTTGCATAATACAGGACCTTTAATAAGTTCTCTTGCCACTCCTTTTTGAGCTTAAATAGTAAAAAAAAGTGAAATGTATAAGTGTACTGGATACTTGTTCCTTATTAGACAATATTTCCTGTAAAAGTCCTTGTAGTTGAGGTTCAAGTATCACACAAAACAAAAATGGATATGCCTTCCACACCTCCTCTATACACACGCCAATATTTGAGTTTGATAATATGAAACTACATTAGCCTCTATGTGATGATTATGGTTCCACAGCAGGATGGAGATGGTGCGGTGTAAAAAGGGAAAGAGCACGAACTTAATGAGCAGACATTTCCCTTCGTGCTCCGACCTCATGAGTGCAGTCCCGGCCTCTGCTTCAGATAATTACAACAGCAGGTCCGTACAGCACCTTTAACTCCCGAGCCGACAGGGGCAAGGCAGGTGAGACGAAAGGGATATGGAAAATTTAACTGTTAAACTTTAAATTAAACAGAAATACGCAAATAATCATCATGAAGACCACAGAGAAAAGACCAAGGGTTTGCAGCACTGTCAACAAAGTAAAGAGTGGATACTTTGAGGAATCTGAATCTAAAATATATGAAAAAGTATATAGTTGGCTTTTTCTTTGATAAATGATTCCTAATTTGGGCCGAATTTATGCACTAATCACTACCCAGTCCCTGAAGTGTACATGGAGTAAATTATAGGATTATGCGCCTTTGTAGTTCCTGTCAGTGTTTTTATTCTTCTAATTGAGCAGCAATTTAGTAATCAAGATAGTTAAATAATTAACCAAATGGAAGGAAAAGAGCTACAGGCGTACTAGTATTAGAGCATAATTGAGCTGGCGGATCGTTAAACACAAACAGAAAATCTTAAAAATCATTGAACAAAAGAACAAAGCAGTCCAGGGTGATAGTGTATTTGACTGACTCTTTCTATTGTTAAACTACAACGCACAGTTGTCATAATGGAAGCAAATTTGGAATTACCAAAATGTCTATCATCATATGGTATGTAGGTATACATACACACATATACACACACACATACATTTCGGTTTTGATTCATTCACACATGTTTAACACACAAACCCTGCATATTTAGGCTGAGCTCTTCTCTCAAACAGAAACTCTGTTCCACCTTGTGAGGTCAAATAAGCAAGTGTTTATTTATATAGCACTTTTCACAAACATATGTCAGAAAGACACTTTATAGAGCATTATTTACAGATCATTATTCATTCTCTCCATACCCGGTGGTAGCCACAGCTGCACTGGGGCACACTGATGGAAGCGAGGCTGCCAATCTGCCCCATCGGTCCCTCCGACCACCACCATCACTCTTTTCACGGCACTGTTTTCATACTAGGAAATGTGGGTGAATTGTCTTGCCTAAGGACACAGCAATGACAGTTTTTGTGACTGGCGCCCCCCTGTGGCACCTGGAATTCCCAGTGGTCTCCCATCCAAGTACTACCCAGGCCCAGCCTTGCTTAGCTTCTGAGATCTGACGGGATCAGGCTTTGACAAGCCGGTATGGCCATGTAATAGTCCTCCACTGTGTTTTTAAAGCACATACACCTTTTGATGATTTCTGCTCTGGAATTGCCTATGTCTATTGAACAAAAAGGTAGCTAGTAACTTGAAAACCACTGCTTCATGACATGACAAGGTAGAACAGAGTATTATGAGCTGTGGAGATGCAGACAGAATCATAATGAAACAATACTCATGTGTGAATGACACAAAACAACGGCAGGCATGCTTTTGATGAGGTAACAACTGTAACATAACTTAATACTCACAAGAAACTACTTTGTGTAATATAGAACATTTAAATGAGCGTTAGGAGGCTCAAAAAAAAAAAACCTTCATAATTTTAGTCTACTGCTTGTTGGGGTTGCCAAATGAGGAAGCCATTAATAAAGCTCTCTTTGGGGCCTCTGACAGACGCTGTGTAAGACAAAGTGGTTAGAAGGGCTAATTGCTAACACGGCTGTTGAAATGAGGCTTGACAAATGTGAAATATATGGCACAGGGACAGGAGCAGTTAGCTTCTGAACACTGGTTTAAACAGAGACATGGAGGAGGAGGGAGCAGGGGGAGAATGACTGATGGCAGGGACAGTTCTGGCTAATGTTTTATGACCCCCATCTCTGTATTTCAGGAAGGATTTTAGTAGACGCTCATTTTAGGTATTCCCCATGCTTCATATTTGCTTTCTTAAAGGGCCCATATAACACTACTTATTGTTTTTGATGAGGAAACAACATTTTAACATATCTGGAGTTGTGTTTTGTTTCATTCATGTGTTTAAACCCTTCATATTAAGGCTGAGTTTTTTCTTTTAAATAGAAAACGCTCTCCTCCACTTTGTGATAGTGGTAATACAAGAAGTGCTCCACTGCGTTAACTCCACACACCTTCACTAGAATGATTCTGAATTACTTTACTAAAGGTAAAATGCAGCTTTTAACTTGAAAACTACCAGAGATGTAGACAGACTAATGAACCTGGATCACTCAGACATGTAAGAATGAAGAAAAACACAACTCTATTTATGTTTTTGAGGTGGTAACAGTGTTATAACGCGACTAAAACGCACAAGAATCCATTTTGTATCATATAATATAGGGCCTATATATATACATACACACATATATACACACACACACACACACCACTGAACAATTAATGTCTGGAATACCAAATAATGTCATTTTATACTTTTACAATGCATGTCTAGCGTGTTCTCACAGATGCAATATAAGAGAGATTGCACATATTGCTTGTACATACAATTTTGATGAATGCAGATAAAAAAAAAATTCTATAATGGGCAAGAGATCCTTGCGTTGTTATTTTGACCTCTCACTGTGCAGCACATAACTGGCTGCCGTTTCATTCTTTCATCTTCAATGCCTTGGTTGCTTCATTGTAAACATTATTTTTACAACATTCTTCTGAGAAAGAATGCTTTTGAAAACTAGCAGCACTGAAAACTGCACTGAAAACTGGCTTATATCTTCAGTCGTCTCATGTGTTTAACAAGAAGCAAAAGCAGAGGAGAGGAGATCTGATGGAGCCAGGGCCCAAAGCTTTGAGGAAAGTATTTACATAAACAGTAGATTTGTAGTAGGGCTGTGGTTGACTAAAAACAGTCGACTAAACCATGGTTGGGGGTCTGTATCATTAGACCGCATCATTAAAAAGCCTGAGCTGCAACAAATAGCATGAAGGAATAATTAGCCACAGAAGTCACTTTAACTATCTACCTCTCAAATCTTTTCCGTATTCTAACAAAAATCTGTAGATCTGACCACTCCTGCAAAGAAAAACTAAACATGATACACTTTATTTTGGTCGAATACGTTTCACAGCTCATCCAAGCCGCTTCTTCAGTTCTGATCAGGATTCTGTAAGACACTGCCTTTTATCTGCCTGCAGGGAGGAGTTAACTACAATGAAACTACTCTGAAACTAAGGCTACGTTCAGACTGCAGCCTGAAGTGACCCAAATCCGATTTTTTCGCCTTTATGCGACCTCTATCTGATCGTTTAATGACAGCCTGAACAACACCGATCCGATTTTTTCAAATGCAACCCAGGCCAGTTGGATATGTGCTCCTAAAACCAATACATATCCGATCATGTGACTTCAGTCTGAACGGTCAGGTCACTTTCATTTGACCTACATCCGACCTACAAGTCATCAACAAGCGAGAGGTTGGCTATTGCGCAGTAACAAGCATTTGTTGCGAGCCAATGCAACCCAATGACGACGCATTTGCTCACTGAAATAAGCCAAGGACACATTTCCTCCCGCGAGAGTGGTACGACAGCAACTTTAAAATCTCCAGATGCTCAATGCAGCGTCCATGTTTAGGCGACTTTCGTAAACATTGAGCACACTCTCTTCGTGCGACATCGTCATGTCCTCCAATGAGCATGCAGGACACTTAAAGGGGCGTTTAAGGTTCGCACTGGAGATCACTTACAAGTCACATTTAACTGGAAATGTGAACGACCTCGCCAAAAAGATCGTATTTCAGAAAAAAAATCTGACCTGAGCATTAAGCCCTGCAGTCTGAATGTAGCCTTACATACCTATTTGTTTACAGTTTCTCCTAGTGAGCTGGGCCTATTAACCTTGCACTGTGTGGGGGTCATATTAAAACTAAATTTAAACATTTGTCCAGTTGACAAATCCTCCTTTTGCCATGGATTCTACCTGGACGACTGAGGGATTGTTAATAAATGATACCTGGACTAAATGTATTGATCCAGGTATCATTTATTGAAAGATAAGTCCATGTAATAATTATCGTGACAGGCTTAGAGAAGTGAAACGGCCGACTCAGGATTCACTCCCAAACCTCTAGTTCACTCACTTTACATTATCCTTTCTGCTGTTGTCCATTAAACCCTATTAATACTAATCAAATACTTAGCTGAGTCAGGGAAAAGAAATGGTCAACTACATAATTGGTCACCACTGAGGGAATAATCGACAAAACTACTACAGCGTTATAGATTTTCAATGCAATGTAACAAATATAAACTAACTTTTGTGATCCAACATTGCCAGCACTTTTCTCAACCTCAGAGTTAATTCGTTCAGATCGAGAAGACAGTGAAGTTTATGCTGTTTTTTTGTACAAGTAAACAGACCCAGTAATCACAGATGGACAAATGAAATGCTAGTGTAGAACATTTCAAATCATGTGACCCCAGTCTACAAGAATCCATTTCAGATCATGTTTGTGGATGTCTACAGGGTTACCAGTATTTGAACATTAAAGAAACCACATGTAGATAAGATTTCTGTATTCCAGACACTGAAAAATATATATTATTAAACGTATTGTCTGACATATTGCAGTTTCATTCACTTGGGATCATCGCCGAAGGGACGCCCACTCCACAGACTATGGCAGGATCACATGAGTGGATTAATTTTACCCCTGATTGAGTGCACAGTGAAGCCTGAACGCGCTTAGAGCTGGTCTGAACACCAGAGCTGTTCATCTGAAGTCTGAGGAAACCTGAGGAGGCACAGGAGGAGCTTGTGTCTCATTTGTCTTCTCCAGATGGTGATCTCTGCTCCTGTCACACTGAGAGATGGAGAGTGTCACTATCTCGCAACGGATGCCTTATACATGTCATGTTTGTGTAATTTAAATAGTTACTCATGACAGCAAAGAGTAAGAGAAGCCTGTATTCAGATGCGGATAAAGGGTGTAACCTCAGCTTTGACATCACAACAACATCTAGTTAAAAATGGGAAGACGGCTCTCAAACGTTGATTTGTTGAGTATGCAATGTCGCTTTTGATTTATTATCTTTTATATTATTGCGTGTTTGTTCTTCAGAAATGCTGCTGGGGTCAGATCCACTCAATGATCTATTAATTCTTGTCGGTGGTGATGGTACGGCCATCGCTGACAATCATTTAAACAACTGACTTGTCATGATTCTAGCTGACCTTTGCCTTTCCAACTGTGGTATCTGTTATACTACTGCATTATACTTAATATACTGTTTCTTTAACTTAGAAGATGCTTTTGTTATGTTTGGGGCCTTCAGTCTGGGACTACTAGTTTGGAGCCTAAAAGGGTCAGAGTTCGGGAGGCACTGCACTCCAGAGACGTTCGGTAACTGGTACCATGGTGACAATTAATCATGTCAGGTCATATATGGTTGGGTGTTTTGTGCAAACATGTTTGAGAAACTCCAGATGTTCA
The DNA here is from genome assembly GCA_034769755.1 of Odontamblyopus lacepedii. Taxonomy (NCBI): domain Eukaryota; kingdom Metazoa; phylum Chordata; class Actinopteri; order Gobiiformes; family Gobiidae; genus Odontamblyopus; species Odontamblyopus lacepedii. The sequence continues at coordinate 10,894,609 of CM068352.1, forward strand.
GAGTGGGATGTCCTTTGTATAGGATATTATAAATGTAACCCTAATATGTCCATCGGGGTTTTTCTTTGCATTGGGCTTCTAAGGGGATCCAGACTCAAACTGTCTGTTAATTGGCTGACTCTATTATCTGTAAAATAAATCGTATTTACATTTATTAGAGTTGTCGTTAAATCATTTCTCAAGCATCTTCCCTTCTGTGAAGCATCTAGGGAAACGCACCCACTACAAAAGGTAAGATCCTGGATTGAGGATCTTAAACTACACAACAAATCAAGAAAGAATCACAGAATATAAAACTTTTCTTTGCTTTAACAATGAGCAAATCTCAGACTCTGGAATAAGTAGGAATAGAGCACCTCGACATAGCCATAGATTTTAACTGGATCTGGCTACAAATATATAAATCACAACTGAAACAAGATTAGGAGGTAGAATTACCAAATCGCCAACTATACGCAATGTAATAGAACAGTCATGGCCAACCCGTGGCTCTCGAGCCTCATGCGGCTCTTTAACTAGTTTCATGCGGCTCTTCAGGAGCTTTTACATAACATGCGTCAAATATGCTTGGCTGGCGTTACCATTCATTCAAGGATTGTTCAAGATAAGGAATGCCAAAAGTCTCACTAAGCAGCATAGTAAGAGAAAAATTGAAAATGAAAATTATTTTATTTTTGTTTGTGGACTTGCTTGAACTGAGAGTTTGTGTGTGTGAGACAGTGCACACAATGTTAACTGTTGAAAACAACTTTTACCAACTTTTAAACAATATTATCATGTTGGTGTGGTTATTTTCATTAAATCTGGTTGAGCATAGGTCTGTGTGTGCGTGTGCGTGCATACATGATTGAGGAATGGGATGATGTTCATGTGTACCCATGTGTATAATGTGGCTCTTTGCAGTAACACAGAAGAAGGGGCTCTTAGTCTTCTACTAGTTGGCCACCCCTGTAATAGAATGTCAACTATCAACGACGAAATATCCTGTCGGAAAAAATGCTAACTGTATATTTTAGTCCTCAAAAACAGGTTCTGAAATGCATAGAATTCTTGAATTTTTTATATAGCAATTCATATTTAGTATTAGATTTGATTGAAAGGGGACAGCGTAATTTCATAAAACACGTGATTAAACATGAGTAAAAGAGCCAGAATTAGTCAAGATGCCATTTTTCATCTGTAGTCCCCTGGCCCTGATATTAGAGGAGCAAAAAAATTACATTCACGGGACTGTACGTTACAAACATGAGACAAAATATAGACGGCACAAAGCACAGGGTGTCCCAAAAATGTGACATTTCGCAGGCCTATAATTTTGGCAATTCTTGTTGAAATAATCTCAAATTTTCACAGAATATGTAGAAACAGATCAAGATTTTATATTTAAAGATTTATATTTGTTCTGTTTTCAGGTTGAGCTGTTCACTCCCAAAGAGAAGTCGTTTTACATTTTGGAATCTGCTCATGCACAATCACCCAAGACTGTGCAGCCTTCAATGTAAAATCTGGAAAAACTTCACCAACTGGCAAACAAAGTCCCATAATAAACTTGTGATGTTCAACACCTAAACTGGTCTATTTCACTGAACTAGACTTAGTAGTACAAGATAATTTCTTTTAAAATGATGTCAAATTTTTTGGGACAACCTGTATAATCCAGTCAACAAGCGAGGTGCATGCTGAATTGTTGACCATGCGCTGTGAGCTGAATGCAGTGGTTTGAGATGTTTTATTAATCTATTGTCCTTTAATCTTCCCATTACACTGGCATTGTGTTATCGCTGCATCCTATTAGCCTCCCAGAATGTGCCTGACCTTAGCCATCAGCCCTAGATCAAAGTAATCCTTAAAAACAAAGAGGTCTGCACCCACTGAGGCACAAGAGATCACACTATTACACCCTATGACATTACCCTTTTAATCCCATTAAACTGGGATACTTCATTTTAAACACTAACAATATAAGCTTCTATAACAGAGACTATTGGAGCATTAAAGGTGCATTGTGTAACTTCTGGTGGAGGGTCCGTCAAATGCTTTTCTCCGTTATTTATGTTGTTATTGCTTTGTCTGGAATGTTTGGCATTAAATCTTTCCATCTCCATGGAGACCAAATCAGACCAAGTTACAGATCAGATCTGTGGCGAGGCGACCCCACTCACAGTCAAAATGCCTATAAAACCACCTGTAATTACACTCAACAAAAATATAAATGCAACACTTTTGTTTTTGCTCCCATTTGTCATGAGATGGACTCAAAGATCTAAAATTCATTCCAGATACACAATATTACCATTTCTCTCAAACATTGTTCACAAACCTGTCTAAATGTGTGATAGTGAGCACTTTTGCTTTGCCGAGATAATCCATCCCACCTCACAGGTGTGCCACATCAAGATGCTCATCAGACACCATGATTAGTGCACAGGTGTACCTTAGACTGTCCACAATAAAAGGCCACCCTGAAATGTGCAGTTGTTGCTTTATTGGGGGTCTGGGGACTCAGAACCAGTCAGTATCTGGTGTGACCACCATTTGCCTCATGCAGTGCAACACATCTTCGTCGCATAGAGTTTATCAGATTGTCAATTGTGGCCTGTGGAATGTTGGTCCACTCCTCTTCAATGGCTGTGCGAAGTTGCTGGATATTAGTGGGAACTGGTACGCGCTGTCGTATACGCCGGTCAAGCACATCCCAAACATGCTCAATGGGTGACATGTCCAGTGAGTATGCTGGCCATGCAAGAACTGGGACATTTTCAGTTTCCAAGAATTGTGTACAGACCCTTGCAACATGGGGCCGTGCATTATCTTGCTGAAACATGAGGTGATGTTCATGGATGTATGGCACAACAATGGGCCTCAGGATCTCATCACGGTATCTCTGTGCATTCAAAATGCCATCAAAAAATGCACCTGTGTTCTTCGTCCATAACAAATGCCTGCCCATACCATAACCCCACCACCACGGGCCACTCGATCCACAACATTGACATCAGCAAAGCGCTCACCCACACGACGCCACACACGCTGTCTGCCATCTGCCCTGAACAATGTAAACCGAGATTCATCCGTGAAGAGAACACCTCTCCAACGTGCCAGACACCATCGAATGTGGGCATTTGCCCACTCAAGTCTGTTACGGCGACGATCTGGAGTCAGGTTAAGACCCCGATGAGGACGACGAGCATGCAGTTGAGCTTCCCTGAGACGGTTTCTGACAGTTTCTGCAGAAATTCTTTGGTTATGCAAACCAATTGTTTCAGCAGCTGTCAGAGTAGCTGGTCTCAGACGAACTTGGAGGTGAACCTGCTGGATGTGGAGGTCCTGGGCTGGTGTGGTTACACGTGGTCTGCGGTTGTGAGGCCGGTTGGATGTACTGCCATATTCTCTGAAACGCCTTTGGAGACGGCTTATGGTGGAGAAATGAACATTCAATGCCCGAGCAACAGATCTGGTTGACATTCCTGCTGTCAGCATGCCAATTGCACGCTCCCTCAATGCTTGCGCCATCTGTGGCATTTTGCTGTGAGACAAAACTGCACATTTCAGAGTGGCCTTTTATTGTGGACAGTCTAAGGTACACCTATGCACTAATCATGGTGTCTGATGAGCATCTTGATGTGGCACACCTGTGAGGTGGGATGGATTATCTCAGCAAAGCAAAAGTGCTCACTATCACACATTTAGACAGATTTGTGAACAATGTTTGAGAGAAATGGTAATATTGTGTATCTGGAATGAATTTTAGATCTTTGAATCCATCTCATGACAAATGGGAGCAAAAACAAAAGTGTTGCGTTTATATTTTTGTTGAGTGTAAATAAATGTAAGGAAGATCTGTTTAATGTCATACTGTGGAACATTCCAGCCAGAGCAATGGCATATCCATAGAGACAAGTAGGTGACATAACCCCAACCAAAAAGTTACATAATGCACCTTTAATGTGAGTCTTCGTCACAAATTAGAGAAAAAAAAAAATCTAACTCAAATTTTGACACTAAGAATTAGACTTGATACAGACACATTTTTGACAATATAATGCAATTTTAAACATTAAATAATAGGGGTGTAACGATATCGTGAGACTTGAACCTCACAGTACGATATTTATTGCGATATCATGAGAAAGCTCACGATATGGTGGGGAGGCTCACGATATTACAATATTCTACAGAATAACAATAGTGACATTATAAAATGCTTTGACCAGCCATTTGGTACATTTATTGTCATTAGGGATGTAACGATATCCAAATCTCTCTGTACGATATTTTCACCATAAACATCTCACCGTACGATATTTATTAAGCTCACAAAACTGTGAATATGCTACTTTTTCCTCTAAAAATGCCTTAACAAGACTTAATCCAAAGAATGAAGATTTCAAAGTGCTTAAAACAGTTATTTCTTCATGTAGTTTGCAATGAAAAGGAGCAAAGGATCATGGTCTATGTAGTTCCCTCTGTTTTTTTAGCTACTTCTGCATCATAACTATTCATTTAAGCAAAGAAACTTGTGAGTCGATATATTGTGATGGTCCATGATATTATTGTGAGACCTTTGTCAATACAATATCACAATATTTCAGTTATTGTTATAGCCCTATTAAATAATACTACTTTCTTTATATTACCATTTGGTTTTATACAGAAATATGTGGTCTTACACTAGTTCTGATACAGCTCTAGATCATTGTAAAGCTATTCCAGAAAGGCTTTTTTTAGTATCGATACCTCTCAAAAGATTTAGTTTCAATACTAGTGTTAGTATTAGTATCTCATTTTCGATAATTTGTCAGAAGTAGCAGCAAATTTTATAAAAAACTGCTTCAGAATGCACAACAGTCCTCCAGTATCTACAGTTGAATTCATTTTGCAATTTTTTTTTTAGAACACCAGAGCAATTATCTCTTCTATTGTGTTTTCTTATGTAAACAGGTTCATACGACAGCCCCAGTCTCAGTTATGGATGAGAACTGTCCCCTGAGAGTAAACACTTAAAAAAAAAAATACAATAGAATACAATAGAACAAAAAAACTTCATTATATCCCACTCGAAATACTCAATTGATTGGTCGCCAAAAAGGGGGCAGGACAAAAGCGCTCAGAACAATTGTGTATCTCTTTATGCATCTGACCCAAACTCCACTCACAAGAATACAAGTGCACTGGAGTTCATGCAAAAACAACTATTCATGCAGAGAAAGTTACTAGGAAACAATGTATTTTCATAAAATTAGATTCAACTGGTGAGTAATGAGTACATATAAACACATACCAACAATAATACCAAATCTTCACTCACTTCTCGCTTCTTCTGCTGCCATCCAATAACTAAAGTCGACTAATACATCAATGAACAATCAAACCGGGTGGGTAAACATGAGTCTTTATTAAGCCAAACTGTCTCTTGTGAACTTTAAGCCATGATATAAAACTGTTACCTCATCAAAAACATATCTGCATTCACACATGTTCGAGTAAACTTTATTACCGTAAATTCCGGACTACAGAGCGCACCCGATTAAGAACCGCATGCTCAGATTTATGAAGAAAAATCAATTTTGTAATTATATGAGCCGCACCATATTATAAACCGCTGGCCAAAGACTAGGCGGGGGGTTCGCTTCTGCGTCCCCGCCGCCTGGAGCGCCTCCGGGACGGGCCACGGACGCGGTCCCCCGCTGAACTCTGGGGACGGACTCGCTCACTGGTGACACTTGGGACACACACGCGCCACAGGCACTTACACACCTTCACACACTTGGGACACACACACGCGAAATGCACATACACACCTTGGCGCTCTGGGAATAAACCACGGTAGCGATCGCTTTAGCTTTCAGTCTGATTTGTACAGCGGAAACACCGCCTGCTCTTTGCGTGTTAACCCAGTCCTCCAGAAAGTTTTCAAGCTCAGGCCATCTGCTATGGTTACCTCTGAAAGCTCTGGTTGTCTTTTTACACTGGCTCAGTTCTTCTTGCTGGAGCCTCCACCTTCGCACCATCTACTCGTTTATGCCAATTTTACGGGCAGCAGCTCGATTTCCTTCTTTAACTGCCAGAGTGATCGCTTTTAGTTTAAAAGCTGCATCATATGCTTTTTGTCTGGTATTCTCCATGTTGATGAGGGTTAGCAGAAAGACTGAAATAAGGAAGTTGTGATTAATCATACAATTTCATTGGACCTCAGTGAACTACTTATTCATTTTATTGGTCCATGTTTTTCCCGCGATGAAAAAAAAAATAAAAGCCGCTTCATATTACCAGCCGCAGTGTTGAAAGTGTAGAAAAAAAGCAGCGGCTTGTGATCCGGAATTTACGGTATTTGTCCGTCTACATCTCCAAAGCTCAAAATTCTCTGTTCCAGTTGTAGTTTGCAAGTTAACAGCCCTCTTTAACCTTTTGTTCAGTAGCGATATGCAATTTCAGGACTGAAATTACCCAAATAATTCTAGTTTTACAAAACAATGGAGCACTTTGTGTATTACCGCATGACATCATAAGGTGGAACAGGGTTTGAGACAAGAACTGAGTCTAAATACGCATGGCAGAGTACCCATCATACCCATCATACCTTAATCAGCACCCGACCCGTTTTCCGACAGAATTAAAATAAAGCTCCGCGCTATAAATAAATACAGATACCCAAACTGCACCTGAATGAAAATCAGTCCGAGAGCTAAAAAAGAGCCACAACTTTATACTCTCCACTCACAAATTTTCTTTTCAGCTCCTTGGGAGTCATTTTGAACTGCAGGACATTGCATGCAAGGTTTGAAAACGAAAGTGGCAAAGACTTCTGGGAATGCGCATGCGCAGCAAAAAACATATGGATTTTACTTTTAATCATGTTGTAAAAACAATGGCATTTTTGCATTTCACTAAAATACAGCCCTGTTTTTTGTTCGCACGTGATGTTTTGTAAATCGTAGTAAATTGCACCCGACCCGAACCCAACACAACATTTTTCACCCATTTCATTAAAATTTGCAGTTCACCCGTCGAGTATCCACGACTACCCGAACCCATGCAGGACTCTGATGCATAGTCTGTGTGTTAAATGTGTGAAAGAAACTAAACACAACTTTTTAATGAGGAAACATTATAACATACAGCACAACTTTGCTTTGCTTTCTGATACCAATATCTAAAGAGTACTTTTTTGGTACCTGTATTTTCCAAAAACAGATTGCAGATTTGGGCCAGATTAGGCTAAGCAGACATGATCTATATTCTAAGAGTTTGTCACAGCTCTGGGAAAAAGGCAATAACAACATTAAAGAAGCTTTTGAAGAATGAGGTCAGTGAGGAGAGAGATAGTGCAGGCTCCATATTAAACAGCAGGGGGAGTCATCCGGAGGTCTGCATAGTAATGACTTATGAGAAAGGCTTTCGTGACTGGTGTTCACCTTCATGAACATGGGGGGTGTCCAGACATGAGAAATGGTCACTCATTTTAAAAACACTGGCTTCATTTTGTCCTGCCCCCGCTGTCCTACAACACAACTGTGCACAGAGGAACAAACTGTTAACTCATCGTGGATTTGGTCAAGTGTTTGAAAACTTTACTTCAATTTTCATCATTTTGCAGACTTGTAAAATATCATTTGTGACCCAGTTCCTGATCAGAAACAACAGAAGAGAATAGAGTGCGTTTTTTTTCATTAGGGTGAGTACGTTAACTTGTTCACAGGCCGACATAACAGAGATCAAATTATAACCAAATCCCTCCAGCTTCACTGCAATGAAGGCAGTTCAATATGCACCATTATGACGGACCATAATGGTGCATATTGAACTGCCTTTTTTACGGTCTGAACATTTTTCTCATCTGTGCTGTAGACAAAACCAAGCTCCGTCAATGCTTCCAAGGTAAAAGCTTCATCTGAAAACTCAAGCAGAAAAGACACCACCTGAGCGGAAAATCATAGACTTTGCCCTCACCATAAAAGGGTTTTCTCAATATGGATCCGTCTCTTGTTTTTTTTCCCCTTTATATTTTGTTAAGATAATTTATGATTGTTACGTCAACCACTGAAAGCGTTTCATTTTCATCTATCAATATGGAATCTTTTTGTGCAAAACATGTTCCCTGTTCTTCAGATCAGGAACCAAGGAAGTTACTAAACTCCACTCCTCGTCACTGAACGGACTGATAAAAAACAGACTGAGATAGGAGTAATATAGGTGTAACAAAGCATCTCGTGATGTGATGTTAGAAGACAATATGAGGATGGGCATCCTACTTAGCAATACCAGCTTCACATTCCCTTTGGAGTTTGATTTTTTTTCTGAAACAAGGCCTGTCTCTCTTCACTGAACATGTGTCTTCATCTTACTCTGAAGCCTGTGAGGTTTAACCTTGAGTGAGGGGGACATCATTCTTCACTGGGTCTCACTGCAGTCCTGTCAGGTCCTGTTCACTTCCATTTGGTCACAGAGGTTTTATCTTTTTAACCTCCAGCAGAAAACATGCACGAGGTCCACTGCTGCTGCTTCATCATGAGGCTTTGTGACGCGATGCAAAAGCATGACAGGCAGCCACTTGCTGCAAGCTACCACGCTATGCTATCCACACGGTCAAATCCATCAATATACTCATCTTCAAACAGTGTCAGAAACTAGAGGCAATGCACGGTCACTGTGAGTGAGAGGCAGGGCGGAGTTACCAGTCCCACACTCACAGGGTGTCGAAGAACTGCACCAGGACAGAGCACGTGGACCATGGCACCCAGACAATCATCAATGTCATTTAAATGTTTGAATGTTTCCAAGTAAATCTGGTAACATTTCACCAAACTACTGTAAAGTATGCAGACAAAAACCTCCTGAAGTAAAGAAGATCACATATGGAAAATGATAGGTATGAGACCTATGCATCACGCATCTATGAAATAAAATAAGTTGTGCAATTTATTTGTATGTTTATGATAATAATAAATATATATTTTTATGAATCATGAAAGCATTGTGGGGATCTCATTGTAGGTCCTGCATCATGCACAGTGAGATGTCTGAATGGTTCCACCCTATGACATTGCAGTGTGTCTTTAGCCTCTCTCAGTCTCATGTGTGCTGCACTGTGGCCTAATCTCTGCTTTACAGTACTTACACTCTCCTGTCTCCACTTTAAACCCAGAGAAGTGTATCAGCACAGCCACCAGGGGGAGCCCTGCTCTGCCAACACCACAAGCTTGACTTTGTCATCCATCAGTTTGACAGGGCCACAGCGTTCTCCAGTTTGTGCCCTCTTCACACTCACAGAGCAGTTTAAGAGCACAGCCCTAACACCCTCCTCCATTTCCCCAAACACTGCACCATCCTGTGGCACAATAAAGCTCTGATGGAGCAGGACAAATACAGAAGAGATGAGGACACATGATACTGGGACAAGTCCATGAGGGAGAGTGGACAGAGCACAGAGGAAGTGTGAGTCACTGACCTCACAGAGGGAAAGGAAGAACAGGTTAAAGACTTGAGGAGCTGTGAGAAATTAACCGTGAACAGATCAGAGCAGATACAAAGTTGGTTCCACATTCTGCTTCATCAGCAGCACGGCTATCTATGGTCCTAAACTTCAGAGATAATTCAGACATACCAGAAAAATACAATTTATTAGCATGGAGAAGCCAATGTGAATTTCTCTCATTTAATTCCCTGGTTCCTGCCCAAACCAGAGGAGAGGTGGAAGGGTGGAAGGAAGGAAGGGTGGAAGGAAGGAAGGAAGGAAGGGTGGGTGGAAGGAAGGAAGGGTGGAAGGAAGGAAGGAAGGGTGGGTGGTTTTTCTTATATTGATCTATCCTGATTTTTTTCAATCTTATTTTGTCTTACAAAAAAGAAAAAAATACATGTTGTATATAGAGCTGCAACTATCGAATATTTTTGGAATCGAGTATTCTGTCGATTATATCATCGATTAATCGAGTAATCGGATAAATCACACTTTTTTGTTTTTATACAACTATATCAATAGTGTGTAACGCAACATGAAAGGCCTCTTAAAATGAGCAAGCAATTGCTGTTATTCCTCACAAAAAAGGTTTTTATTTAAAGTCAACATTTTTTTTAAACAAGTGTAAAACCTTTGGCTTATTGGCTTATAAAACAGGAGTTTTCTAAGTGACAACGTTAATCCTTTAACTAGCCTAATTAATAAGCTAAATATAGAACTAGCGAACACATAAGTGTTCGTAAACGTCGGTAAAATATTTCCTTTCTCTGATATTGGAATTGATGCCAGCGGTTCTAGATTAAATCAGATTTTTGGTAAAAGTAGAACAACGAACTAGACGCGTTTCTGATATGGGAACACCGAGTGTGTGCGTGTGTCTGTGTATACGTGAGGAAGGGAGCGATTTGAGTGAGATCATTTGCTCTCTTGCTGCTCATTATGCCTCGTTACTATCGACTCATAACACAGGTTACAAATAATTACAAATACTGTACATTCTAATAGGCGTTACTTTTCATTTCAGTTAGCAATCGTAAAAGTATATTACCTCGTAGATTCTCCGACTCCGCTTAGAGAAGTACAGTTCACGCTTTAAGTTTCGCTTTAAGTGCTGCAGCATTGAAGACGTACTGTTGTGGTACATCAGGTTGGCTTTGCCAGTGCACACTGGCACCGGCCACATCATTATCTGCCATTTCCACACCGTGGAATAAATCGCGCCGCTTCAAATCTTTTAAATGTACGTCATTGATAACTGTCCGTGTGAAACAGTGATCCCAGACTGGCGCAGCAGTCTACAAAGGAGGAGTGATACGATAGCAGAGACATTTTAAATAAATTGACTTTGGTGACATGAATTAAACGAAGCCTCGAGGCAAAGAATTTGCCCCGAATATTTTTTGTAATCGAATTATCCGAGTTACTCGAGTAATCGTTTCAGCCCTAGTTGTATAGTAATTTCTTGAACATAAACAATACACTTTATTGCCATTTAACATAACATTCTTCCTCTTAAGTTTGAACTTTTTTTTTTTTACATTTTGTCCCTTGATCAAAAAAAGCCAAGAATATTCTTGCGTTTAGAAATAACCAAATCACGAAGAAAATTCTATTAACTGCACAGCCCTGCACCAGAGTGGCCAGGATGTTTCCAGATCTGAGAGAAGAGACTGGGAAAGGCAGAGGTGAGATGACGGGGATCACACCACTCACACTGAGAGTGATAATAAGACATGGCAACCACAGCCACACACAGGCTCCAGCTCCAGCAGACTTACAGAGCAGCTCCTCTGCCCTGTCACAGCCTGTGACTAGAGCTGGGCGATTTTTGCCTGAAAATAAAATGGATGATTGTTTTTCCTCAAAAAATTAAATCGTCTATTTTTTCTTCCTCTTCAAAAATGTTCTGCAAACTACATCAAATGGTCAAAGAAAAAAGTCAGTGAAAGTTAGCCTTTTGGGAAATCTTTTGTTTTATGTCATTCATTAACTAGTGCATTAAAACATGCAGCAATTACCTTTCATTTTATGTTTTGAAATGTAATTCTTCCACTGGTTTCTCAGTTGATCTTTTGTCAATTCTTCTGGATGCTTTTCAAATGTGAACTTTGAGCAATCCGATATTTTTCCCAAATCTTTAAGCCCCAGAACAGTGCAAAAACATCAAGTGTCTCCTCCAGACTCGACAGATGGATATAACAAAAACCCCTATGCTCCACTGGGGTCCCATAGATCATTAAAAGGTTCTGGCAATAAAATCACATAGAGCCAATAAACACAGAAAAGAACATGAAGAATTTACAAAAGCCCAAAAAGCAGGATTCAGACTAATGGCAGCCCACCTCCAACAGATGCAGCAAAGCCCACGCCCACTGTCTCCACACTCAGGTGCCACGTGCAGAGACCACGAGTTTGTGAAATAAACATCTTCATTTCAGACCAAACCATCGATTCTAAAGCAGCACTCCTTCGTTCACATCACATCAGTTTACATGTGCTTTTTAACTCCACCCCTGAGAGTAATTTGGCACTGAAGTGTTGCGTGAAGTCCAATAAAGTTTCCTTGTGGCAGAGTTTTAGTGACAAAGTGAAAGTTCACAGTCCACCGGGTTCAGCGATCAAAGCAACAACTTGGAAAACGATCTATTATAAGTAAACTAAAAGAAAAAAAAGATAGTGCAGAGTTTATTTACTTCATATCCGGATGTAGTTCACGTTCTTTCCTTTTTTGTGCGTTCTGAGGTGTGGAGATTGGTCAGGCCAGATACCAGTGGAGAAGAAAATAGACTTTGTCCGTAATGTTGTCGGAGGAACAGGTCTCATTTACTGAAACAGATGCGCAATTGCTGCAACAGCGGTGGAGCAGATCTGCATGTTGTGAAGCCTGTAAGGATGAAAACCCAGGAGATTTTCAATCTACAAAGACAATAATGTAAAACATACTCATTCCCGGAGGTGACAAGCCAGGCAATCAGCAGGATCGGGTAATAAACATTTAAGATACATTGCTGTAATGCTGCCAGCTGTAAAGCTGGCCTTGTCGTAAATGTTGGAATAATTTAGAGGTTCGTCAATAGTAGAGCTTTGCCGTAGTTCAGCCAAGTTTAGGCTTCAGTTCCTTCCATCACTCTGTCTGGGGGACTTGGAGCCCGCCCTCGACACAGAAATCCAAAAGTTGCGGTTCGAGTCCAGATTTACAGTTTTAGTGATCAACAGCTTAGTTTTGAGGGAAAAAAAACAATATATTAAGAGATACACTTTTGTCTGTATCACCCAGCCATACTTTCATAATAAGAAACAAACCAAACTACACTAAAGCTCCATCTATAAGGGTGAACGATTTGGGGGAAAAAACTGCTGATTAAAATTTTGTGATTAGATTTATGATTAAACAAGTCTGGTTAGAAATATGTACCGACAAACTAATGCATGAATCACATTTCAGGACATGTTTATACAGGTCTAAACTACAACATCAGCAGTTTTTATGGAGCATCAGATAAGGATATTTGGTTGTTTGTGGAGAAAATTCTGGTACTTCAAAAACTGCAGCCTGTGCGATTTGCCGATTGCATCCTTTCAAATTGTGATTTAGATTCAACTGAGATTTTGCAGCCGTGGCTCCGTCCCCGTCTGGTCAGAGGTATTAACGGTCACAGCGGTGTAAAAAATAAAAATAAAAAAAACAACGCAAGAACATAGAGGAACACTGCAGAGCTTTGAGTTCAAGGGCAATCGCTCTGGGAGTTATGTAAATCCAACTAAACCGAATAAAACACATTTTTCTTTTGTCACCTTTTACCCCAGTGTGAGAATCAAACAGCGAGGGGCTGCCCGTTACACAAGCACAGGCCTATAATCTTTGTAAACAGTCTTGAGACAAGGTCAATATAATGATGCATTTATCATGACATTGAAGGGTATATTTTTCCAATAAGTGGGAGGACAATAGGACTGATTAGAGGGTTTATTTTGAAGACAATGTGCTTTCATCTGCTCTGTAGTTATAATTTATGAGACCTGTGGCTTATTATGTTACATTTTGCACATTTTAAAATCACAATATTGACTTAAAATGACTTATAAAACACGTCAGCTGACTTCATATAAAACACGTCAGCTGACTTCAAGTTCAAGGTCAATTTGCAGTCCAATGGGAACTAATTGCTGCCTGCTTTTATACACTATGTAATGTAGCCCTAAAACATCACCACAACAAAATATTGCACGCTCTTCTCTTGTATGGATAGCCACAGATCATGCAATCATGCAAATGCTCACTCATTTGTACCAAAATGACTACACGACACTGCAGAAGTCTGTATGTGTATCACCGATTACAAAAATAAAGTTATTACAGAGCAGTGGAAACATGGGTACTTTGGAGCAATGACGTTTTGAACACAGAAGAATTAAAGATTTCTTAAATAATCACACTAAATAAAACTTCAAGTGGGTAAATGAGAAAAGAAAACAATTATAAACACGTTTAACAGCTCTAAAAGGTTGATTTTGCATAATAGATCTCAACAATGGACCCATTCTTCTCTGAAAGATACACCAGCAGCAAAATGAGTAAGATAATTCTGCTGGTTTATTATGCTCCTGTTTGATGAGGTGGAAATAGCCCACACGTGTCTCCAGAGAAGCTCAGACCTGCTGCAGATGATTGCTCAGTAATGAACAGCCCACTCTCGGCTCACAGCAGTCTGAGGGGACAATGAAGAGGTAATACAATCCAAGATGAACACATCAAGGAATAAACAAACTTCAACAGGCAAAGCTACGTGCTCCAAGACATGTCAAATTTTTATACAATCTCTCTTCTGAATCAAATTTAAATTCTGTCTATCCAATCCTATCCAAAAACAATGAACTTTCAAAAAAACACTGCTCTGAACTTCAGTTGAACAACAAACTATTTGTCCTAGAAGCCAGATTTAATTACAAGTTGAAGTGAAAATGTAATATAATTTTGCTAGACATTTTATCAAAATGTAAGAGTCTTGTTTGCCACAAAACTCCGTGCTCTCTTTCTGCTGGACCATAAAATTCCTTTTTGCCTTCCATGAATCTTTTGTCGTCCATGGATTCAGACGTTCTCCAGGATCCAGATGTGTCTTAAGTTTGACCATAATGTTTATATTGTATATTGTAACTATCACAACTGACTTTCTGACTACACTTGATTTCCAGTCCCTCACAAAGATATGTAGTCTGAACACTGGTTTTATCTCAGTGACAGGTGGATTAGTCAGTCAGGGGCATGGCTCAGAGTTTGACCTGAGACACAGCAGAGGGCATGACCTCCAGATTCTGTAGAATATAGACAGAACCAGTCTGCATCACTGACTAACATAACAATTTCTGAAGTACAATAATTTGCCACAGAAATGGTCAAAAAGATTATTTTGACCTTTTCTATATTAACATATATAACAATATAACAATATAACATGAGCTGGCAGCAGCAATAAAAACAATCCCAATGAATCAAGTTTAAGAAACAGAAAAAAAAGTTTATTAAAATTAAAAAAGGTACAACTTTTCGGGTGGAGGACTCGCTACCTGCGTGTTTCCATTGAGATGTTGTTGCTTTGCCTGGAATGTCATTGGTGTAGACCCTTTTAGTGTCAGTAAACAGTGGTGACGTAGGCTCGGTTGCTCACGCATTTTGCCAGCAGAAGTACTGAGGAACTCAACTTGTCAAGGTCTGCAAAAGGATTATAGTCAAAAGATCCCAAATATTTCCTCAATATGCTGACTTTGACAAACTGTCCGACTGCCAGATCCTTGTGAGTAAAACTTTAAAACTTTAGTCCGCCGGTAGAATACCGATTCTGACAACCACACACAACAACCAGACATTTTGGTGTCGTTTTCCTCAGTCTTCTTCTGGCTATGTTCAGTCTGAATGAATGGGGAATAATGCCACAGCTTTTATTTAACCACTTCCACCCTACCTAAAAGAGGCTATAACAGTAAACATATCCACTTAGCAATTATTCATTAGTTCCCAGAAATACAATAATTCCTTCTGTGAATAGGGGCGACTCTCCACAGATCTGAATTGTAATGTAGTATAGCTTTAACCTGCTTGCCCCCCATGTCATAAATCACATTTATCATATCTATACAGTACACTTAAAGCAATAATATACCCATGGAGATAAGCAGGTGGCAGATGTTCTACCAGCAAAGTTAGACCATTATCCATCTTTCCTTTACTGAATGAGAAGTCGGCATTGTAATTATTATACGTCTAGGGCTCGTCTCTCTCAGTTTTATGTAAAACAGATGAGGGGGGGAGCCTGGGAGTCTCAGACGATAAGAGGCACATGAGTCAGGTGACGCCTCCAACAGCGCCAAGTCTGATCATACAAACATGTAGCAGCTTTTTTGTCTAAGAAGAAACAACCATCTGTACAAACAGGATTCAGCCTTATTCTTCATAACACTGACATACTTCTTCTCATTTTAGTATCTGCTACATGAGTGGGAACTGCTATGTTAATGAGAAATAGACTTAAGTCGTTATAGTTCTGCATATAAATTGCTGAATTACAGGATTTGTGATACACTTTACCAAAAGTTATTATGAGATCTGACCCACTGGAATAGAAATGTAGCCAAGTGAAGGTTGGAAACAAATGCACAGATTAGACACATGGATGGATGACTGTGAAACCAATCAGAACCAGAACTATTGAGATGTGAATATGGGAGATATGACTATACAAGATTGAATAGTGATGTATTGAATCTATATTTAAAGGGAAAAAAGAGATAAGTAAATGTAACACCTAATGTATTACCTGAGTAACATTAGAGCAGAACTAAGTAACTTCAGTGGTAGAGCTCCCCCTGCAGGTCTCTTATGAGAATGAACTGTCGTAAATACTCTCCTCACCCCCTCCCCTGCCGCACCTCTCATCTGCGCTCACGTTTGTTTACACAAAATCGATGAACAGTGTCCGCACTGTTTAATAGTGATATATGCACAAGCGCCCAGAGCACCACGGCCCGTACCGCGGGCGGCTTCCCAGGACACTGCGGCCGCGGCTCCCGGGACATCGCGGGCCGAAGTGCCTGGAGCTCCCAGAGTTTACTCAAACTGCATAAGTATAACAATGATATGAGCAGTACTTATGAAACTTAGTGTCAATAACAATATCACTAGATCTGCATCTCTTGGACTCTTCTCTTTCCTTGAGCTTTCGCCATCTTCTTCAAACCCCTTCCCCAGATTTACTTGTGTGTGAGCTCAGGCTCTGTCCGAGTCA
Organism: Odontamblyopus lacepedii; assembly: GCA_034769755.1. NCBI lineage: Eukaryota > Metazoa > Chordata > Actinopteri > Gobiiformes > Gobiidae > Odontamblyopus > Odontamblyopus lacepedii. Next base: position 10,911,349 of record CM068352.1, read on the forward strand.
CGCTTTCTTTTTCTTGCGTCCTCGGCCATGGCTGACATCTCACACGTAAACACCAGATATTTATTCCTGCAGTGAACCATGTACAGCGTCAGTATGGGGAGTGTAGCTCGGTTAGCTGTGTGTAGCTGAAGTGTCGTAGAGCAGTTTGGCTCTAGTGAGAACGAGAACAGATCCTGAGAACTTGATCCGGGTCGGTAGGAGCCAAGTTGCATGTGTGGTTTTTCCACCCAGAGGCAGAGGGGGGCAACAGTGAACCCTTCAAACACCCCAAAATGTCATATGTAACCATCAGAGGGGCTTTCAGAGACATTTAATTAGGTAAAAAAGTTACTTAGTTCTGCTTTAAAAAGAGATATGTACTTTTCTAGCAGCATACTGTACTCTGTTACAAGTGACAAAAGCTTTAATGATTTGAACATTTGGATTTCTTGCACTGCTCCGTCAGATATGATTCAGTTTCTCATTTTGTGTATATCCTTTGAAAATACCAGATGTATTATTTACCGCTTTGTCCTTTCAGTTACATCAAACTGAAATTATAACTCAGATGTTATGTCCCAACAGTTGCTCTTTAAACTAGTCGAGTAGTACATTTTCCCATTTCTTGAGTAAATACTTGCACTACTTTGCACTTCTGCTTGAGTAAGATCATTAGGAAGTAACATTACTCTTACTTGAGTACAATTTTTTGGCTGCTCTACCCAAATCTGATGGCAAAATGATTATATATATATACACAGTACTGTACAGTATCTTGAGATACAGTTTACCAGGGGTGGAACCATAAAGTAAAAGGAGCAAATTAAGATAATAATAATTAAGATTGTAGGTATCTGTACTTTACTTAAGTATATTTTAAAGAGGATACTTTTTACTAAATTGCATTTGAAAGCAGGTATTTGTACTTGCTAATCCATTTTTTGAACAGGACTAAAAAGAAAAAGTATTTTTCTTATTGTTCGAGAGCTTCTGAAAAGGCTGAGGAGTTTGTTTTTAATACATTTGTAGTCTGAGCAAAAAAAAATGCCTGCAAAAAACTATCAATTCAATTGCAAATCTCTAATCAAAATCACAACATGTGAAGCCTTATAACACCTCAAAATCTGTGCAAAATACTTTTTACTCCAAGTACATTTTTAAACAGGTACTTCAATACTTTTACATTGTGAATGTTTTCATATTTTACTTATGACTATGTTTTTGCTATGGTATTTGAACTTTCACTAAAGTAACAACATTGAGTACTTCTTCCACCACTACAGTTCTCATAGTGATAACACAGAATCGCTCAGGCCTAACCTGACCTGACCCAAAGCTTTCCTGTGTGGATCTGTGGAACTACAAAATTCAAAAAGCTCTGCAGATGTCTCCTGGACACCAGACACCGTCTCCTCTCGGTTAGACACATGTTCAGGTCTGAGTGGAGCAGTGCAGATTACATGAGAAGTAATCAGGAAAATAAAAAGCATCTTGATTTTACAGAAGAACAAGAGGCAAAGTGAAGCAGACATAAAATATTTCAGTGATTAATTGATCTAAATGCTAATAAATAAACAATTCATTCATCAAAATTAATGAATTTGTTACTCTGTAGATGGAAAAACAATTTTCTAACCTCAAAATTGTATTTGGGCTTCACAAAAAGTACAATTTATAATGAAATGCGAAATATATCAGTAGATGAAAAGGCAAATTGTTGTAGGCTCAACTTTTCTGTAAGGATTTGTCCAATAAAACCAAAAAATCCTTTGTCAAAAACGTTAAATGTATCTTAACTCTTCTTTAATAAACAAGTAATGTAAAGTGCAACTGTAAATGTTTTTAAACTGGACTCTGATATCATTTGCATATATCAGAGTGGTTTCCATTTGCTAAATTTTCCTTGATTTTTCATATTTTGTGATTTCTGTGATTAATTCCAGTTTCCCCATTAAAATCACATTCTGTTCTACTTTTCTTTTGTCTTCAGCTGCCTCCATTCCAGAGTTCAGAATGTTTTTGTTTACACATTTTTAAAAGGGTTTATTAGGCTTGTCAAAGACTACAACAGAGTAAAGCTCGGGCAGCATATGTTTTTCTTGTAAATGAGAAAGTTTCCCCACCATTTCGTATCTTGTAAAAGCACTTTGAGACTAAATCAGACCTCTGTATGCTGTCTGCATCCAACAATGAAGGATTTTATTTTTCAGCAGCCCAGAAGTGCACGCCATAAGCAGCTCTGAGTGCACTTTGTTAGTGTGTCCTAGTTACATTTCACAGGTGGAAAAAATGCCGTACCCCATAACGTCAATGCTTGTGGATATGAACAATGCAGAAGGATTTGTAAGCGATGGGAACTAGTTTCACAGATTTTAAATACGCAAGAAAATACAAATCCAGATCAGGTACTCCCGCTTTGACTTACTGTTCAGTCAATGAGCAATGAGTGACATTTTTGGTGGCTTGATATTTATACTGTGCACTCATTCTCTGAACCTAATATTTTCTCCATCCGTTTAACCTTTGAGTTATAGGGCAGAATAAATGACATTTCATTATGAGAACTGTACTTTGAGTTTCATTGTGTGACTTTGTGATATATTTAAAAATGGAGTTCATGTTTTATTTCCAGGTATGGTTAATTTAAAAAAAGTGTGTTTGATGTGCGTCATTCTGAATCGAGTTCTACACATTATCAGTCAGAGATGGTTCGCGCTGAAGGCCAAAGGAAAACAACTATTTGAATCTGATTGGTCGAAGCGTCACAACAGCCGAAAAATACAACTTCAGTGAAATTCAGTTGAGAGAAAAGCTCAGACATCTTCCCTGTCCACAAATACTCAAAGCGCTTACCTTTTGCATGTTTTCCACAAACTAAATACACATCTGAAGCTTTGTCTTTGGCTTCCACACAAACCGTAACGCTGAGACGTGATTGGTCCACACGCCCAATTAACCGTACAGTGGGTGCGCGCCAAGACGGATTATCATGAGATTGTGAACTCGTCGCCATCACGTATTAAATGTGACTTTCTGAAGCAATTTATCCCTCTTCAAAATATTGGGACGGGACTTTGCTGGTTTTGAATTCACCTGCAGATTTCAGAATCAAAAGACTTTTTATTATTGTGAGAACAAATTTTAAAAAAATTAGTGCCGAATGTGCTTTGGCAAGATCATTCAGCTTGAAACAAAGAAGAATGCGTCCCACTAATAAAAACTACTGCACAATGCATCAGGTTTTCTCAAATTGTTGTGTACAGTTTTCTGTCCTGTTTTGGTATATTTATGGAGAACGGTCATGTGGGGCATGGGTGTCATAGGCTTGTGGGCTGAGCATCGCACAGAATCTTCCATCCAACCATGAGGAGGAGGTTCAAATAGAGCCCAGGAGAGATTGATAAAATACTCAAACATACATGGATGACCTTGCGATGGAAATTTCCTACTTTGTCAAGCTAAAGAATGTATTGTTTGGGTTTAGATAACTAGTAACTCACAAAGTACTAAAGTATCTCTGTATTCATAGTCGCGGGCAGTGGTGTGATCTGCTGTATCTGGGCTTCTTAAGACAGGACATTATGTTTAGTCCCTATCTATCAGGGTTAAAACAACAGATTTTTTTTAGCATTTTACTCATTTTATTCAATCTCATCATTTAGAATTATTGGTACACTTGAGTTCATCTAATCAATGCCCCAGTTTAACCCAGATAAATCATCTCCTTTTGAGAACGGTTTAGATATACTGTAGTATGTATTACCTCGTGTTGATGTTATGACGTTTGTCGACTGTATAAGAGCCCGTTTTTGTTTTGCCAGGATTCAGATTAGGGAGAGACGGACCTTGTGTGAGGGGCAGATAGGCTTCTTTTTCATTTTCTCTGTAATTGTGCGCACAATTGCTTTGATAAATCCAACTTCTCTCCAGTTTTTATTCTTCTCAGATTTAAAAATCCACAACAACCTCCGAGCATGAACCTCTTCAGACATGTTTTTAGTGGTGGAACAACGCTATCACATGGTAGAAAGCTCCAATAAATGTATAAATAAAATCAATTTTGCATAATACCCCTTCTTTAATGTAAACTGTGTCAACTTTGTCCTAATTCAAATAAATGAAATGTTTAAGGAAAAAAACAAAAAAAAAAAAAAAAAACAGAGCAGCCAGGGCCTCCATACTCGCCGTCTCTGCGTTTATAATGTCAGACTTGACCCTTAAGGGGCTATGGCTGCTGAACTAAATATAAAAATATAACAAGATTCTGCAGTGGGTCATTTTCAGCTCAGATCAGACATGGTGGAGTGGGCTCTGAGGCGCTGTCATTGATCTGGTGCCGAGATTGTAATTACAACAGAAAAACAATACCACAGCTCGGGTTTGGAGCCCGGTCTCTTGTGGATCGCAACCAGATCGTATCTCGTCTCAAACATGAAATTAGCCCGAGTCTGTGTGAATCCATCAGCGAAAAGCACGACGATGGAAGAGCTCATCATCTCCACAATTAAGACCCTTGATTAAAACAACGTGAAAGGGCTTTTTTAAACACCAAATTTAACAACTTCACTGCCAGACTTTGATAATCATGCCCAACTCTGTCAGACTTGGACATGTGATGATTCATTTCTTCATCAAAACTCAATTTAAACGGTCATGTAACACAGCATAAATACATGACACATACAGATGTGGGCTTCATGTATACAAAAACGCTTTTTCTTGGCAGTTGGTCTGGTATGTAGTTATATTTTTTAACAAAATTAAGTGTCAGCTGAACAGCATTGTTATTCAAACTACCCTGACACGGGATTGGATAACCCTACCTGACCTTCTACCTTCTGTTAAACTGCACGGAGACCTTTGGCTGAGAAGCGCAGTGTAAATGTTGCAGCAAAACGTGAATTTCTCCATCTCTCTCGCTCTCCGTCTCTATATCACTAGACAGTAATTACATGATGGGCAGCAAACATTCGATACAACAAATGTTTCAGAATTGGGATTTAGATTAATCTTATTTCTGTGCTGCATGTATTTGGGGTGTGTCATTCACTCCAAGAGCTTTTTTACCCTATTCCAAGCATTATTACCCGAGTCGGACTGAGATAAACCACTATGCTGAGAGGTTAGATCTGTAGATTTGGTCTAGTTACAACAGCAGGATTGGAGGAAAAAGGCAAAACGCTGCATGATTTGAGTGAGCAGGAAAGAAAAACTGTGCTGTGGAGTCTTGTTGGTGGTTGGCTCCTCTCGACAGATGGCTGCAGGTGAGTGGAGGAGGAGTGATTGGGAAGCATGTGGATTTTAGATTACATCTGGTAGAAGTGGACATACAAGTCTCCCATTTAGACAGATTACGTACAGGTCATAGAAGCCAGAGAAAGAGCTCTGCTTCAATTGTCTCTCAGGCACTAATCATTGACCATTTTCAAGGGAAATAACTATTAATAAAATAACTGTTTAATTATTTTTAATTATTTTTCTGTAAAAAGAAACTAGAAGACCCTAAATGAGCATTTGTGTGTGGTTCCGTTATCAGATTTTATATTTTGGAAGTGAAAATTGCTTGAAAAAGCTTTTCATTTGAGAGTGTAGAGTTTTCAATGATTTAGTGCAAAAAGAGAAAAAAACAGAAGTGCCTGGATTAGCATTTCTGTTTCCAAACTAGTTTTAACTAGTTAAAAAAATATAAATTCTAAAGGTGTTTAATGTCATACTGTGGCACATTCCTGGCAGAGCAATGGCATATCCATAGAAACAAGCAGATGACCAAACAACCAAAAAGTTACATAGTGCACCTTTAAGTAAAAATTTGATTATAACAATTATGTTTTTGTGCAAGAATCAAAAGCTCTTAATACAGTACAATATGACAGTACCCAAAGGTACTATGAAAATAAAGAGCCTCTTGACAAATAAATACTTTCTCAAAAGAATACCTGATCTCATGTTTGTGGAGGGGTTTAAATGTAGAGATAACTGGGGCCAGTGTGAGCTTTAGCCTGTCAAAGCTTTTCATCGGAGTGTTTTTGATTTCAGATGCACATTCTCAGTTGAGTGCCCCTGTGTGTGGACCCTAGTCCATGTCCCAGCTCTGTCTCCATATCATTAAAAGTGAAAGAAAGTGAACACAACAGTAAAGTCAGTGGAGCAATAACACTACAGCGTCTAATTATGCGTCAAACTTTAAAGAAAAAAATGCTATTTTAAAACTTTAATGCCACTCTCAGATTTACCGCCCCATTGTGTTTTGACCAGTCAAATTGGGTTTGATTGATAATTAAATCAAATTGCTTATAAAATGTGTTTGTGATAATAATAATAATCCCTACATTGTAACTTGTAATTTATTATAATTAAAACGTTATTCATCTGAAAACCTTTATTGCACTATTTCTGAAAATGGCCTCTTGTATGTCATTTTAAAAGACTTATTGTGCTTGTGTCTGCTACATAACTATAACCTATGACACCTGCAGATCATTATGTTCTGAACATTTTAAATCACAATATTCTTTTTTTTAAAAAAACGACTTAATAAAAGAAACAAGTCCGCAGACTTTCGTGTTAAAAAACTGCTGTGCCCAATGGGAGCAGACGTCACTGTAAACATCGTCACAATAGTCAGCACCTCAGATGGAAAGCTGCAAATCACACTAGCGAGCAGTGGATTTAAAAAAAGAAATTGTACCAAATTGACACTGCTGAATCTTACATGCATCATTATTTGAGGAAATTTAATTTGAGAGAGAAGGAGAGAGCAGTGGGTGTATGGCGGCAATGAAAACATGAATAGATCGGCAATAAGCAGTTTTGAAAACATGCATTTAAAGATTGCTCAAACATGCACAAATCACTCCAAATTCAACTTTGAGTGAGTAAATGGTGAGGGAAAACAACTATAACATGGTTAAAGAACTGTTGATTTTGCATAGTAGGTCAGCTTCAACAGGCTTGACACTGTGGAAGAAATCCCACCTTCACCTGTGAAACACTGGGTCAGTCCTCACTGCATTACCAGGTGAAGAGGGCACTAGACTGCATTATCATTATGAAGGTGAAGGAGGCACTGTGTGAGTGAAGGTCAGAGGTGCACTTGGCTCCATATCACACAGCACTCCAGTGACTTTATGTGAGAGCAGAACAAGTGGCAGGTCATGGTAAACAAGAATCCTGATCAGCCCATCCACTGTGTTCAGCAGCTCATTCCTCCGGAGTGTCTCTGGAGAGCGGCCCTATCCCGCAATGAATACATGATGAACACAGAGACGAGGGCTATAGGCGGTCCATCACCCACACACGCACAGTCCAGTCACACACACACTCACTCACTCACTGTGAGATGTACAGACAGTTCAGACTGACACTACCCGACTCAAATGTCAGGACTAAACACATGGTTCATTCAGGGCTCAGACAGACAAGACCAGTCAAAAGTTTGGACACACCTACTCAATCAATGTTTTTTTTTTTTTTTCCTACTTTCTACATTTTAGATACAAACAGAAGACATCAAATATACAGGGCAAGATATATGGAATTATGAAGCAAAAGTGAAATACCTATTTTATTCATATTCCCAGTTGTAACCACCCTTTGCTTTGTTGACAGTACTGCAAACCCTTGGCCTTCTCTCTATAATCTTGATGCTAAAGTCTCCTGAGATGGTTTTCAATTCAAAGTGTGTCGTGTAGGGTTAACGCCAAGTGTCCAAAGCAGCAATCAGAGCAAAAAGTGGCCATTTATGAAAATCTAAAATCAAGTCTTGAATTATTTTTAGTATTTTTTGCTTACTACATTCCGTAGGTCTTGATTCACATATAGCGTTGATGCTCACAGTGAAAATCTTCAATGTAACTGGCCAAAACCTAAATGAAAAAGCGTGTACAAGCTTTTTCCGGGTAGCGCATCTGGTTGTATTGCTTGTGTCTGAGCAGCTGTAGCATCTGTGTGGCCCTGGTGTCTGCATCATTGGCTTTGTGGGTTGAGTGGATTCTCACTGAGCTGGAGGTGTCTGCTGTGAGCCCACAGCTCCACTGGTGCTAACAAGCTCCAGGAGTCGCAGCTCAGAGACGCTTCACCATGTCGGAGACCAGAGACAAGTGAACACAGCACTGGATCAGCAGGTTTTAATCAAAAGGAAAAACAAGCACAGAAATGTGAATAACGGCTCAGTGACAACCACTCGACTGCAATGCGTAAAAAGGAAAAGGCACAATTTTCCAGAACTAAAATGAGGATTGATTTTTACACAATTCATGAACACAGTGTAACTTTATATTCAAGAGGTAAGTACACCCAAGGGCTTTTTCTGACTTTCCACTTTACGGCTAACTGCTGAAAATCTTAGGCAAACTTTAAAGGAATGAAATTTAACCTTTATATTCAACATATGCAAATTAAATAATATAAATAATCAGTAGAGCAAGTGGAATCTATGTGTCATGTTTGTTATGACTGCTTAACCATCTATGGGCAGTGCTAAAAATGCGTTTGATAGTGAAGCGTTTCATTAGTCTGAGCCAAATAAGAAAATCTGAGTCTTAACAGCACACTGCAAATTAAGACAAGTGAAGCTGCCCTAACAAGCAGTGGAGAGTGTCCCCCCTCTGTCATTAGCTGATTGTGCTCTGCTGCTCTGACCTTGAGTTCTTAATGATGAGCTTCTTTAAGTGAGGAAAGGTCAAACATGTGCAGTGTGGAGCTCCTAATAAACCTGTCCGAGGGCTCTTCAGGCTCCAGGGCAGTCTGCTCAGGCCAACGCCACTGCTCGCTTTCATTTATCCTACTCAAAACAAACTTTTGTTCACAGCAGGAGTCTTGCGGGTTCTAGGTAACCTTACGATGCACAATGGATTCTTGTTCACAAACTCATGAGAATCCATCTTGGCATGCCCCCTCAGTTAGGTTCATGGTATAAGCAGAACAATCACAGAGCAGCATTGAGGTTTGAGCAAATTTTAGCATCAGTTCGTTGTTTACGAAAAAGTGCGCAGAAGGAAAGCACGTTGTGAATTTAGAAGTGCTTTTCACTCAACTGGATGTAACAAATTTTGTGTAAAACTCAATTCAAAGTGTTACGCGTATGAATCTGGTGTCATAAAGTTAGTTTACTGACATAATCATTACTAATTCTTCCAACCAAGTCTTCTGCTCCAAATCACATGCTTTTACTTACAGAGCGGTGTCTGTAGACCTCTCAAATGAAAAATAAATAAACAAATTAAACATATCATTGAAGCTTAGACATGACATGATCTCTTGATTTTTCTATTAAATTCACAGCTATAATCTAGTCTCAGTAAATATCAGGTGCATCTTTTCTTTGCACTAGAAGGACTCGCCTATATTTGAACAAATTTAGCTATAGTTTGTCAAATAATCAACATCTATGACATCAAATTAACTACGGAGGTGTTTAATTGTGCCGTTTATGTTTACCCATCCATTCTGCTGATAGCATCCAGCTTTAGTGTTATTCTGTTAGTATAAAGTAGTTTAATCAGTGTTTCTCGAAATATTTCTCAGCAGCAATATATTAAATGTTAAATAGGAGCCTTATAAAGCCCCATGTCACGTAATTCAATAAAATGGGGATTTACAGTGGAGAAGAGGAGGTCTGCAGGATTAAACCCTGCTGTTTTGACCTGTATCCGTCTCTTCTGCACTTTCACCTCCTCCTCGCCCCTCTTGTGCAAACACTGTTACAGCGCAGAGGAGAGCAGTAAATGAGCACAAATCGAGGACTGAAACTGTAAAGGATTAAACTTAGAGCTTAACTTGGGTACCCAGCTTTAATGAGTAGACAAACTGATGGCAAATAATTAGAAAAAAAAATATTTTGACTGAGTTTAACGGTGCATTGTGCAACTTTTCTGGTGGAGAGTCCGTCGAATGCTTTTCTCCATGGAGGTGTTATTGCGTTGTCTGAAATGTTTCACAGTATGGCAAGTTTAAGCCTTTCTATAATCATGGAGACTAAACCAGACCAAGTTACAGGTCAGATCTGTGGAGAGGCGACCCCAATCACAGTCAGAATGTCTGTTTTTCTAGGTATTTTTGAGCTTTAAAACCACACCTAGCTGTTTTATGCAGAGCTGTTTAATGTCATACTGTACCACTACTGTACATTACATATATTCAATTACAGGTGCTTTGCCCCTTTAATGTGGAGCCTGGTACAATCTTTCACACACACATTTGTAAGCAAACAGCTCTCGTCTCCCAGCACTTCCTAGGATAATGAGGAACAAGAATGCACATCACAGGACTTCAGGACTTCAACAGTTGCTCTGGAGTTTTACAATTCTGCTGTTTAGTGGACACTATGTAGACGTAGAGACAGTTTTGGACCAAAAATTAATAGGAGTGCAGTTTTTATCTTGGCATTACAAGCGGCACAGTCTGGGTGTCTGCTCATACAATAAGGACGCCTCATTACGGCAGTTTATGCACAGCTGCTGGAGCAAAACTGACAGTGAAACTGCGCTCTGTGTGTCTTGTGTTGTTCGAAATGAGAGCATTTTGTTTGAATGTTGTACAATTTAACTACTGAGACTACAGAGTGTGACCATCTACTGGTGATATCCAAACAGATAAATCTCTCGAGTTTTACTGTCTTAAAAACTTCAAAAACAGAACCATTTTTTTTACATTTTAAATGGGTTGCATGGGTCTAAAGTTAGTCCTCATTTACTTTATGCACTCCAAACATCATAGTTATTCACTAAAATGAGTTTGTAAGTGCTTTTCACAACTTTCAGAAGCCAGAGCAGAGATTTGCCATCACTGTAAACACACACTTCCTGATTATCGCACAGTAAAAACCTGTATAATTAACCGCAAACAGCATGCAGAGGACATATTTTTACTTCAAGAGCTGCTTATAGAATACACCTGTACTGAGGCGAGACTGATTTTGGTTAAATACATGGAATAAAATCTGGCTCATGCAGGAGCTTTAATGCTTGTACTAGTTATTGAGAATAATTTGATTTGTGTAGGAGTTGGGTTGCCACGATACTACAGTTTCCAACTCTCTTTCGATACTAAGGAACAGGCTTGATACAAATTTCAGTACCAGAATAACATTTTTTAATCCTCTTTTTAGGCAATAGACATTTTCAACACAAATGGTAAATGTTCCATGTGATTTTTTGGTAACACTTTGGTTTAAGGAACACACATTGATAGCTAGTCAATACGAAAATACATAATAAGTGCAAGAATCAATACTTGCACACAGGGGAGTCAAAAGTAGGGGTCAAAGGGGTCTGCTGTCCCAGGCCCCAGAGTCTCAGGAGCCCAGAATTGGTTGATTAATATTAGTGGAGGAGCTAATTGAATGTTTTTGCCCTGAGCCACAAATTTCTGTCGACCTGCTTACGTATATATGTGTATCTAGTGTTGATACTAGTTTCAGTATTTGACTTTCACTACCTGACAACCCTCTTCCTTCTATCTGCACTTTTACAAGTAAATACTGCATGTTCTTTACAACAGCACAGACCCAATCCATCGCGCATGAGCAGAGGAATAACTACAAAACCTCTTCTTATGTGTAAACAAACATGCATTAGGGGTTTCAACACAGCAGCTATAGCAGAGACTCATGCATTCACTCACTATAGCACTAGACAAACTGACCTTGACACTTCACAAGCATCTCCACAGCGACAAGGAAGACATTCATATTAAAGCCATCTGCTACAAAAACCAGCCTCTACAGATCCATTAGTTTCAGAATGATGGGAAATGTGTGCCGTTGCCATAGATTCACCATTTAAAACTAAAATTACATTAGGACCTACAGTATATTAAGCTCTTTTCTCATCTAGGTTATAATGCTGTTTACTCAACAAAAGCAGACCCGGAGTCGTTTTGTGTTTGTTTTCATTCACACATTTAAAACACACACACACTGCACATTTAGGAAGAGTTTTTCTCTCAAACAGAAAACACTCTGTTCCACCTTGTGATGTCACGTGGTAATACAGAAAGTGCTCCACTGTGCTCTTAAACTGCACACACCTTCACTAGAATACCGAGATCATTTCAGTCCTAGAATTGCCCATTTCTACAAAACGAAAGGTAAAAGGTGGAGGTTAACTTGAAAACTCACGCTTCATGACATCACAAGGGCTTTGGAGATGTAGACAGACTAATAATGCAGGATTATTCAACAAAAAACTGACAAAAAACACTGAAAAAGACCTAGGAGCTAACAAACTACTATACTCCTATACAGACAGGATATTTTGTTGTTTGTGAGGGAAATTAAAGTACTTTAAAAACTGCAGCCTTTGCGATTTGCCAATAGTGTCCATCAGTTTGTCAATTACAATAAATTTTGAAGCCGTAGTAGACATTATACTTACTGAATTACACATATTGCCTCTTTATTTGTTATATAAAAATAAGATGGTAAATCAATACTAAAACTAGATTTGAGCACAATACTAAAAAAAAAAAAAAAAAGCCACATCAACAGGACAAAATGTAAGCGTTTCTGAATAGCTTAAGTATGATTTTGAGCAGATAAAACAACATAAAAAGTACTATTATTTCGTATATTAAAATGACAGTCTATTACTTTATTGTGGCATCATAAATTGTATAGAGTGAATTCTTTTGTATCGAAAAAGAGTTGGAAATGTTAGTATCGTGAGAGCATTTGCTGTGCACTTCCGGCTATCACGACAAAAGGTGCTGAAGGGAAGTATTGAGGTGGGGGCGTTGTCACAATCTGCAGAGAGTGAATTCCTTAGCATGAAATACAGTTTGAAATGTTAGTATCTTCAGAGCATTCGCTATACACTACCAGCCAGCACAACAAAAGGGGGTGAAGGAGGAAGGAGGAGGGAGGAGAGAGGAAGGGGGGCGATGGCACAGAGCGAGGAGCAGAAGGCTGAAGTCATTATCATTTTGGACAGGGCTCCTCTCTCTCTCCGTCCCTCCCTCCCTCTCTCCCCTCGTGAGCTAATGCAGGGGCACACCAGCCTCTGCCTCTGCGGTTTCTCTCCGGAAGATAAAGCGACCGGTGCTAAACGCATTTCTTTGAGTCGACTGCCATCTTTTGGTACTGTGCCACCTGCTGTACACGCACAGAGGAGCAGAGAAAAGCGAAGAAAAGCGTAGAAAAGCAGAGGAGGCTACACTACTTAGTTCCACTAGTTCTCATTTTATTTTATGTAATCTGCTTTATATGGATGTGTTAAGTCTTGTAACGTCAAGTAGTGCCTCTGTTGCTGCTTTTTGAATGTTTATTGATTTTACTGCCTTAAGACAACAGATGAAATTTATCTATTGTGCCAGCTCCGGCTCATTTACGCCGGAGCTGCACGCCGGCCCACTGATTAGTATGCATTGTCCCGTTTGAAATAAATGAATACATAAATGAAACCAAATCAACATTCTTTGCATATTTAGACTCATCTCATTTCAATAACACTGTCAATCTGTAAACAGCTTCCCCAAAAAGAGTCTTTCATGTGAAATATCTATAGAATCGCTAATCCACTAGGGTTTAACGCCACTGTGGATTGCATATTGATATGGATTTGATTTTTCCATTTTCGACTTTTGATGCGAGCGATTTTTTGTTTAATTTCACAGTATAATTTTGTTTGCAGACTTTGGGGAGTATTGCAAAGGATTAGATGACATAAATAGGGGTGAAAGTAGGGTAAATGAGCTGAAAACACGGTCAAGAGTTCCTTTTAGAAGAGGAAAACTGCTGCATTTAAGATATTTCGCAATAGACCACCAAAGAGGAGGGAGTGCGTTTATACCCAAAACAAAATTACTTTTCTGATTACATATTTTTGTGTAAATTGTGCATTTTTGGATTTTTTTTAATGTGTAAAACTGCTGGGGACAGCCGAGGCACCACTGTCAACATAATCAGACAAAGTTTTTGTTTTCACCTTTATTCAACCTAGAGAAAAGAACCATTAACAAATTTACCCACTGCCCTTCTTATTCTAGCCATTAGCCTACTTATGGTCGTTATATACTGCAACTATATTACAGAAGACAAAAGCTCAAGGTGCTCTCGTTAGAATATAGATTTAACCTGCTTTTGCGATCGTTTACCGCCTCCCTGTGGCCGGTGAGTAATTGCATATACATTTGGCACACAAGGTCAAAAATACCTGACTTACTTCAAGCTCTTGACGCAAAACAACTCCCTCGCCTTCACCTAGAACGCACGGTTTAACTTGGCTGACCTCCGCGCAGAGTCGATGTGGATTATGCGCTAATACTTAATCAACTTTACGCAGAGAAACGATCCCGAGTCACAGCTTTAAAAAGAACAGCAGGTGAATTCCGAAACAGCCCTGGAATCTCAAGCAAACTGCGCGTAATAGCCTACATGTTTGCGCACCTCTTCCCTTCAATATGCGCAGTGGATCCCCAAATCTAAGCACAGCATCAGTTGGTTACACTCGTGAACTTTTAAACTAAACAATAAAAGCGAAATAAAACAGCGTGTCCCTGATTTAAAACTACCCAGCTACTTATGGAATCTAGTCACTGACGCACAAGTGCACTACAAAACGCTTTTTTAAGACGACGTTTAAATGCCAGCTGCGTCCTGGTGACACGTGTGGACCCAGAGATTGGCGCATATGTTAAGTAGACTTGCGCAAAACTAAGTAACGGCCAAAACGATCCAAAGTGAAGCGAGGCATGAACCAAAGAAGTGCGCGCGTACTGCTAGTGCCATCATTTACCTTGTTCCATCAGCAGGACGCTCATCCCGATCAGCAGAGCCCAGTACACGGGGTTGTCCATCCTCTCCAATCTGTTGGGTGTCTTCTGTCGGATGTCCTTGTTGAAAATAGCTCGTGTCTCTTAGAAAATCCCGAAACGTCTTTTTTTTCTTCAAGTCTGCGCTGCTCCGGTCTGACTGTAAAGCATCCACCAACACGCAACAAAGTCCTTCCTTCAGCTGAGAGGTTATTGGCAGCGCAATGGCGTCAAGATGACAACCAAATACGCAGCGGTTTCCGGGAGAGGTTTCATCTGTAAAAGAGGACGGGCTGTCATTCGTGAGGAGGGTCTATAGAAAAACGTCCGTGTCTTTTAATTTGAAGGGTAACCTGTTTCCAATTCCTCCCGCGTCCTGTCTGTTTGTAGGCAACGTGCCTGGCTGCTCTCCACTCTCTGAAATCACCATTCATGTGCTGCAGCTGGCAAAAATGTAACTTAAAGGTCCATTATTACACAAAATTGACTATTGAGAGCTTTAAGTCATGTTAGAATGTTGTTATCTCCTCAAAAACACACTCGGAGTTGTGTTTTGTTTCATTTACACATGTTTGAGTAACACTTTATTATTAGTCTGTCTACATCTCCAAAGCTTAAAATGCTCTGCTCCGCCTTGTTTGACTTAACAACTTCCTTTTACCTTTTGTTTAGTAGAGATTGGAAATTCTAGGGCTGAACTTATCCAAATGACTCCCATGAAGGTGTATGGAGTTTAAAAACACAGTCGAGCACTTCCTGAATTACCACATGACATCACAAGGTGGAACAGAATGTTTTCTGTTTGAGAGAACTCTAAAAATGCAGAGTTTATGTGTTAAACATGTGAATGAAACAAAACACCACTCCAGATATGTTTTTGATGAGGAAACAACATTATAAACTGACCTTAAAATAGTGCACTGTAAAATACCCAATAACAGCCGGGGCGTTTATTTGTTTCAATGCCTTAACAGACCGGGCGTTTATTTGAGACCGGGCGCCAATTCCTTCCTCTCAAAAATCCTGCTCAGCAAAACTGGGAAAATATGATGCTCAAATTCTTTTAACCAGTATGACTATAATTTAGGCGACTTTCTATACAGACGTAGGCGAGTTTATTTGAAATGTTACAACAAAATATCTACGGAGCGGGGAGTTTCCCATTTGAAAGCGACTCCTGAATTACAGAAAGTAATTAAAACCCTCCCGCAACATGCAGACATTTCTTCAACAAGTTAAAACAAATGACAGACGCAGCAAGTGTGGAGCAGCAGGGCGAGAATATTCATCAACCGCAACAGGGCACATGGAGTGAGCTGTTTTTTTCAGAGCTTATGGTTTATGCAAATTAGCCATGTGGTTTTAAGTTTGGTTTATGTAGAGACGACGAGAGCATCAGTCCTGCGTCCTCTTGTTGCAGCACGACTTCTGTCATCAGCACGTACATTAGACTCGAAGTTTATTCGGAACCGCGGGTTATTTATCAAAATATGCACCTGCACCCGGTGTTTAAAGGGGACCCGGTGGTTAATCGGAACACAGCTCTTATTTGGTATTTTACGGTTATATGGGCCCTTTAAATATTCGACTGGTTTTGTCATTGTTTGCACACCCTATGTCATCTGAGTAAATACATTTAGCAGTTGTTCTGGTCAGTTTTAATAGACTACATCCTCACTTCTTTTTTAAAGAGCGTTGTTGACTATCACCCACCCCAAACAGTCTATAATGTTACTTCCCTTACTCTGTGTATTATCCACTCAATTTCTCTGTTAATTTGTTTTAATAATACAGACACAGAAAATAATACACAAAATGTATTTATTTTTTATCTTATTTGGTCTAAATCCAGTTCATAATAAAATGATTAGTAGATACCGTGTTTTGTGGAATAACTTTTTATTCACTGACTGTTTTGATGGGGTCAATAATTGGCTGTTGATTATTTCTGTAGCACACAGACGTAAAGCAGCTGAATGCAATATCCTTGACCACATCTTTCTAATAAAAATATGGCTTTTTCACAAGTCTCCTACACATTTTTACAGCAATGACAAAACCATGCGAGTCTTATGTAAGCTTTGAGGTTATTCAATTAAATGGCACTTATATTCTAAAAGGCTGAAAATCACATTCAACAACATTGTTAATTTATGCAAAGGGCCTATATTACACAGTTTTCTGATCTCGTATCCTCATTAAAAACATAACTGGAGTTTTGTTTTGTCAAACAGAAAACACTCTGTTCCACCTTGTGATTTTATTAGAATCATTTGGATGATTTCAGTTTTGTAATAAAGGTAAAAGCTGTTAACTTGAAAACTTCAACTACATGACATCATCAGGTGGAACAGAGCAATTTGAGTTTTGGAGATGTAAAAAGCTCAGTGAAACGTGTGAATAATACAAAACACAACAGGGATGTTTTTGAGAAGGTAACATCATTCTAACATGACATAAAACTCATGAGACTTCATTTGTGTAATGTAGGACCTTTCAACAGCCCGTCACGTACTATGATGTTACTGCCTGTCTGTAGCTGGGAGATGTTGTATTGATTTTGAACTGACTTTTAACTGCTTTTAAATCATATTATACCATTTTTTCCGGACTATAGAGCGCACCGGTATATAAGCCGCATCCCTCTTTTTTTTTTTTAATTAAGAAAAAAGTTATACAAGCCGCAACCGGGCTATAAGCCACTGATATCTATGTTGAAAAATGAGATATTTACTGCATATACAGAACGATTTTGTACTGTAAATGTACATTTATGTACCTGAACAGATTTCCGAGCAGTGCCTTTTAACACGGCAGCAACTGTGCTGATTAAAACGAGGTCAAAAACAGAAAAGAACCGGTAATTGACCTTCATTTCTCCTGTGCAGTGAAACCACAAGTCACTTTAATCATCTCCACTGACGCCGAGCTTATGTGCAGCAGCACGGTAGAGGTCTGCACGGGACAGAATTTTCAGTCCCGCTCCCGCGTCGTGCGGTCGTGCTCCCGCCCGCTCCCGCAATAAGCTTTTAGAATGTTCTTTCAGATGCTCTTATTATACATCCATGGTCCCGCACCGCACTGTTTTGTGTTGGGTCCCGCTGGTCCCGCGGGTGCAGGGCTCTACAGCGGTTTCCTTCCTGGAGCAAGATCGATGCCTTCAACTTAAAACTTGCATCACACAAACTCCTTCGTGTGCTTTTCATGATGAAGGGGTGAGGATTTGAAAATAATTACCAATTAGTAACTTGTCGTGCGTGTTATATCTGCTAAATAAAAAGTAGCATATGCATTAATTTTCCGTCTATCTTGTTTTTGAAATTCCGGTTAGAGCGCCCCTAGCGGTGGAAGAAAAATCCACAGAATAGCCGCTCCTTTGTAAAAGCCGCATGGTTCAAAGCCTGGGAATAAAGTAGCGGCTCATAGTCCGGAAAATACGGTAACTGATTGTTATTTTTCCTTCTCTTTTATGCATTTTAAGTTGTATTCAGAGTATTTATTTTTTATTTTAGCACAAATGAAAGCAAATCCCAGACACTTCCTGTAGCTTCTCTGGGACAACCCCGAGGCGTTCCCAGGCCAGCCAAGAAACAGTCCCTCCAGTGTGTCCTGGGTCTTCCCTGGAGTCTCCCCCTGGTGGGACATGCTCGGAACACCTCTCCAGGGAAGCGTCCAGGAGGCATTCGGATCAGATGCCTGAGCCACCTCAGCTGCTCTTCTCAACGTGGAGGAGCAGCAGCTCTACTCCAAACTCCTTCCATGTGACTGATGTCCTCACCCTATCTCTAAGGGAGCGCCCTGCCACTCTGCGGAGGAAACTCATTTTGGGCCGCTTGTATCCGTGATCTTGTCCTTTTAGTCATTACCCAAAGCTCATGACCATAGGAAGTGTCTGGGGTGAAGAAAATCTGGGAGTTCCTGCTTAGACTGGTGCACCCATGACTCAGCCTTGGATAAGCAGAAAAGAAAATGGATGGATGGATGAAAGCAAATCCATTGCTAAGGGAACCGCATGAATCATATGTGACCGAATACTGATTCACGGGTCCGGTGTCATAGATTATTAATGTCCAGTAGAGCAGATAAAACCAATTCTCCTCTTTAAACTTAGATCTGCAGCTGTTTCCAAGGCTTGTTCTCACCGCATTATAGCAAAAACAGGTCTTGAGTTTCTGTCTAGATGAAATGCGTCAGTAAAGCCCAGAAAGACGTGTTTTTCTGGTGAAGGTCAGCAGCTGCTTCTGTTGATCTAATGATATTTAATTCAAGTGTACAGGAGGGAAGTGCGTGCACAGAGCATTGACATGTGGTTCATGTACACACTTCAGCTCAAACACGTCTCAGCTCTTGCTCTGGGTAAAAGTGTATTTATGCCCTTTACATTAGCAACGTCAGGACAGTTAACATTCACAGGAGAAAAGAAGTTATTTCTACCACCTGCTGTTAGTGTTTGGAAAAACGTGTATTTTTGCAGCTGTAGACTCTCTATATAAATGGATATAGCTAAACTGCGAGCGGCTGAGTTCCAAATAAGAAGTGAGGACGGGCGCACTTCTGGCTCCATCGACTCCAGTTTCAATCCACTTTGTAATGAAAAAACTGCCGCCCATCTCTCTGTAATTGCTGCTGTCAGGATCCTCATTTTGCTCTTAAAATGTTCGTATTAACCCACTCCATGATCCTGATGTTTTTATTTTACTATTTTGTCTGTAAATCAATTCCTATTCCTAATATGGCTCCAGATTCGCCCCATAACTCCTGTAGTTGACTCCCTTAGTCGACTTCTATGTACAATTTATGACTGCATCACATTACAGATCTAGAAGCAGCTCTTGAGGTCAAAATGAGGCCGCTGTGTGCTGTCTGTATCTAATTATAACATGTTTAATTATCCAAGAATCAAGAAGAACTCAGCAGTGGCCTTGGTTTAAAATGAGATTGTTTTTCTTCACACTTTCTATAAAAATCAGATCATTATCACTCCGCAATCGACTTCTGAAGGTGTCAAGGAACTGTGATGGTGTTCATGGAAAAAGTACTGACCCGACAGTGGGGTTCAAGTGTCTAAAGTTTAAACTACTGGTCTGGCCTTATGATCGTCTGACACTAAACACACTGCTTATAATAAGCAAAACATTTCCTTTTCAGATATTCCATTTTGAACATCTTTACCACTCAGTCAATGCACCTTGAGGTTAGTATTTTCATAGAAGCTCTACTGCGTCATTCATTTCCTCTTGAGGCCCACACAAAGTATTTAGTAAAAGTGGAGGTGTACAAGGTTTCTTTACATTAACATCTGCACTCTGTTCGCTGCAGGTGCTGGTAGGTGTCTTATACTCAAGGTGAAGCACAGGTTCTGAGAAGCTGCTATTCATAAATAACTTCAAAGATCTTTGGACGAGAAGTGCAAGGCGGATTTTCAATGCAAGGAAGTCCAATACTGTGTCCTCAGTGACTTCAGAAGTAGGTTAAGGACAATCAGACTTATTTATTTTTGCTTTCTGTAGAATATCCCACAGTAAGGCTTTGACTCTTGTGAGTTTTAAGCCATGTTATAATGCTGATACCTCCTCAAAACATAGCTGGAGTTGTTGCATTTTGTTCCATTCACGCATATTTGAGCAATCCTTCATTATTAGTCTGGCTATATCGCCAGCTCAAAATACTCTGTTTCATCCCGTGATGCTATGCAACGGTAGTTTTGAAGTTAACGGCTGTTTTACCTTAAAGTTCAGTAGAGATTGGAAATTCCAGAGATGAAATTATTCAAACGATTATAGGAAAGGTTTTCTGAGAGAAGAATTCAGCCTAAATATGCAGGGTTTGTGTGTTAAACATGTGTGAATGAAACAAAAATCCAGGTATATTTGTGATGAGGAAACAACATTATAACATAGATCATAAAATAGAGTAATATGAGCCATTTAAAGTCAAATAAAACTGATTTTAATTGCAAAACTCTTAGCTCTGTCATTAATTAGTCATACTATACTAATTAATTTCTTGCAAAATATGAAATCCTGCCAAAAAAAGCAAAGACAACAACATGATTTTGAACAGCAAAAGCCAGTCCCCACACACAGGCATACATAGTGAAGCCCAGTCTAAGCTCATTGCCATTCTGACGGTGCACGGCTAATGAGAAAGTTGTTGTGGAGAGAACACAGTGAGCTTGTGGTTAATACAAAAGAATTAATGTGACTTTATGAACATAGACACTCACTATGCCTGTAGGAAATACACAGCGACAATGATTCTTTGTAATAGTTGTCATTAAACATGTTTGGAGCGGAGAACAAAACAGAATCAATAGGGAAAAAATCTGCGCAGAAATGCTCGTCACAATGACTTTATCCAGCTCTGAGCCTATTCGCTTTTTAAAAATCTTCAGAAATGGTCTACCATACCGGCTTGTCAAAGCCTGATCCCGTCAGATCTCAGAAGCTAAGCAGGGGCCGGGCCTGGTTAGTACTTGGATGGGAGACCACTGGGAATTCCAGGTGCCACATGGGGGCGCCAGTGGCAAAAACTGTCGTAGTGTCCTTAGGCAAGACACTTCACCCACATTGCCTAGTATGAAAGTGGTGTGTGCGTGAATGGTGGTGGTGGTCGGAGGGGCCAATGGCGCAGATTGGCAGCCTCGCTTCCGTCAGTCTGCCCCAGGACAGCTGTGGCTACGATAGTAGTTTACCACCACCGGGTCTGGAGTGAATGAATAATGCTCTGTAAAGCGTATTTGAGTGTCCTGAAAAGCGCTATATAAAACTGATGCATTATTATTATTATTATTATTACGTTATGCTATATTCGGATCTATTTTGTAATGTAGTTTCCTCATCACAAATATACCTGAAGTTTTGTTTCATTCACACGTTTAACTCACAAATCCTACATATTTAGGCTCTCAAAGTGAAATAGAAGAGCTTCACTGTGTTTTTAAACCCCACATACCTTCACTAGAATCATTTGGGTGGTTTCAGTCCTGGAATTGCCCATCTCTACTGAAACTGAATACAAAAGGTGGCTTTAAGGCAGCAATACTTTAGACAATAGAATCCAATTTTCAACTTTAATTAATAGTTTTGTATTCCCATGTGGTCTTATATCTGTGTAATCCCTCAGTCATCCAGGGATGTTCCACAGTGCTCCATGGGCGTATACTAGTCTATGTGCACTTATACTTGTTCTGATACAGTGCAAGATCATTCTTAAGGCCGCTACACACTACAGGATTTTTCGATCTTAAACGATTCTTAAACCTGCGACAAAATGTGCAGACCACAGACACAAGGAGAAACTTATGAGACTTAAAATCTCCGTTCGCAAAGACCGCAGCGGGATATGTCTGCGGACCACAGGATATAAAGCTGTGAGCGCGATCACGTCGGCTGTTTCCTGTCTACAGTAAAAACACTCGCTCTGAGACTTTTAAGTGTTCAAAGATCCGAGCTCTGCACTTCTAGTTTAGACACAAGTCAAAACTGTGTTATTATTTTTGTGAAAAGTGGTGCAATACTTCAGATACATAAGTTTTAAAGCATAAAAGATTGGAGATAAAGTGCACATGAAGTAGAGTCACTATCGCTAATCTGCAGCTTCACCGCATGCTGTGTGGGTGCACATGAGGAACAACTTTCACCTTTTTACTTTCAAAGAACGCCTCAAACTGAATTAATAGCGCGGTTTTGTGGACTGGATGTCATTATTAGCAGAGGACAATTTCTATGGATAATGTGGATGAGATGCTGCACATTAAATGTACCACTTTAAGCGAGATGAGTAATAAAGTCTTTATGGTCTCTGTATCCCAAGTTTGTACGTTGCGTCTCTGTGTCCATCAGTCCTCTGCCCCTGACGCTCTGTTTTATTGGCTCTTACCGTTGCGTTGTTGATGTTTGATGGTTTTGATCTGACACTGACACCACATACATGAGGAGCACACCGGCTTCAAAATCGCACATAGAGACAAAAACTCGGGTCACGCCTCCCAAACTCAGGGAGAAGAAATCACAGCCAAAATCAGGCAAATTCTCCTGTAGTGTGAGGTGGCCTTAAAGCCATTCAGAAAGGGGTCATTTCTGAGCTGTGAAAAGAAAAAGTATCTAGTTATAATATTATATACTAGTATATATACTATAATATTAGTTTTAATATTGATTAGTATCTGATTTCGGATATTTTAGACAACCTTAGAGTACATCTTCTATACCACCTTGCAGCAGTTTCATAAGAGATATTTTTCTATACCTTGTGCACAGTGAGATGATTCCTTGTGATTCATGTTGAAGTGCTCCCTCCTGCTGCTGTGTCTGAGCCCGAGCCTCCTGATGGATCAAAACAGCGGCATACACAGGTTAGCATTAGCATTGTGGTTTGGGGCCAAAGACAAAAGCCAAGAAAATATCAAAGAAAACACGACACTGCTGACATAGTGACAAAGGCAGATAGATATAAGCAGATTTAAGTACTTATAGCAGAAGGAAGTACTTATAGCACAGGGAAGTACTTATAGGCAAAGTTTTAGTCATGAGCTCACTCTGCTGTTGCGACTCTTCATCCAATCAGCTTAAAGCATTTGACTGAAGGTTCAACAAGAGTCCTCCCAGCAGTGATGGGGAGAATACTTTGAAAATGCATTTAATTATAGAATACTGCATACCTGCATTGTATAAAATGTATTTAATAACCTATTCTGATAAACGGTCCTATCAGAGTTCATATTCTGAATACTTAAAATTCTTTCGCGCAGAGTTGCATTTAAATTATAATGTAAACACACAACCTAAGGTTAAAAAAAGCTTTATATGTTTCAGTGTTATACATTTATATATTGTTTTCTCTATTGTTTTTTTTTATTTTTAGATTTTTCTCACTAATTCTGTGTAGTTTGAAGCCTAAATTATAAAATATGCAGATTTGGTCCTAGTTTACAAAATCCTTAATTGGTTAGCTCCACCTCCCCTGAGGGATTTTGTAAAGAGGAACAATAGAACAACAAGAGCAGGCACCAGGGGTGATTGTCTGGTGCCTTTTAGAAAATCTGTTCATTTTCTTATAGAGCAAGCCAAACATGGAATACAATACCAGCTGGCATAAGAAATCTAACAACACTTCCATCATTTACTAAAAATTTGAGAAAGTGGTTGCTTGAAGGGCAAAACTGTAATCATTATCCATAAAAATAATTTAGGGCAGTGTGCAATTCATAACAGCACCTTGGGCATGTGCAATACAACAAGCACTAACAGCACTTTCATTGTCTACCTGAAAACTCTCCCACATGAATTAGATTTGATGTGATAGCTATATATACCGTATTTTCCGGAATATAAACTGCTACTTTTTTCCCAGGCTCTGAACCATGCGGCTTTTAGAACGCTAGAGGCGCTCTAACCGGAATTTCAAAAACAAGATAGATGGAAAATTTATACAAAGAAGGATACGCTACTTTTTATTTAGCAGATATAACACGCACGACAAATTATTAACTGGTAATAATTTTCAAATCCTCGTCCCTTCATGAAAAGCACACGAAGGAGTTTGTATGATGCAAATTTTAAGTTGAAGGCATCAATCTTGCTCCAGGAAAGAAACCGCTGTTGAGCCCTGGACCCGCGGGACCCGCGGGACCCAACACATAACAGTGCGGCGCAGGACCATGGATGTATAATAAGAGCATCTGAAAGAACATTCTGAAAGCTTATTGCGGGCGCGGGCGGGAGCACGACCGCATGACACGGGAGTGGGTGGGAGCTGGACTGAAAATTGTGTCCCGCGCAGACCTCTACCGTGCTGCTGCACGTAAGCTCGGCGTCAATTTCAGCGAAGATGATTAAAGTGACTTGTGGTTTCACTGCACAGGAGAAATGAAGGTCAATTACCGGTTCTTTTCTGTTTTTGACCCGTTTTAATCAGCACAGTTGCTGCCGTGTTAAAAGGCACTGTTTGGAAAGAATCTGTTCAGGTACATAAATGTACATTTATAGTACAAAATCGTTCTGTATATGCCGTAAATATCTCATTTTTCAACATACATATCAGCGTCTTATAGCCCGGTTGCGGCTTGTATATCTTTTTTCTTAATTTTTTTTTTTTAAATAGAGGGATGCGGCTTATATACCGGTGCGCTCTATAGTCTAGAAAATACGGTGTGTGTATATATTTGTATATATTCGTTTGTACTGCAGAGTTTACTCAGAATGCTTCACATATCAATCTGACCAAAACTTTACTGAAAGATTTTAGTAGCTCTGTGCACTTTTTGAAAATCATCACACAGATAACGCAGTCTTCTTATCTTGAAAATACTTAGTAATGGTTGTTTATGAATTTTCTAAATGTCAGTGTGAAAAAGAACAATATATACAGTATTTTCACTCAACCAAGAAGCAGCTAAAGCCTAATCACCCTTTGTACTTCATTTTAGCTTGTGTCTTTTATTGTCTCTAGTCGATTTAGGCCTCTGCTTCACTTGAGGACAGTACAGTGTGAATTGTCAGCACTAGCTCAACTGGTAGAGCTCTGACATGAAGGTTGTCAGTTTGAATCCCGCTCTCAATTGAAATAGTGGGGACAGATCTCTTGACCCACAGGCTGGAGGTGCGATGAACCATTCCCCAGTGTGTGTGTGTGAATGGGTGAGAGGTTCCTCGATGTATACAGCACTTTGAGTATTTTAAAGGTACAAAAGCACTATAAAAAGGTGATTAATTTGCCATTTCATTGAAAATAATCAGAGTAAATTACCAAGAGTCAAACTCG
Source organism: Odontamblyopus lacepedii (assembly GCA_034769755.1). Taxonomy (NCBI): domain Eukaryota; kingdom Metazoa; phylum Chordata; class Actinopteri; order Gobiiformes; family Gobiidae; genus Odontamblyopus; species Odontamblyopus lacepedii. Next base: position 10,936,840 of record CM068352.1, read on the forward strand.
TGACACTGAAGCTGTCACAGATATGTCCTGCAACCAATTCCCTTAACCACACTGCGATGCATGAAGAGAATCTAATGCCAAACTATCATGGGATCACAGAAAAAGCCACCACCATCTTGAAAGCTTGCCGTTAGAAGCAGAAGTTTATTTTTATGAATACTTTATGCCGAATGATTAGTATTAATTGGGTTTTTGCATTCCCTGTGCACACTTCCACTGGTTGCGTGCTGCTGTCTATCAAACACTCCCTTTGCGAAGCCACCAGATACATTATTGATGCACTATTAGAACCACTTTCCTTTGAAAAACACAGCCATCGCCATTGACAAATATTCAAAAAGCTGAACCTGGCAAACTAGCTGCTGTGAAGTTCAGCAGTTCAACAGCAGCAGTCAAACCTCTGTGTCTACACCTGAGCCAGTGCTCCAACAAGGCCAAGAAGGGCAGGTTCTCCAAAGTTTAAAGACACCGTGGTTCATAAAAATGTGAAAAACAATACTAGTAGTTCATTTAAAGGGTCCGCTACACTAATTTCTGATCTATGTTATAGGTTTCCTCAACAGAAACATACCTGGAGTTGTGTTTGGTTTCAATCACACATGTTTAACACACAAATCCTGCATATTTAGGGTGAGTTTTTCTCCCAAACAGAAAACTTTCCGTGTCATGTCATGTGGTAATACAGGAAGTGCTGCGTTTTGCACTTCACTACTGAACAAAAGGTAAAAGATAACTGTTAACTTAAACTACAACTTTACTACAGTGTCGATGGAGCCGGAAGCGCCCCCATGCTCACTTCCTATGTGGAACGTGGCTGCAATCGGGTTAGCTATGTCCATTTAAAAGTTTTATAAAAGCACTTATAAACTTTTAAATGAATGTGTTTAGGTTGAAAATGAACTAACTCTCTTTTCCACATTTTATTTATTAATTGCCAGCAACCATCATAATGCACATGAGCAGTGTTTCTATGGGCTCAGAGGCACAGCACAAATTCACCACTGTGTGAACTTCTGAAGAGCTATTGTACTCCATCAGCATCACGTTATTGAGGAATCCTTCACCAGCTCCAGCCTCACTCAAAAATCTCCAGTGAATGTTCTGAATGTTTGTGAGCTTTGTCTTCAACATTCAGAGATTTAAAGTAAAAGGGACACGTTTAAAGAGTTAAAGGGCCCATATTACGCTATTCTCTGGTCTGTTGTAATGTTTCCTCATCACAAACAGACCTGGAGTTGTGTTTTGTTTCCTTCACACATGTTTGACACACAGACTCTACATATTTAGACTGTGTTCTTCTCTCAAACAGAAAACGCTTCATGCACCTTCACTAGAATAATTTGCATGATTTCAACCGCAGAACTGTCCATCTCTACTGAACAAAAGGTTAAAAGCTGCTAATTTGAAAGCTACTACTTCATGACATCACAAGGTGGAACAGAGCATTTGGAGCTTTGGAGATGTAGACAGACTAATTCTAAAGCATGACTCCAACATGTATGAATGAAACACAACTCCAGGTATGTTTTTGATAAAGTAATAACATTATAACATGTAAAGAGTCGTTTTTCTGTGAATTAGGACATTTAAATCACTTTTTAAAAATGATTATTATTAAATGGTTCCAACAATAAATGTGAGCTTTAGATATAGAGACTGTGAAATTAGTTATACAAGTTCAGCAGATGGTGGAAGGATTTGAACAAGTCTTATCTTGCAATGATGAAACATATGAAAGTTGTGATTATAGCTATCATCATACTGGCATCTAACACAATTCTGTACAATTATTTGTACAGAAAAGCCATGGTAGAACTATAGCTCAGAGAAAAAAACAAAGTAAAAATATTCAATCGATTGATCACAAATATGTTAATAAAATCATACTTTGCAGTGACTTCATGCTGGGGGTGTTTTACATGTTTCTTTATGGTGGGATATTCAGCAGTTACTAGCTGGTTTGTGGCTGTAATGTTATTTGAAAAGGACTGAAAAGGACAGAAATCATCTCAGCATCATGTTGTAGTTCCAACTAAATCATCTCTTTCAGATCAGACTGTGGTAAAACAAAGCTCAGATTTAGTCAAACTTGAGTAACAGAGCTTCAGATAGAGCAGTGCTTCCAGTTAGCATCACACCCCCATCAGCTGCAAAGTATCAATATGTATATGAATAAATGTAAGACAAAACATTCATCTGTATGTTCGCATAGCTCAAAGAGAAAGAAAGAAAAGAAGTTTAGCTGTGAAATAGTCCTTATTTCCATATAATATACAGTACTTGTCAAGCAGTAACCAATTTTAAACCGTAGGGGGCTGCATCTAAGAATTATTTTGACAATAGACTGTAAACTTAGTTGATTAATTGTTAAAATTGCTGAACTGTCTGTGAATATGAGACCACATTTGACCATGAAGCAGCTGAAGTGAAGCTTGAGGTTGTTGATAGAGTATAATTATAGACTAAATAGACCCATTATCATCAGATACTAAACATGTTTCCTGTGTCTGTCATGTATTAGCTGCTCTGAGTCATAGACCTCCTCTCTCAGTCCCGACCACCCACCACAAGGGTCAAGAAGTGAAATTCCAATATGTTTTCCCGCAGATAAAATATTAAAAGTCTAAAAGCTCGAGGCTAATGAGCTATAATTACCATAACACCTATAATTTCATTAATTTTTTTTTATTTCTAATGGTTAGATCAAGAATCATTCCAGAGCATACCTTTTAAAGTGTAAACTACAGAGATAACAGTAGGAATTAACAATATAAAAATTAAAATCTGCTATTATGGTCATAATGTTACATTGTGATTCATTATTATTCCAGGTATTGCAGCTTGTTTCCCATCTACTTCTCCAGTAGGTCAGTCTCAGAATGAATGCATTTATTTGTCAATTTCCTCACATGTACAAGACTTACAAAGGAATCGAAAATGGACCTGTCACCTCCCATCTGTACATTTCCAAACACATAATACATAACAAGGGGGTACTAGTCATGGCCCAGACTGGAACACGGGTAGAAGAGGAAGAAAATATAATACAGCAAAACATGAGGATCGGGTAGAAGAGGAAGAAAATATAATACAGCAAAACATGAGGATAGGGGAAGGAGAAAACCAAAACAAGAAGACAGCTCCCAGACCGTGCCCCGTATGGGGGTATAGTATGGAACCATTACACAAAAACCACACCTCTGCAAGATCTGCACATGATTAACAATAATAATGCATCAGTTTTATATAGCGCTTTTCAGGACACTCAAAGACGCTTTACAGAGCATTATTCATTCACTCCAGACCCGGTGGTGGTAAACTACTATTGTAGCCACAGCTGCCCTGGGGCAGACTGACAGAAGCGAGGCTGCCAATCTGCGCCATTGGCCCCTCCGACCACCACCACCATTCACGCACACAAGGCAGTAGTGTCCTTAGGCAATGTGTCTTGCCTAAAGACACTACGACAGTTTTTGCCACTGGCGCCCCACTGTGGCACCTGGAATTCCCAGTGTCTCCCATCCAAGTACTAACCAGGCCCGGCCCTGCTTAGCTTCTGAGATCTGACGGGATCAGGCTTTGACGAGCCGGTATGGCCACAACGATTAGACTTGAGTAGGGCAAGCAGCAGGAATGAGTGACAGGTGAATTTAACTAATAACAATGAAGCGTAAAGTTTTAAACAAAAAGTGTGAGATTATTTACCTCTTACAAATGCTTCAAGAAAGTTCTCTATTTTTTTTTTTTTTGCCATTTCACCCACCCTATTTAGCAGACCAGATATTTTATTGTTTACAGGGGAAATTATGTTACTCTAAAGGAACTGTAGGATTTTGTAAGATATATTAAAACTATGATCTTCAACTTCTTGGGTTCTTTTTTAAAGACAATACACCTGGGATACCATCCTCCAGAGAGCACCAGGTGACAGAAGGCGTGGTTAGTCTGAGTGACCTGCCAGGTCAATCAAGCTGACCACGCCTACAGGAAGTAACAAGAGCTGATATATGACACGTCACCACCAACACTGGTGACAGTTCTGAAGATGGCTCGCAGTTAGCAGCTGAAACATGTCAACATAGGAGATGGACTTTACTGTATTGTCTTTAAAAAAGAACCCAAGAAGTTAAAATATTTAAGACAAAATTAACATTGTGACTTATAAACATGATCTGTTTCCCCAGACATCATGTAAACATATTCAAATCAAAAGCTATGTCTGATAACAATACTGTGCTGATTTATAATTAATTTTAAGTATAAAAACAGTGGCCCATGTCCCATTTATTGATGTTATAATTTGGTGTTTTGGTTCATTTGGTTTGGTTCGGAAGAAGATGGATAGATTTTCAATGCTAAAATCCTCTTGGTTTAAACTTAAAATGACTCTCTCTGATGGTCAATACCTAAACCCCAGTACGTGCAGCTAAAATTAATTAAAGGGATAATTTGGGATTTTTGACATGAATCTGTATGTCCCCATCTGCAGTGTCGTGCGTCACGAAAATAAAGTGTTTTTCTTCTCAAAACAATATGTGTTCAAAAGAGTGATACATTTACGTCACAAAACATGAACGGCGAAAAAGTCAGACCCTAGAATCGCTTGGTACTATTTTCTCTCCAGTTCATATCACTCCGCACTGCTGCCAGGTGAAGCGGTGCCTGTTTCACTGTGTTTACTGCTCGGAAAGTAACGACAACATGTGACTATGACACCGATGATGAAGACTTTGCCTTTAGCACAGAGCCAAGGGGAGATCTTTATGAACCCGAATATACTGATGCCCAAATTTCCCAGATGGAGTTAGAACAGACAGAGAGGGAGAGGAGGGACAGAGTGGGACAAGTTGAAGCTGGATTCTTGTTGTTACAGCCTGGATAATCACAAATCCGCACAATTTTTATATATATTCTTATATATCTTATACAAGCTTATATACTTATCGCTGTATCTCTCATGTTAGCTCTTTCGCGCCGTAGCGGTCTGCGCACGTAAACACTGCCGAACTACTGAAAAAAGTGTTGGATTCGTGCACAGCTTCACCTGGCGGCATAGACTGGCAGCAGCGTGCAGTGATTTGACCGTACAGAAAATAGTACCAGGCGATTATGAGGTCTGACTTTTTCCCCGTTCACGTTTTGTAACGCAAATGTATCACTCTTTTGAACACATATTGTTTTGAGAAAGAAAACGCTTTATTTTCATGACCCCAGGCAACTTACCAGACACTTTCATCAGCACCGAAACCGGGGAAGAACTCGGCTCACCGGATGCTGTCGGGAGGTAAGTCAGTGTTGATGCACGACACTGTTGACGGGGAGGCCATACAGATTCATGGCAAAAATCCCGAACTATCCCTTTAAGCTCCACTAATCAGTGCTAGTGCAGCCTGTGGCCAGGTTCAGTTGTGATTTGTAGTATCTTGTTGAAACTGAGAGTGCAGGCTTAGATGCAGAGTTTGTGATTAAACTGTGACCATTCAATATTTGATACGGTTGCAGACCTTTATATGACCACATGCAATTTCAATTACTCCCCTGTCACTGTGCCTCACCTGTCAACAACTCACACCACACAGAGGCACACATATGAGACATGACACTCCCACCATGGAAAATAAAGCAGCCTCATATTTCTTATGATTCATGGGACACCAGGAGAGAAAATTGTGACATTATTTGCTTGCAAAGAAATAGAACCCAGTATCGTAGGTATCTCCAATCCGTCTGGTGACAGCTGTAGCAAGGGTTTTTTTCAATATATATTTCCTCATTCTGGTGTAGAAATCCATTGCAGGAGAAAGTGGAGCCAGGACATTTCCAGCACACTGACTTTTCTTGTGAATTGCAGAAGACGACTATGCCAGAGGCTCCAACATTGCACCTAAAAGAAGACAGTGGCGTATGTAATGTCATGTATTTCATTTCCACATCACCTCCTTGTGTTGCATACATAAGAGAAGCCGCTTGCATCAAACTACATGTAAATTTCTTCAGTGGCACAATTTGCAAGTGGCAGGAACAGAAATACAGGAAAGTATTTACAGACAAGGGCTTGATGAGAATAGGGATGATAATATAGATACATACAAATATACAGTTGCATGGCAACAGTAGCTCAGTGGGTAGAAGGCTTGAACTGAAGGTTGGCGGGTCAAATCCCGCTCTCAACGTCAAACATTTTTGGTTGAGCGGTCAGATCCACTGGCGTACAGGTTGGCGGTGCGATTCCAGCTCCTACAGATGAAGGTGGAAAATCTATCTAAAAATGTGACATACATGTGATATACCGCCTCCAGAAAGTTGCACAATTTCATGTTTTCTTTGTAGATTTTTATTTGTAAACTCTGTATCTTGACGCTTTCAGTCAGCAGTTTTCACCCTTTCTATTGTAAACGTTTGTACCGCATTTGAGCTGAAGTTTGTGCAGAGCTATTATCCCAAGATTGGAGCTTGGGTTGTGGGAGAGAACAAAGGAAGCGCTGGGCCTGCTAATGAAGCGACCGCTCACTGGAAGCCTCCCAGTCAGAGCTGATCCTCCTCATGCTAAATGATGCCTCCACCGCAGAGACAGATGAACGGACTGACTTTTTCTGACATTTATTTGTGCCGCCGTTCAGAATGAGAATCAGAGGGGGCTATCTGACGGGCTACTATCAAATCACTGAGTTCATGTGAGGAGAAGTTTGGTTCGTCACGTCGTTAAGATCGTCTGCTTGGGTTTAATTAGCTGCAGGTAATATGATGGCTGTGTTGATGAAAGGGCAGATATGAACTTCAAGAGGAGATGAGAAGAAATATGATCACAGGAGATGCTGAGGAGACACTGACCAGACCCTGCACCGCCAGTAAAAATTAGATTGCTGGAATAGTCAGATAACCCAATTATTTGATCTGATTTTTGTGTTTACGTGTCCTAGAGAAATCGGATTATCAAAAAAGCTGGGAGAAATTGTATTAGTTAGTAAATTGAGTTGTATTTTGAAAAAGTACAGCGAGGTTTAAAATAACTTTTTCGCTCTTTAGTAATTTAACAATGTACTTTCGCATTAATTTGCCTTTTTGTGCATAAATTTAGTGCAGTGAATGAACAGATTCAGAAGTAGAACGTGAAATCTTTTGAAATACAAGATTAGCCTCTTACATCGCAGCACAATGTATGACACATGGGGCTTGAATAAAATGTCTGAGGCACACTGATTACAAAAATAAAAGTTTGTTACTCTTACAAATGGGACGGCGATGCATTTCATCCTATGAGGTCGTCATCAGGTTTAAAACGTATCCGCAGACAACAGATGTTCTTATTAAAAGGCATCGCATGAGCAAGTCACACGAGGCTAGAACACAATAAAAATGGACAGAAATAAACATCATAAATAGAAGAAAATCAATGTCAAAACTATATTTGGTTCGTAATCAAGACAGTAAAAAATTTGAGACAGTAATATAAAAGAACAGATCACATAGCTCTGTTTGTAAGTATGGATTGTTACAGATAAACCGAAAAATCAAGATGATCATTGAGCCGTATAAAGAAGTGGACTAAAGGCTGCCACACACTACAGGAGAATTGGCCCGATGTTGGCTGTGATTTCTTCTTCCCGAGTTCGGGGAGGCGTGACCCGACTTTTTGCCTTTGTGTGCGATTTTAAAGCCGCTGCTCCTCATGTGTGGTGTCACCGTCAGATCGTAACCACCAAACATCAACAACGCAACGGTAAAATAGCGTCAGGGGCAGAGGAGTGACGGACAAAGAAACACAAGATATAAACTCGGGATATAGTGAAAATAAAGACTTTATTGCTCACCTAATGTAAAGTGGTACATTTAAAGTGTAGTATCTCACCCACATTATCCATAGAAATTGTTCTCCGCAAATAATGACACTCAGTCCACAAAACTGTGCTATTAATCCAATTTGTGGTGTTCTTTGAAAGTAAAAAGGCAGTTTCCTTGTGTGTGTTTTTATATACTGTGTGCGGTGAAGCTGCAGATTCAATCGAGGCTCTACTTCCTGTTGACTTTATCGCTATATCGCTTTTATGCTTTTAAAAATCATGCATCTGAAGTATTGCACCACTTTTCAAAATTACAGGGGCAAATTTGGCGCCAGGCTTTATATAATGAACGTTTTAACAGACAAAAAGCTGGTTAACACGCACATTTTAAGACCAAAATGATGAAGCTCCCAGCAGCAGTTACAGAGAGAGGGGCGACAATATTCCAGTGTAAGTCAATGGGAGCCGGAAGAGCCATGCGAACTTCCTGTTTGGAATGTGGCGGCTTGTGCGTTAGCTGTGTCCATTTATATATATATAGTCTATGGTCTATCCAGAACATCTCTTTCTCTCTTGATCAACAGCCCTGTTTGAATGACGTAGATAGTTTGGGTGTCCGGTTTTGAGAGTGTACTCGTGTTCAATGAAAATCTGTGAAATCTATAGGCCTATTCGCACGGGATTAGTTTTACACATGGACCTTTGATGATTTGTAATAATTGCAGAGGATGCCTGAGATCTTAATCCCGTGCGAATGCGCCATGTCTGTAAAATGTAAATTAAAAATTCAGCCACAAATTACCTACTATATTTCACCAAACACAAACGTCCGGTGATAATACTCGTCCCGTGCGAATCTGCATGTCAGTGTTTGTTGTTGTAATTGCACGTCTTTTCTGTCTATTCCTTTTATTTTTGCAGTCTTTTCTCTATATATTGCGCACATTTTATATTGCTTTGCACGCCTTTTATATGTCTTTCCGTCTTGAGTAATGGAGACTGCGGCAGAAATTTTGATTCGCAGTTTTGAGCTTTTTAGGGGCAAATTATAATACAGCCTCATAGCCTCTACATGGAAACCGATCCGCAAAAAGGGCAGGAGATCCAAGAGGAGAGACAATTCTCGCAGGATGTGACCTGGATGACATGTGTAGCAGCATGCGGTAAGGAACATTTTTAAATTATTATTTCTAGAATACTTTATAAATTTACTTACTTAGCAGCAGAAAAGACAGAAATGGATGTGATGTTACGACATATCCGGTCGTAATTTCAGTAAAATAGAGTAATTTACGGACTTCGCTTATCCCGTGCGAATGCGCTGCGAGTAGCACAGAGGTGGGGCGGGAATTTGCAAATTACCAGATGTCCCTAGGTTATACTTATCCTGTGCGAATAGGGCTTATGCTAGGACACATAGTGCACATTTTTACTCAACTTAACGTAGATGAAGCAGAATGTTTTTCATTCATTTTTTTCATCCAATTGAAATCATTCCTGTTTCACTGTACTATTTTGTCAGCTTCCAAACCAGATTTCAACCAACCAGCTACAGTTAACTGATCAATAAAAAAATCTAGTTGTTAAAAATAAGACTATCAATCTACTCCAGTGGCCCCTCTGACCACTAGTGGGCATATATACTGTATATGGTTAGGTTAGGTTGCTTTATTCGTAGGTCATTCATCCACACTATACACAAAAGACATTCAAAAAAGATAATTAGAATAATCAATGATGGTTCAGCAAATATCTAACTTCATGTTACTTCTTATCCATAAGGGCAACAAGTAGACTGATAATTGGGAGAGTAGATCTCAAAATCGCATAGAAATAAGACGCATATATGATTAACTATACTCTGAATACTGTAATTAATGACTGAAAAAGAAAATAAAGATGACAGTCTAATTAAAACAGATGTAGCTGATGAACAGGAGACTATAAAGAGTGTTTTCAAACCTTGGTTGAATCGGAGCTGTCTGTTTGGAAAGTTGTGCGCAAAATTCATCTAAACTTTTCCACTCTCCCACTTATACAGTATAAATAATTAAGTTGTCCCTGTAAGACACATTCAGTGGCTCCCAATGAAGCCATTAACAAAGGCTTTTGTGTTGGGAGCATCAGAGCATTACCATAGACAGTCCTGTGGAATTCTAATGCAGTTGCGCAATCAGATCATGAAAAAAGGGCCATTACAGCAACCTCCATCAGCAAGAGGGATGGGGAGAACATTTAGGTAAATGAACTGCTAGCCTTCATGGTACTATGCAGACAAATACAAAGTATGCGACACAAAACAGCTCTAATACATCCATTAGGTAAAGTTCATTCAGGTGGCCTCTTTTGTTATGTGAAGTGGGACCAAATTTGTTCCAACAATATCTCCATTATGTTTTATAATGAAGTGGATGAACTAGATGGTACTAGTTTAGAACAGACATTTTAAAAAACAACAGTGTAAAGTTAGTGACTGTTGTATTGGGGGCAGTTAGCGGTAATACGTTTTTAAAATCATTAGTATTTTAAAGGAATGAACACAGAAATACTTAGACATCACCACTCAAGATCTAGAGATGGATCCCAGAGCACTTGTGACAGGTTTCCCCAGCGGCACTGAAGAATGGGTCAAAGAATTAATTATAACGTGCAATGTTAACAATTATATTATATTCCAAGTTGTTTTAGAAGATGTTGAGTTTTCTGATATATTTTATTATGTTGTTTCCTCATTTAAAACATACCCGGAGCTGTGTTTAGTTCAATTCACACATGTTTAACACAGAAATCCTGCATATTTAGGCTGAACTCTTCTCTCACACTGAAAACGCTTCCACCTTGTGATGTCATGTGGTGATACAGGAAGTGCTCCACTGAGTTTTTAACTTCCATGCACCTTCACGAGAATCACTTGGATGATTTCAACTGTGGAAATCACATTAGCTTTTAAAAAATGTTCTCTAATGAACGTTAGTCAAAGAGTAACTTTAAAGCGATCGGTTCAAAACATCACAAGATGAAGCAGAGCAATTTATGTAGTTAATATGAATAACTTAGGTTCAGGAGCAGGACCACGCCTCAACCGCCCTCGCCTCCTCTCCAGCAAATCACAGCTCACCAGCACACCTTGATTTTCCAAAAGCCTATTTGTAGCAGCCTATCCCGGCAACCAAGTTTGTCTAGAATACCTCGACTCCACCTGCCCAACCCTGATCTGTTCGCTTTCAGACATAAGACGCCTACGAGGGGGGTCCCGTTCCCGCTGGGCCATGTGAAGATTGAGACTGAATCCCCACCCTAGAGTCTCAACCCAGCCATCCCACCCTGCCTCGTTTGCCCTGAATAAACTCTTTTCTCTTCGCACATGTGTTGTTAGCATGGTCCTTGCCAGTGAAAAAGCTTTGGAAAGACTAACAGACTAATAAGACGGACAGACTAGTAATAAAAGATTACTCAAATATATGTGACTGAAACAAAACACAACTCCAGTATGTTTTTTGGGGGAAGGTAACAACGCTCTAACATGGTTTAAATCTCACAAGAGTAAAGTTTGTATAATATAGGACCTTTAAATACTTATTAATACTGATACTTTTTCTTTAATCTACTAAATGGTGACACAGTGGGTGAGTGGCTAAACCTCTAGCCTCCAAGCAAGGAGATTCTGGGTTCAAATCCTGGGCGGGTTTCATCCTAAACGTGTACAGATAAAATCTCTAGTTTACATAGTCCTGAGGTGGGGTCCCACTGTTCCTGACAGTTTGCCCCAGTGTCATTAAAGGATGGGTCAAATGCAGAGGAAAAGTTTCCCTATGGGGAAAATAAAGTGTACTTTAAAGGTGCACTGTGTAACTTTTTTGATGGAGGTTCCGCCACCTGCTTTTGCCTGGAATATTCCACACTATGGCATTAAACATTTCCATCTCGCATTTATTCAATTACAGGCGTTTAAATTGCACAAAAATACTTATATCTTCTTGTGTGAGTGGGGTCGCCTCTCCACAGATCTAACCTGAGTAACGTAGCTTCACGGTGTTATTTGCTTGTCTCCATGGAAACATATAAGCTTATACTGTGGCCATACTGTGGAACATTTCCCATAGAGACAAGCAGGTGGCTGACCCCCATCAAAAAGTCACACAGTGCACCTTTACCCTAAATGTTAAGTGAAAATTGAGTTATTCATCAACCTGATTTTTTTGCTTTTCTTTTTGCTAATTTAATCTCTCATTCATTTAGGAACTTTTATCACCATAAACATAACGTCACTCTGCCCAATGCGATGTCCACTTGGTTCGCTACATTGCCCTATGTTCACATTTAACATTGCACTGTTCGACTAGACACAAAGTACTTGACAAATTGCTTTCACTCGGATTCAAACAGCAGTAGAAGTATGGGTGCGCTCCATCTGCTCCATCTGTCTGTAAATAGGCCTCTCTGGAAGCCTCTTGATTAAATTACGTAGCCACAGAGAGAAGGAGTGAGACCACACCAGCTCTGTCCTATAGACTATTAGAAAAGTATAGGATGAGGGCAAAGACAAGCACCTATCTCTGTCATTAAAGGTATTACAGTTTTTTTTATCCGTGTTTTAACCTTGCATCCTCATCAAAAACATACCTGGATTTGTGTTTTGTTTTCATTCACACACATAACAGCTGCATATTTAGGTTCTTCTCTCCTTGTGTGTTTTTAAACTTTATACAGCTTCACTAGAATCATTTAGATCATTTCAGCGCTGGAATTGCCCATCTCTACTAAACAAAAGGTAAAGGGTAGACATAAAATACAGACAGATTAATAATAAAGTAATAATTCTAAAAAAAAAAAAAAAGTAAAAAAAAAAAAAGTAAAAATAAACAGAAAAAAGTAAGAAAAAACAATAAAAATTAAGAAAAATAAACAGTAAAAATAAACTGATAATTCAAATGTGAAACAAAACAACTCCAGGTATGTTTCTGATGAGGTAACAAACAAATTCTAACATGGTTTAAAGCTCAAAAGAGTCAGTTTTGCGTAATATAGACTCTTTTAGTGTTCGTAAACAGTGGTGACGTAGGCTCGGTTATGCACGCATTTTGGCAACAGAACTATGGCAGAAGTCAGCAGCTTGTCGAGCTCTGCTATTTTCGTCAAAAGATCGCACATATTTCCTCAACAAGCCAAGTTTGACAAATGGTGTTTGACCGCACAAGGGTCTGACTGCCAGACCCTTGTGCGATCAGCGAGTAAAACTTTAAAACTTTAGTCCGCAGGTAGAATATCGATTCTGACAACCACACACACAACAACCAGACATTTTGGTGCTGGAAATGATTTTATCTCAGTATTATTCTGTGGGTGTTCAGTCAGTTTTTGTTTTTTTATCCCTTCCACTCTAAAAGGTTAGGGTAATATTGGTGACATTGAATTATTTAGCTGATAGTAGTATTGGTCATATATTGAACATTTTACTGATATTTAGTACCAATTTTTTACATTAGATTTGACTTTTTGAACAGACTAATGAGTGAAAATAGAAATATGTAGAAGAGTAAATTGGTTAAAAATATGGCTGTATGTTTTTTTACCGTAGATAAATACATTTTGTTATTATTTTTACAAGAGCAATCATTTAATTTGTAAACTTTACTATAACTTAACTTTGCTTTGTGGTCATTGCTTTCACTTTTAAAACTTTAAAAGGCCCTGTACCTCATTTATTTCCATGTATTTAAGCTAATTTTTTCTTGCCCCAGGACAGATATATTGTAAAAGCAGCTAAAAATAAGTCAGCTCTCTGCACATAATTCTAAAGTGTTTTATTGTGAGATAATCAGGAAGTGGACAGTTAACATGCTAGTTGTTGTTAGCAGTACCATGACAGCAAAACTCAGTACGGGGCTCTGAAAGTTGCGGTGAGTAATTAGGATGCTCAAATGTAAAGTAAGTGAGAAATAACTTTGGACCTCTGCAAACTAGTTAAAATAAACTAGTAAGTAAAGTTTAAAAAAAAAAAAAATGTTACAGCATTTTAACACTCATATCGTCAAATATAGTTTTTCGGTATCAGCTCAAAAATCTATATCAGACCCTCCCTATTTGTCATACAGAGCCAGTCCATTTCACCAAAAGCAAATCTATAGCATGCGCGAGGCGTTTGAGTGAACTGACTTTCCCAAAGAGAAGACGACGCGTTCAAGGACAGGAGTATTTCAAGCAATCCCATGGTGAGTGTCTGACTCAGCCATTACAGAAGATTGAGAAAGAAAGTGTCAAGTGTAGAAACTTATTTACATTACTGAAGACATCTGCAGTCCTTCAGGACGATTTTGTATAATTTAAAGGCTTTTTATTGGCATTTTAGAACTTTCACGCCTTTTTGGGTACTATTATTTTGAAGTAAGATCGCTTGCACTTGTATGGCTCCAAGTTATTTATAAAAATAAAGCCTTTTTGTAAGTCGTAAGTTTTAGGGTTTTGTAACTTTTTGGCCCTGTCCACACTAGTACGTATTTCAGTCGTTTTCGTTGCGGATGCAGTGTTCGTCCACACTAATCTGATGGAAAACGGCTCCAGAGACGAAACAATTGGATACACCAGCTCCCACGTATTCACCTGAGTACCGATCTGAGCCGGCGCTGTGTGGACGCATGAAAACACTGAAAACGCTGATACGCTGACGTAGTTGCTCTAGTTGGTGTTCGCTCGGTTTGTGACATTGGGCATGCGAAGCTGTTGCGGAAAACGGTTTAAACAAACCCGAGACAAACGTGAAACAGTGTTGGTCCACAAAAAGACTGTTTTCAAACTTGCCACCTTCCTCGGCTCGAAATCGGCTGCTGCAAATTTCATAGAAATGCGGCAACTTCAGGCCCTTCTTTGTTTTTACCGCCCATGTGGTGTCACGACGTCATGACAACAGCCTAGTGATTACAGTCGATCCAGACGCGATGTGTGGACGCAAATCATTTCTAATACGCTGATACGGTGATTCGTTTCCATGTAAACGCTCTCTTGGTCTCCTGTTTGTCTCCCTGGATATGTAAATGCTTTGTTTCTGTAATGTTCTTCAGTATGGCATTAAATGAATCGTGCATTCATTCAATTACAGTTGTTTTTATTGCTTAGAATACCTTGAAAATCATGCATTCTTACTGTGAGCGGGGGTCACTTCTCCACAGATCTGACCTTGGCCTGGTCGAGCCACTTGCTTGCTTCTGTGTAGATACACGTTTAATGCCATACTGCCGAACATTCCTGGCACTCTGCAATAGCATCTCTATGGAAACAAGCAGAGGCCAGACCCTCCACTGGAAAACATGCATACAGTACATACACATACATACAGATCGCCATGTTACCTTTTATTGTTTTGAAAATTTGCCCAAAAAAAGCAAATATTTTAAATGTTTAATGAGCTTCTACTGTAATTACACTCCGAGTCTCCCCTGCCTTTGCTCTCCATGCTAAGTCACTCCCCTCCTGAGCACTAACACAACACGAACAGCAAATGTGAAGTTGTATTGTTTTGTAGTCTGCGTTTGTATAATTATAGAGAATTAAAGGGTGGGAGCGTGGATGACGTCGGCTTGTGGGCTGAAAATCTGACAGAATCTTGCAGCTAATTGTAACCAGGGTTTAAACTGGGCCTGGCAGGAATTGCATCTAAAACCTTCAGACATGTTTTGACGACAGAACATTGGAACAAATGCAGAAATCTCCAGAAAAGTGGATTTTGCATAATACTTTTGACTTCTCCTTTCTGTCTCAAGGTGGTTGGGATGATCTGATGAACAGCCTGCAAGACAAAAGTGGATTTGGAATTGGTAGGAACGGCCCCAAAATGTTAAGTTGATTTATGAATTGCGATTTCTTGGCCATTAACAGACTGTAGAGGATTTCCAAGAGCGCATATGTTTTCTTATGGATTGATTGCCTGTCTGGATGTGAGCTAATGACACAGTACACAATAGCATTTGGACTAAAGTAACTGTCTGAGTCGAACTGTCTAAGTACTGTTCTCCCTCCGCGCATATACCAGCTTTTCTTTTGCTCCAGTGCTGAGAATAATGACAAGAATAACAATACTGGCACTAGTTTCAAAAAGCACCCATTACAAGGCAGTGCTTATAATGTAAAGTATATTTCTCACAAATATAAAAGAAAAGTGTTATGAAGAGTACTGAGTCACACGCGCTAGTAGACCCATGTTTTTTTGTGGTGATTTTTGGAGAATCCAGACCAGCCAATAAGATCTGCTGGTATTTTTGGTTTTAGAAGCTTTTTTGGTTTTAGAAGATTTTTTTCACCAAGATATATGGATTATCATTAAAAACATATCTGGAGGTGTGTTTCATTCACATAAATCCTCCAAAAACACCTTGTGACGTCATGTAGTAATATAGGAAGTGCTCCACTGCGCTTTTAAACGCCATACACTAGAACTATTTAGATCATTTCAGTCATGGAACTTGCCAAAAGTAGCTTTTAACTTGAAAACTACCCCTTCATGACATCATAAGGTGGAATAGAGCATTTTGGGCATTAGATATGTACACAGACTAATAATAAAGGTTTACTCAAACATCCGAATGAAACAAAACACAACTCCAGGCATGTTTCTGATGAGCTAACAACATTCTAACCTGCCTTCAGAACCTTTAACCCTTTTAATCCTATAATAATAGCTATATTTATTGAAACACCTGGTCATTTTTTCTGTTTTTCTTTCATAATTCTTATTTTTTTACATAATTGCTTACAATGAACCAGATATTATGTATTCTTAATAAAGATTGGAATGAATTGAATAGTCTATTTTTGTCAATAATTGTGTCAAAGAATGCTTTATGTGTAAATAACTTACACCATTTTCCAGGAGAAGTAGAACTGTATTGATAAACTGCAGATGGTAAAAGTATTTACCATTCTTATGTAATTAAATATCTAAAACTGTGTGTTGTAAGATGAAAAGGCCAAAAAGAAATTTTATTTTCTTCAAATTTCATGCCCTGTTTCACAGCTTTCAGGGGGAGTTTGAATGATTAAAATTGCATGAAGTAGCGAGGAGTTATGGTCATTTGAAACAGTGGGGTCACTGGTGATGCCTGTGGTAGTGAAAGGGTTTTAATCAGGTGCGTCCAAACAAATAGCCAATATCCTAAAAAGCGCAAAGCACCAGGCTCTCTCTACACAACACATAGTACTCAGTGATTATACTGCATTTCCTCATCACAAAATTATCACAACAAACCCCATCAAAATGCTCCCGTCTGTCGTCAAAGCAACACAACCATCATGTCCTGCTGCACCATGAGCGCACAATGGAAGCCGCTATTGAGTTGTCATTTTAACACAAGCTCCTCATGCTGAGCTTTTGTTTAGTAAACTCACAGAGGCAGGAGCAGGACTGCCAGTGCTCTGACCATGATGTGAATGCAACAGAGGAGCTGGTTCTTTCGTCCCAATGTAAAACTGAGCCTGAAGGAGAGAGGAGCCGAAGATGGATGAGACCAGGATGAGTATAATTGGTGCAGGATCGCTTGAGTCATTGGGTTTACTCGCGCCTCAGGATGGATTCTTTATTAGGTTGTATTGATTAAACAGATAAAGTTCTCATTTAGAGCTAGAGCCAGTTTGTACTGTCCCGACTTAAGAAAATTAAACTAAAGTTGCGTAAATATTACATAGCTTCACATATGGGTGAAGTAGGTTAAAGTGGGGCAGAACAACTAACCTCCAACTACAGCTACAGTGCAAGTGAGTTGATAAATGGACCGTGCCTGGAGGACTAAAGGACTCTGACATAACTACGTAATCACCTGAATTCACAAAATTAGCAACAATAACATGCATCTCAATAACTTTAAAGCTCCTATATTACGTAAAATTGTCTCTTGTGAGCTTTTAGTCTTTTTATAATGTTAAAATGCATATGTTTGTGTAATCCTGCATGTTATTCTGTCTACATGTCTAAAGCTCAAAATGCTCTGTTCCACTTGGTGATGTCATGAACTGATGAACTGAACTGATGCAAATGCTCTAAATGATTCTACTGAAGGTGCATTGGGTGTATTGGGTGTATCTGGTGGAATAGTGCGTTTTCTGTTCGAAAGAAGAACTCAGTGTTGAGCTTTGGAGATGCAGACAGACCGATAAAAGATTACTGAACCAAAACACAACTCTGGATATATTTTTGAAGAGGTAACAGCTTTCCAACATATCTTAAAGCTCACAAAAGTCAATTTTGCATAAGTTA
Source organism: Odontamblyopus lacepedii (assembly GCA_034769755.1). Lineage (NCBI taxonomy): Eukaryota > Metazoa > Chordata > Actinopteri > Gobiiformes > Gobiidae > Odontamblyopus > Odontamblyopus lacepedii. Next base: position 10,954,864 of record CM068352.1, read on the forward strand.
GACCTTTAATCCAGCATAATCAGGTCAGAGATGGGAGATGTCACATGTATATAGAGAGAGAGGTAGAGTTTAAACACAGCTTACATCATACTCTTGTTTTTGGACTGTTGTAGATCACACAGCTGCAAATTAACCCAGTCTGCACTGAAATTATAAAAATTGGACCAGGAACCAGTTAAGTCAGGTTGCTTTATACCAACCTGTTGGCAAATTTGTTTTTTAGTTTGAGAGCTGGTCCCACATTTCACATTTCATTCACAGTTCAGACTAGAATGCAGTACAAATAGTAGGAATGCACAAATATGTGTGCCGATACAGAAAAATTAGCTGGATCCGGTATTGGTTTATTAATATCGATTATGCCAATGTCCTAGTTGAGGCTAGTTAGTTGGATGTAATAAGACTTTACAGGCTGATTTTGGCCTAAGTAGTCTCATAATGTTTGAACTTTAATCCACACAAAGCTGTTCAGTTTTCAGTTCCATCATTTGAAGGATAAATAACAGTTACATAAGACAATTGTGCAACAAGTTACACTATTGTGCAACACTATTGTGCAACAAGTTAGCTGTGTTTTAAGGAAATAAGTGCCATTTTCAATCCCTGCACTGATCTTCGTTGATATTGTAAGTCTGCAGATACTTAAAGTCAAAGTATTGATATCAGTATTGGAACTGAAAAGGCTGGACTGGTGCATCCCTGATAAATACCACATGCACTGTTATTAAAAGAGTACTACTAGCAACTAGTAGCTGCCAGAAGCAACGAGTGATAAGATAAGATAAAATATCCTTTATTTGTCCCACAATGGGGAAATTTCAGTGTTGCAATGCACAGTTAAGAGAACAGCAATAAAACAGTAGCAGCAACAGAAGTACAGAATTACTTAAAATAGACAAACTCTATACAGATCTATAAAGATAAGGATTATAAAACTATATATAAATTGCTATCTTAGTGATCACAGTGCAGTTTCAGACTGAATACAGTGGCTACAGTTTGTACCGTACTATAAATAACGTTATATATTTAAAGTGGCTACAGTATCTTACAGTAAATAAATACATTTGTAATGGATAAAGTGACTGACATCTTATGTATTACACATGGTCACAGTGAGGATCGACTACTGACGGAAAAGAACAATAGAACCTGAGAGTTGTTGAAAGAAAATGATTCAAGGAATGTAAATAAATGGGATTAGAAATTATATCGGCGATCGAGTCTTTTGGGCTTTCACATGCGCAGGGGGAAATCAACAGAGGTAAGGCTAAGACTGCTTATAAAGATGTTTTATAATGTTTCCAGACACTAATGAGTGAGCCAGGCAGAGCGTTTTGTTTGTTCGACTCGTGGCTGTTGTAAGATGGGTTAGAAAGTGGTGTTAAGCCTCTTCTGTGCGAATTGGCATTTTACGTGGAAGAACTTGCCCAATTCACTCTGCTAGTTTGTTGCCTTGACAGACTCACTGCCACAGCGAGATCTCCGCTGAGGCAACACTGATCTGTGCTGTTTTTTGGCATCTGACAGTATTCGACCACCTCTAGCAACGGACTTTAGCTTCAAACATGCTCCTCTTTAACATCCACCTGCCCCTTATACTCATGGACAAATACTGGGAATAGGATATCACACAAACTTAATGTACAGAAGAACTTCACAGGTTTAGTTTATTCTTTAGTCCAACTGAAGTAACGGTTGTAGTGAGTAAAACACTAAATGACCTTGGAGAAACAAAGAGCAGCTGCTGTAGTCGACTGGGGTCACAGAAGAACACCAGTGTACTGATTTATGGGTCAATAGCTCCATTAGCCCGGACTATGTTTGACTCAGATCTATAACATAAGTAGCTCTGCTCCATACATAGAAAGTGTAACTGATTCTGATCACAGCCCTGTAAGGAGAGTTGGAATTTCTTATCTAGGACACTGCGAGGCTGTTCAACTGAGAAGGCATCTCATCTTTTTTCTGGGATTTACAATAGGATGAAACAGAATGTGTAGATCATTATTTTACATATAAACCATTGTTCATTGTCTGTGTAATCCCTCCAGGTACGATTCATAGCAAAAGAAAAATTCTATTCAAATTCAATTCAACCAAAAAAGCTGCTTGGATGAGCGTCAAAATGTCTTCACTCTAAAACCTTTGTCTTTTTGCAGAATTTTTTTTTCTTTTGCTATACACATGGTTCATTGTAAACCTAATTAAACGGCTTAATAGAAACTAGTTTACTGACCTCTTGATTGCAGTAGTTCACCGCAATGAGCAAAGGATTTTCATACATGTGTTATTATTGTTGGAAAATGACTTTGACTTTTTAACCCTACGCAGAGTATGGTATTTCTAATCATCACAAGTAAATACAGAGCAGTGGGCAGGTATAGGGGGTAGGTGAAAAGCCTTGAATGGAGGACAGTGCAGGATTACTCAGAAATGCATGAATCAATAGAAATACATCTTTGGGTGAGCTAATGCTGAGAGAACATTGTTGCAATATGGTAAAAAGCTCATAAAAGTTGAATTTACATGTTTTAAACAGAGCTGGTATGTAATTGGGGCACATCAAGACCTTGATGCAAAGTAAACACATTTTTTCATGGTTATTTCATTACTGAAGTTTTGTGTGCTAGCTCTTGTAATGAAAAATGACTACATTTTCACGCTATAGGATGCAGCCCAAGGATCCCACACCCTTCATGCTAGGAGGAGTTTCTTTTAAATTACAGCCTTAGGCATATAGATGATATTATCCTGGGTTATGAGTCTGTATAATCTCTATGATGGAGTATCTCACTGAGTCTGCTGACAGATTTCAGACAAAGCACAATCTGGACCGTATCACTATTTTTGCGCAAAGGTTCATGTTATGCCTTTGGTTTTGGCGCCCTCTGCTGGGGGACCCAGAAATTACAGTTAGCTCTGAGTCGTTTAGCCAGGAAAATGTCAGCACCTGCATCTGTCAGTTATGTTTTTTCACAGGTTTAATCTTCTTTGATGCTTGCTTTTGGTGTGCTAAAATATTATATTGTGATATAGTATCAATACTGTAGGCTCCTGTGTCAATATATCTCTAGCATTTATGAAAAAGTGTCATTTTGTTGCTTGTTCAGGTTAAAGTGGGTGTATATGGTTTCATAATAAGTTTGGGCAGGTAATTATTTAACAGAAAATTTTGAAAATGTATTTGATGTGGTTTCCTTTCTGACTATTCAACTGCTCAGTGTCCACCAGCAATTTGACCAGAACTGAAGAAGCAACTTGGATGAGCTGCAAAACGTAGGCTATTTGATTAAAAAACTTTTGTTCAGTTGACAGAATTGAATTTCTTCTTTGCTATGGATCCCATCTAGATGACTGAAGGATTTCACAAACATTCTAAAACGTGGTAAACTAATGTGTTGAAGACAAAAATGAAAGAGAAAACATTAAATAATTATTTGTTTCTTTAAAAAGAAAAAGTAATATATTGCACCATAATATCATATATATAGAATATTGCAAAACTGTGACATTATTTTATTGTGAGCGATTGTCAACCTTAATGCCTGTGTTATAGAGACAAAAGCAAAGTTACACTAATTTATTGCAATAGTCACACAAACAGAGCAATTAGCAGGTATAGGCCTATATCTAAGTCCACTCTCTTTTAGCCCTGCTCCTTTGTTTTAAAAATATAATGTGACATTTATTTACTGGCATCAAGTGGCAGTGAGGGTGGAACAGTTGTGTATATACATTAGCCTGGACCTCTCCAGGGTATTTCTAATGCACTTAGAAGCAGCTCACAGTTAATGGGGGCTGTGAGGTAAGCGTTACTGAGAATAATGACTCGTAAATGGGCCCAAATAGTAAACAGTACATCAAATGAAAGCAGGCAGGCCAAAGGGTGACGCGAGATAAAAGCTTTGAACAATAGAATGAACACCTGAGATTATAAAAGGGAAATCATGAATCCTCCATGTGAACAGTTGCCCCAGTGTCACTTCAGAGCATCAGATACAAAAATACCTTTAACTGTCATAGGAACGTCACATTTAAGACAAGAACTGTGATAATATTGACTACACAAATATAGTATGAATAAATACGCTACTTAAAACTTTAAAGTGGGGTGGAGTGAATTATTGGATTCTACATGAACAGATAAAGTTCATCTTGAATCTTGAGATTTTGTCCTGGAAATGTTAGATATGATTTTCATAAGCTTAGTTTATGTAACTGCTGGGTTTGATGCTGGGCTAAGGTATTAAAGCAAACTGGTCCAATATGTGAATTTGTATTTAAAATGCCCTAAACATGTGTCCACTACTATGTGTCAAGCATGTCAACTCTTACTTTCACAGATAACTATAGCAATATTGATTTATTCTTAATTTCTCAACAGTAGACATGGGGTTATTTGGTGTTTTGTTTCTTAAACTGATTATCTAATCAGAAATCCAATCACAGAACAACAAGCATGAGTTCCTCATTTGGGCTGCCAGTTCATGACCCTAAAACCAGTTAGAAATAAACATAAAAAGACTGATTTCAGTACTCATTACTAATCATTAATCAGTGACACAAGACACTGCCTCTCTATATACTGAGAATGAGAAAAACTTGCATGGGTCGTCTGCAGGTTAAGGTCTGGCCAGTGTGGCCACCACAGACTGTATAAAAGAAGTGGACTAAGTGAGTGTCACCCACAGTGTTCAGTGCCGCTCAAATGAGGCTCACAATGCCGCGGTTACAGGAGCGAATTTGGAGCCAGGCTCTATGTTATGAATAGGATTTGTTTTGACGGAAGAAAAATCAGGATCATTTGTCGCGGGTTCATACGAACATTTTAAGACCAAAATGACGAGGCCACAGCAGCAGGTACAGAGAGAGGAGCGATAAGATCTCAATGTAAGTCAATGGGGAAAGGGAGAGAAGGAGCCGGAAGAGCCTCCTGGAGCACTTCCTGTTTGGAACGCGGCGGCTAACGGGTTAGCTTAGTCCACTTATATATAAGGTCTATGGTGGCTACACAGGTTCAATTGTAACTGTTTATTTTTCACACAGAAATAGCACAGGCTACTTAGGCTCCATATTAAAATACTAGCACAGTCAATTCTCTACAATTAACCTTTTCTTTAAGCTCATCATTACAAACTTCTACTGGGGCATGGTGACCCCTAGTGGTTACTAAGCATATTGCAAGGGGCACATACTAGTTGAAGTTAGAGGATGTCAAAATATCTTTGTTTTTAAATAATACTGCTATGAAATAAAACCATGTGAAAATAAAGTGCTTTAGTTTTTACATTAAATAATAAGGTTTAGGTGGGCTAGCCCAGATATTCTAATAGATTTTTCTTTGCTATTATACTGAGTAGAATGTTGTGAAATGTCTCCAGTACATACAGTCCATACAGCCACACGTTGTAGTTTTTTATCCTGGCTTTAACATGGCTGTTCACCTTTGATGTCTGTGTTCAATAGCCTAATGGCATTTTTATTAAAACACAATACACTCTAGTAAACTATACACTTACTACTGGTCAAATGATTAGGAGTTACCATGGTGACACATTGCACAGATTATCAAACTGTCAGAAAGTTTTAAGATTGTCTGATAACTCTAAAAAAAAAAATACTAAATGGATTTAAACACATTCTCAGGAGCCTGTGATTAATATGGGTGTCCACGGTCTTGTTTAGGTGTTTGATTTTCAACAAAAAGACGAGTGACTGAAAAACTGTCAAGCTTGAGACTTGTGCACAGAACTCAGCTCAGGCCTACCTGTTGCTCCAAAGCTCTTTCTGCTCAGATTGTGATAATATAAAACTCAGTAACAGCTTCTAACAGAGTAGTGCTTTCAGTTAGCTTCACTCTCAGGCAGGGACGTGCAGAGGGGGGTAGCTTTGGTTGCCCTGGCAACTGCCCGTATGGCCTCCTCGACTGAAGTTGCCCTTCCGAGGGGGGAAAAAAATGTTTTAATTTGTTTTATTTTATTTATTTTTTTCGGTCGAAGCATACAGGTTTTCATGTATGAAAATGCCTATGCCTAGATTTGAAACTGTAAATAAAATAGTCGCCTCATTCACTTACATTAGGGCACCGCGCGAGTGTGAGTCTGGAGGGAGGGGCTCAGTTCTGTTTACAGAGTCACAGAGCTGCACGCAACCAGCACCTGAGCCTGCGCGCAAAGTAAAAAGAGATTACCCACAAGCCCCGCGGACAGCCCCGGTCTCACGAAGACCCCCGGTCCCGTGGAGAGTGGCCGACGCCAAAAGTTCAGTTTTTTCAACTTCTAACGCAGGGGTGGGCAAGCTTTTTGGCTGAGGGCCACAAAGGTTCTAAAATTTGATGGAAGGACCGGACCAGGAGCAGATGGATGGAGTGTTCTGGTCTGACTACATCAGCCCAGCAAATAAACCGAAAATAACTTGCAGGATCCAACGATTTACATGTGGCAGATTCAAACGTCTCAATTCAACTTGTGCACCATATTTAGGGCCAATGATTTTCCGCTTCAGAAGTTTTGAATACAGTTTCATTGTGACACATTTGATAATTCTGTTGAGTGTTGGGAAGGTTACTTTAAACTGTATTCCCTACAGATTACAGATTACATACCCCAAAATGTAGTTTGTAACGTAATCCATTAAATAATTTAAGTGAGTAACGTAATCTGAATACTTTGGATTACTTGATAGCCTATTGTCATGATTTTTAAAACTACATGAATGTAGCAACCATCTCCTACAAATGACGCCCGCTCTTACCTGACGCCGTCTCCCTCCACCGACGCAGCGCGCCTCACCCAGACCGAGCCACCCTTTCCTGGTGGTTGAAATAGGAGCCGTTCGCGCCGTGATGCTGGTCATGTGATGCGCATTATGTAACCCGGTTTTTACGAACTATTAAACCTTTATTTTTGTGATTTAATGTAGGCCTACATTATTACTGTTTGGTAAATGAAGAATATACCACACATGTTTATTATGAAATCGTTTCTTTCTACAATCATTTCTTTGTCGCTCAGTGGGAGACGTTTCTGGCTGTCAGGCGGTCTGTCGCTCTTTACGGAGCAGGTGATGTGCGCTGTGTGACATAAGCTCAACTTAAAGGGGACCTGAGTTGAAGTTAAATTCAATATATTTTCCTTTACTGTAAATACATTTTTGTTCACTGTAAATATGTTTGCACTGCTTTGTGATTTTTAGCGCTCTGGACACTGACACATAAATCCACCTGCACTGTTTGTTTTTGAGTGTTTAACTGTTATACAAGTGTTGGGTGAGGTCTGTGTGTTTCCTTCTGTAGAAGGCCTCTGTGTGGAGGCTTTGCCAAAGGGGATTTGGAGCATGTCTTATCCTTCTGTCATTAAACTGCATGTCTAATCAGCTGTCTGCTTTCTCACGGTAGTCACTGCAGCTTTTACAGCTTTTATTCAAAATGTTCACTTTTAAATGTTTAGCGTTGTTTTTGTATTGGTCTACTACGTTCTGATTCTGTTTTAAATTTTTATTTGTCTTTGTGCAGTATTATGTAGTCTGCAGTCTGTTGTTTTATCAAATTATACTATTGATTATTTTAGTGTTGCAATAAATTATAGAGTAACATAAAACATTATCCAGGGGCCAATGGCCCTATTGCACACTGCTAGTGTGTCCTTAGGCAAGACACTTGTCTAATGTGGTATGTGAGTTGGTGTTGGTGGTGGTCGAAAGGGCCGGTGGTGCATTGGCACATGGCCATGATGATGATGATGATGATGATGATGATTTTAAACCTAAATCTGTTCAATGAAATGTAACAACAGCTATATAGCTTTGATGATACAAACAATAAATAAAGAAATAAAATAAAGAAATACACATTTTTGTCCTGGTCCAGCTATTCACAAGGCATACACATCTGTATTCAAGCCATATTATTTTGACATAAGTATATTTTGTTACATCTGTCATGATTGAGTATAACATGCAGTGTACTGAACACTTCCAATAAAACTGTCTGCATTACACCAGAGTGAACAGGAGAGGGCACTGTAGCCATGTCTTTGAAAAAGCGTGGCTGGGTTTGGACGTTCCAAGTTTAATTATTTTCCAATGGCATTTTTTCATGTCCATGTACATTTATATGGCATTTATTTAATTTAAAAAATAAATGAATCCCTCTGATACCCAGAAAGAAATGATCATGAACATTCTATGGCAAGCAATTATTATTATTAGCATTTATTTAAAAATAAATCAATCAATAAATAAAGTGCACCTCTGCTCAGTAATCCTTCTTTGAGTTTGGATAGTAGATCTAATCAGGTCGAGTAGTCCTTTTATCATTACACAGAGTATAATGTGCATCCCTTGAAAACCATTCACTAGTGTAACAATGTCCCCTAATCTGGCATCATCCCATCAGTAACGAACAATACTCCAGTAATATGCCTAATTATGTACAGTCCAGTGCGTGTCCTCTGTCCGCTTGACCGTGCAACAATAGCAACAATAACCATAGTTTTAATTGTTTTATTGACCGACTATACGATTCAAAGCACCTCAAATCTGGAGGGCTTTTTGTCTGGAGAGGGACAGAGTGAATTGCCTGCATATCTCTATCACTTTATTACAAGGTTTATTGTCAAAGTACCATAGCAACCGGTATCCACGGTAAGAGCCAGAAACAATTGATGCAAAAAGAGGTAGCGTTGTGCTCGGTTGCAGGGGGAAGCAGGCCAGGTCATAGTGGTGGGAGTGGGTTCGGTACAGTTTTTGGTGTTGGAGATCAGAGGTGCATTAAGCTGGACTAAGAGAGCACTTAAGCGACTCAAGAATGCAGAGGGGGGCAGAGAAGAAGTGGCATTTCGGCCCATTGTACACGACAGTGGGAGTAATAGTGCTTTCTTCACTAGGGTAGATGACATTAAAATGAATTGTACCCAAAAGGACGCATATGGTCTGGGGCTATTTCAAGTGGAGTCGATCTCAGAGACGCAGTTCGCAGCGTGGATGTTAAGATAAAGCCAGAGTTTAATGCAAGTTTAACCTAATGGTTGAGAATTCTATTAAAAGTTTTGTACAATGTTTTACAGACAATGTAAGCCAACTCTTTTCCTTACTCCAGCCTTAAAGAGATTCAGTATTCTGAAACTAAACACATTTTCAAAGTGTTTTTCCCATCACTGACAATATAACACAATGTAATGTAGTCTGCGCGCTCCGTTCTTTGGGGGCCTTTGTTTCAGCTCTTGCTTTTAAGGAAAATGTGTGCAAAATGCTGACGTTAAAAGGCCCATCTGACTGTTTTCCGATCTGTTATAATGTTTGTTCCTCATCAGAAACATACCTGGGCTTGTGTTTTATTTCATTCACACATGTTTAACACACAAAACCTCTGTATTTAACAGAAAACAGGAACAGGAGTGCTCTGCTAGGGAATCAATTGGATAATATCACCCCTGGAATTGTTAAAACTCTACCGAACAAAAGGTAAAAGGTAGCGTTAACATGAAACTATCACCATATGACATCACAAGGTGGGAAGGAGCATTTTGATCTTTGGAGATACAGGCTAATAATAAAGAATTACTCAAACATGTGTGAAAACAGCAACAAAACACAACTCCAGGTATGTTTTTGGGGAGGTAACAGCTTTATAACATGGCTTAAAGCTCACAAGAGTCAGTTTTGCGTACATATAGGACGTTTAAGATCTTGGACATAATGTTAACTTTGAAATTAAGTCTAAAATCTAATAGTATTTACACTAAAGAACTACTGATCTGTTTATTTTGTTGCATGGAAGAGTTTTGCGAGCTTCTATGGATGAAAAACTCTCAGTGTAAAAGTAGTTTGACAGCCCCATACACATGAGCAGGGCCAGCCTCTCCAGTGGACCTCTCCTTATCCCCATGTGACAGTGTGCTGCTGTATTGACTCCCCTCCAACGCATAATTCCATTAATCAGTCCAATTTCCCCATGGGCAGTGGTTTATTTCCGTCATCAAATGCCTGATGAAATCTTTAGACGCTGCGTATTAGGCAACAATCCTACAAATAGCTGATAGTGTTAACCAGTCACAAGCTGCGCCCAGGCATCGCTCAGCTCTAATTTGAAAGGGACTGAGGTGATAATGCGATGTGTCGTCCTTTTGTGGGCGTGCATTAATGGAGCCAGCCAAGATGGCAACTGACGACAAATCAACGTCTTCCAGCAGGAGGAGAGCAAAGGAGGGAGGGGCCCCGAGCACAGACACACAGCATCGACTGGCAAACTGCAGAGCCACAGCGCCCTTTAATCCATTACTGTCCTGATGGGCAGCTTTAATGTATCTCAGCCCCAGAGCCCTGTGCGTTTGACTGTGTCTCTGTGGCTAATAGAGAAGAGTCTGTCTCTGTCTCTGTGGCTAATAGAGAAGAGTCTGTCTCTGTGGCTAATAGAGAAGAGTCTGTCTCTGTCTCTGTGGCTAATAGAGAAGAGTCTATCTCTGTCTCTGTGGCTAATAGAGAAGAGTCTGTCTCTGTGGCCAATAGAGAAGAGTCTGTCTCTGTGGCTAATAGAGAAGAGTCTGTCTCTATCTGAGTGTGGCTCACAGGAGTGTGTCTGGGTGTGGCTCACAGGAGTGTGTCTTGTGTGGCTCACAGGAGTGTGTCTTGTGTGGCTCACAGGAGTGTGTCTGGGTGTGGCTCACAGGAGTGTGTCTGGGTGTGGCTCACAGGAGTGTGTCTGGGTGTGGCTCACAGGAGTGTGTCTCAGTGTAGCTCACAGGAGTGTGTCTTGTGTGGCTCACAGGAGTGTGTCTGGGTGTGGCTCACAGGAGTGTGTCTGGGTGTGGCTCACAGGAGTGTGTCTGAGTGTGGCTCACAGGAGTGTGTCTGAGTGTGGCTCACAGGAGTGTGTCTGAGTGTGGCTCACAGGAGTGTGTCTGAGTGTGGCTCACAGGAGTGTGTCTGGGTGTGGCTCACAGGAGTGTGTCTCAGTGTGGCTCACAGGAGTGTGTCTGGGTGTGGCTCACAGGAGTGTGTCTCAGTGTGGCTCACAGGAGTGTGTCTGGGTGTGGCTCACAGGAGTGTGTCTGGGTGTGGCTCACAGGAGTGTGTCTTGTGTGGCTCACAGGAGCAGAGGTTGGGCATGTGCCACACTCACTCAATGTATTCATCCTTGTCTTCTTCATTTGCTCCTTTTAAAGAAGAACTTTCAGAAATCTAAATTATGTTTTATGTTCAGATCATATTTGAAATTCCAAAAGTCCAACTCAAAGAACTGAAACTTCTCTCTCTCTCGCTTCTCTCTGTATGACTGTAATACAAACAGATGTTACTGTTACAAAATGAGTTCATTGTGGTTCAAACCACTTGATAAATTGATTCAATGTTTCTGATAAATGTGAGTATTGTGCGGTTTTTCAGTCTGAGAAAACAATAATTAGCTTATTATTATTGGGATCCCCATTACACCTCCTACATCTTGGCTCTCTTCTGTTCTGAAATAACTGCATTCTGAAACAAGCTGAACACACCTGGATGACAAAGGGATCACATTTCCCACATTCACTAAATACTAGACTGCACTGGCCAGAATCAGAGCTCAGTGTGTTTTTGGTGCAGCTACAATCAGCTGACCACCAGGTCATGTAAACCTCACTCCACTGTTTAATACCGAGCACCTCTGGGTGTCTCTCGAAGTCTTCTGTGAGGCTGTTCCAGGCCTGTCCCAGAGAGACATGCACAGGAGAAACCTGGAAAAGTGAAATTTGGGACTTTATCATTAGTGTTTTTGTGTGCAAAATGCTCAGAATGTGTGTCTATAAAACACAGAAACTACAGACAAACAGCAAATGATCAGTACACATTCCAAGAAATGTCCCTAATCATTACTTCTAAACATGATTTCATATTCTTTACAAACATGCGTGTGACTAGACGCAGAAACATTAGTCAAGCCTCATTGAGTGAAGTGTGTACCTGTATGTATGCAGAGATATGCTTCAAACAGTATATATTTCACTGTAGCAGGTCAATATATTTTACATAAAGTCCGTCATCAAGAACAAATGAAGCGTCGTATGTGTATCCTCATCTGTGATTAGAATGTGACAGGTCCAATCACACCAAACTGGATTGAGAATTTCAGCATTAATACATAGACAGCTTCTTATCAGCAAAGACACGCACTTCATCCACCCACCCAATGTACACCAGATCACCTTATTTCCCTACAAGAGCTGTCCTTATAATAAGCAATTGTTTCTGTATCACAACAAGCCGGGGGAATGAAGGAATCTGGGAGAGAAGCTGTACGCCTTTTATCAAGAAGCAACGCTATGCTATAGGCTTTCAGAAATAAACAATACAAGTAATATGCACAGGTCTCGCCCTTAATTTATCCATACATTCTTGCGCGTTTACACACAGAGAAAGTGCAAGGGGGGGAGGGAGATTGTCTTTGGTAGAATAGAAACAGCTGTTCATTTCTTGGCTCCGGCACCTTTTGTTGACCCCATTTCGGTCGGCGCGCAGGCAGAGACAGTGGAGAAATTAGTTGTATTATCTGGCCTGGGCTAGCTGTGATTCTACCCGCATTCTGTCCATTACAGTGGCCCCTTCGTCTGATTAGCTCACGACACACTTGCTAACATGCCAAATCACTGGCTTCGACACCGCCGCCGAGAGCTTTTCCAACAGTCTGTCCCTCCCAGGCGGACTCGAAATCACAACATGAAAAAAAAAAAAGAGTCGTCGGTAGCAAATGGGGCTGCTTAAATGCACAGTGACAAATGAAGACAGTTCCAGGTATTTTCCGAGCAACAAAATAAGGAGTAATTTGAGAGACATCTGAAAGCAAAACAACATATTAACACATTGTTCTATACTGAATTTGAAATCGCAGGGTTTAGTTTTCTAAGGTAGTCGTGTGCTCCAACTGCAAATGATCATATAATTTGAATTTTAAAACATCTGTTCTCTTAAGGCAGAGCAGCCAAAAAGAAGCAAGAAATTTGTGAACTTTTTTTGTTGAATGTTGCAAGTAGGGATGTAAAATAAGTCTTTGGACATATAGTTTTTTGTTATTTACATTTTGGCTATCAAAAGAATCATTTGAACAAGTATACTGTAGATACTTTAAAAAAAGTAATAATGTAAACATATTGGTAACAGAAAATATTGTATTGTCAAATTAATTAAATGAATGAATCCATTGTCCTCAGTTTTTAAGTATAATATAAAATAAAGATATATAATTGCAAATAAATATAAATACAAATAAATGTATATTTTTGTCTACATTCCGCTCCAAGCACCACAGCAATTTTCTAATGTTGTGAACCTGTTCACTCATTCACTCATATGGCAATAAAACCTTTCTGATTCTGATTCTGATTTCTGATTTGTTAATCATAGGAAAGATTAAAGCAGACCTATTATGCAAAACCGATTTTTTTTCTTTAAAGGGACAGTTCGGAATTTTGGACATAGGGCCTCATTTCCTCGTGAGCCAGAATGATGAAAACGTGTAAAGACAATTTTTTAAATATTCCATCCAGTCCTTGTATTTGCAGAGGTTGCTGGTGCTAGACTAGTGCATGTCAATGGCCATAGTCGTCCTGCCACTAAAAACAGTCTTACCCACTCCACAGTGCACCCAAGGCAAAACAATTATAATGCCAGACTGTCGATGTGAATGTCTGTGTCGATAGAATAATGTTTGAAATAAAACTAACCTTGCATCACATGAATCGTCGCATGTTGAGGGACTATTTTCTCATATATCAGTCCACCGCTGCCGAGCTTTCGATCAGGAAGTACAACTCACTGTTGCTCAGACAGAAATCCTTCAAATAGTTAGCCTCATAGCATAAAGTCTTTTTTTTTTTTGGCCAAATTGTGATATCTGCCTAATTTTACTCTCCTACCCCTGCTGCATCACCCTGCAGTCAATGTTGTGTCTTTCTTTTTTTGTAAAGTTGTTCACACATCTGATTGAAGTTTCTGTTACAGTATCAATAAATATAAAAAATACCAATGTGCTTGCTAAAAATGTCTTTTTTCTTGTTTTCTGAAAATGTTCAAATATTCTATGCTATTAGGATAATGAAATGCAAGGCTGGTTTTACTTCTAAAATTATGGCCCTATGTCCAAAATTCAGAACTGTCCCTTTAGCCATATTATACTTATTATACTTATTCTTGTTTCCTCTCACCGTTTAGTCACCTGAAGCTGTATGCAGGAGTGATTTGTGCAAGATGCCATTTTCAATCCATGTTTTCACCTCCACTAGCATATGTCCACTGTACTTACTTCATTCTCCATTTTTATTTTCTTAATCAGTGATACGCGTAGCATTCGGCATCACAGTTTTGTAACATCAGTTTTGTTTCTACTTTTAAGTCATTTTAGATTTAAAATATGCACATAAAACACAAGCACATAAGACACAAACACAAACACAATGGTTCCTCTTTAACATAAAATCAGAGGTTTCTAGTCTGGAACTGTCCATGGTGCTGAACTCTACTGTAAGCCTTAACAAACATGCGTTTAACATGTGCCTATTTCTACATGACGCAGTCCGAGTATTCACTTCCCTCTGCCCTCAGCTTATAGAGCAGATCAATATGCTCTATGGGATCTTTGAGTTAGCGCGGTACCATTGATCTGAATTAGTGTTGGGGGCAGTTGTTAATAGGGCTGTTCCTAGTGCAGTTTGTATCACACTGAGCTCTCACTTTTACTCCAGCGCCATCAGTTACTCAATAAATACTAGTATATTTGTGAAGACTTCTCAATTTATGATCATTGGACATCCCAGCATTGGTCTTGTGTTTACCCCTTTTTTATACACTAGAAATTGAGGTCAGAATCGTTTTTAATTGCTATAAAGTTTCGATAAAGGTGCATTGTGTAACTTTACTGGTGGAGGGTAGGTACTAAGGATATAACTATTGTAATATTGCATGGTCAAAAGTCTCACAATAATATCATGGGCCATCACAATAATCAAATTTCAAGTTTCTTTGCTTAAATTCATTGTTATGGTGCAGCAGCCACTGTAGAAACAGAGAGAACTACATATACCATGATCCTTTGCTGTGTTTCAGTCCAATCTGCATGATGAAATAATGGTTATTAAGCATTTTTAAATTTTAGTTATTTGGATTATGACAGAAACGTAGCATATTCACAGTTTTCTTAGCCTCCACAAATATCATAATAAATATTGTACCATAAGATGCATATTGTGAAAATATTGTATCAGGAGATTTGGATATCGTTACATCCCTAGAGGGTACGCCACCTTTTTTGTCTTTATTTCTTCGCTTGGTATGTTCCACAGTATGGCATTAAACGTTTATCCAGCCTTTGTTTCATCAGAGGTGTTTTTATTGTTCAGAAATACAATAAAAATAAAAATACAATAAAAACAAAAATACACAAATACAATCAAAATTTTAAAAATGCATTCTTGTGTGAGTGGGCTCGCCTCTCCACCGAGCTGATCTGTACCTCGGCCTGCTTGTCATGAAGATAGATACGTTTAATGCCGTATTGTGAAACATTCCAAGCTGAACAGTTTACCCTTTCCAACACAAGTTACACAGTCCACTTTTAAGCAAACAAATCTTAAAGGTTTCGTACCCTGTTTTTCCCATTGCGTTTGAGCAGAACTGGTCTCTGAAAGTTGTGAAAAGCGCTTATAAACTCATTGTGGTGAATATTTAGGATGTTCACAATGCCTAAGATGAGTGAGGAGTAACGCTGGACCACTGCAAACTGTTTAAAATGAACTAGTTCTGTTTTTTAAGTGTTTAAGGCAGTAATAATAAGGTAAAGCCATTCACTTAAATGAGTTTTTAACCATGTTATACTGATGTTCCAAATTTATCCAATCAGGTCTGACAAATCCTGTACTGTTATTAGTTTCATACGTTTAAATCAGTACATAAATTAATCAATATAGCAAAAAACAAAAAACAAAACTGAATATCTTTATAATCTATTATCAAATTTCCCAAAATGCATAATATATGTTCTTTAAAGTTTGTATATTATGCAAAATTGACTCTTGTGAGCTTTAAGTCATGTTGATACCTCCTCAAAACCATACCTGGAGTTATAATAATAATAGTAATAATAATAATAATAATAATCATAATAATAATAATAATACATTTTATTTATTAGGCATCTTTCTGGATATAAACAAATTAAATACGATTAAAACATACAGTTAAAAACCTACAATTAAAGTGGGACAGTATTTAATTGATTGCATTTAGTATTATATTTATGTTTTCATTTACACATGCTTGAATAATCCTGCATTAGGTATTTGTCTACATCTCCAGACCTCAAAATGCTCCGTTCCACCTTGTGATGTCATGAAGCAGTAGTGCTCAAATAACCAGCTTTTACTTTAAATTCGGTAGAGACTGGAAATTCTGGGGCTGAAATTATTCAAATGATTCTGGTGAAGGAACTCAGCCTAAATGAGCCTAAATCTTACATTACATTATAACGTAGATCCGAAAATAGCGTAATATGAGCCCTTTAAACATTCAAATGAGTTTCTCCGGAAAACCAAACAGCCAAGTTAAAACCACATGCCGCGCTCAGACTGCACCCACACAGCACTATTTTCTTACTGTAGTAGAATGATCATTAAAAGAGCGCTGTGAAGAAAACCCATGCAGATCGCCCGAATCGCGTGTACAACGGCGCCTTCCACTTTGCCATACCCCCCATCCATTTTTATTGACTTTATGCACACGAGACATTTTAACAGAAATACCCTTTTTTAATATTCACCACCGCACAACAGCAGCCTAAGTCGCATCGACCGGCCCTGAATTAAAAGTACCTGATGTAGGGCGTCTGTAATCCGCAGAGTCTTTTAGGAGTCACCTGGTCGGTCAAATGGGCCCTTTTAGACGAGTATAATGTGTTCTTAAATTATTTTATTGATGGGAGGGGCAGGGCCACTCCAGGTACCCATACAAACTGACTTAACATGCTGTGAAAGGGTCAATTTGGCCTCCATTTTCCATTTCTTCGTTATCTGCATTTAGAGTCCCGCTGGGGGGCACGGCGTGAGCTGGGACGGCCTTTGAGAAGCGACGTGGATTTCGGCGTTTAAGAGGTTTCTGCAGAGCTCAGGAAATTTGCTAACAGTTTGTATGGGCTTTGTTCTGCTGTGGTTATATTATATTATGTTTCTTCAGTTTTGCGCTTAAAGGGTCCATTTTAACGCTGTTTTCTGAGCTGCGTCGTAATGTTTCCTCGTCACAAACGCACCTTGAGTTGTGTTTTGTTTTAGTTGTTTCACAAATGTTTAACGCACAGATCTCGCGTGTTTAGGCTGTGTTTTTCTTTAAAATGGTAAACACTGTTCCACCGTGTGATGTCACACGGTAGTACAGGAAGTGCTCCACTGTGTTTTTAAACTCCACACACCTTCACTAGAATCATTTGGGTAATTTCAGCCCTGGAATTGCCCATTTCTACTAAACAAAAGGTAAAAGGAGCTGTTATAACATGAAAACTACCGCTTCATGACATCACAAAGTGGAATAGAGCATGCTGAGCTTTAAATATGTTGACAGGCCAATTTTACCAGGATTATTTAAACATGTTTGAATGAAACAAAACACAACTCCGGATATGTTTTCGATGAGGTATCAGCATTATTACATGTCCAAAAGCTACGATAAGAGTCATTTTTGACCTTTAAACCTGAACTTAAACTCTGAAATTTGCTCCCACATTTGTTTTGTATTTCTGACAAATGTCCACATTATTACACCAAAGATCTCTGTTGACAATTAAACCTAAACTCCATTTGCTTGTTTTTATTTAACTCCTTTAAACATAAACCTTAAAGCCGAACTAAAAAGCAGTTGGCACATGACACAAAGCTCTTCTCCACATATTTGTCTAATGAATCCACTCGAGGAGGCGCTCCCGCTCGGTCCGTCAGTTAGATTGTCACTTTGTCTTTTATATGCCTCTGATTCCGCTGGTTAAGTCACTGATTAACACTGAATGGAGCAAAAAAGCTGCGGAACACTTTTCAGATCGGGGCGAGCTCGGGAAAAAGGGGCTGCTAATTGCGTCGCAGTTTTCCTGACCTCTTCTTAAGTGCGTGAAAGCTTTGTACAAAATAACATACGAAGCTGCACTTTTCGGGGGCAGATTTGAAAGGTCCCCGCACCAGCACTCTGCCTAATAAAGACATTTGTAAACGATGCCTCCATTTGAATCCATTAGAATACGTTTTGTCATAGGATTCTGAGTCAATAAGCGTGTAATCAGGATGTCCCGAGCAGACTGGGGTTTCAGAGGGGATAATTAATGAGATTGCCTTATGAACTATTTAATTACCAACTGTTGGCCTCTTCAATTGTCCCCACAAGTGGCGCTTTTGTTCCCCAGTCGCAATTAAAGCCTGATTGACACAGGTGGAAGACACATGGAGAGATGTACAAGAGTGTATTAACGGGGCATTTACCAAAGGGGGAAAAAAGGGTGATTACAGACGAAGAGAAGCCAGATTTACGTTATTTTCTAATCTGTGTTATGATGTTTCCTCATTGAAAACGTACCTGGAGTTGTGTCATGTTTAGTTCACGAATCATGCATACAGTATTGAGACTGAGTACGTCTCTCAAACTGAAAAAGCTCTGTTCCACATTATGATGTCATGTGGTAATACAGGAAGTGCTCCGCTGTGTTTTTAAACTCCCTACATATACGTTAAAATCATGTGGTTTCATTTCAGAGCTGGAATTGAAAATCCCTACTGAACAAAAGGTAAAAAGTAGCTGTTAATTTAAAAACTACAGCTTCATGACATTACAAGATTTTGAGCTTTGGAGATGTAGACAGACTTTGTTCTCCAATAGTATTTTCTTAATCTGTGACATGCATAGGATTCAGCAGTGTCACATAGTCATTTTGATAGAAATGAAAAAATCTTGCTCGCATGATGTGCAGATATCCACAGGAGGGGCCAATAAGCACCACTCTGAGATGTGATGACGTTAATGGTGTTGTCAGCTCCTATTGGACACCACAGTTTTCTAACATGGAAGTTAGTAAAACTTGTTTCTTTCATTACCTTGTATTAGATGAATATCTAATAACTATAGTGTCAGGATCAGCTCCTGTTTTTTGCCTTTTCCTCCTCCTCTCTGGAACTCACCCTCCTTCTATGTTCTGTGAGTCTCCACCTTTCCTGGGTGCCACGTGGGCATTACCTGAGCGTGGCAATGGTGTTACCTGAGCTTTACATGGGCATTACCAAACCAGATGGCACGCCTGTCTCCCATCCTTCCACCAGGGGCACACTGCAAAAAAGGCCTATCAAAAATAAGAAAAAAAATACTAATTTTGAGGTAAAAATGCCCTATTTTAAGATAAATTATCAGCTAGTGCAGTAAGAAATTTTCACTTACCAAGTTTTCTTAAAACAAGAAGAAATACAAATCTTCTAAGCAGAAAACACTAGTTTCAAGTATTTATGGCAAGATTTTTCACCTTATTGGTTTGAGAAGGAAGTTAAAGAGGCTTAACCTGGCTTTATTTAATATAAAAAGTGCTTAGAATAAGTTGTAATATCTAGATAAGATAAATCGGCATGGAATATCTTGAAACAAGTAGAAAAAAAAACTAATCTTATTAAGTAAAAAAAGCTTAAAATTTACCTTTTAAGATGAATCTGCTTAATTCAAGTCAGTTTATCTATGCTAGAAAATCCTTTTTGCAGTGCAGAAAAGAAGCCTGACTCTTCAACCACTCCTCACCAGCTCATTGTTTCTGCTAGAGGTTAGTCATCCTTGACTCAGTCTCTGCTTCTGTCTATTTTTGAACTTACCTTTTCCGGTGTCCAGGTGTATCCCTGCCTACTTACTTGCCCTCCTGTCTGTTTGCCTACTCACCTGCCCTCCTGTCTGTTTGCCTACTCACCTGCCCTCCTGTCTGTTTGCCTACTCACCTGCCCTCCTGTCTCCTTACAATATTCTACAAAATCAATGTAATAAATCACGTACCAACTTATCTGCTGTTATCTGTGATTCTGGGTCTTAGTGAAACTGACATATAAACTGCCCGACCAAAAAAAAAGTCACCTGGAATTAACTAATCAAATAGGTACAAGGTTGCTTCAGTTGGTTAGGTCTAGGTTCAGCAGCAGCGTGTGCTCAAAGAATGAGCTCAGCTGAACTGAATGACCAGGTTATTCCAGCAATGGATTTTTTTCTTCCCTCATGGCACAGGCGTATTCCAAGATGACAATGCCAGGATTCATCGGGCTCAAATTGTGACAAAGTGGTTCAGGGAGCAGAAGACGTCATTTTCACACATGGATCGGCCTCCACAGAGTCCAGACCTTAACCCCATTGAGAATCTGTGGGATGTGCTGGAGAAGGCTCAGACTCGACCATCATCAGTGCGAGATCTTGGTGAAAAATTAATGCAACACTGGATGGAAATAAATCTTGGGACATTGCAGAAGCTTATTGAAACAATGCCACAGCGAATGCATTAATATACTGTTGCTGAACATAGACCTGACCAACTACAGCAACACTGACCTATTTGCTTCGTTAAAACCAGGTGGCAATGGTGGCATTTTTTGTTTTTTGTCTTTAACGCTTTATATTTAAGTAAAAATATGCATTGATGGAATGAATACCAAATGTTTTTTTTTCAGTTAATGTTGTGGTTAGCAATTGTATTTTTTACACTAATTTCCCTCTTAGTCGTGTGAAAAAGAATCACAGATCTATAAAGGCATGTATAAGGCATTCACAATATCTGTAATGAAATATTTGCATGTTTTATTCTCTCTAAAATAAAGTGCAGGACTCAGGGGGTGTGCGTTGTTTGTGGTCGAAGTCTTTTACAGCTGTGATCTTCAGGCTTTGTGAACCTGATGGCCCCTCTCTGTTACTACTTTAAGACCATATTATTTGCTCCTCGTTTTACGTAACAGAGCCTGTAATTGAGTAATACGTGACACAGTGTGTTCCTTTACAAAACATGACAATTTCAGGATTTAGCTAAATTATAGTGTCATTATGTTATTACAGAAACATAGACAGCCCAGTGTGACCTACTGTGACCATGCACTACCAGTTTGGACTCACCCTCTCATTCAGTGTTTTTATTTGTTCTACTTTCTACAGTTTGTATCCACACAGAAGACATCAAACATATTAAGCAAGATAAATGGAATTATTTTGTGAAAAAAAGGTAAATAACTGAATATTTTTTCAACAAAGCAAAGGATACTTTTATGGATACTGAGGATTTTAGAAGTTTTTATTTATAAAGCGCTTTTCACAGAGTTGCTTTACAGAGCGTTATTAGTTCATTCACTTGTAAAATTTAAATAATTAGTTGTTATTAAAAAATTTTCTTTGCTACATAATTCAATATATCTTAATTCATAAATTTAATGTATTCTCTATGCATATAAAATATAGAAAGTAGTCAAATTAAAGGGAAAAACCACTGAATGAGAGGGTGCGTCCAAACTCTTGACTGATCGTGTTCACTTTAGAAGAGGTGAAATGTGCTTTTGATGATTTTTGTTAACATGTCATTTCAGGTGTTCTGTAGATTTCAAACATTTTATTCGGTTAGTCGGTTGTTATAGTTTACACTCACTATTTAGAGTTTGTCACTATTTTACCGCTTTATCACTGAGGAAAAACACAGCAGAAGGTAAAATGAGCCTTCAGACAAACCACTTGGATCCATGTCAGTCACACATGACACATGTAGTATCTGCATTTGTGCCTCGTTGTGGGGTTAAAGGGGGTTAATGTGTGAGATTCAGTGGGACGGACCACCCCCCCACTTACACAGGACTAGTGTGGAGGGGGTCGAGTGAGGCGGGGGTACACACACACACACACGCACACACACGCACACACACACACACAGACACACACAGACACACACAGACACACACACACATGGGGTTTCAGTGCTTCTTCGGGACATTACTGTGACATTAATTTCTCAGACACAGATTGTCACCTTAAATCTGTACACGTTTAATGCATAAACCGTTTGCATTTTTAGGTTTTTAGGTTGTTCCCTCTAACAGAAAACACTCTGGTCCACTTTGTGATGTCATGTGGTAATACAGGAAGTGCTCCACTATGTTTTTAAACTTGCACCTTAGACCACACACCTTCACTAGAATCATTAGGATAATTTCAGGCCCGGAATTGCCGATCACTACTGAACTAAAGGTAAGAGGGAGTTGTTAACATGGACCACTTCATGACATCACAAGGTGGAAAAGAGCAAAATGGCTTAAGGCTCACAAGAAACAATTTTGCACAGTACAGGACCTATAAATACAAAAGGACACACACACACACACTACAGAAGGAGGGTTGATGCTGATTCTGTTGAAAAGAGAGGGGCGTGCCTGCTCCCCTCTCCTCTTCTCTGCCATCTCTTCATTTCCTCCTCCTCTCCTCTTCCTCCTCTATTTCCTCCTCCTCTCCTCCTCCTCTTCCTCCTGCTCTCATATCCTCCTCCTGTCCACCTCCCGTCCGTCGAAAAGAGTGAGGGGTCTGTTCCCCTCTTTCTTCCTTCTCTCCTCCCCCTTTCCTCCTCTCTTCTTCTCCTTTCCTTTCCTTGTCCCCTTCCCTATGTTAAAAAGAGAGAGAGATGTTCCTGCTCCCCTTTCCTCAATCTCTCCTTCCCCTTTCCTCCTCTCCTCCATCTCTCCTCTTCCTCGTCTCCTCCTCCCCTCCCCATGTGGAAAAGAGAGAGAGATGTTCCTGCTCCCCTTTCCTCAATCTCTCTTTCCCCTTTCCTCCTCTCCTCGTCTCCTCCTCCCCTCCCCATGTGGAAAAGAGAGAAGGGCTCACCTGCTTCCCTCTCCTCCTCTTCTCTACCTCCTCTTCCTCCCCTCTTCATTTTCTCCTCCTCTCCACCTCCCCTCCCTTATGTCAAAAAGAGAGAGGGGTCTGCCTGTTCCCTTCTCTTCCCCCTCTCCTCCCCTTTTCCTCCTCCTTTCTCCTTCTTTCCTTTCCTCAGTGGGTTCTGCCTGTTCCCTTCTCTTCCCCTTCTCCTCCCTCTTTCCTCCTCCTTTCTCCTTCTTTCCTTTCCTCATCCTCTTCCCTATGTTAAAAACAGAGAGGGGTGTGCCTTTCCTCAACCTCTCCTTCCCCTTTCCTCCTCTCCTCCGCTCCACCTTTCCTTTCCTCCTCCCCTCCTCTATGTCAAAGAGACCTATCTGTTCCCCTCTCTTCCCTCTCTCCTCGCCCTTTCCTCCTCTCCTCCATCTCTCTTCTTCCTCGCCTCCTCCTTTCCCGTATGCCAAAAAGAAAAAAGGGCGTTCCTGCTCCCCTTTCCTCCCTCTTCCCCTCCTCCCTCTTCCCCTCCTCCTCTCGTGTCTGCCCGCTGACCCGTTCTGACCCCTCCGTTCTGCTGTGACAAAAGTGTGAGCGAGGAGGCCCGAGATCACACACTCCTCCATGGACGGGCTGAGCGCTCTTGTTAACGCTGCACCCACAGGACCGGAGCATCCAGCGCCCCGACACTCCGACCACCAGATTAACTCATTGTTTTGACAGCGCGCCCGGTCCGACTGCGTAATTACTTCAATACCTGTTGTGTTCTCCACTCAAAGCCTCGCTGATTAGTCCATTGATTATCTATGGGCAGACTCCGCTTGTGTAGCCCGGCCTGGACACTTGTGCAGATCAAACTCGGTCAGTTAGCGCCGTAATGGAGGAGCAATGGCAACATCAATTGTCTCGTATAGATTATTGATGAGAAATTAAATTCAAGGACTGGGTATTGTTTAAGAGGCTTTTGATACTGTAGCTTTGAAAAGGACACATGAAGGTGAATCTCTATTTGAAATGTGAAAAGACGACGAGACAATAAAATTTCATAAACGTATTTCAAATCCCTTTTTTTCCATATGCACTACAAAAAAGGATTTTCTAGCATAGCAAGCAGATTCATCTTTAAAGATCAATTTTAAGATTTTTTTTTACTTAAGATGAGATTGTTTTACTTATTTCAAGATATTCCATCCTGATATATCTTATCTAGATATTACTAGATATTAACTTATTCTAAGCACTTTTTATATTAAATCAAGCCAGGTTAAGCCTCTTTAACTTCCTTCTCAAACCAATAAGGTGAAAAAACTTGCCATAAATACTTTGTGTTTTCTGATTAGAACAGAATTCGTATTTCGTCTTGTTTTAAGAAAACTTGGTAAGTGAGAATTTCTTACTGCACTGACAGATAATTTTACTTAAATTAGGGCATTTTTTACCTCAGAATTGTTTTGTTTTTGTCCTTATTTTTTGATAGGCCTTTTTTGCAGTGTGTATTTGAGCATTTTTTTCTCACCCCAGTACAAATATATTGCATAATTATCTCTTAAAGTCAAAATAAGTCAGCTGTAAATCAGGCAGATTATAAAGTGCTTTATTGTCCGATAATCAGGAAGTGCACTATTGGCATTCTAATTGTCGGTATAACTCTGCTCTGGCCCCTAAACGTTGTAAAAAGTGCTTATAAAGTCATCAGGGTAAATAATTAGGATGTTTGGAATAAGGTAAATGAGGAATAACTTTGGACCACTGCAAATCGTTTAAAAGGAATTCACTTTGTTTTTCACGTTTTTAAGGTTGTAAAAAGTACGTACAGCGTCTTTAATATGAGTACACAGAGTCTGACATTATAGTTCTGGTTAATATGGAAGTGTACAAATGTGTAACATATTCTGACCTACAAAGGCAAAAGACTTTAACTCGCCAGAGTGTGAAACTGAGAAAAATTACTTCAAAGTTCCTGTTTTGTCCAGACAAAAGTACAATAGGTAGGGCTCCAAAAATTTGACTAGTTGCTATAATTAATAAATATTTGTATGCAAAAATATTGATCTCAACATGGACCTTTAACCCTTATTTGACAGTTCCTGTGCTCTGCCTTTGTACCAAAAATAAGGAGTCGTGCAAAGGTAAAAGGCAGTAACTGACATCATTATTTGCTTGATTTTCCTCCATTATAAGAACTTTAAGGTGTATCATTATGGTGTTTGTTTTAAATGGTACAGAAGACCTCTGGATTTCCTGTTTAGTGCTGATCAGGATAGTGCAGCAACACTTACACCATTAAACAGTTTGACAGACAAGTTACTTTGCAGTATAGTATGTACAGTATGAACAAATACACAAAATACTTTCACGTTAAAGATAATTTAAGTTTAATTGAATATAAAAGTATATTTATTGAGACTCTGTGCCAAGGCTGCAATAAAAAGAAGGAGGCAAGAGGTCGAGTTTTAAAATAAAATATATTTATTAACTAAATCACAAACAAAACATACACAGTTACTACATTTGCCTTTTGCCTCTAAACAACGCCTTATTTTTGACACATAATACACAGGCAGAGTACAGGAACTGCCAAATAGGGGTCAAAGGTCAGTTATGAGATCAATATTCTCACGATTTTATTCACATGATAAAGGAGCTCTCAAATACCCTCAAAATGACATTAACTCATTTTTGACGACACGTGATGTTACGGTGTTTAGCCTTCGTAGGGCAGTACTAATTCTGTTATATGCAACATTTTTATGGCTTTTTCCCCTTTAAAAACACATGCATATATTCTGTTGTAAATTGTTAATCGCTATGGCAACGGCCCTGATTTTTCACCGTTCTGAAACCCGTGTAAAGATGGCGTTTGTTCCCATGGGGTTTTTTGAATACACGGTCAAAAGAGCACACAGCGTCTCTTACTTGTGTTACCGTACAGACGAGAGCACCATATTGCACACACCCCGGACAACTTCCTGGATTTAAAACTAATTTAATGCTCACTAGATTCTGCCCACTACACAGTCCAAATCCACTTTATAACAATAAACGCTCGGACTTCCCGACCAGCTTCGTCGTATTAAACTGTGTCCGAAAATGCAAATGAAATCACACGTTTTGTCCGGTCATATCTATAGCCCGTGTAGTCCTGAACAGGGCTTTAGTTCCTCGCAGCTTAGACCAGAGTCGTGCTGAGAGGAGCAGGAAGTGCACGGGTCTGGGGGCTGTTCTGCTTGAATGAGTCGCTTTGCTATTCCAGCCCCTGTTTCCCTGTGGATTAAATCGCTTACATTGGTCTCTTATCCTTTGCCAACAGGAGCGCAATTTCAACATGTCTTCCCATTGGCTTTACACATGAGGCAGCACTATACCCCTTTTGTTTTCTTTTTTCCTTTTGTCTTTTGTTTTGATACTTCATTACGTTATACAATATTGCATGACATGAGAAAAAGACCTCATATTTAATTCAATAACAATATACTGAGATATTCTAATATACTTTTTTCGTATTTGCCAAAAACAAAACAAAAATAAAGCATGTTTTTATTTTCCATTGTGGATGTTTTATTGCACTGAAAAACATATCCATGCTCTGGGGGCTTGCATCTCCACAAACCCGACTCTTTTTTGGCCTGGCAGAGGGCCTCTTCAGCTCGTTTCCATGGAAATGTTGTTCCATTGGCTATAATATTCCACAGTATGGCATAAATTTGATCAATCTCCATGGTGAATTTTCTGAAATAGGCACAATATAGCACAATTCGTACACAGAGTCATTCAAAGTGCTTTACAGAACAAGAAAGACACAAAAATCAGAAAGAAATATAACTTTGCATTTCTATGGAATGTTTTTTCTTCTTTTTACCTTTATTTTATTACATGTTTATTAGTATTCAACCCATTCCGAACAAATATGCCACAATATCTACTATAATTTCTGTTATAATTTGCTTTAGCGTCTGCCACATATTTTGAAAATGGGCCGATTTTAAGTCTCATCATTATTTTTAATAGATTTTTCAAGATTTTTCTAGTTTACTTTAATACTGTGGTTCTCAAATGTTTCATACCGAGAACCACAAAAAGAAAATATTGAAATTTCGGAGCATCACCAAACCTAAACAAGAATGAAAACAGGATTAAATCATATCTAAAGTCAAACTGAAATGCATGTAAAATCTGACTAAACCAGACTAGTTTTCAACAACAACAAAAAACAAACAAAATATAAAAACCCACATCTCTAAATTAAAGTTCTACCAAATCTGCAGAGGCACCAGCAGAAGCGTCATCGCAGTTTGACAAACACAACTTTAACCCCCCCGTCACCCCCCGCTCTTGCTCACTTGGAAGAACTCAATCAGCAACATGCTCAGCCCAACCGGGGGTCCGGCTCCCGCCTGTTGCCCCTGCCCCAAAGATTAGCCCGAGCGAGTGCGGGACGGAGGGGCCGAAGGGGAGGGGCTTGAGCTAGCATCTGCCCCGTGCAGATTTGCGTAATTGGGTTTGACTCCTACAATTACAAGCTAATAATGAGCCTTTCAACTCAACCACGTCGCACAGAAAGCAGCCGTCAGATGGTGCGTGGAGGGAGAGGGAGATGGAGAGAGGAGAGAGGGAGGGAGAGGGGGACACGGGGAGGGGTGCGGAGGATATAGAAGGGAATTGCCAATGGACTTTGGTTAAGCAGTGGTTATTGAGTCTTTGATAGGACTCCGGGAGGCCAGGGTAGCAACAATGACCGAATTAATGGGCAAGGCACGATGAGAATGTCAGCTCCGCGGGGGGCAGGGCTGGCCTTTGAGCGAGCGCCGCGATTGTTGCTCCACGGCTACATTGAAAAGCCCTGACCTGCCTGTTGGTGGATCCGCGCTAATCATGTTTAGCTTCCGGCTATTGTGGTTTTATAGCGGCGACGGAGTGAAGGAGTGAAGGGGTGAAGGGGTGAAGGGGTGAGGAGACAGAAGAGGTCAAGATCAAGTGCACTGTTGTTGTTGCATGTAAATATATCAGGATCAGATAAAGGTTCATTGTCTTTTGGGAAAGCCAGACCTAAAAGCAAGATAATAATAATAAGAAGAAGAAGAAGAAGAAGAAGAAGAACAAGAACAAGAACAAGAACAAGAACAAGAACAAGAACAATTTTCATATAATTATGGCTAAAAGTATAAACAACTGAATAATAGTAATAATTATGCCAAGCCTGTCAAAGCAGACTGATGGTAAATAAAAAGTGTTAAAACTGACTCTCACACAATCAATTTTAACATTTTCTCAGGGTTTATACGAGTCCAATCTGTTTTAGAGTTAATTTAACATTTTTGGATATGTTAAATGAAGTAATACTGGACCAAAGTTCCTGTTTAACCCCGAAATCAAGAGTTCTATTAACGTTTTGAGAATAAACGGATAACACTTTGTAGGGTTATCCTGATTTAACTAAGCAACACACAGATGTTTTATTGTTACATTTTATTTTAGCTCATTTAAGAAATTATGCACAAAACTGGTGCAAACTGGTTTTATCTGGTGGGTGTTTGAGGTGGTGGGTGGGGGGAAGTTGAATGAACACTAGGGGAAATTTAAATAACTTCAACCATATCAACTCTGGCGAATAACCCCAACTCGAACCCGCATTCGACTTTCTAATAGTTAAAATAACACTTTTTCTGTCAAAAACTCTGAAATATTTTACCCCTCCAGTTTTTGTTGTGTATTATTGTACCTACAGCCGCCCCGGGACAGACTAACAGGAGCGAGCCTGCCAAACTGCCCCTGTGACCACCATCGATCTCTCACACACCGTACGAGGCAATGTGAAGTGTCTTGCCTAATGACACAATGACAGAACTTGGTCCGAGCGGAAATCAATCCTCTGACCCTCAGGTTGGGGCTTAATTTATGAAAAAAGGACTAAAATGGATTAAGATTCATCATTCTGTATTATGTATTATTAGAGTGTGACGTCACCAAGCACTGATTTTGAGTTACGCAGGTAAAGGAGGTAAATCTTCTACCTGCTGATGTTGGAGATCGTTTCTGCTTCATTAAAGTCACTCAGAATAATTAAAAATCCGCTACATCAGTGCACAGAATTCACTAACTATAGGAACTTGCTTTGGCAGTATTGCAGCTATTGGCAATTTAGCTTCTACACTGCCATTTTGGTTTGGTGATGCTCCGAAATTTCAATATTTTCTTTGGTGGTTCACGTGTGTTTTTATATTTTGTTTGTTTTTTGTTGTTGTTGAAAACTAGTCTGGTTTAGTCAGATTTGACATGCATTTCAGTTTGACTTTAGATATGATTTAATCCTGTTTTCATTCTTGTTTAGGTTTGGTGATGCTCCGAAATTTCAATATTTTCTTTTTGTGGTTCTCGGTATGAAACATTTGAGAACCACAGTATTAAAGTAAACTAGAAAAATCTTGAAAAATCTATTAAAAATAATGATGAGACTTAAAATAGGCCCGTTTTCAAAAAATGTGGCACACGCTAAAGCAAATTATAACAGAAATTATAGTACATATTGCGGCATATTTGCTCGGAATGGGGTGAATACTAATAAACATGTAATAAAATAAAGGTAAAAAGAAGAAAAAACATTCCATAGAAATACAAAGTTATATTTCTTTCTGATTTTAGTGTCTCTCTTGTTCTGTAAAGCACTTTGAAGCACTACTAAGATTATTTATTTTGTTGAGTTTCTGTTTATTCCTATTTTAATCTTACTGCCTTTTCTGTGTCTGGTTTAGTATGTGGGGTAGTGCAGGTAGACCAGAATGCACCTGGGTGGGCCTGCGGTTTTTACTAGTCAGCAGGAGAGGCAGCATTAGGCCTGAACATGTCATCTTTATTTCTCACTTGGAAATAAATCTATCAAAATGCATATCTGGACCTGGATATTGATGTTGCTATTATTTTACGGCCTAAACCACATCCTCATGGTGCCAACAGTGATTATTTGAGTTATGTTTAGTCCTAAATTCACCACTTTTTTTAGTTTTCAGTGACAGTTACTACAGGTGGTATGGCGCAACGTAAAATGATTAAATTATGATTTGACTAGAGTGAGAGTTACTTTACTTTTAATATTTTAAAATGGAAGAAAGCAGAACATATACCGTAAATATAACAAATAACAGCCGGGGCACGTTTATTTGTCTCAATCGCTTAACAGACCAGGCATTTATTTGAGACCAGGCAGCAATTTGGGGGCAGGAGATTCATTCCTTCCTCACAAAACACTGGGAAAATATGGTACCCAAATTCTTTTAACCAGTATGACTATAATTTACAGCTTTTATGGCATGTCTTGGAGGAGGCGTCGCCGTTATATTTGCCTACCTTGTCGGCACAATTCCTCTTTGCCACAACTTTCCCCTTACGCCACAGCAGCTACGATGACATCGCTGCTTCCTTCGAATCGCCAAACTGAAGTAATATTACCAAAACTCCTAAAACCTGCTTCCATTTCCTGCCCGCTATGTTGCGCCATCTTTCTTTTTTTATGTCACTTCGAAACGCAGCAACATCATCTGTTCCGTCACTTTTTCAGAGAAGGTGAGGGTGATCGGACGCAGTTATTTATCACAATACACACCTGCACCCAGCATTTAAAGGGAACCAGGCTCTTATTTGGTATTTTACGGTAGTCTTGACATTTAAAAAGCGTACATTTATTTTAAAAAAGCACACACAGATTACTTGATAACTAAAATAATACTTACTTACAGCCCTGTTTGTGGCCGTTTACCAAACCTAAAATGTAAAATTCATGTCAAACTACAACTGTTCCGCATGTGGCCTTTGATTCACTTGTTCTGGCTGTGAAACCCTGTATTTCTATAAACCATTACCACCACCAAAGTCTGAACAAGGCCTTCACACAGAAAGTTTGCCGTGTCCGCCTCCATGGACTTTGAAGGCGCCGCTGTCCGTCATGATTAGATATAACGACAGCCCCATTTTGACACTTCAGAATCAAGTCTCGCCAAATAGCCCTGGAAGAGGAGCCATATGCTTCAAGATGGCTTCTCCCTGATATAATTTGAGGCTGAAAATTACAAAACAGAGGCCCAAATAATGCGTAAAGTCAAGTTTGGTGAGGGAGAAAATGGAAAAAT
Source organism: Odontamblyopus lacepedii (assembly GCA_034769755.1). NCBI lineage: Eukaryota > Metazoa > Chordata > Actinopteri > Gobiiformes > Gobiidae > Odontamblyopus > Odontamblyopus lacepedii. The sequence continues at coordinate 10,985,835 of CM068352.1, forward strand.
TTAGGCCCGTGTGCTGCCCTAATGGATATCCTTGTAGCTGAGAAAAAATAGGCCCCAATAATGTGTCCTTAATGTGTGTTTCAGGGAGCGGATTGAGAGAGATGCGCCTGCCATTTCTACAGCAATCACTTAATGGGGCAAGCAAGTCTCAACAAAATGGATGCACTGACCTATTTGTGGTTCTGATGAAGGGAGTCTGTGCTCTTAGCCAGAAACCAGACAAAAAGAGCAAGCCACGAACAACGGCGGATGAATACAAGCTTTTCTGTTGTGAGCGAGCTGGTACGGGGGCTGCTGCTTCGCTGTTTGTGAACGCTAAGTGCAGGAGCTGACAGGAATTTCAATTATTTCATTAGGGAGGGAAAATGAAAAGACATAAGTGTTGTGATTTCAGCAGTGTTTCATAGATCAATCTAATGTGCGCTCACATTGGAAATCAACCAAGATGGAAGAGGGGCAAGTGAAGGAGCGTCTTTCTAAATCACGCAATTAAAATGGCAAATTAGTTTCTTGATATATTCATTTAAGTGGTTAAGTGAAAAGGTTTCTCTCCCCATCCTCACAGCTGTCTCCTGGGTGGTGGGGAGAGGCTGCTTTCCACATGCTCTTATGATTAGGAGGAGTTCATTTATCCAGAAATGCTGAAAGCACTCGCGCCACAAATTAGCCATTTGAAGGCTTGAAAATTCAATTCTGAGGAGTTGATTTAGGCATTTAGGCAAAGCGTAGATGGAACGTACAGATTCAGAAGCATTTGGCCCGCTAATGTCAATAACTTTCAGGGGCCATTATAGGTTTTCTGTGTCCTTGTGTCTTGTGTTCGGCACAGCAGGAAAACATAGCTCTGGCTACAGTTCATTTTCTTCACCTTTGGACCGGCTAAGTAAGCTGTAGAGGCTAGTTACTGTGTTTTTTTCATCATAAATAGCTAAATATGTGTGCTTATATATATGATACAGTCGGTGGCTTCATTCTATTTTAAATTCTCGCTTTAAAGGGCATATATTACACTATTTTCTAATGTATGTTATAATTAGTGCAAGTCAAACAATACATTTTTTTAAATCAGATTAATCGCACTTTAGAATTTTGATTAATCAAGATTAATCACAGTTAATTATTCTTCAAAAAAAGACCAAAATATTTTGACAAAAATGCAATGCGGCTGCACTTCGCCAACGCAGTTTGTCGTGCTCAGCTTGTTGTTGTTGGTACAAGTAGCGTCGTTGCTGCCGCTGAATCAAACACGTCGTTTGCTTTAAGATGGTATTTTAAACTTGTGCTTCTGTGGAAAAAGTGTTCATCGCTGCAATATCTGCAAACTACCTTAGTTTTATCTAAAGCTGCATATGCACAGACCTGATCACTGACCTAATAACCTGCACTGTCTGTCAGGTCACCATCTGCGCTTTCCATAGAGAAACATGTGCGTTCAAAGTAAATTGTGTGAATAATCTGCGTTAAAAAACAGTAGTGCGATATTTTTTTGTGATTAATCGCATGTGTTAACGCATTAACGTTGACGGGCCTAGTTACGTTTCCTCATCAAAAAGGAGTTACGTTTTGTTTCATTCACACATATTTAGCACACGGATCCTGCATATTTAGTTTTTGTCTCAAACACAAAAACTTCTACCTTGTGATGTCATGTGGTAATACAGGAAGTGCTCCGCTTTGCTTTTAAACTCCATACACTTTCATCATTTCAGTGCTGGAATTACAAGTATGTTGCCAAGTTATAACGCCGTAACCTCACCAAAAACATACCCGAAGTTGTGTTTTGTTTCATTCACACATGTTTGAGTGATCCATTATTAGTCTGTTGCTCTGTTCCACGTTGTGATGTCATGTAGTGGTAGTTTGAGTTAACGCCTATCTTTTAATTTTAGTTCAGCAGCGACTGGCAATTCTAGGGATGAAATTCTCCAAATTCCAGTGAGGGTGAAGGAAGTTTAAAGAACGTTTTCTGTTTGAGAGAAGAACTAAATATGCGGCGTTAGTTAGTTTGTGCGTTAAACACGTGTGAATGAAACAAAACACAACTCCAGGTATGTTTTTGATGAGGCTACAACATTAAAACACAGATCAGGAAATAGCACAAGACGGGCCCTCTCAATACGGTTCCTTTAAATGAAAAAATAGCGAACCAACTCCACAAACCTCATTGCAAACACGCCGCTATGAGCATTTCACCACATCTGTAATTACTTCTACTTACTACGCCAAACTCTTCTGCGGGGAACACCATCAGCTCTTTACCCCGCTCCGAAAGACGGACTTCCCAAAACAAAATTGTTGCGTGAAAAGCCGGATGGATCTCGGAGACGGCAGATTTGCACTTCTGTCACATAGGCATATTGTCCACTTTGATGGTGCACGGGGAGGATCTCAAATGCCCTCCTGGCTGCCGCACTCCAGATGGAAGAAAATAAGCCGTGGTCTATAAAAATGAAGTTACGTGTAAGTACGGCACTCAAATCTGGGGTAGAAAAAATGCTTTTGCTGGGGCATTTTGTTGTTGTCAATTGGTCTGTGCAACTTGCCGTAATGCAGGTAATGGCGCTACTCTTCTCCTTTGATCTTGGCCGTGTGTGCGCGCGTGCAGATGCGTGCAGATGCGCGCAGATGTGTGTATGCGGGAGCCGTCTGGAAGTGGCAAAGAGGCAAAACAGCGGCGGATAGGGCCAGTGAAGGGGGCAGTTGATTGCGAGTGGAGCTGATGCGTTGTGTGGACATGTGCTGGTCCATTTTAGTCACCGCTCCTGACTCTGATGTGACCTACATGCAGGTGGAGAGTGCGGGAGATCTGCGACAAAGTGGATTGATGTCTGCAAATGGGGCTCCTAATGTCTTATGTAAGGAGTTAGGGCTGCTATTAAAGCGGCACTGTGGAACTTTTCTGGTGGGAGGTCCGCTGTTCGCTTGTCTCCATGGAGATGTTATTGCTTTGCCGGGAATGTTCCATGGTATGACATTAAACATACACATTTAGCATTTATTCTAGACTAGATTGAAAGCTCATCTCTTTTCCCTGGCATTTAATACGAGCTATCAGTTTATCTTTTTTGTTTTTTTATTATTATAGTCCTCACATTGTGTTATACATGTATATGTTCTTCTGTCTTTGTGATCCTTTATGTGAAGCACTTTGGTCAGCTGAAGTTGTTTTTAAATGTGCTATAGAAATAAACTTGAATTGAATTGATTCATTACAGGTGTTTACATTGCTTAAAATGACATTAGTTCCTTCTGTGAATAAGGGCGACTCTCCACAGATCTGCACTGTAATGTTGTGTAGTGCAGTAACTTGCTTGTGTTCCTTGTTATAGAGATTTAATCTATACTGTGGAACATTCCAGACAAAGCCGTCATATTCCCATGGAGACAAGCAGGTGGTGGACCCTCCGCCACCTGCGTAAAGCAGTGCATCTTTAATCTCCTGGTGTGTCCAACACAGTTTGGGTTGTTCAAGCACTTAATTCAATAATGATTTGCAAAAACTATTTATTGTGACTTTGTGTTACATCAAAATGCTTAAAAATAAAATGAATGAATCAATATCAATAATCACTTTGTTTATCCCCAAGCGGCAATTAAAAGGCACAGAGAGTTGCAGTGAACAGTACAACAATATAAAATTCCACAAAATAAAGGAGCCACACACATACATTCATTCAGACATATGAGCGCATGTTTAAAGTGCTCTGATGTTGCAGAGCTGAGGAAGGGACGGCTTAGCATTCAGGAGCCGGACAACTCAAGGAACAAAGGTAGTGTTCCACCTCTGAGTCCTACAGCGAATACAGCAGTCTGTGTCCTGATGGCAGCCATTCAAACCTGGAGTGTAAGACGTGAGGGGTCCCTGAGAATTTTGAGAGCCGCCCTCACAGCCTGTTGGTTTTATCCATCATATGTGGACATATAAATATAAAAATATACAAATATACAAATATAATTCTTTGTGTTTGCACTTATCAGGTCCCAAACAGCCCAAATAACAAAGAGAAATCAATAAAGCCATGCAAGAGTTCAGGTCTTAGGAGGCCACAGCTGCACTATGTAACTTTTCTTGTGGAGGGTCCTCTGCCTGTTTGTTCCCATAGAGAGTTTCTTTCTTTGCCTGGAATGTTCCAGAGTACAGCATTAACGTTTTAACATACAAAACTGACTTATTTTTTACATGCAAAACTGACTTATGTGAGCTTTTAGTCATGTTGTAATGTTGCCTCATCAAAAACATCTCTGGGTTGTGTTTTGTTTCATTCACACACGTTTGAGTATCACTGGATTATGAGGCCGTCTGCATCCCTAAAACTGCCCTGTTCCATCTTCTGTTTAGTATTTAGTGGTAGTTTTCTATTTTCTGTCCCAATTGAACTGCTTAATATTCTGAAATACTCTTATGTTGTTGTTATTGTGTTTACTTTTATCTACATGTATAATTATTTAGAGCTTGACAACAGAAAGTTGTAACAAACAGGCCGGTTTGTTACTGATAAATACACTCAGCACCTTCACTTTTCACTGAGACACTTTAAATCACTGCACATTTGAAAACACACATATTTGCACATGACAAAAACATTGCACATAATTAGTTTTAAAAATGTATTTTTTATTGTTTTCCTTTTACATCTTTTAATCTTAAGGCACAGTGGCTTTTAAATGGAAGCTACTGGGCCCTGGAGGAAAAGTAAAACAATTCATTAACCAATTACCTTTGGAAATTGAATAATGCAATAGATTGAGCAATATATCTGTTTTTAAATGTGTTTACATGTTGGTGTGTGTTATTGTATTTAATTGTGTGCTGTGTACTTACCTCCATGTTCTTCTGTCCAGCTCCCAAAAAAGTCCTCCAGAAACGAGCTCCCTCTTTTAAGGTTCCGGGCTGGTATTGTACAGGGGAACTCACATAGGTGTTTTATTGGTTTATGGGTTTTAAAGTTAATTGGTGTGTGGTTTTATGGTTTTTATGTATATAGTCGGGGGTTTTAATAGTTATTTGGTTTGGGTTTATTCTGTGGAGTGCTCGGTAAAGGTTTTAAAGCTAATGTTAATTTTACATCCCTGTTTTTACCTAGTGGTTAGACCCAAATAGGCAGATTAGGATAAAAGACACCGCAGAACGTCACTTTTGGTTCTGCTGCCTCCATTTTGCACCTTTGCACCTTGCACTTTTTGGCACCTGCACTGTTTGTAATTATTGAAACAAAAAAGTAAAATTGAAGACCACCTCTTCATTGCCTTCGTCTGTGTTTTTAAACCTTTTTCACTGAACTCCAACCCACTCACGGCTCACCTACGTCACAGAAAGTGTATGAAGTTTAAAAAACATGGTGGAGCACGTTCTGTATTTCCACTTCATGACGAGGAGGAACAGAGTGTTTTCAGTTTGAGACAAGAACACAGCCTAAATATGCAGGGTCTGTGTGTTGAACATGTGTAAATGATGATGAGGAAACAACATTATAACATAGATCAGAAAACAGCGTAATTTACCTTTAACCCTCAAATACAAAAGAAAACAGGGTCATCCAAACATGCATGAATCAACTAAAATAAAACTTTTAGTAAGATTGAAGGAATTAAGGAAATAGGCCGCCTTTAAAGTTGCACTATCTAACTTTTCTGATGTTTTTTCCACAGTATTTATTCATTTGCATGGAGATAAGTACAGTGCACCGAAGTTACAGGTCACATCTGTGGTGAAGTGTTGGTTTTTTGAGACATTTTTAAGCAAAAACAGCTGAATAAACGCAAAATAGATACGCGGGACATTTCAGGCAAACCTATAACGTCACCGTGGGGACGAGCAGGCGACCGACCTTCCACCGGCAAAGTTCCGCAGTGCACCTTTAATGCTTATGTTGGCGTGGGTTTTCGAACAATGAGACAAAGCGGTCAGCTGCGTCCCCTGCTCTCCTCTAAAGCCCGTTCAGCCCTGCACTTTGAATCGAAACCGTGCAGTCATCACTCTCACTTCAGCCCCACTCATTTCTGTTTTTTCAGCAGATTCCCAAACGACAAAGGTGCTGCGCTGTGATTGGTCGGTTACGGGACAGGCCTTTTGTCCCATGTCTGCTTGCCGTAGCCCCTCTTTCGTCCTATTCACCCCATCAGCGCAAGTGCTATTAGCTGCCTGTCTTGGCATTATCGGATCTACTTGTATTTTGTAGCCAGTTTTCATAAATAATCACTACAGAGGGGTTAAGTGAGGTAAGATCATTTTGAATATTAGATTTTGCTATTTGTTTTGATTCGTTTTGATTGTGAATTTCCAACTTTGGTTTTCTTCTCTCGACTTCAACTGACTCTTGTTGGTTTTAAGTCATGTTATAATGTTGCTACCTCCTCAAAAACATACCTGAAGTTGTGTTTTGTTTCATTCACACATATTTCAGTAATGAATTTGAGTTATTATTAGTCTGTCTACATCTCCAAAGCTCAAAATGTTCTGTTCCACCTTGTGATGTCATGAAGCTTTCAAGTTAGCACCAACTTTTTACCCTTTGTTTAGTAAATATCGGCAATTCCAGGGCTGGAAATGGTCCAAATGATTCTAGTGAAGGTGTGTGGAGTTCAAAAACACAGTGGAGCTCTTCCTATAGCACCACATGACATCACAAGGTGGAACAGAGTGTTTTAAACATGCAGGGTTTGTGTGTTGAACATGTGTAAATGAAACAAAACACAATTCCAGGTATTTTTTGTGATGAGGAAACAATATTATAACAGATCAGGAAATAACGTAAGACGGGCCCTTTAAAGCTACAGTATGTAACTTTCTGGTTGTGGTAATTCCATGGAAACGCAAAGCTAAAACCATATAGATTACTTCTCCATGGAGATAAATATGTTTTATGCCGTACTGTGGAATATTATAGCCAAAGGAACAAGATTACCATGGAAACGAGCAGGAAGAAGGCCGTCCTTTATACCAAATAAGAGTCAGGTCTGCGGAGTTGCAAGCCCAGTTTTCATCGCAATAAACACAATTAAAATGAAAAAAAAGCCTTTATTTTACTGTAAAAAGTCACGTATTGTAGCTTTAACTTTCCAGCCAAGGACCACAGAGAAAACAGTTAAATGCACAAATGAAAACAGATAAGAAATGACTTTGTATTTGAAGATAATATGACATTGTGAGATATAAGAAAAACCCAGACACAACCTCTAGAGACGACTTGATAGACGCAATAATTTAAGTATAATTCAAATCTAACCCAATGGGGACTGAAGCATTTCCAATCGACAGACCAGGAAATAGAATTGTCCTTACTTTACCGCCTTCCTTTAGATGTTTTAATTCAAACATTTTTTCTGAAGATCTTCTGTCTACAACAAATCTCTCCTCTTTATATTGTATGGAATATAACGCCTAACATGCAGGCAGATCAAAAGTGTGTGGATGTAGTAGAGGATGCTTGGGCCAAAAAGTCATCCCAAGGTACTACTTCACCAAATACACAAAGCTCTCAATCCTGTTCAGGGTTCAGACATATCTATCTGTCTATGATCTGGAAAAAAAACAAACATATGAGACAACTCTCATGAGGAAGATGCGATGGGGCCTGATATTGCATCCAGGTGGGACAATGAGGAATACATGTATCAAGTATCAAAGACAACAAGAGGGCGACTGATCTCTCCAGAACAAAGTGAAAGAGAGAGAAAACTATGACCCCCAGCTTCAATCCGCGGCTGTAATATGTCATTACAACACAATAGGCGGCGTTCACGAGCTGTATTTGATGATCATTTCAGAAGGAGGGGTCAGGGTGTGGATAAGGTGATGGGGGTTTAGTGTTTGTGAAGGAAATAACCAAACGCACACTGGCAGTGAAAAGTTTGGACACACGCTCACATTTTATATACCTACAGAAGACATCGAATATATGAGATATTAGATGGAATATATATATATATATATATATATATATATATATATATATATATATATATTTTTTTTTTTTTTTTTTTTAATCGACAGCAAAGGGTGACTACTTTGAGGATTTGAATATAAAATATTTTTGAAAATTGAGCAATTATTTGACTTTAACTTTGGTAAATAATTCCATACATCTTATTTCATATACATCACGGCCTGTGTATCTATATAAGATGTAGAATGTATTAAAAAAAACATGTTCTGTATTAATCTGTGTGAACGTCTTTTTATCCAACACAAATCATGCGTGTTGAATAATGGCACTTTTTAAATCTTTTGTGAAAAATTACTTCACTTGGCTTATATGTACTGACATAGAATATGCTGAACTATAAGACAGTTTTTGTTTCATGAGATAAAATAAATGTTAAACATTCTGAAATGGAGGCAACTGGAGGCAAAATTAAATACAATAAATTAAATACAATAAAACATGTAAACTCTAAGAAGTTTAAGTGTTTATAGCAAAAAATAACCAGCAATGTTGAATTCCCAGTGGTGAAATGCCATTTAGTTAGAAGTATTTTACAAATTATGGATAAAAAATATGATTTATTAGCTTCAATTGTATTTGAGTAAAAAGTATAATGTGTAGAATGTAATATATCTGTAAAATGACTATTGAGGTCAACATTTCTGTAAGTATTTCTTCAGCAAACATTTTGGTAAGTTTGTCTTTTTTCTTTTAAAAATCCAAAAAAGTGGCTTCCATTAAATAAACACTTAAATACTATCAAATCACCACTGTATTTTAGTTTTTGACACTCCAGGGTTGATCCTGGTTTCTTTAGGCCTGTGTTTTTCCTTTCCATTTGTGCACTAAAAATGTATTTGTTTATCAGCAACATCAGACTTTGCCATGAATTTTCCAAAAGGCAAATTCACAAATGTTTAACTTGATCATTTCTGTTAGTGACGAGAACAATTAACCTCTTGCATTACTCAAAACAAAAACAGCATTTTAACCATATGAATTTTAGCTTTGTTTAATATTAGGGGCCAACAGAAGCACTAAAAGCTCTGGAGGAGTTCACTGCTGGAGAGGAGAGTGCGGCTGGTGCTAACTGACCTGTGTGCTTGTCCAGGATGTACAGCTTTATGGGCGGAGGGCTGTTCTGCGCTGGCGTGGGGAACATCCTCCTCATCGTCTCCACGGCAACCGATTACTGGATGCAGTATCGTCAGTCCAGCAACTACATGCACCAGGGGCTGTGGCGCTACTGCACGCCGGGCAAATGCTTCCCACACAATGACAGCCTCGGTTAGTACTCAAACAGGCACTGTGGAACTTTTCTGTTACTGATGTCACTTGGCTGGGAATATTCCACAATAAGGTATTAGACTTGTCTATATTGGTGTTTTAAATATCCAAAAATTAAAAAAAAAAAAAAAAATGCATCAGATTCTTACTTTGAGTGGGGTGGCCTCTCTAAAGATCTGATTTGAAGAAGATTTGGCCTAGTGGTATCAACTTGTGTCTTCATTAAGATCTATGCCCTACTGTGGAACATTCTAGACAAAGTAATTGCCATAGGGACAGTCAGGTAAGCGGACACTCCACTACAAAAGTTACATCTGCTAAGTGGTCGTTTATGGACATAAAAAGAAAAAATATACAAAAATACAGCAAGTACTGAGCTCTAAAATGGAATATCTCTACCTGTGTCATCATTGTTTAAAATACAAGAACAATTTATGCAAAGGAAGTTTTTTTCTGGCAGTTTAAAGGTCCGATATTGCACAAAATTGACTATTGTGAGCTTTAAGACATGTTATAACTATTACCCCATTGGAGTTGTGTTTTGTCTCATTCACACAAGTTTGACTAACCCTTTATTATTTGACGGCCTTCATCTTCAAAGCTCAAAATGCTCTGTTCCACCTTGTGATGTCACGCAGTGGTAGTTTTCAAGTTATCAGCAACCATTACCTTTAGTTCAGAAGAGATTAGCTCTTCCAAAATAATTCTAGTTAAAGTGTATGGCCTTTAAAAACACAGTGGAGCACTTCCTGTATTACTACATAACTCGGTCTGCGCCGCCTAAATATGGAGGATTTGTGTGTTAAACATTAAACAAAACCAAACTCTATTTATGTTTTTGATGAGGAAAAAACATTGTAAGATAAATTAGAAAATAGTGTAATACTATAGCCCCTTTAAACCTTCATTTAGCTAATATTCTCATGCATTTTTACTAGCCCAATCACACTTTTTTGTTCTAAATTGTTCATTTTCATCTCCGTGAAACACACCTCGTTTACACTTACACGATTATGAGCTCCTAATTGACTGTATTTTATTCTAATCGACACGTGTATATTTGTAGGACTATTGCTGTCACATGCCGGGTCAGTCCCTCCGTAGCCTATAGCCCTGTAACCCTAACCTTCTTGACCCCGTTGTGACCCCACTGTGACCCCCGTTGACCCCTGTCCTTCTCCGCAGCCCACTTAGACGCCACGCGCGCCCTGATGATCCTGTCCCTGCTGGCGTGCTTCATCGGCATCATCATAGGAGTCATGGCCTTTATCCATTACTCTTCCTTCGACCGTTTCGACAAGACCTTCGCCGCAGGCATTTTGTTTTTCATCTCATGTAAGTCGTCTCGCCTGAAGGTTGCCATGTATTCGTCTCTATTCTCTGCTTTTTGAACTCACATTTTGATCAACAGCCGATGGTTACAGACACCAAAGACTAAGGCTGAAGTCATTTGGAGTCCTCCATTATCGCCGCAATTTCACAACAAAGAAAGCATGGCCTTTTAGCAATCAAAGGGGTTTCACTTGTGGTTCTTTTTCTTTTTCAGCTTTTGTTTTGAAAGAGTGGAGGCACATTTTATATCATAGCCCTGTTTGTTAGTGACAATCCACACTTTTAGATTAGGGCACTTTGGGAGATAGATGTAGTGCAAATAATAATCACATTTATAAAGATATTGTAAATCAGACTGTGTGCTTTTGTGTTGCAGGCTTTTTCGTGTTTCTGGCTATGGCTGTGTACACTGGTGTCACTATAAACTACTATGGGAAGCGCTATGGAAACTGGAGGTTTTCCTGGTCCTATATAATCGGCTGGGTGTCCGTGGTCCTCACCTTCTTTTCAGGTACAACATGAAGCCCAAACTGCGGATTGAAAAAAAAACAGAAATCAGAATTGTGTTTAAAAGCCATAGCAACTTTTCTGGTATTAAATATCTATCTCCATGGAGATTAAAGCGACTGACTTCAGCAGGGCAAGTTATGTCTATGGAGAAGTGAGCCCTCTCATAGTAAGAATGGAATAATAAATAATAATAATAATACTAATAATACTATTCATACAGCGCTTTTCAAGACAGATACATACATACATACATACATACATACATACATATACGAGTGTGATTAGGTGGGACTAAAATACAGATTAAACATGTTTTGAGAAGTGATTTGAATTGATCAGTGGTTTCAGCAGCTTGTTTGTGTGGAGGGAGCATGGTCCAGAGTGCAGGGGCCTGGACACAGAAGGCTCTATAAGCTTTTCATGGCAATAAAAACATCTGCAGATTAAGAATGAAAGATAAATAGTAATAATATAATATTGTGGAACATTGCAGGTAGACTCTGAACCACAAAGGTTCCATAGTGAACCTTAAATTAATCTACTAATCAATATAAGTAGCTGCAAATCTGCATCACTGGCCTCTCCACCACCAACACTCACACACCAGTCTCACAGGGAGGCCCAGCCCTGCTCAGCTTCTGAGATCTGACAGGATCAGGCGTTTACAAGCCGGTAAGACCACAGTGAGTATGTATGTATATGTATGTGTCTTTTTCATTTAGTATTTGAAATAAAAAACACATACATAGGCACAGACAGTAACTTGTATTTAGTTAGACATTTAGAAAAAGAGCGCTAGCAGAAGAGAATAAATATCTTGTGCTTGTGGAAAATCAAAATGTGCTTCACTGTAGTCGAATATCAGAAGATTAAACAGCACTTAACAAGAAAGGAAATCTAAAATTAGGTAATAAGCACATTTTTGTGAATAAGGAAATCCATAAAAACCATTATATTTCTGTATGCGGTTATAAAATGTCTATGCCATATGAACAGGGCTACTGATACTAGTACAGAACTAGAAAAAGGTAAGGGTACTACTAAAAAACTACTGCTGGTAAAAAAAAAAAAGGATTGGAACAGAAAACTGGTACAGAAAGAATACCTGTTCTATTAAGTTTTGATGAAGTGGGTCCTGACAGAGCACAAAAACACAAAAACAAAGAAAAATCACAAAGAAATACTATTTAATGGGATTTCTTGTACATTGTAGCTTTGTTTTGTGATCTAATAAGAATAGGTACCAAAAATGAAGTATTATTCAAGTACTGGTACCTGTAAAAAATCCCTGCTCTATACGTGTGAATGTAAGTCTACAGACAATACCGTGGTTTACTTTAGTAATGAAAAACCATCACAGCTTCCCCGGGTTAACCCTTTGCCAAGCCTCTAATCAATGCCATGACATTATGAGGGGCTGATGCTTTTAGTACATGTCCATCTCTCTGGATCCTCCTCCCGCTGTGACTACCTGCCTCTCCACGGGCGCCCTACTGTACTCAATATCAAACTGCTTTAGTAGGAAATCACTGCCAGACCCCCCTTCGCCTGGCTTTACACATGAAAACTAACACAATTATGCGTATTCTGTTCTTCTCTTAAACAGCATGCAGCCTACACAGCGGTATTTAGTGTTTTATCTTGTCCGCTATCAAGGGAAAGCTGGTCTGTTAGCAGGACAACACCAAAGTACACCTGCAATTTGGTGAAATGTGTGGAACGAGGAGGAAATGGCCAAAGGTTGAAGCTATTTGACTTTGTAGATCTATAAAATTGTTTGGTGTTTACTCATGTTTTTGTGCGTTTGTAGCGGGATTAAATTACAGGCACTTGTAAGGCCTTGGGAAAGTAACCATTCTGAGTGTCCCTTCTGTATTTATTGTACTAGAATGTTGGCTGGCATTGTGGGGTTAGTTCATATTGGAGGAACAGGACCAAAGAAAACCAGTGACTCATGCAAAACCAGTGCCATTACTTTCCGGAGAATGTTCTATTTTGAATATTTCCTGTATTTTTCGGCATCCTTACAAACAAATCCGAAGGGGAACAAAATAAACGCATCTAACTTGCCTTAATAAAGAATGAAGAAAGACTTGAACGCATAGTTTTTACTGCGAAGTCTTTATGCTTTAGTCAAGCTAAAGAAGGTGTAGTTCAGTTTGAGAAAATTCATAACCGGGTGATAACAAATAAATGACGACTCAATTCAAGAACTGTGGTTGATTTTTTGGTGCTTTTTTCTGATTATTTTTTAACCATTTTGTTTTGAGATATGGCACAGCTTCCAATGTTTATTCCTTTCAATATCAGTATTTTTGAGTTACATTTATCATTGTAGTGTGAATATGCGTGTGTCTGTGTAAGATAACGAAACAAACCTATCATCTTTTACCATGTAGCTGTAAATATTGTACACCAATCAATCAATTAATCAATATTTTAACAAAAAATCCAATCTGATTACATGGAAACCAAAGAAACTAACCCCAAATGAGCAAGAAAATCCTGATAATACGTTTAAATATTATTACTGTGTTTATTACCTGGACATTAAAGGTGTTAAAGCTCTAATGTGTTGCGTCTGCTCCACAGGTATCTTCTATATGTGCGCCTATCGGATGCATGAATGCCCCAGGAGCGGGAACTCTCATTAGAAAAGTCAGAGCCTCATCCACAAACACGCTGTGGATTCAGCTCGTGCACATCCGGGCCGTTTACTCCTTGGAGCTCGGAGCCACAGCGATCAAAGCTTAAGTGTAATCAATAAAAACAATCAAAAACTGGGACGTGTCTTTTTTTTTTCCAAATGAAATGAACTTCCTAATATATATTGACCTTCTTATAAACAAAATCTTGCACCAAAACTGTCTGTGCATAAAAAGAACAAAGCATTGAATATTAAGCTTTATTATTTTCAGGTAAACGTTTATTAAGTATAGGAATAGACCTAAATAGTAGCACGTTTCTGCAAATACCAACGCAAGGTTTTAGATACCAGTTAGGAAACTTGTGAAACTTGTGTAAAATCAGTTATGAATTAAATGAAAAAAATGCTAAATATGCATAGTAATACCAACAATAAGAGTAATTTGTTTTTAAATTGATAAATAAACCGTCTCCGAGCCGGGGTTACTACTGTACATCCAGATCCAAACGCGCGCTTTTACGCAATGACGTACAAGTACCCCGGCACATTTTACTTAATGAAATGGCTACGTAAAGCTGCTTAACGTCGCCACAAAAGCGAATCCTTAAGACGATTTCATCAGCATTTGTTTCATTTACTTTCTAATTTGCCCTCTAAAAGCGCCTTGTTATCCCGGTGCGCCACGTAAAGGGATTGACACAGCGCCAGGTGCGGCGGGCGCACCTCCATCTGCCAAGTCTTAAAAAGCTTCTTTCTGTTCCAGCGCACCTCCAAACACCAAGGTAACAGCTCCCCTAATCTGGATCGATCACTCAATGCTTTTACTAATCTACCATCAAATCATAATTGGTGCTAAAGTGGTCCACAGCAAATTGTATGGCGATTATATTTTTGGAAGACGCGAGATGGTTCATTAAGTTATGTAAAAAAATAAATAAAAACATATTCGACCATATTGCTGGATTTCAGATAACATCACAACATTTTATAGGTTAATAATCTTTAATACAAATTGGTGTCAGCTAAAATGCGTATTTTTGTTGTAACACAGAAAGTTATTGGTTCAAGTAACATAGTATAACACTATATTCCACTATCCTCTCAGTCTGTTACGCAGTTTAAAACTAGAATAAAAACTCACGTTTACCTTTGCCATTTAATACTAGTAGCTAGACAGGACATCTTAGTGTTTTATTGTACTTTTCCTATATGTATCGTGTAATCTGTATGTCTTTTTTTGTTTTTTCACTTTTATGTGAAGCACTTTACTCATCTGAAGTTGCTTTAAATGTCCTATATAGGCCTAAATATCTAAATACTTTTTAATTGAATTGAATTAAAACACCAGGTTGTGTTATATAGTTCTAAATCAAATTGGGAACATGAAATCACCACAGTCTAGAAACTGAAAACCACCAGTTATTAATGAGACAGTTTGGGAATCCGGCAGCTAATTTGTTCTCGAGTAAAAACCCTGCCGTGGCCCGTGGATTACAACTTCCGCTCTAACATCTCCCTTAATTGCCTAATAGCATTGCAGCGTGAATGCCGCTTACATTAAAACACTTTAACATTAGCGCCTGATTGGAAATGTGATGACAACACCATATCAACAAATTACAGCGCAGCGCTTTCTTCCGCAAATGGCCAGAGGAGCGCCACTTCTACTCTCCCAGATTTGAATACCCACAATTACAGCCAATTTGGGCGGAATTACAAGACAGACCTGCGACGGCCTATCCTCCAGTGGCGAGTGCTGCGGGGCTCCGAAATCTGCAGCTCGGAGAAACAGAGCGCGAGTTATCCAAGTGATTTACGCGGGCAATTAAAAACTCATTTCAATTTCAGCGCCAGTCAGGCAATCTAAAGTTTTGAGTCTGACCACATAATTGGTAAATATATTGGAGAACTGAATGCGTTAGGACCATCTTGGATGCTTTTGTTGGCTGCTTCTTTAGATTCAACCTATATGTGGGTTAGGCTATAATAAGTTATAGTTATTAAGCACGTACGTGTACGTTTGACAGACGACTTTTATATCGTAATTATTAAAATATAGCCTAATTAAAGCAGAATTGTATTCAATTGTGAACAAATGTAGGCCTATAATTTAATATTTTGGCTATATTATCAAAGTTTAAAACTATCAAATGTAGGTCAACAGATTCTGCAAAAACATTAATATATTTTAAACAAAGATCAATTTTCACGGGTTTCAAAATGATTAAAAATTAAGATCATTGCTATAACAGTTAAGAATTTAGTGCAAAATACTATATATAGGCTATTTTAAAAAAGATAAAGGGGTAAAAGTCCTTAAAATGAAGTCATAAAGTAAGGAAGGAACAATAAGGAACGAGTCACACTGGATAGACTAATAATCCAATTGTCATTTAAGTTAAGTTTAATGTCCTGTGAAGCCCAAATATTTAGATTATTTGTAACAAAGCACAAAAGACCTGCTGTTACCTCGAGAACCGTTCCTAACTTAAAATTTTAGGACGGGATCTTCAGTAGAAATAAAGCAAGTTCCCTGTCCATCCGCCGTTTATTTGCAACATGTTTGATTCCCCACTCGCCCCTCACGTCTCTCAGCCAATAGGGGACAAGAACCAACCTTTTTCAACTCCCTCGTGCGCTGTAGGCTCTCTAATTGGCTGAATCCCAAATCAATTTACCCAATCCTCTACTCCATCCGAATAAATACTTGTTGGTAACGCGCCCTCCCGCCGCTGTCCATACTGGCGCACTGTAGTGTCATCCGCCGATCCGACATAGCGCAGGGGTTACGTTTAAACCGGGGGGAACTCAGAAAGGACAACGCTCTGATGCAAGTGTAGAAAGAAACTCACCCAAAATGAGCCTAAACTACGCTTCAGCGGCGCCCACGCAGAGATCCACGTCGTTTTTTATCGAGGACATTTTATTGCACAAGCCAAAGCCGTTGCGAGAAGTCATCCCGTCGCCTTTCTGTAACTCGCTGGCCTCGCGTATGCCCATCTTGGAGTATGGATACCCGCTTATGCCAACGCCGATCCTGGCACCGCACCCGCACCATCCTCTGCACAAACCTGAGCACCACCAGTACTTTTTCACTTCTGGTAAGGGAAATAAGCGAAGGGGTTAAGTCATAAGATCCAAAATGCATGGCGCAGTTGTTATGATTAGGTCTGTGTTATTGTAGTTTTATGAAATAGTCTAAAACACCACCACCAATGGCCTATTTATTCCCCTCTGGAAAGGATTCAAAGCTTTGCAATGAGATACACAATGTTTCTGTTATTGTAAGTACAGAAGCTGCTCTTGTCTTATTTTCTTTGAATGTTGGTTAATCCTCTTGATTTTATTGACCAATGACACTGTCTGATTTCTATCTTTATGTTGCCATAGTGGGTCCTATTATTAAGCTATGAGAGGCGACTGATGGTGTGATTTTGGGCTCTACAAAAATAAATAAAATTGTAGGCCTAGTTTTTCTTTAGAAACAGAACAATAATTTTGTTACAAATTGCCGGATAGTGTCATGATTGTTTTATACTATGGTGATATTTGTTGTGGTATCAAGGAAACATTCAGTTACTAATATTATTATTTAGCTCGGTGTCTTGAAAAAAACTAAGTGTTTCCCGAGTTTGTTTTTGTTTCGTTTTTGTATTGTGAATTGATTTTACGCGCGCTTTCCCCCTCAGGGATGCAGATGCCGGCCCTGTTCCAGCATCACGCAGAGCTGCCCGGGAAGCACTGCAGGCGGAGAAAGGCCCGCACGGTCTTCTCCGACTCTCAGCTGTCCGGCCTGGAGAAGAGGTTCGAGATTCAGCGGTATCTGTCCACACCGGAGAGAGTGGAGCTGGCCACGGCGCTCAGCCTCTCCGAGACACAGGTAAACGCACCCGGCAAAACCTTCCAAAGTCTGATGGGTGAGATGGTTAGGGAAAAGCGGTCAATGCCCTTCTATTATAATGTGGAAAAAAAACAATCAAAAACTAAATATTAGGCCAGTCAAAGTATACTAAACACTGCGCGTAAAAGTGTAACATTCTTTACATGCGTGCTTTCCACACGTTGTTTTATAATACTAGGCTTTATCAAATAAAATGGTCAAATTATGGTTATTTTTAGTTTTTAAACTACGGTAAAATATCTAGCCTATTTGTTTAGTCATTTCGGAAATGCAGACAAATATATTAATTAATTCAAACATACCTTAGACTATTTCATTTGTGTGATTATTTTCCTCTTCCTAATAAGGCCTGTACTTATTTTTATAATGTCCTGCTGTTGGTCTGCCTAAAAATAATCGGTAGTTTCACGTGACTTTGTGCGTTCGCAGGTGAAGACGTGGTTCCAGAACCGGCGCATGAAGCACAAGAAACAGCTGAGAAAGGCCCAGGACGAGCGCAAAGGACCCGGGGACGTGGACAGATCTGCGGAAAACTCGAGTGAAGGTGAACTGAACGACAAGAGCAGCGAGGAGCTGAAGCGCGCGCTGGAGCCGGACTCGTACATGCTGGACGAGCACGAGGAGGAGGACGACGACGTGGACATTGAGGATGACATTTGTTCCCCGGAACATCTACTATAGTAACTGTTCTTCCCCAACGACAGACTCACGGTACACGGGACTTTATACAGTTACAAGTGTAAATATTAGAAAATCTCCAAACATTGCCTATATTTATTAAAATGTTGTAAACAATAATTCATATTGCTCTTGAAATAAGTATTTTATATAATTTAGCCAACAAAATGTTGTACTATTATTATTATTATTATTATTATTATTATTATTATTATTATTATTATTATTATTATTATTATTATTATTATTATTATTATTATTATGTACAAATCACGACTGTTGGCTTTGTAATATAAACGCATGTGCCCCATTATTTGCACTTTTACACACACTGTCTCTGTTATAGTTTTATTTTCATTTTTTATTTCTTTAAATGTATACTGCGAAAGATTACAATAATCTTTCTATAAGTAATTATGTGAGATGTAAATACAGTATATAAATATAGTACAGCATTACAAATGATTCATTACACTCCTTTTTTCTTTCGAAAGTACTTGCTTCCGTCCGTATTCCGTGTGCGTAAAGCAAAGCCTTTATGCGCTCTAGCAAAAGCTTTTCTCTTCCACTGAGTTAAAAAGGCAGTCAAGTCGAATATGTTGTAACAAGTGCATTATGGGAGCGATGCGCGCAGCCAGGCGCACAACGGTGAATGGAGGCGGCGTGCGCTCTGCGGGCGTCCTGTTTCTGGAGCTGCGCAAACACCGAATAACGACGACCCGACAGTGCATCCCGTGAACTGCTCACTGCGGTCCGGCGTCAAGAAAACCTCTGTTTTCCACACTGTCCTTCCGTGACATGCTGGTTCCTTTGAGCTTTTTTAGGAACCGGGTTTAAATATAAGCTATTTTCTATATTGATATGACAGCTATAAGGAATCATATTTTTGTGATTCTCGCAGTGGTATATACACATGAACAAAAGATACATTTCAGATGTATAGCTTTCTTTTATTTACAAGTTCAAGATAACTTAATAGCAAATGGCCTATGTGTAACATAAATATAATGACAAAATATAGAGAACATATAATAAAAAAATACAGAATGCATTAAACATAAAGTGATAGTGTCAGGTGAGATAATTTAGAAAATTTCCCTCCTACATAGTCTGAACACTATAGGTGTGCATCAAACTAATATTAGGCTCTAATTTAATATTATGGCTTCATAGAACAAATAAAAATAAATAGAGCTATAAGCTTTTTGGAGCCTTTTAAAGGCTCATTTGCACAACAACGCATATTCCTGTGTCTTCGTTTTGTATTGCGCTCCTGTCTTTTGAAAAGCAATTTATCTCATCTTCAAAATGCACTGCTGATTAGCCGGGAGTACAGGGGGAAAAAACGGATTGGAGCAGGCCATGCAGAAGGTGATCAATTAAAAGATTAAGCGTTTTGCAACACATGGACGCATCTGCATTTGGGCCTAATAGCAGGACCATCAGCTCATTTTCACGAAACCGTCGCCTACTGAAAGCACCCTTCTCACATCAAAGCATCTGCCTTCGCTTCCCAATGGGCAAAAAGGGATGCTAATTTGCCCCCTTCATCTACAGCACTGAAAGACCCCTTCAATTAACTGGATTTCAATGGCAAAAACAAGTAGGTGGGAGCAGAGAGAGATGCAAAGGGACTGGGTCTGGATGGGCAGCGGCGCTCATTAAATCAGAAAGAGCTCCATCATTTGTTCCAATGGCGCATCTGAGGAGTTAACACTAAAAACATAGAGCTTCAAAGAGTCCATGATGGGTTAAATAGAGACTATAATCTAATTAAAATATTGTACAGAGGTAAATAGTGCTTTGATAATGATCTGAGGGTTCTATTAGTGAAATGAGAGGCTGGAGAGCGGTTTGTGTCAGGGAGGAGTTACCACTTAAAGCGTGGACACATTAAGTAGGACCAGGGACAGAATCAGGTGGCCTTCACACGGGCAATTCCCATCTGAAATTACCATCTGTAAACTACACAAACACACAACTCATGTCTGTTTACAGCCATATCTGAGTATAAGGGCACACTGCAAAAAGTAATATCTGGGTAAGCTCCAATTAGTCAAATTAAGGAGATTTCACTTGACAAGTAAAATGATCTACTAATGAATTAAGCATTTTTTCTTATATTACATTATTAAATTGATTCTTGTGAGCTTTAAGTTATGCACGAAAGTAAACCCAGTGTTGACTTTTGTTTCATCCGCACACATTTGAGTAATCCTTTATTTTTAGTTTGTCTACATGTCTAAAGCTCAAACTGCTCTGTTCCACCTTGTGATGTCATGAAGCGGTAGTTTTCAAGTTAACAGCTCCTTTTACCTTTAAGTTCAGCAGAAAATGGCAGTTCGGGGGATTTAATTATCCAAATGATTCTACTGAAGGTGTATGGAGCGTTTTCTGTATTACCGCATGACATCACAAGGTGGAGCAGAGTGTTTTTTGTTTGAGAAAAGGACAACCTACAGTAAATACACAGAGTTTGTGTGTTAAACATGTGCTAATGAAAATAAAAACACAACATGAGGTATGTTTGAGATGAGGAATAGATCAGACACAGGTTAGAAAATAGCGCAATATGGGCTTTTTAATTCAAACAACATATGATATAGTTTCTTATAATAAGTTTTACGAGTTGTTGTTTTTTCTTATCTTCAGTGTAACTAGGTGTATTTTCCTCTTTCCACTGTTTCAACTACAAAAAGACTTATTCCATTGGTTGATCATGTGAAATTGACTCAAATCAATGTAGCATGTTCTTAAATCAAGTCATTTTAACTAGATTTTAGTTTTTATACGCCCGTTGTAATAAGACGGGACGTATTATGGTATGGCGCTGTCCGTCCGTCCGTCCGTCTGTCCGTCCATCCGTCTGTGGACACTTCAAAGCTTTGTAGTGTCTTTAAGTTCTGTTGCTGCAATCTGATTGGTGGAATTCCGATTCTAGAATGTGATGATGTCATACTCATACTCCTACTGCAAGAGCCAGATTTCCCTATTGATTATCCATCCGTCTGTCTGTCCGTCTGTCCGTCTGTCCATCTGTCCGTCTGTCTGTGGACAATTTCTTGTCCGCGCTCTAACTCGACAACCGTCTCACCTAGGAATGTCAAACTTCCAAACTGCACCAACAATTCATCTTTAACTAGGTTTGACAAATTCTAACTTAATTCTATATACAATAATTCAAAGTACGGCCGTATTTTGCCCCGCTGGAGGAGCTCTTGTTGTAATGTACACGGGCGAAGACTAATATAAAACAGCATGTGCAAATGTCCATAGAAAAAGTGAGTTCATCCATGGATTTTAGAGCAACTGTTGCATGTGAAAGAGAAAGTACAATGAATTTTATAATAGCTCTTTAAATCTACATTTCTCTTCATTCTTTCTTTGCCACATTAGTTTGCCTCTTTTTTTTTTTGCATAATAGTCAAAACCTGCACACGTCTGAACAATAAGAAATCAGATTGTTTCATCAGAACTGTTTAGATTAGGTTTACATAATCTGGTTACTCCGGTCAGATTTTTGGTGTAAATACTTACGCCAGTGTAACTCGTACTTTCAACAACTATTTTGATCACTATTGGTCAATTATCTTTATGTATTAATAAGGACAATTGGTGAATGGTCCAGAAACCCTGCATATTTAGGCTGAGTTCTTCTCTCGGACCGAAAACACGCTGTTCCACCTTGTGATGTCACGTGGTAATACAGGAAGTGCTCCGTTGTGTTTTTAAACTCCATGCACCTTCACTAGAATCATTTAGGTAATTTCAGTGGTGGAATTGACAGTCTTTATGAAACAAAATGTAAAAGCGAGATGTTAATTTGAAAATTGCCGCTTGATGACATCACAAGGTGGAACAGAGTGTTTTGAGCTTTGGAGATGCAGACAGACTAATTATGAAGGATCATTCAGACATGTGAATGAAATAAAACACAATTCCAGGTACGTTTTCGATGCTATCTATTTGTGTACAGAAACTATTCATTGCACATCCCTAAGCCAAACCTGTTTGCGAATGTGGCGAATATTTATCCACTGATCTGTGTGAAATATGACGTTTACTATAGCAAACACGTGTTATTACAGGATTCAGCCCCTTTGGTCACACCGCGTGCATTTTGCGTAACATTGCCACTGCCTGTTTCTCTTGTTCATGTCTTTTCCTGAGCAGTTCCAGGGTGGGCAGCTGGGACAGGTCCAGACCCTCCGCATGCTCAGTGCCATTCACCTTTGGTTTGTCTTTGGTTTTTGACTGGACCAGGGGTTTGGCGATGGTTTTAGCGTACTCCAAAGCCTGCAAAAGACCACATTTATGATGAACGAATGGTATTTGAGAAGTAATATTTTAAAAGGTCTATATTATGTTTTCTGGCTTGTTATAATGTTGTTTCCTCATCAAAAATATACCTGTTGTTTTTTTTTTGGTTTGTTTGTTTGTTTGTTTCAGTTCATTTGCGCATTTTAACACACAAATCCTGCATATTTAGTGATTTAGATGATTTCAGCCCTGGAATTGCCAATCTCTACTAAACAAAATGTAAAAGGCGGCTTCATGACATCACAAGGTGGAACAGAGAATTTTGAGCTTTGGAGATGTAGACAGATTAATAATAAGGGGAAACTCAAACATGCGTGAATGAAAAATAAAAAATACAACTCTAGGTATGTTTTTGATGAGGTACTAACATTATAACATGTCTTAAGCTCACAGGAGTCATTTTTGTGCACCACAGGACCTTTAAATCTGTATTGCAGGCAGTATCCAAGACATGTAACACTTTTAACACTTGACTGTTAGAGGAATTATTGTGAAAATGTGTTAAATTCTCCGAGGCATAATTTTTATTTGAATATATATGGTATTTAACATCACAAATAAGAGGCTACTATTTCCTGTATTCAAAATAAACTTGATATTTAAGCAGAATGACTAGTGCACAGAAAAGCACTTCTGTCATAGCAGAGAGAAGTTAAATATTTCACACTGTCTGAGATGGTTTTATTGGACAGATGCCTTAGTCTGTAAAATGTGATTCAAAGCATATTCATTCTGGGCCTGTTGTTTTTAATGGATATTGTAATTGCAAATTCACTAGCAGAGAGCTGTTTTCTTTTCTTTTCCTTCAAACTACTATTTTTAAAGGTCTCATATTACTCAAAATTGACTCTTGTGAGTTTTACCATGTTATGCTGTTACTTCCTCAAAAGTATTCCTGTTTGTGAACATGTTTGTGAATCCTGCTGTGTAAATCCTGCTTTTTAGTCGGTCTACGTTTCCAAAGCTCAAAATGCTATGTTCCACTTTGTGATGTCATGAAGTGGTAGTTTTACCAGCTTCCTTTTACCTGCAGTTCAGTAAAGTTTGACAATTCCAGGGCTGAAATGATGCAAATTATTCTAGTGAAGCTGTATGAAGTTTAAAAAGTGGAGCACTTCCTGTATTACCACATGACGTCACATGTTGGAACAATTTTTTACGTTTGAGAGAAAAACACAGCCTAAATATGCAGGATTTGTGCGTCAATTTCAGATATGTTCATGATGAGGATATAGATAGAGGAATATGGGCCCAGACATTGCACTGATTGGAAAGGACAGCAGTAATTTTAAGAAAGAGCAAAGAGAGATACTCACCAATTCTCAGATTCTTGTTAAACAAAACCTGTTCATGATGTAAATACACACCTTTAATCGAGAAACTTTCTTGTTGGTTTCCGGC
This sequence comes from Odontamblyopus lacepedii, assembly GCA_034769755.1. Lineage (NCBI taxonomy): Eukaryota > Metazoa > Chordata > Actinopteri > Gobiiformes > Gobiidae > Odontamblyopus > Odontamblyopus lacepedii. The sequence continues at coordinate 11,009,836 of CM068352.1, forward strand.
TCCTTGGCTGGTAGACAGGGACTCCTAATCGCAGTTTTGTTCTGCTCGTGGATCACATTTGAATACAGCTTCTGCCGCCTCATTTTCTCCACATGTTGATGGTAACAGAGGGAGAAGAGACAGAGCAGATTATGAAAGGGTTTTAATTAACGGAGCCATTTCTCCCTTAGGGCCCTTGCTCATTGTGCGCACACTCGGCTCAACCTCTCCACGGAGCGCAACAAAACCCTAACAGAGCCATCCATTCAAGGGGTCTTTCAACATTTACACATATCATTCGCTAATAGGCTTGGCCCTGAAGATGCACGGGGATCAATCTAGTGCAAATTGGCCAAACATGCTCACTTTTTACAACTGCAGATTAACAAAAGATATATCAAAGCACAGAGAGCACTTAACTTCTTAGGGGGAGTCTCATTTGCTTTGTAAATGTAATTTTAGCTGCAGACACGGCCTGGGAGCCTTTAAATGTGGACTCAGACAAATGACAGAGGGTCAGGGCTACACAATGACACCAATGGATGTACTGTTTGTGGAGGCACAGCCCATTGGTTTAACCTGGCTCACCGGATTGATTTGTGTAGCACTGTGAATTGAGTTCTACACATTATCAATCTGGGATGGCTCTCGCTCAAATCAGGATGTTCAAACTAAGACTTCAAGTTGATTGGTCAAAGCTTCACAGCGGGAGACGAAAATTCTACTTTTGTGAAATCCAGTAATCCATATTTCCTGTCCATAAATGCAAAAAGCGCTTCCGTCTGCGAGTTTTTCATGGACAAAGTAGCATTTTCGCTAACATGATCTGAAGTACATCTGTCGCATCGCCATGTTTGAGCCACAGTGTTGCTCTGTGATATCACAAATATCACGTGAATCCATTTCGCTGTTGAAATGCTGCTGAAATGCTCAAACAAATGATCAGACTGGTTAAGGAGGCAGTTGTATAGCCTATTATTAGAGCATTCCATACATTGCCTTATGTTATTGATTCCTGTTACTGATGATTCCTTACTGTTTTCTCTATAGCAGAATAGTCTGGTCCATGGCCTTGCAGAGTGACATCAGGCTTCAGCTGTCTGTAATCTTCCACGCTGTACGCCTGAACAGAAAATATGTTAGAGACAAATCATTTTATCGCTTAGTTAGCAGATAGATTGTTTTAAAGGCAGGTCATGGTTTTTAATCCAACTAAAATAAATAAAAAGCAATAAATAAAGGATGAGCAAAGACTTATTACTCTTATTATATGTTGTGAAGTTGTTTCCTTATCATTAACATAGCTGTGTTTTGTTTCGTGCCCACATTTAAACACACAAACGCTGCATATTTAGGCTAAGCTTTTCACTCTGTTCCACCTTGTGATGTCATGTTGTCATACAGGAAGTGCTCCCCTGTGTTTTTAAACTCCATACACCTTCACAAGAATCATTTGGATGAGTTTAGCCTTGGAAGTGGAGTTTAGCCCATCTCTACTAGACAAAACGTTAAGGTAGCTGTTGACTTGAAAGCTACCACTTCATGACATCACAAGGTGGAACAGAGCATTTTGAGTTTTGGAGATGTAGATAGACTAATGATAAAAGATTACTCAAACATGTATGAATGATACAAAATCCAACTCCAGATATGTTTTTGAGGATTATAACATCTTAAATCTCACAAGAGTCAATCTAGGACCTTTAATTTATACAGATATAATAGCATAATAGCTTATTAAAATGATTCCAGCTTAGTAACTACTTAAATTTAGGAGTTAATCCTTGGGTAAGATATCAATAAAGTAGTTATTAAGCCTGATTCTTAATAAACTAAGGCTATATTATAGTTCAATCAGTCCACTCTCTTGGTTGGAGATATAGTGTTCTTCTAGGTACGGTAACACACAGGAGAGGAGCACATTTCTCAGATGTTTTTGGGTTGAACAGAGCAGGCTGACCTCACAAAGAGTTCTTGACATGAACATTTCACAAAGAGAAAATAATAATTGTATCTTTAATACACACAAGAGTACCTGTTTGTTAATGGTAAAAATAACTTGTGGAACAAACTATATAAATGATTATTATAAGCCCTGTATCCGTTTTCCTCCCCATGTCTTGCCCTAGTCCAGATATATTGTAAAAGCAGCTCTTGGGTTGAAAATAAGTGCGCTGTGTACTCTTTGCGTCTAACTACAAAGCGTTTTCATCGTCCGAGGATCAGGAAGTGCATGTTAGCATCTCTGGTCTCTGAGGGTTGTGAAAAGCGCTTATAAACTCATCACTGTGAATGAATTAGGAGGCATAAGGTAAGTGAGGAATAACTTTGGCCCACTGCAAACCTGTACTAACGTGTTCTGAAACGCAAGTGATTCTTGTTTTAGTTTGTCAGTTCATAGACCTACTTTCTGTTTGGACTTGATGTGTTTAAAATGTGAACTTCGAACAGAATCCTAGTGTTAAAAAAATGTAAATCTAATCGCAACGCTGGTTAGAAAATGTAATCGATACTTTGCAACTGATATCAACAGTTTCTGGGGGTGTGATGTAAAATGCTCTTGATCACAGGCTCCTGAAAATGTGTTGTTTAAGTTTGTATTTTTTCTTATGTTTTCAGACTTATTACTTTTTGTCTGTTTTTACTAATGTGTGCATTGCGTCACCATGGTAACTGCTGAACACGCCGCCAATAGAGATGCATGTAGAACACTGCAACGCATCAATTTGACATATTTACCCAAATCGCAAAGCTGACCAAGACCGAAACAAGCAACTTAACGCCGCCTGCATTTTCGAGCTGGATTTTGAGATGCACTGAGAATTAGCGATCAGTCACAGACACAATGGGACACCAGTTCTTTTCAAACCTCCAAGTTATCTGCTCCAGGGCCAGTGAGGTGATCCTACGGCTCAGAGCCTTGTGTAATCTGGTCAGACATGATGGGGGGAGGCAGGGGGAGAGAGGGGGGCCTGGTGGGCACGACAGGAGGACCATGTGAAGGCTCCAGTGGGCACAGAGGCCTAAGCACATAATCGTGGCTTCCGGTTTTGGGCCATTGTTCTGTTAAATCGATCTGAGCGCGGCTTACATAGAGAGACGTGCAAGCAATTAGTCTCTCTGCGGTGACACTGCTTTCGTATACTGTAGCATTTTACACTTCACTTCTCAATAGCAGTGCAAGGCGTAAAGGGCACCTCCCACTATCAGCAAACAAGCTTTCGGTGAACTGAAACCAATTCATTTCTGCATTACATATGAATTAGTTTGACCTGTTTCTAAGAACTGTCAATTCGGCTTATTATTATCAAGCAAACTTCACCACACCGCCCAGATTACGCTGTTTTCTGATCTGTTTCTTCATCAAAAACATACCTGGAGTTTTCTTTTGTTTCATTCACACGTTTAACACACAAACCCTGCATATTTAGGCTGAGTTCTTCTCGCACTTTCTGTTCCACCTTGTGATGTCATGTGGTTCTACAGGACGTGCCCCTCTGCGATTTAAAACTCCATACATCTTCACTAAAGTCATTTGGATTTCAGCCCAGAATTTTATATCTCTACTGAAGTAACCGTAAAACTGCTAACCTGAAAACTACCGCTTCATGACATCACAAGGTGCATTTTGTGCATTGGGGATCATAAAGGATTAGTCAAACATGTGTGATGGAAACAAAACACAACTCCAGGTATGTTTTTGATAACATTGTGACATGGTTTAAAGCTTAGGTAAAGGTAAAGAGTCCATTTTGTGTAATACAGGACTTTTAAAGGTGCACTATCCAACATTTCAGGTGGATCTGCTTGTTTTCATGGAAATGTTATTGCTTTACCTGGAATATTCTATAGTTTGGCATTAAGATATCTTGCATTTATTCAGTTGCAAGTGTGTTTTATTCATTGAAGAAATAAAGGTTAGCTGTTAACATGAAAACTACATTACAAGACATCACAAGGTGGAACAGAGCATTTTGAGCTTTGAGTAGACCTGCATTATTAGTCTGCCTACATCTCTGAATGAAACAAAACACAACTCCAGGTGTATTTTAAGGAGGTAACAGCACGATAATGGTATGACTAAAAGCTCACAGCAGTCAATTTTGCACAGTAGAGCAGCTTTAAACCGAAAGTTGGCGTAACCTCAAAGCTACAGCGTACGCTTTGTAGACCCACCTGCCCTGTCACCGCTAACAAGCCAATGATGAAGCTATGAAACAACAGAAGGATAATAAAAGAATGGAAATAGGCATCTTTAGTGAGGCCGTCCTACACACACTCTGGTCTAATCACCTTATCTCCCAACACATCTTCACGTCATCTTATACCAATTAAGTGTATCTTAGTGGAGCTAGACAATTAGGCTGATGTTTTGTGTCCCACTAGAACTCTCAGTGGATTAAGCGGGGCATGTACGGAGACAGCTCAGGGGATTACACGGGACTTCAAAGGGGCATTTATTTGTGTAACCTCTTGTATGTAAGGATTAATGGTCTGTGCCATTCAATTTAGGAATCCATGTGGCACTTTTGTGTGGTGAAACTGCATAATGTGTTTTTCTAACTAACATCTACAGGTTGTTCAAAGACTATTGTGTGCGCTGAACCTTGCCGAAACAATTTAAAATTCATGAGGATTAGAGAAAGCGTTTCGGGAGTGACACAATGCGCGCTGGTTTAAGTGTGCGATGCATACTGGTCCATTTGTGGCAATGTTTGGAGTGACGGCTAGTTTATAGTTAACCGAGGCACAGGAGAGTCTGGCTTTCACTACAGTGTTAGGTCATAGGAGGAGCTTAGGCCTATTACAATATTTATTATATCAAGTTATCATTCATTATATGTTAGATGGGACAATCATTTTTGAGGGTCAGTATTTATCATAGGGACTTTTTCTTTGTACTCATGGGGAGTGCTTTGTTATTTTGCAGTGCTACGATTAGATTCAAGCTGTAGAGAGCAGAATAACTTACTTTTATACCTCATTACAGATACAAACAACTACATAAGTGTTTCAGTCTGCTTATTACTTAAGGCAGTTTGATGTTTTAATAGTTTTTTAGGCATAATTTTGCTTTAGGGTTACTGTGTCAGTGGCATAAATTAGTTTCAATATTACCATTTATTTCTATATTCTCTTCAGATATATTTCATACTTCAAAATGTGTTATTGTGACAGGCCTAGCGTTAGGATGTCGTGTACTCATATATACAACTCTGGAATCTTTTTCTTGCTTACTTGGAGGCGAGTGAAATTGCATAAGAAGTGCATTTCATGTTTGGTTTAATTTAATTTTAATGTAATGTATTTTAATGTTATTTATTTTGTTTATTTGATTTTTTGACACTACAAAGTTTATTTTCATTTATTTATTTGAATTATTATTTTTTATTGTTAACATTTATCTATTTTTGTACCTGACTAGCTCTTGTTTATATGTAAAGAAATAAAAAATAAAAACATTTGACTAAATACAGAAAATACAGAAAACGTCTTGTGTAACAGTGTTAAGAAATGTATTTTTGAATAAATAAACCTTGCAGCCACCAACCTTATATGCAGGCCGTGTTTGCAACTGCTTCTTTTTCTCCATCTGCACGAGGTAACCATCGGAGACTCTTCTTTGGCCAGGCTGTGTGGAACTTAACTCAGCGTCCTGCTCTGGTCCCGGCTGGCCTATAGGGGGCAGCACTTTATAGCTGGAGCCGGAGCTTTGGACAGTGCTGGAGGGGGAATCGGAGAGCGCTGGTACAGTCTGGACTTCAGAGAGACTTTCCCTTTGGTCTTCCTCCTCAAAGATGAACTGTTCTTGTAATGCAGTCAATCTGAAATCAGCCACAAGAGTCACACATCAGTTAAACAGTCTCACAGTTGTGTTTTTCAGTTTCTCTTCAGTTAATAGATCCAATAATGACTGAAATACAAGCTGTTATTGACACTACTAAAAATATATGCAGTTTGATATATGCATCATTAACAATCGTTCAGCTGCCACACACACAAAACGTCTAAAGGTTTTATATTACGCAGAATTGACTCCTGTGAGCTTTAAGTCATGTTATAATGTTGTTACCTCATCAAACATGTACCTGCAGTTGAGTTTTGTTTCATTCACACGTGTTTCTGTAATCCTTTATTATTAGTTTGTCTACATTTCCAAAGCTCAGAATGTTTTGTTCCACCTTGAAATGTCATGAAGCAGTAGTTTTCATGTTACCGGCGACATTTTACCTTTTGTTCAGTAGAGATGGGCAATTCCATGTCTGAAATCATCCAAGTGATTCTAGTGAAGGTGTATGGAGTTTAAAAGCACAGTGGAGCGCTTCCTTTATGACTATATGGCATCACAAGGTGGAGTGTTTTCCGTTTTGGGAGAAAAACTCAGTCTAAATGTGCAGGGTTTGTTTGTCAGACATGTGTGAATGAAACAGAACACAACTCCAGGTATGTTTGTGATGAGGAAACAACATCATAACACAGGTCAGATAACAGCGTAATATGGGCTTTTTAAGTGTAGTTGGCTCTTTTTATTTATTTTTGTGGGGCTGGAGTCGCTTGTTTGGGGATTTTTTTCTAAGACTTGGTCATCTGTTGCTCTCTGAATCTGGCAACCCTGCATTATGCCACCAGTATGCACTTTATTGCATATACATTTAAATATTCTAAATAAGTTTGAAATGGCTTGTAGCACAATCTGTACAACAAGAATGTGTAGTGATGTAGATGAGCGTATTACCTTTGCCATTGTCCTGGGATGTTCTCCAGGTTAAACTGGTTTAGGTCTTTATGAAGACCACTGGTACCCTGATACACCATGGCGAGGTTTCTGTGCGGTGTTTGTGTAATATCTGGACTTAGAGAGATCTGCAGTTCAGGGTTGACGGGTGGATAGGACAGTTTGATGACCGACTGATGCGTTTGCTGTGTGCTTAACAGCGGCAGATGCGGTGTAGTGTTGAGGTTAATGTTGAGGTGGATGGTAGGAGACAGAGGCTGGGATGAACTTGGAGCTTTGAGTCTTTTTACAGCGGCTTTTGTTAAAGTGGAGCTCAGACTGTGTCCCTGCTCGGCTCTGACCCCCGGGGCCAGAGGCTGCAGAGGTCCAGATGGAGTTAAGTCTTCTTTCCGCTCGGCTTTCTTCTCTTTTCTCATCGGACTGACCTGAGGTTAGAAAACAATTAGGTGGATTATAATCTTCTAACATAACAAATAAAGCTGCTTCTTACATAAAATGGATTCTCGTGAGCTTTAAGTCATGTTATAATGTTATTACCTCATCAAAAACATACCTGGATTTGCGTTTTGTTTCATTCACACGTTTGAGTAATCCTTTATTTTTAGTCTGTCTACATCTACAAACCTCACAATGCTCTGCTCCACCTTGTGATGTCATGTTGTGGTAGTTTTCAAGTAAATGTCTACCTTTTATCTTTAATTCAGTAGAGATGAGCAATTCCAGGGCTGAAACCTTCCAAATGATTCTAGTGAAGGTGTATGAAGCACTTCCTGACATCACAAGGAGGAAGAGGGAGTATTTTCTGTCTGGGAGTTTGTGGCTTAAACTTGTTTGAATGGAGAAAAAACTATATTTTTATGGGGAAATAACATTATAACAGATCAGAAAATAATGAACTATAGACCCTTTAAACAAATTTGTGTATTAGTTTATGTAAATCACAGTAGTTAACTCTGGCTATCAAATCTAAATCCGACTTTAGACACAAGACATAAGACTGAATTGTAGTGGAGCCTAAATCTTTGCTTGGACGAGGTGGCGTAGTCGTCTCCTCTGCATCATCGAACCAAATTAGATCTGTGGAGCGGTGCGAGTGTGCATGAATGAAGCTGATTTAGAGCACACATCCTTGGCCCTTTCCACAGGGGAGATCTCCACGGCTCTGTGTACAAGCGATACAGCGGCTACTCAAGTACTTTAAACAATAATGCCTCTCCCTCATGTTTTTGTCTGTTACCCCACCCACTGCCGCTACACTTTTATAGAATTAACGGGTCTTTAATAAAAACTCAAGCTTTTTGACTGAAACGTATTGATTTGGGAACTTACCTTTACCTGCTGTGTTTTTCGCAGCTCAATCTTGCTTTGAATGTCGGAGCTGGAGGTCGCTTTTGGGGCTTGCTGTGCCTGTAAAAATAGAAATGTGAATTAGAAAATAATAATGAAACACAACCGCCACATGTGATAAAATAATATGGCTGAACGACTTGGGAAAAATATGTAATTGCAATTTTTCTGATAAGTGTTTAGATTGTGTTTAGATTTAGGTTTTGATAATAACATTCAGTTCAATGTTTACATTTTAAACGCATCCAGAAAAATAAATAAATAAATATGAACTGACAAACTAATACGTCATATTTCAGGACATGTTTGTGCAGATCTAAACTGCAGGATTAGCCGTTTTTATGCAGAATAACACAGGATATTTTGTTTGTGGAGGAAACTATGGATTGCAGCCTTTGAGATTTGCTAATTGCGTCCATTCAAATTATGATTTTGATTCAACTGTGATTAATTTGTAGCCCTATAAAATAACTTTTCCTTTTTCTACACTGCATATTTCAGTATTCACCACACATTGGCTGCAGCTCCAGTGGTTTCTAATGCACCAGTTTACAGCAATGAAATACATTGTGTTAATGCTCTAATGAAAATCATTTAGTCAACTTCAAGACCCCCTTCTGTGGAGGAGGACCATCTGAGTGGATCAATGATATTGACAGAATGGAGACTTTTCACTGAATGCCACTAATACTGTGAGGGAGTTTGGGTGAAGGTCAGGAACATGGATCCAATTGTTACAAATCTATCAATAAGCAGTTTTATAATAGGCGGACATCCACGCGCTTTATTCTCCAGACCCAGGGCGTATTTGTGGAGATGTCTTTTTGACCCTATGGTGCTCTGATGATTGTCTAAGTCTGTGTTGGTTTAACAACAATGAGACACAAGCGCCAGTCTGGAGAGTGTCAGAGTGTAGTATGTGATGAGCCTTTCACCTGTACCCATCGGCCTGCACCGCCGCCTTTTATCACCCATTATAAAAATCCCAATCAGTTGGAGCAAATGATCAAGCCACATATTGCATTTGAAGCATGATAAGCAGCGTAATATCTTCTCTGGTAAATTGGGGGGCCCGTAATTGCTTCTCAGAGACCATATCACAACAAAGTCTGGCAATTGTAGCAGGCTGTATTACCCCCTGTACCGGGAAACATCTGCTTTTCCCAATGAAGACTTCAAAGGGGCTGCGGATTCTTGAATTGCATTTAGCTGCTATTGTGGCCGGCCCAGGTAATCTTGATTAGGTGTTTTGACTGAGCCACGGTATACAGTGGTAGAGAGGTCCCCAGAAGCTTTGGTATAAAGCTATTAAAAGATTGTACATTATGTTCCCCCTGGCTTTGAAGTGAGGGCCTGTGAGAGGAGCAGGGACTCGGAGGGGCTGAGTGCAATGCTACAAGATTGATCTGCTACTTCTGTCTTTATCAAAGGAAGACCAAGCCAATCATTGCGACTGCCACTCTGCCACTTGGCCCAACTAAACATTTGCTGCATTAAGAAATTGTGTACATTTAATAACAAGTCTAATTATCACAAGTGGCGTTGGCCGGGTCACTCTCTTCAAAAGACTGAGATTAGGGTAAAAGGCTCTAACTACTTGATTGTTTGGACCCATGCTGATTGAGGAAAAGGATCCCATTCGGACTTGAAGATGAAGATCTTTGAAAAGGAAATGGATAAGGAAGTAAAGCAGGTAGTACAACAACTGAAAGTGTTATCTTTGACTTGAATTTGAGAATTTGAGTACAATTTTGAGTACAGCCTGGTCTTTATGTATACAACTTATCTGTTTACCTGTTTGTTTATACATTAAACACAATTAGTCAAATAAAAATGATGTTATATTCAAGGTTTGAGTGTGCAAACTTTCAGTAAATATGGTGCTATATCAGTCCAATATGAATCTAGTAGGCCACATAAAGAAAATGTCACTTTAAATTCAAATTCACGAATATTTTCCTATTTTTTTTTCCTATTTTATTCTAGTTTTAAAACAATGTATTTGGATATATGTGTGTTTATACTGAGAACACAACTTATAGAGATTAATGTCATGCATTTTCCTTCTCTGCTGGTCAAAAAAGACTGATCACAGGACTCGTATATGTATATGACAATACTGCAAGCAAAAAAGTATAATGTTGTTTTACCTATTTTTTGTTCACCTTGTTTTTAGACTATGGGGCCACCATAGTCTCCTGGGAAATGCTGGATTACTTCTTTAGACCTTTTCAACAACGCATGAAAATTGTGCACATTGCAGATTTGTCCCTTTTTCATACCCTCTGTCCCCATTATAGCGACACGCCTTTGAGGATACAAGGCAATAGAAAACTAATAAGCGGTTTCAGACGCAAAATGACAAAACACAATGTGCGTGAGAGGCAACCGGCCCTGGCTCTGTTTACCATGGCACAAAGATAACAGCTCTCGACTATGTAAATGGCAGTGATAGGAGAGGAAGCAGCGCGCGGGGCTCAGATGGGTGCACAGGCTCGGGGGTATTACAGACAGCCAACAGTCTGGTGGGCCAACAAATGGGGACTGGGGACCTTCACAACCAATTATACCACTGTGCCAGGTGCAGGGTATCTGAGAGGCTATTGGTAACCATGCTTCTCTGATGTTCTTGTTGTACACATCAACTCATAATAAGGCGTGCATTGCCAGACATGGTCCTTTTCAGACAGGACAAGCACATGAAAATAGCTAGCCTCCTCAACTAAATTAAATTCCCAGTTTTGGTCAGAAGACACATCATTGAATATTCTTCTCATGGCTCTGGTGATGGCAGTAAACCACAGATACATGTCAGTACAAATAAAGAAGAAAAAGTGTTAAATATAGCTTGATTCAATATGTTTTTTGTGTATATCATTGTGGGACAACTGTACATTATACTATGAAACAACCATGCCAATCTGCATTATATTTTTTACATTATATTGGTTCTGGATCTGCTGGTCAAATCATCAACTTTTCTTTCCACTTAACTCTGTCATAAAAGCTTCACAGACAATGCCACACTTAAAATAAATTACCCTTAAAAATACACCCCATACACCAGTTTTTGAGGTCAGCAACTTTCAGTATAATAAAAGATTTTTTTAAATCGCGTCTCTAATTTTGTGTCTATCAAATTGAAGTTTTTTTTCATTCTAATATATATTCTAATATATTGTTGTATTGTCTGATCCACTTGTAAACCATAACAGACTGACACACTGTATGTGTTTAAGGGTATGTGAAAACTCCTGCTGTAAATGATTTACCCTCTGGGACTTGCAATGTTTTCTGAATCTGAACCAAATTTATGGATCACATATTTTCAAAGATACTTCAGATATGTCAGCATTACTAGACACAAAAGCAACTCCACGTTACCAGCGATTACTAATGCTAGAGCAGCTCCTGGTGTCGGCTTCAGTCATTGCAACAACTAAACAACACATAGGAGTTTAGTAAAGTAGCAGAATGTTGAACTGCATAGAACATTGAAGCACACCAAATCTCCTGTTTTCCAAAGGTTCTAGCTGTAAACCTCAACCCACATCCATCCACACCCACCTCTGCCATAGCCTCCACCAGGGTGCACAGTGACATGCGCCGGGCTATTTTTTATTATCTTAAATTGTACATCTGTAGAAAGGGTTAAATACATGTTCTGTCAGTTGTTCCACTGGTCCGCTGTCCACTTAAGATTATTACATGTAGTAAAGCATGTTTCAAAGATTTTACGTCACTAGAAAAATGCGGTGAAATCAATCTTCATTGTGTTTGCTCTGCTCTGGTCAGTCAGGGGATTCTTTCGCAGTTCAAAACTTGTCACAAATGTAAGACAGATGTTTAACTGCAAAAATGCACATATTGCTGGATTTCAGATGACATCACAGCATTCTGTAGGGCCATATTATGTAATGCAGATGGGGCAGCTAGAATTAATATTGTTAAAAAGCTAAATGATGTTGTAATATAGTGAGTTGTTGGGTTTAGTCAATAAATGTTCAATAAATGTAGATTTTTCATGGTAAAGTGCAATGTAATCAATAGGAAAAACTGTCTCTTGCCCCCCATTTGGGAGTATGACATAATCGCCTTCTAGAATCTGAAATCTACAAAATAAAGGTGTAAATAGATGCACTTGTGTTTGACATAGCCTGAATATTAATATCTTCTTAATATAAACATTTGAGAAACCCTCCACTTGTACCAGTAATGGTCGCTGTTTGTTTACTGTTCTTGACCTGTGGGTGATGACTGATGTGAGCTGCATCCTGGTGGAACCTGAAATATTCTAGGTCTTGCTGTGTGCTAAATATCGACAACATAATTCTATGCCAGTTCTAAATCAGGACTAACCCAAAGGAGGACAGAAATATGGATTAAAATGGAAGATTCTGCATATATTTGAACTCCAGATGAAGATTTCTATCATCTGAAGTTGCATTTGAGAAACCATATTGTAGAATACATACCCTTAATCCATATTGGGGTCCTTTAAGTGCATGGGCCTTTGCATAGGACCCATACTTCATAGTGTTACGTCCCAGGGTCAGTTTGTTCCGCTCCACTATGTCCTCCTCCTTTTGTGCTTTTGCAGTTTTGTCCATTTGTCCAGGTTTTACTTGTGCGTGGTTTTGACTGTGCGTGAGATGTTCCTCTGTTAATGTTGAAGTAGCACTAATAATTTTGGTTTCATGTTTATGGTTTTCCTCAGATGGTCTTAGCTGTACATTGGTGCACTGAGCAGGTGTAGGCATAGAAATTGCATTATTGCATCCATATTGTGGATGCAGAAGATATGGCTGATCGCAGGGGAGGTTTTGGGAAGTCATCTGTTGCTGACTTGTGTCAGTCACCAGCATGTATCCATCCTTTTTAAGTCCTTTACTGTTTCTGCAAAGTTTTTCTTCTGTGGAAAGAAAAGACTCGTCCACAGAGATGAGGGGACCGTCCTGGTACCATCCCACTGCTTTGGAGCTCATCTTTGGGTTGGCCCCATAGTGCAGGTGTGAATAGACATCATCTGGGAACACCTGGCTTCAATGACAAAACAGACAACAGCAATTATGTCATTCAACTTAGTGTTTACCATTTAACAGAATCGAGGCAAATGGGAGATATTAAATCCAAATCCACACATAGGTATAATTACATAATTAATCAAATGACATTTAATTGTTGGTAAACATCCTCATTAATGAGATTTCCATTTCTAAAGGAAACTGCAAACACATCTTGACACATTGTAGTCCTCTGGCAGGGTCAGCGGAGCAAGAGGCATGAGAGCATGATTACAGTGATGGGGTCTTTAAACAAAGACCAATGGGCTGTATCACAGACTTTTCAAATTGAAACAGATGAGAGGGATTATGAGGCTGTAGTTACAGATAATTTTCGTATTTTCACCTCCGAGCTCACTAATGAGAGTGTGTTTGAGAGCTACTAGCGGGGGAATGGTTCACAAACGGCAATTTTCAGCTTATGAAATGGCCCCAAAATTGCAGGCTAAAATGCTCTTTCTGATGGTGATGAAAAGATCTCATTAAATAAATAGCAGAGAGCCTCTTTGTTGTGCTTACACAGGAGGACGAGGGGAGCCTAATTCTACGGCCGCTCATGTTGTGTGTTGGGGGAGGGTTGCCTAGGTGTAGGGCCCTTCACTTCTTATGAGGCCAATAGGGTAAGGGATGCCTCACTAATGACTTACATTCAAACAAGTTGTAGAATGCATTACAGGCTACATGCAGCTGGGCGCTGCCAATACAACACAGCCCTTTATTTCTCGCCCAACATACAAATACAAAAGGAGAGAGAAATAGTGTCATATTGTGCCAGTGAATGAGAAGATGAGAAATACTCATACGGTCTTTGCTCAAACATCCGTTATAATATTTCAAGTTGGAGCTGTGAAGTATGGAGCAAAGGGATGAATGGAGCATCCTAAATAGGAATCTTTCACTTGAATGAAGAATAACCAATGGGTTTGTAAACTATGCAATGACAGCCATTGTGTGAAAGGGCTTACCCGCTTTGAGGAGGCAGTGGAGAGGACTATGAGAACATGATGATGGGAATAGGATTGTGTCCACTGTCTGGCTTTATGAAATAGAGCCTTTTGTCAGAATATGTCATGGTCATTTTCCCATGAAACAATGTACTTTAGAAGCAGACCCACACTTGGTGGGCATCAATTCACTCGGGTTAATGACAGGAAAATGGAAAATGCCCCCTTTCTATTTTGAAGAGAAATTACTATCACATAGTGTCTGAAGGAAGGCGAGAGAAAACAACTAAAAGGGTGCAAATAAACAGATGTGTCAGAGTCCTCGCCATAGACACCTTTGCCTCCTGAAAAGAGCTGTCACAAAGAACACTTATTGTGATTTACCTGAGCCAAAACAAAAATCTAATTTCCCTTCCATAAAAGCTGACATTATGAAGAAGGTGAATTTAAACATTACAATAGGACTCCCTTTCATGTATGTCATCAAATGACTGACAAAAGCTGCTTGAAAGTCTATTTTTGTTGTGCAGTAGAGTTTGTTTACCTGCTAAATTAATTTTGCCTACTTAATTTTAAACAGAAAGTAGAACTTTTACACAAAAACGATGGTAGCCATTTTCAGCCTGATTCTAACTATATGCTTTTGCGTTACATTTACTTTAAATTACTGGTTATTCTCTCACTTAAAACAAGTAGTAATGACTGGTCATTACTATTGCCTTAAAGTGTTATTAACTGTCACAGTGGAAGCCTAAATCATTGTGTTTCAACAAGGACAATCATAAGTGAAGGATTGATGATGAATTGCATTGCTAGAATTATGGATGGTTACGCAAACACAGTATGTTAGCCTGCATTTGATCTGATCTTTAATAAATCACTTGTTACTGAAGCCCCATTCTTTGCTACATGACCAAAAACAGGTGGTATCTAGTCTGTTACTGCCACCTGCTGGACAGTATAGTGAGTAATCGATAGTGATGCATAAACTTTAGTGAAAAATTACGAGGTAGAATAAACACTTACCTGTTTACGATGCTCTCATTTCTTTCATACTCCACATATTGTGGCAGAATAGGTTGGCAATTGGATATTTCTAAGCTGTCAAAGACCTCCAGACCTTCATCATCATCACCTGAACCTTCATTTGTCTTGTATGAGGCACAGACTTTGCTGTTGAAACACACAGTTTCCCCTGGAGAGCTGTTGCTTATATTCAGCTGCAGCTGCTGTTGATAGGCTCTTTCCTGGACCAGGCTCTCTGTGTCTGACTCTGCAGGATCCCAGTCCAAACTCCGGCCCTCAGAGGACTGTTGAGAAGGTTCTTTTGTCAAACACTTGATGTTCCTGTGCCTTTTATTCATGTTGGCACAGGACTGTGACAGACTTTTCCCACATCTGGTAACTTGTGGAAGAAAACACACAAGACAAACAGGCTTAAATCACTTATGAAAACTGTTTCTCTTTCCTCACTGATTTCTGCCAACACCCAGAGAACAGTGAGCCACTCTCTTCAATAAAAATGAAAGTGAAAATAACTGGCTAATCTAAACACAATGAACGCTAATGTTTAAATCGATAGGTTGTCACGTTTTTAAGATGGGTTAAGATAGGTGGTGGGATAATCTTGCCTGACAGTGACATCCCTCCAGTTTCTTGTATACTACATATACAGGAAATGTTGATTAGGATGGCATTGTCAGGCAAGGGATAATCTACATGGACCAGATATGTATCATGCTAATTTTAGTTAGTTAGGTGGCTTGTTTTTGAAGATAAGTGGAAAATGGCAAGCAGTAGGGTTTAATCACAATTAAGGAATGCATTTTTCTCACATTTTAAATATTAGTTTAATACAACAAATGTATTTTCATTTGTTTGCATTTGTCAAATCATAATTATTGTGTAAATAATTTATTTTGGCCTTGTTTACAGTATGGTTACTAGGTAATAGTTTTGGAATTAACTATGTGCTGCCTATGTCCAGCTAAGTAAAATCATAAACATATTAAATATACTTGTATTAAATATACTTGTAATATGTTTAAGCAGATGAAATCAGTAGCGTAACCTGTCAAACGCACTAATTTACGCACGTAGGAAACCCAATCATTCCACCGTTCCACCTCTTAGCCTACATGTAATGTTAGTTAAAATGATAATTATAGATAATGTTATAACGACACAAGGGTCGAACAAAACAGCACATGTTGCACATTTTGTTGGACTAAAGTTAGCTAGCCAAGCTATGACAGGACCATAAACATTCGGTGAAAATTTTGACTTAAATTTAGACAACATTCAGGCTGTAGGCAATTAAAGAAAGCCCGGAAATAGTTGTGAGGTGTTATAAACTAAGGTTTGTTATAGCTTGTCAGAAATAAATATTCATATGCGCAGAAAATGACCATAGAAAAAAGACGTTGTAAAACCTACCTGCACTCAGCGATGTAACCATGGAAACCAAGACGCACTGACGCGTTTAAGAGCACCTCGGAAACCTACAAAACAGCTCGAACAAGAGCTCCGCCAGCGGGGCAAAATACGCCCGTACTTTGAATTATTGTATATAGAATTCTAGAATCGGAATTCCACCAATCAGATTGCAGCAACAGAACTTAAAGACACTACAAAGCTTTAATGTGTCAAAGCTCAAAGAGGCAGAGAATGTGGGTTGTTCTCGCTTTCAGCAGCAGAACATTTGAGAAGAGAGTTCAGATCTTTCATGAAGACAAAGCTTCAAAGACTTCAAAGCTTTGAAGTGTCCACAGAAAGACGGATGGACAGACGGACGGACAGACGGACGGACAGCGCCATACCATAATACGTCCCGTTTTATCACGGGCGTATAAAAATTGGTTGTATTCCGTTAGATCAACAAATGACAGTAAATAAAAACTGTCCTGCTTAGATAAATATTTTAAGGTTACTTAGCAATTCCCGCAGAAATAATGTAGCTACCAAATGAAACCACAACATGGCTCTGTTGTGTTCGATTTCCTATGAATCCAAGAAAGCCATCAACTTCAAAATCCGTTGTGTGTCCTTAGATTATGTAAGCTATAAACAATTTATTTTTTAAATGACTGGAGCTTTTCAAGTATGCATGTATCTTTTGTATCTCTTATCGTTGCATATCATTCTTGGATGAATCAGCATCCAAATACCGTTATATGCAACATTTCTCAATTCAAAATATTAAATTGTCATCTAATGACAACTGTATTACCATCTCATTATGAAATGGCCAGGTTACTTCAGTAAGCATGAAAAGGCCTTTTTCTGACACCATTTAACATCCTGAATTTCAGGTTTCAGTTTCTATTCAGCTTTACCTATGCGAGTTAAACTCATCCATACATTTTGAAATTTAGCCCTGCACATTAGAGTACTAGATCCAAAAGTAAAGACACCCACCACTTTCCATTACATTGGATATCAGTCTGATTCTGGCAGTAACTCTGCCACCCAATGTTTTTATAGGCCCGTGATAAAACGGGACGTATTGTGGTATGGCGCTGTCCGTCCGTCCGTCCGTCCGTCTATCCGTCTGTGGACACATTAAAGCTTTGTAGTGTCTTTAAGTTCTGTTGCTGCAATCTGATTGGTGGAATTCCGATTCTAGAATGTGATGATGTCATACTCATACTCCTACTGCAAGAGCCAGATTTCCCTATTGATTATCCGTCGGTCTGTCTGTCCGTCTGTCCGTCTGTCTGTGGACAATTTCTTGTCCGCGCTCTAACTCCACAACCGTCTCACCTAGGAATGTCAAACTTCCAAACTGCACCAACAATTCATCTTTAACTGGGTTTGACAAATTCTAACTTAATTCTATATACAATAATTCAAAGTACGGGCGTATTTTGCCCCACTGGCGGAGCTCTTGTTTTTAACTGATAAAGCCTTAAGGGACAGTAGTGCTTAACTTGGTTTAAAAAAAAAAAAAAGAAAAAAAAAAAAAACATGAACAGATTTAAGGGTCAAAAGTTTTATTTCCAAAGCAGTAACTTTTATGTGAAATGAAAACTCAAGTGCAACTATAAGTTAAAACAATGCAATAAGATCCCTGAACCCTTAAAATGCACTCTTAAGCTGAACTTGTGCATTAAGAGGGTTAATTTCTTGAACAGATTGGAGGTAGTGGCTTCATTGGAATGTTTAGTCGACCTCCTCGATGGTTGGTCCAGATGATCCACCCCCAGGGACGGCACCACCAGCTCCTGGGAAGCCTCCAGGCATTCCCTCAGGCATTCCACCAGCACTCTGGTACAGCTTTGTGATGATGGGGTTACACACCTTCTCCAGTTCCTTCTGCTGATGTTCATATTCATCCTTCTCGGCAGTCTATTGGAAGAACACATGTTACAAAAAATCCATGTTTTTTTTCTTTTATTAACCCACAGCAGTATCTTTACCTTGTTCTTGTCCAGCCAGCTGATGACCTCGTTGCACTTGTCCAGAATCTTCTGTTTGTCTTCGTCACCGATCTTGCCGGCCAGTTTCTTTTCCTCCACAGTGGATTTCATGTTGAAAACATAAGACTCCAGTGCATTCTTTGCAGACACTTTGTCACGCTGTACATCATCTTCTGCCTTGTACTTCTCAGCCTCCTGCACCATGCGCTCAATGTCTTCTTTGCTCAGACGACCTGTTTTAATAAAACAGATTAGATATTGCTTCCTTTAGTTTAACCTTAACCTTGTGTAGACAAACTGACCCTTGTCGTTGGTGATTGTGATTTTATTCTCCTTTCCGGTGCTTTTGTCCGCCGCAGACACGTTCATGATGCCATTGGCGTCAATGTCAAAGGTCACCTCAATCTGAGGAACGCCACGAGGAGCGGGTGGGATGCCCGTCAGCTTAAACTTGCCCAGCAAGTTGTTGTCCTTGGTCATAGCACGTTCACCTTCATAAACCTGTGGAACAGAAGAATAATTTTAGACAAGTTCATAATCACTTTATTCTGTCCATGTGCAGCGTTCTTCGCTCAGACATCCAAGGAAGGGCTGCGCCATCTTTGGCCTTTCGACCTCTGGTGGAAACTACGAATGGCTGGAGTAAACGTCATCACTGCGAGAACGCACACTGGACCGTGTGAGGAGCCGTACCTGGATGAGCACTCCGGGCTGGTTGTCCGAATATGTGGTGAAGGTCTGGGTCTGCTTGGTGGGAATGGTGGTGTTACGCTTGATCAGTACGGTCATGACTACTCCAGCAGTCTCAATGCCCAGAGACAGAGGGGTGACGTCCAGAAGCAGGAGGTCCTGCACGTTCTCGGACTTGTCCCCGCAGAGGATAGCGGCCTGGACAGCTACAAAACAAAGACCATGTTAAATCTTTGGTCATTCACAGCATCAGTTCACCTGTAACCTACCTGCTCCGTAGGCCACGGCTTCATCTGGGTTGATGCTCTTGTTGAGTTCCTTCCCGTTGAAGAAGTCCTGGAGCAGTTTCTGGATCTTGGGGATACGAGTGGAGCCCCCAACCAGCACGATGTCGTGGATGGCAGCTTTGTCCATCTTGGCGTCGCGGAGAGACTTTTCCACTGGCTCCAGGGTTCCCCTGAAGAGGTCAGCGTTGAGCTCCTCAAAGCGGACCCTGGTGATGGAGGTGTAGAAGTCCACACCTTCGTACAGGGAGTCGATCACGATAGTGGCCTGGGTGCTGGAAGACAGTGTACGCTTCGCCCTCTCACAGGCCGTACGTAGACGACGCACTGCCTGTTTGTTGTCGCTGATGTCCTTGTACTTTCGCTTGAACTCCGCGATGAAGTGGTTGACCATGCGGTTGTCGAAGTCTTCGCCTCCAAGGTGAGTGTCTCCAGCGGTGGATTTGACCTCAAAGATGCCATCTTCAATGGTCAAGATGGACACGTCGAAAGTGCCACCGCCAAGGTCAAAAATCAGCACGTTCCTCTCAGTGCCCACCTAATACATATTTATATTATTTGAAAATGACCTTCATAATTACTCCTTACAGCTTTAAGTATGAACAGTGACTTTATAATGGACAAATAGTTAAATACCGCATTTATTTTAGTCAGAACTGTTACCTTTTTGTCCAGGCCATAAGCAATAGCTGCAGCTGTGGGCTCATTGATAATACGAAGGACATTAAGGCCAGAGATGGTGCCAGCATCCTTTGTAGCCTGACGTTGGGAGTCATTGAAGTAGGCAGGTACAGTGATTACAGCATTTGAGACATTCTGAAAGGAAAGTCCAAATTAGTCAGTGCCAATACCTTGGAAAATATCATGACTTAACAGTTGCAACTTACTTTTCCGAGGTAGGCTTCAGCAATCTCCTTCATTTTTGTCAGCACCATGGAAGAGATCTCCTCTGGGTAGAAGGATTTACTTTCTCCTTTGTACTCCACCTGAACTTTAGGGCGAGTATTGTCGTTTATGACATTAAATGGCCAGTGTTTCATGTCAGACTGAACTACACCGTCATCAAATCTTCGGCCAATGAGACGTTTGGCATCTGCAAAAACATTTCATTAATACAAATGATCAAACACATGTTTTAAAATCACCAAGGGGATCGCTCAGACATCCAAGGAAGAATTAAACCATCCTCAGCAATAAGCCTCTGGTGGAAACTACGAATGGCGGTATAAGCTTCATCACAGTGCCTTTAATGGGTCAAAGGAATCAATGGTGCTCACCGAAGACGGTGTTTGTGGGGTTCATGGCAGCCTGATTCTTGGCTGCGTTTCCGATCAGCCTCTCTGTGTCTGTAAAGGCCACATAGCTGGGTGTGGTCCTGTTGCCCTGGTCATTGGCGATGATCTCCACTTTGCCATGCTGGAAGACACCTACGCAGGAGTAGGTTGTCCCCAGATCAATGCCGACTGCTGGTCCCTTCGACATAGTTACTAGGAAGAGGAAAAAAAGCACACGTTAAACTACATCTCACATCTGCAGTTTTATAAATCAGTCTTTTAAGATTCAGATTTAAATGTTTAAATGAACAAAACATAACTGGCCTTTGAGATTGGCATTACCCCAAATTCCATTTTTTTACTGATCATGAACAGATCCTTGTTGATATAACCTAAAAGAGGGTTCCCTTATGGGTTATATTCCCAGAAGTTTGAGTTAAGTTCCCCTATGAAACTGAACAAAAATGATTCAATGTAAAGGGAGTAGTTGAAACGAACTCTCAAAGCTACGGAAAAGGGCCATTTAAGATGCCAACTAAGATGTAATAATCAAGACATCAAAGTACAAAGAGCCACGAGGAAGTGAACAACGTGTGCGCAGCTCCAGTGCGCAGCTGCGGCCGATTGTTCCAGAACATTCCGCAGTGTTTCAGAGAACACCCCTCCCCCAACCTGCTGTTAGCTAACGGCACATGCACTGCGGCCAAGCATCCCCCCTGGGCGCTCTCACAACACAAACACACGTCTAAATATCAGGAAAGTAAACAGAAACACTTTAATTTAACCCTCAACCAATAACCATACATATTAACTGAAAGAGGAGACGAGCTCACGAAACCAACGCTTTGCTTCGAAGCTAATAAAACTCAAAATACACGAATCAAAACGTAGAGTAATACAAAAATAATGTGCCGTAGCCTCACCAAATAATTAGAGGAGATGATACTGATGCTGAATCGTGGTGCACAGGGGACGATGTTGTGTCCTTGCTGATTGGAGAAGGGAAAAGGGAGGTATGGCGGGCGAGGGACGTCGTATTTATAACCGGCACGGCGACCAATCAGAATCCAGTTCAGTGGATTCTTTGAGCCCGTCGGACCAATAGGCGCCGCGCTTCATTAATGACGCACAGAGCCCAAGAGGCACTTTCTGCTTGATGTTTCTGGTCGATTGCGAAATGTCCTCATCGCTGATCACATGTTTCAGTTTACAGTACGCAGTTAGAGTTTCACTCTTTTGATTTCCTAGACTGCCACTGGTCTCCTACTTTTTCAGTGATGCCATATGCGTTATAAACACGTGATGTGTTAGTTAGTTAAAATGATAATTATTATTATACGCCCGTTGTAATACGGGACGTATTATGTTATGGCGCTGTCCGTCCGTCCGTCCGTCCGTCCGTCTGTGGACAACCGTCTCACCTAGGAATGTCAAACTTCATGGCTGGACACCCCATGGGTCAAGGATGTTCCCTATTGATTTCAAGGTCACAGGGTCAAAGGTCAAGGTCACCTTATATATATATCGGCGCATGCCCCACATGTTTTGCCTCTTCATGAAGACAAAACTTCAAAGACTTCAAAGCTTTGAAGTTTAAAGTTCAAAGGTGACACACAGTTCCAGCTGCTGCGGTTGCTAGGCAACGGGAGAGAGAGAATACAAGACAACTACACATTACCTTGTCCGCGCTCTAACTCGACAACCGTCTCACCTAGGAATGTCAAACTTCATGGCTGGACACCCCATGGGTCAAGGATGTTCCCTATTGATTTCAAGGTCACAGGGTCAAAGGTCAAGGTCACGGCCCGACCCTTTGCGAAAACCTTGTCAGTATTGGAATCTTCCAAACTGCACCAACAATTCATCTTTAACTAGGTTTGACAAATTCTAACTTAATTCTATATACAATAATTCAAAGTACGGGCGTATTTTGCCCCGCTGGAGGAGCTCTTGTAGATAATGTTATAACGACACAAGGGTCGAACAAAACAGCACATGTTGCACATTTTGTTGGACTAAAGTTAGCTAGCCAAGCTATGATAGGACCATAAACATTCGGTGAAAATTTTGACTTAAATTTAGACAACATTTAGGCTGTAGGCAATTAAAGAAACCCCGGAAATAGTTGTGAGGTGTTATATACTAAGGTTTGTTATAGCTTGTCAGAAATAAATATTCATATGCGCAGAAAATGACCATAGAAACAAGAGCTCCGCCAGCGGGGCAAAATACGCCCGTACTTTGAATTATTGAATTACCTGAAGTTAGAGCTGGGCGGTATGACCAAAAATTGATATCACGGTATTTTTTTAAATTATCACGGTTGTTCTGTTATGCACAAAAATTGTTTTAAAAATGTTTAATATGTATAATTCGCGTGTCTTAAATTTATTGGGTTTCGCCTTTGTGTGGCGCCATTTGGTGGACATTCGGGGAATTGCAGTCAGAGCGCATGTTATTTTGAACAGAACTTTATTCAGTAGCAGTTCTGGGAAGAACATGGCGGCACGCTGTTGGTTGCCTTTGTGTCCGCAAATTTCTTTGTTTTAGAGTTGCATCGCCGGTATGTATTTTGTACGTATGTTCAACATCTTAAGATTATTTGTAAGTCCAGCATTGTGGTGTTTATTTTACTTGTTTATCTCTAGTATTGTAATATGTTAATAATTACACAAGTACCTCGCTGCTCTCAAAATGGCGTCAGATAGCGTGGCGTCAGATGTGTGGATTTACAACCTTGCACTTGTGTTGTTTATTGTATATTTTTGTAATTTTAATAGACATATTGTAATTTTACATTTGTCTGTTCTACAGTTTCACCTTTTCAAGCATCATTAAACCTGCTTAAAGACAACCATGTCTGCAGAGTCTTTGATGTAAGAAAGGAGTTTATCGCCATAGTTTCCATTACGGCACAACGGTATCACGGTATTTAACGGTATTTTTGTCTTTGGCTAAGTGGAGTGTGATAGAGTTGGTAATATCATTCCAACGTTTGCTTTTCTTGTCATAGACGGTCCCTTTAGACGGAGTGCGCGGAGCCGTGCCCGGTCGAAAAGGTGAAGAGCGGGGCTCCGCGCACCCGCGCTCTCGCTCGGGCGCGGCTAACACTACACAGACGGTCCCTTTAGCAAACGCGCCTACCAGGGACGTCTGTGTAGTGTTTTGTGCTGCAGTGCCAACGTTACGCAGAGATTGGGGAGAAGATGCAGATTTTACTTTCATGCAATCTTCGTATTCCAGGATATGATTCCAGGATATGCTTGTGTTGCCTCCTGCAGCTAAAACATTAGCTCGACAACACTTACAGATGATGCGTGTTTGATCCGCGTCAGATTTTTTAAAACCTAAGTATTTCCAAACAACAGACACGGCTCCCTTTTTCAGAATGAGTTCTGTGTCATTTTCTTCGTCCATGCTCACCACTCAACTCGCTATCCTTACCTGGCTTGTTGGCTTGTTTGGTGTAACACTGAAAAACAGCCCCCGCTCAATCTACCGCTGTGCGACGTTCCGCCGCTCTGTGTTGCCGACATATGCGCGCACACACGGTATGGCGGTAAATAAAAAATGGATCGATACAAAAATATACAATAAAATACACAAATACAGTATACCTTATATATATATCAGCGCATGCCCCACATGTTTTGCCTCTTCATGAAGACAAAGCTTCAAAGACTTCAAAGCTTAGAACGGGCGTATAAAAAGACGATGTAAAACCTACCTGCACTCAGCGATGTAACCATGGAAACCAAGACGCACTGACGCGTTTAAGAGCACCTCGGAAACTTCTACAAAACAGCTCGAACAAGAGCTCCGCCAGCGGGGCAACATACGCCCGTACTTTGAATTATTATACGCCCGTTGTGTAAGACGGGACTTATTATGGTATGGCGCTGTACGTCCGTCTGTCTGTCTGTCTGTCCGTCTGTCTGTCTGTGGACACTTCAAAGCTTTGAAGTCTTTGAAGCTTTGTCTTCATGAAAGATCTGAACTCTCTTCTCAAATGTTCTGCTGCTGAAAGCGAGAACAACCCACATTCTCTGCTTCTTTGAGCTTTGACACATTAAAGCTTTGTAGTGTCTTTAAGTTCTGTTGCTGCAATCTGATTGGTGGAATTCCGATTCTAGAATTCTATATACAATAATTCAAAGTACGGGCGTATTTTGCCCCACTGGCGGAGCTCTTGTTGTATATAGAATTAAGTTAGAATTTGTCAAACCTAGTTAAAGATGAGTTGTTGGTGCAGTTTGGAAGTTTGACATTCCTAGGTGAGACGGTTGTCGAGTTAGAGCGCGGACAAGAAATTGTCCACAGACAGACGGACAGACGGACAGACGGACAGACAGACGGACGGATAATCAATAGGGAAATCTGGCTCTTGCAGTAGGAGTATGAGTATGACATCATCACATTCTAGAATCGGAATTTGCCTCTTCATGAAGACAAAGCTTCAAAGACTTCAAAGCTTTGAAGTGTCCACAGACGGACGGACGGACGGACGGACGGACAGCGCCATACCATAATACGTCCCGTCTTACAACGGGCGTATAATAATTCAAAGTACGGGCGTATTTTGCCCCGCTGGCGGAGCTCTTGTTTACACCTAAGGTCACATGAGATATTCTTAAAGCAGCACTATGTAACTTTTTTGGTACACAACTTCAAGCGGGTAAATGAGAAGGGGAAACAACTGTAACATGGTTAAAAGTCTGAAAAGTAAATTTTGCATGATCTTTAACTACATTTGATTTGACCATAAAAGTGACATAGTGCACCTTTAATGAACTGAGAATTGGTCATTACCTCGACTTTGCACCGGTGCTGCTGCTGCACGACACTGGAGACAGTGCAACTTTGTTTTTTCTCTGTTGAAGATGAGAAAAATATTCAAATACATCTGAGTACACATGGACATGCATCATTAAAGGTGTGTGTGGACTACGTACCCTGAAATGATGTGTGTTGAACTCCTGGCTGTAGAGGAGTTAAATGCGTCTTCAGACGTGTAATCTTTGTTTCTGCGAGTTGCGTAGTTGTGTATCAGTCGAAGGTCTGAGTTGAAGTGAGTTTCTCAGGACCTGTGTCGCCCTTATATACTTATAGAACCCTTTATAAGAGACTCTTGATGATGTCACAAAGAAATAGAATGTCTGACGGAACATGTTGCCAGGTGACGCCAGGTGAATCTTTCCTTATATGGACATGAGTGCGTTGCCATAGTTACACAATGCTGAATGTCAATAATTACATTGGAAGTGTCTGAATGACCATCCTAGGCCCTAAACCCCAAACACTACACTGACCTGCACTCTTTAGTGAACTCTATAGAACCTCATTCACTGAGGTCCAGACACAGTTCACGACTTTGAGGTCACATGTGTATTAGACCTCAATTAGTCTTGATTTAGACCTTATTTAAAACTGGTGTAGACCTGGTTTAGACCTAGTTTAGTCCTGGTTTACTTTTGGTTTAGATCTGGGTCAGACTTTTAGTAATTAGACATGGTTTAGCCCTATATTAGTCCTGGTTTAGACCTGGATTAGTCCTGGTTTAGTCCTGGCTTAGACCTGATTTTGTCACTGTATTTCTCCAGGTTTAGTCCTGTACAGTATATTAGACCTGATTTAGTCCTGGTTAAGACTTAAACAATGGTTTTGTCCTCTAGTGGTCCTGTTTTAGACCTGGTTCAGATCGGGTTTAGACCTAGTTTAGACCTGATTTAGTTTTGGTATAGACCTAGTTCAGATCTGGCTTAGCCCTATATTAGTCCTGGTTTAGACCTGGTTTAAATCTGTATTAGTCCTGTATTAGAACTGTATTAGAACCCCTCGGAGGAATAAGATGGACTCGCAGCCCCGACTTTGAACTACACTAAATGTGAACTGTGCCTGAGTGAACTGTGGTAGTAGTTATTACCCCACAGAAGTAAAATTCCCCCCTCTTTAAGCAGGGCTCTACAGTGCGCCCATTTCACTCGCATTTGCGAGTAAATATTTTGTCGTGCGAACGTGGTAAACAAAACAGGCGCACATGTGCGAGTGCTTCTGCAGCCACAATAAGGAGAACTGCGCACAGACGTAACGTGACGAGTTAAACGTTCTACATGTGTCAAACATTAGGCAAACTCACACTAGGACTTTAGAATCGTGCCCAAGCCTGGATCGCACCTAAAGCGCTGGCACGCCCAGCGAAGAACCGAACCGTGCATGACCCCAGCATACGAGCTCCGCGTGTGGCCGATATCACTGATGGAACAAACTCAGCTTCAAAACACACCCACGCCCCCTTAACCGAGGAGCAGCACCGCAGCAGGACCCACACCTGCCCCACCACTCAGTAGACACCCCCGTGCCGCTGGTATATAGAATTAAGTTAGAATTTGTTAAACCTAGTTAAAGATGAATTGTTGGTGCAGTTTGGAAGATTCCAATACTGGCGTTCTATGGCACATACCGGTAAGCACAATAAGGCAGTTCACTACCAATATAATAACTAGTGTGAAAAAACCTGAAGTCACATAAAATTGATACCACTGACCTACAGCATGGATCGATACAAAAATATACAATAAAATACACAAATACAGTATACCTTATATATATATCGGCGCATGCCCCACATGTTTTGCCTCTTCATGAAGACAAAGCTTCAAAGACTTCAAAGCTTTGAAGTGTCCACAGACGGACGGACGGACAGCGCCATACCATAATACGTCCCGTCTTACAACGGGCGTATAAAAATTGGTTGTATTCCGTTAGATCAACAAATGACAGTAAATAACAAGAGCTCCTCCAGCGGGGCAAAATACGCCCGTACTTTGAAATATTGTATATAGAATTAAGTTAGAATTTGTCAAACCTAGCAACAGAACTTAAAGACACTACAAAGCTTTGTTAAAGACACTACAAAGCTTTGAAGTGTCCACAGACGGATAGACGGACGGACGGACGGACGGACAGCGCCATACCATAATACGTCCCGTCTTATTACAACGGGCGTATAAAAACTGTCCTGCTTAGATAAGTATTGTAAGGTTACTTAGCAATTCCCGCAGAAATAATGTAGCTACCAAATGAAACCACAACATGGCTCTGTTGTGTTTGATTTCCTATGAATCCAAGAAAGCCATCAACTTCAAAATCCGTTGTGTGTCCTTAGATTATGTAAGCTATAAACAATTTATTTTTTAAATGACTGGAGCTTTTCAAGTATGCATGCATCTTTTGTATCTCTTATCGTTGCATATCATTCTTGGATGAATCAGCATCCAAATACCGTTATATGCAACATTTCTCAATTCAAAATATTAAATTGTCATCTAATGACAACTGTATTACCATCTCATTATGAAATTCATGGCCAGGTTACTTCAGTAAGCATGAAAAGGCCTTTTTCTGACACCATTTAACATCCTGAATTTCAGGTTTCAGTTTCTATTCAGCTTTACCTACGCGAGTTAAACTCATCCATACATTTTGAAATTTAGCCCTGCACATTTGAGTACTAGATCCAAAAGTAAAGACACCCACCACTTCCCATTACATTGGATATTAGTCTGATTCTGGCAGTAACTCTGCCACCCAATGTTTTTTTTAACTGATAAAGCCTTAAGGGACAGTAGTGCTTAACTTGGTTTAAAAAAAAAAAAGAGAAAAAAAAAAACATGAACAGATTTAAGGGTCAAATGTTTTATTGCGAAAGCAGTAACACTTTTATGTGAAATGAAAACTCAAGTGCAACTATAAGTTAAAACAATGCAATAAGATCCCTGAACCCTTAAAATACACTCTTAAGCTGAACTTGTGCATTAAGAGGGTTAATTTCTTGAACAGATTGGAGGTAGTGGCCTCATTGGAATGTTTAGTCGACCTCCTCGATGGTTGGTCCAGATGATCCACCCCCAGGGGCGGCACCACCAGCTCCTGGGAAGCCTCCAGGCATTCCCTCAGGCATTCCACCAGCACTCTGGTACAGCTTTGTGATGATGGGGTTACACACCTTCTCCAGTTCCTTCTGCTGATGTTCATATTCATCCTTCTCGGCAGTCTATTGGAAGAACACATGTTACAACAATCCATGTTTTTTTTTTTTCCTTTTATTAACCCACAGCAATATCTTTACCTGGTTCTTGTCCAGCCAGCTGATGACCTCGTTGCACTTGTCCAGAATCTTCTGTTTGTCTTCGTCACCAATCTTGCCGGCCAGTTTCTCATCCTCCACAGTGGATTTCATGTTGAAGGCATAAGACTCCAGTGCATTCTTTGCAGACACTTTGTCACGCTGTACATCATCTTCTGCCTTGTACTTCTCAGCCTCCTGCACCATGCGCTCAATGTCTTCTTTGCTCAGACGACCTGTTTTAATAAAAAGCAGATTAGATATTGCTTCCTTTAGTTTAACCTTGTATAGACAAACTGACCCTTGTCGTTGGTGATTGTGATTTTATTCTCCTTTCCGGTGCTCTTGTCCGCCGCAGACACGTTCATGATGCCATTGGCGTCAATGTCAAAGGTCACCTCGATCTGGGGAACGCCACGAGGAGCGGGTGGGATGCCCGTCAGCTCAAACTTGCCCAGCAAGTTGTTGTCCTTGGTCATAGCACGTTCACCTTCGTAAACCTGTGGAACAGAAGAATAATTTTAGACAAGTTCATAATCACTTTATTCTGTCCATGTGCAGTGTTCTTCGCTCAGACATCCAAGGAAGGGCTGCGCCATCTTTGGCCTTTCGACCTCTGGTGGAAACTACGAATGGCTGGAGTAAACGTCATCACTGCGAGAGTGCACACTGGACCGCGTGAGGAGCCGTACCTGGATGAGCACTCCGGGCTGGTTGTCCGAATATGTGGTGAAGGTCTGGGTCTGCTTGGTGGGAATGGTGGTGTTACGCTTGATCAGTACGGTCATGACTCCTCCAGCAGTCTCAATGCCCAGAGACAGAGGGGTGACGTCCAGAAGCAGGAGGTCCTGCACGTTCTCGGACTTGTCCCCGCAGAGGATAGCGGCCTGGACAGCTACAAAACAAAGACCATGTTAAATCTTTGGTCAGTCACAGCATCAGTTCACCTGTAACCTACCTGCTCCGTAGGCCACGGCTTCATCTGGGTTGATGCTCTTGTTGAGTTCCTTCCCGTTGAAGAAGTCCTGGAGCAGTTTCTGGATCTTGGGGATACGAGTGGAGCCCCCAACCAGCACGATGTCATGGATGGCAGCTTTGTCCATCTTGGCGTCGCGGAGAGACTTTTCCACTGGCTCCAGAGTTCCCCTAAAGAGGTCAGCGTTGAGCTCCTCAAAGCGGGCCCTGGTGATGGAGGTGTAGAAGTCCACACCTTCGTACAGGGAGTCGATCTCGATACTGGCCTGGGTGCTGGAAGACAGTGTACGCTTCGCCCTCTCACAGGCCGTACGCAGACGACGCACTGCCCTTTTGTTGTCGCTGATGTCCTTCTTGTGCTTTCGCTTGAACTCCGCGATGAAGTGGTTGACCATGCGGTTGTCGAAGTCTTCGCCTCCAAGGTGAGTGTCTCCAGCGGTGGATTTGACCTCAAAGATGCCATCTTCAATGGTCAAGATGGACACGTCGAAAGTGCCACCGCCAAGGTCAAAAATCAGCACGTTCCTCTCAGTGCCCACCTAATACACATTTATATTATTTGAAAATGACCTTCATAATTACTCCTTACAGCTTTAAGTATGAACAGTGACTTTATAATGGACAAATAGTTAAATACCGCATTTATTTTAGTCAGAACTGTTACCTTTTTGTCCAGGCCATAAGCAATAGCTGCAGCTGTGGGCTCATTGATAATACGAAGGACATTAAGGCCAGAGATGGTGCCAGCATCCTTTGTAGCCTGACGTTGGGAGTCATTGAAGTAGGCAGGTACAGTGATTACAGCATTTGAGACATTCTGAAAGGAAAGTCCAAATTAGTCAGTGCCAATACCTTGGAAAATATCATGACTTAACAGTTGCAACTTACTTTTCCGAGGTAGGCTTCAGCAATCTCCTTCATTTTTGTCAGCACCATGGAAGAGATCTCCTCTGGGTAGAAGGATTTACTTTCTCCTTTGTACTCCACCTGAACTTTAGGGCGAGTATTGTCGTTTATGACATTAAATGGCCAGTGTTTCATGTCAGACTGAACTACACCGTCATCAAATCTTCGGCCAATGAGACGTTTGGCATCTGCAAAAACATTTCATTAATACAAATGATCAAACACATGTTTTAAAATCACCAAGGGGAACACTCAGACATCCAAGGAAGAATTAAACCATCCTCAGCAATAAGCCTCTGGTGGAAACTACGAATGGCGGTATAAGCTTCATCACAGTGCCTTTAATGGGTCAAAGGAATCAATGGTGCTTACCGAAGACTGTGTTTGTGGGGTTCATGGCAACCTGATTCTTGGCTGCATTTCCGATCAGCCTCTCTGTGTCTGTAAAGGCCACATAGCTGGGTGTGGTCCTGTTGCCCTGGTCATTGGCGATGATCTCCACTTTGCCATGCTG
The DNA here is from genome assembly GCA_034769755.1 of Odontamblyopus lacepedii. NCBI lineage: Eukaryota > Metazoa > Chordata > Actinopteri > Gobiiformes > Gobiidae > Odontamblyopus > Odontamblyopus lacepedii. The sequence continues at coordinate 11,041,091 of CM068352.1, forward strand.
GAAGACCCCTACGCAGGAGTAGGTGGTCCCCAGATCAATGCCGACTGCTGGTCCCTTCGACATAGTTACTAGGAAGAGGAACTAAAGCACACGTTAAACTACATCTCACATCTGCAGTTTTATAAATCAGTCTTTTAAGATTCAGATTTAAATGTTTAAATGAACAAAACATAACTGGCCTTTGAGATTGGCATTACCCCAAATTCCATTTTTTTACTGATCATGAACAGATCCTTGTTGATATAACCTAAAAGAGGGTTCCCTTATGGGTTATATTCCCAGAAGTTTGAGTTAAGTTCCCCTATGAAACTGAACAAAAATGATTCAATGTGAAGGGAGTAGTTGAAACGAACTCTCAAAGGGCCATTTAAGATGCCAACTAAGATGTAATAATCAAGACATCAAAGTACAAAGAGCCACGAGGAAGTGAACAATGTGTGCGCAGCTCCAGTGCGCAGCTGCGGCCGATTGTTCCAGAACATTCCGCAGTGTTTCAGAGAACACCCCTCCCCCAACCTGCTGTTAGCTAACGGCACATGCACTGCGGCCAAGCATCCCCCCTGGGCGCTCTCACAACACAAACACACGTCTAAATATCAGGAAAGTAAACAGAAACACTTTAATTTAACCTTCAACCAATAACCATACATATTAACTGAAAGAGGAGACGAGCTCACGAAACCAACGCTTTGCTTCAAAGCTAATAAAACTCAAAATACACGAATCAAAACGTAGAGTAATACAAAAATAATGTGCCGTAGCCTCACCAAATAATTAGAGGAGATGATACTGATGCTGAATCGTGGTGTACAGGGGACAATGTTGTGTCCTTGCCGGTTGGAGAAGGGAAAAGGGAGGTATGGCGGGCGAGGGACGTCGTATTTATAACCGGCACGGCGACCAATCAGAATCCAGTTCAGTGGATTCTTTGAGCCCGTCGGACCAATAGGCGCCGCGCTTCATTAATGACGCACAGAGCCCAAGAGGCACTTCCTGCTTGATGTTTCTGGTCGATTGCGAAATGTCCTCATCGCTGATCACATGTTTCAGTTTACAGTACGCAGTTAGAGTTTCACTCTTTTGATTTCCTAGACTGCCACTGGTCTCCTACTTTTTCAGTGATGCCATATGCGTTATAAACACGTGATGTGTTAGTTAGTTAAAATGATAATTATTATTATACGCCCGTTGTAATACGGGACGTATTATGTTATGGCGCTGTCCGTCCGTCCATCCGTCCGTCCGTCTGTGGACAACCGTCTCACCTAGGAATGTCAAACTTCATGGCTGGACACCCCATGGGTCAAGGATGTTCCCTATTGATTTCAAGGTCACAGGGTCAAAGGTCAAGGTCACCTTATATATATATCGGCGCATGCCCCACATGTTTTGCCTCTTCATGAAGACAAAACTTCAAAGACTTCAAAGCTTTGAAGTTTAAAGTTCAAAGGTGACACACAGTTCCAGCTGCTGCGGTTGCTAGGCAACGGGAGAGAGAGAATACAAGACAACTACACATTACCTTGTCCGCTCTATTACTCGACAACCGTCTCACCTAGGAATGTCAAACTTCATGGCTGGACACCCCATGGGTCAAGGATGTTCCCTATTGATTTCAAGGTCACAGGGTCAAAGGTCAAGGTCACGGCCCGACCCTTTGCGAAAACCTTGTCAGTATTGGAATCTTCCAAACTGCACCAACAATTCATCTTTAACTAGGTTTGACAAATTCTAACTTAATTCTATATACAATAATTCAAAGTACGGGCGTATTTTGCCCCGCTGGAGGAGCTCTTGTAGATAATGTTATAACGACACAAGGGTCGAACAAAACAGCACATGTTGCACATTTTGTTGGACTAAAGTTAGCTAGCCAAGCTATGACAGGACCATAAACATTCGGTGAAAATTTTTACTTAAATTTAGACAACATTTAGGCTGTAGGCAATTAAAGAAACCCCGGAAATAGTTGTGAGGTGTTATATACTAAGGTTTGTTATAGCTTGTCAGAAATAAATATTCATATGCGCAGAAAATGACCATAGAAACAAGAGCTCCGCCAGCGGGGCAAAATACGCCCGTACTTTGAATTATTGAATTACCTGAAGTCACATAAAATTGATACCACTGACCTACAGCATGGATCGATACAAAAATATACAATAAAATACACAAATACAGTATACCTTATATATATATCGGCGCATGCCCCACATGTTTTGCCTCTTCATGAAGACAAAGCTTCAAAGACTTCAAAGCTTAGAACGGGCGTATAAAAAGACGATGTAAAACCTACCTGCACTCAGCGATGTAACCATGGAAACCAAGACGCACTGATGCGTTTAAGAGCACCTCGGAAACTTCTACAAAACAGCTCGAACAAGAGCTCCACCAGCGGGGCAAAATACGCCCGTACTTTGAATTATTATACGCCCGTTGTGTAAGACGGGACGTATTATGGTATGGCGCTGTCCGTCCGTCTGTCTGTCCGTCCGTCTGTCTGTCTGTGGACACTTCAAAGCTTTGAAGTCTTTGAAGCTTTGTCTTCATGAAAGATCTGAACTCTCTTCTCAAATGTTCTGCTGCTGAAAGCGAGAACAACCCACATTCTCTGCTTCTTTGAGCTTTGACACATTAAAGCTTTGTAGTGTCTTTAAGTTCTGTTGCTGCAATATGATTGGTGGAATTCCGATTCTAGAATTCTATATACAATAATTCAAAGTACGGGCGTATTTTGCCCCGCTGGCGGAGCTCTTGTTGTATATAGAATTAAGTTAGAATTTGTCAAACCTAGTTAAAGATGAATTGTTGGTGCAGTTTGGAAGTTTGACATTCCTAGGTGAGACGGTTGTCGAGTTAGAGCGCGGACAAGAAATTGTCCACAGACAGACGGACAGACGGACAGACAGACGGACGGATAATCAATAGGGAAATCTGGCTCTTGCAGTAGGAGTATGAGTATGACATCATCACATTCTAGAATCGGAATTTGCCTCTTCATGAAGACAAAGCTTCAAAGACTTCAAAGCTTTGAAGTGTCCACAGACGGACGGACGGACGGACGGACAGCGCCATACCATAATACGTCTCGTCTTACAACGGGCGTATAATAATTCAAAGTACGGGCGTATTTTGCCCCGCTGGCGGAGCTCTTGTTTACACCTAAGGTCACATGAGATATTCTTAAAGCAGCACTATGTAACTTTTTTGGTACACAACTTCAAGCGGGTAAATGAGAAGGGGAAACAACTGTAACATGGTTAAAAGTCTGAAAAGTAAATTTTGCATGATCTTTAACTACATTTGATTTGACCATAAAAGTGACATAGTGCGCCTTTAATGAACTGAGAATTGGTCATTACCTCGACTTTGCACCGGTGCTGCTGCTGCACGACACTGGAGACAGTGCAACTTTGTTTTTTCTCTGTTGAAGATGAGAAAAATATTCAAATACATCTGAGTACACATGGACATGCATCATTAAAGGTGTGTGTGGACTACGTACCCTGAAACGCTGTGTGTTGAACTCCTGGCTGTAGAGGAGTTCGTCGTCTTCAGACGTGTAATCTTTGTTTCTGCGAGTTGCGTAGTTGTGTATCAGTCGAAGGTCTGAGTTGAAGTGAGTTTCTCAGGACCTGTGTCGCCCTTATATACTTATAGAACCCTTTATAAGAGACTCTTGATGATGTCACAAAGAAATAGAATGTCTGACGGAACGTGTTGCCAGGTGACGCCAGGTGAATCTTTCCTTATATGGACATGAGTGCGTTGCCATAGTTACACAATGCTGAATGTCAATAATTACATTGGAAGTGTCTGAATGACCATCCTAGGCCCTAAACCCCAAACACTACACTGACCTGCACTCTTTAGTGAACTCTATAGAACCTCATTCACTGAGGTCCAGACACAGTTCACGACTTTGAGGTCACATGTGTATTAGACCTCAATTAGTCTTGATTTAGACCTTATTTAAAACTGGTGTAGACCTGGTTTAGACCTAGTTTAGTCCTGGTTTACTTTTGGTTTAGATCTGGGTCAGACTTTTAGTAATTAGACATGGTTTAGCCCTATATTAGTCCTGGTTTAGACCTGGATTAGTCCTGGTTTAGTCCTGGCTTAGACCTGATTTTGTCACTGTATTTCTCCAGGTTTAGTCCTGTACAGTATATTAGACCTGATTTAGTCCTGGTTAAGACTTAAACAATGGTTTTGTCCTCTAGTGGTCCTGTTTTAGACCTGGTTCAGATCGGGTTTAGACCTAGTTTAGACCTGATTTAGTTTTGGTATAGACCTAGTTCAGATCTGGCTTAGCCCTATATTAGTCCTGGTTTAGACCTGGTTTAAATCTGTATTAGTCCTGTATTAGAACTGCATTAGAACCCCTCGGAGGAATAAGATGGACTCGCAGCCCCGACTTTGAACTACACTAAATGTGAACTGTGCCTGAGTGAACTGTGGTAGTAGTTATTACCCCACAGAAGTAAAATTCCCCCCTCTTTAAGCAGGGCTCTACAGTGCGCCCATTTCACTCGCATTTGCAAGTAAATATTTTGTCGTGCGAACGTGGTAAACAAAACAGGCGCACATGTGCGAGTGCTTCTGCAGCCACAATAAGGAGAACTGCGCACAGACGTAACGTGACGAGTTAAACGCGTTCTACATGTGTCAAACATTAGGGGCAAACTCACACTAGGACTTTAGAATCGTGCCCAAGCCTGGATCGCACCTAAAGCGCTGCACGCTCAGCGCGAAGAACCGATCCGTGCATGACCCCAGCATACGAGCTCCGCGTGTGGCCGATATCACTGATGGAACAAACTCAGCTTCAAAACACACCCACGCCCCCTTAACCGAGGAGCAGCACCGCAGCAGGACCCACACCTGCCCCACCACTCAGTAGACACCCCCGTGCCGCTGGTATATAGAATTAAGTTAGAATTTGTTAAACCTAGTTAAAGATGAATTGTTGGTGCAGTTTGGAAGATTCCAATACTGGCGTTCTATGGCACATACCGGTAAGCACAATAAGGCAGTTCACTACCAATATAATAACTAGTGTGAAAAAACCTGAAGTCACATAAAATTGATACCACTGACCTACAGCATGGATCGATACAAAAATATACAATAAAATACACAAATACAGTATACCTTATATATATATCGGCGCATGCCCCACATGTTTTGCCTCTTCATGAAGACAAAGCTTCAAAGACTTCAAAGCTTTGAAGTGTCCACAGACGGACGGACAGCGCCATGCCATAATACGTCCCGTCTTACAACGGGCGTATAAAAATTGGTTGTATTCCGTTAGATCAACAAATGACAGTAAATAACAAGAGCTCCTCCAGCGGGGCAAAATACGCCTGTACTTTGAAATATTGTATATAGAATTAAGTTAGAATTTGTCAAACCTAGCAACAGAACTTAAAGACACTACAAAGCTTTGAAGTGTCCACAGACGGATAGACGGACGGACGGACAGCGCCATACCATAATACGTCCCGTCTTATTACAACGGGCGTATAAAAACTGTCCTGCTTAGATAAATATTTTAAGGTTACTTAGCAATTCCCGCAGAAATAATGTAGCTACCAAATGAAACCACAACATGGCTCTGTTGTGTTCGATTTCCTATGAATCCAAGAAAGCCATCAACTTCAAAATCCGTTGTGTGTCCTTAGACTATGTAAGCTATAAACAATTTATTTTTTAAATGACTGGAGCTTTTCAAGTATGCATGTATCTTTTGTATCTCTTATCGTTGCATATCATTCTTGGATGAATCAGCATCCAAATACCATTATATGCAACATTTCTCAATTCAAAATATTAAATTGTCATCTAATGACAACTGCATTACCATCTCATTATGAAATTCATGGCCAGGTTACTTCAGTAAGCATGAAAAGGCCTTTTTCTGACACCATTTAACATCCTGAGTTTCAGGTTTCAGTTTCTATTCAGCTTTACCTACGAGAGTTAAACTCATCCATACATTTTGAAATTTAGCCCTGCACATTTGAGTACTAGATCCAAAAGTAAAGACACCCACCACTTCCCATTACATTGGATATCAGTCTGATTCTGGCAGTAACTCTGCCACCCTATGTTTTTAACTGATAAAGCCTTAAGGGACAGTAGTGCTTAACTTGGTTTAAAAAAAAGAGAAAAAAAAAAACATGAACAGATTTAAGGGTCAAAAGTTTTATTGCCAAAGCAGTAACACTTTTATGTGAAATGAAAACTCAAGTGCAACTATAAGTTAAAACAATGCAATAAGATCCCTGAACCCTTAAAATACACTCTTAAGCTGAACTTGTGCATTAAGAGGGTTAATTTCTTGAACAGATTGGAGGTAGTGGCCTCATTGGAATGTTTAGTTGACCTCCTCGATGGTTGGTCCAGATGATCCACCCCCAGGGGCGGCACCACCAGCTCCTGTGAAGCCTCCAGGCATTCCCTCAGGCATTCCACCAGCACTCTGGTACAGCTTTGTGATGATGGGGTTACACACCTTCTCCAGTTCCTTCTGCTGATGTTCATATTCATCCTTCTCGGCAGTCTATTGGAAGAACACATGTTACAAAAATACATGTTTTTTTTTCTTTTATTAACCCACAGCAATATCTTTACCTTGTTCTTGTCCAGCCAGCTAATGACCTCGTTGCACTTGTCCAGAATCTTCTGTTTGTCTTCGTCACCGATCTTGCCGGCCAGTTTCTCTTCCTCCACAGTGGATTTCATGTTGAAGGCATAAGACTCCAGTGCATTCTTTGCAGACACTTTGTCACACTGTACATCATCTTCTGCCTTGTACTTCTCAGCCTCCTGCACCATGCGCTCAATGTCTTCTTTGCTCAGACGACCTGTTTTAATAAAAAACAGATTAGATATTGCTTCCTTTAGTTTAACCTTAACCTTGTATAGACAAACTGACCCTTGTCGTTGGTGATTGTGATTTTATTCTCCTTTCCGGTGCTCTTGTCCGCCGCAGACACGTTCATGATGCCATTGACGTCAAAGCAAAAGGTCACCTCGATCTGGGGAACGCCACGAGGAGCGGGTGGGATGCCCGTCAGCTCAAACTTGCCCAGCAAGTTGTTGTCCTTGGTCATAGCACGTTCACCTTCGTAAACCTGTGGAACAGAAGAATAATTTTAGACAAGTTCATAATCACTTTATTCTGTCCATGTGCAGTGTTCTTCGCTCAGACATCCAAGGAAGGGCTGCGCCATCTTTGGCCTTTCGACCTCTGGTGGAAACTACGAATGGCTGGAGTAAACGTCATCACTGCGAGAGCGCACACTGGACCGCGTGAGGAGCCGTACCTGGATGAGCACTCCGGGCTGGTTGTCCGAATATGTGGTGAAGTTCTGGGTCCGCCTGGTGGGAATGGTGGTGTTACGCTCGATCAGTACGGTCATGACTCCTCCAGCGGTCTCAATGCCCAGAGACAGAGGGGTGACGTCCAGAAGCAGGACGTCCTGCACGTTCTCGGACTTGTCCCCGCAGAGGATAGCGGCCTGGACAGCTACAAAACAAAGACCATGTTAAATTTTTGGTCATTCACAGCATCAGTTCACCTGTAACCTACCTGCTCCATAGGCCACGGCTTCATCTGGGTTGATGCTCTTGTTGAGTTCCTTCCCGTTGAAGAAGTCCTGGAGCAGTTTCTGGATCTTGGGGATACGAGTGGAGCCCCCAACCAGCACGATGTCATGGATGGCAGCTTTGTCCATCTTGGCGTCGCGGAGAGACTTTTCCACTGGCTCCAGAGTTCCCCTGAAGAGGTCAGCGTTGAGCTCCTCAAAGCGGGCCCTGGTGATGGAGGTGTAGAAGTCCACACCTTCATACAGGGAGTCGATCTCGATACTGGCCTGGGTGCTGGAAGACAGTGTACGCTTCGCCCTCTCACAGGCCGTACGCAGACGACGCACTGCCCTTTTGTTGTCGCTGATGTCCTTCTGGTGCTTTCGCTTGAACTCCACGATGAAGTGGTTGACCATGCGGTTGTCGAAGTCTTCGCCTCCAAGGTGAGTGTCTCCAGCGGTGGATTTGACCTCAAAGAAGCCATCTGCAATGGTCAAGATGGACACGTCGAAAGTGCCACCGCCAAGGTCAAAAATCAGCACGTTCCTCTCAGTGCCCACCTAATACACATTTATATTATTTGAAAATGACCTTCATAATTACTCCTTACAGCTTTAATTAAGTATGAACAGTGACATTATAATGGACAAATAGTTAAATACCGCATTTATTTTAGTCAGAACTGTTACCTTTTTGTCCAGGCCATAAGCAATAGCTGCAGCTGTGGGCTCATTGATAATACGAAGGCCATTAAGGCCAGAGATGGTGCCAGCATCCTTTGTAGCCTGACGTTGGGAGTCATTGAAGTAGGCAGGTACAGTGATTACAGCATTTGAGACATTCTGAAAGGAAAGTCCAAATTAGTCAGTGCCAATACCTTGGAAAATATCATGACTTAACAGTTGCAACTTACTTTTCCGAGGTAGGCTTCAGCAATCTCCTTCATTTTTGTCAGCACCATGGAAGAGATCTCCTCTGGGTAGAAGGATTTACTTTCTCCTTTGTACTCCACCTGAACTTTAGGGCGAGTATTGTCGTTTATGACATTAAATGGCCAGTGTTTCATGTCAGACTGAACTACACCGTCATCAAATCTTCGGCCAATGAGACGTTTGGCATCTGCAAAAACATTTCATTAATACAAATGATCAAACACATGTTTTAAAATCACCAAGGGGATCGCTCAGACATCCAAGGAAGAATTAAACCATCCTCAGCAATAAGCCTCTGGTGGAAACTACGAATGGCAGTATAAGCTTCATCACAGTGCCTTTAATGGGTCAAAGGAATCAATGGTGCTCACCGAAGACGGTGTTTGTGGGGTTCATGGCAACCTGATTCTTGGCTGCGTCTCCGATCAGCCTCTCTGTGTCTGTAAAGGCCACATAGCTGGGTGTGGTCCTGTTGCCCTGGTCATTGGCGATGATCTCCACTTTGCCATGCTGGAAGACCCCTACGCAGGAGTAGGTGGTCCCCAGATCAATGCCGACTGCTGGTCCCTTCGACATAGTTACTAGGAAGAGGAAAAAAAGCACACGTTAAACTACATCTCACATCTGCAGTTTTATAAATCAGTCTTTTAAGATTCAGATTTAAATGTTTAAATGAACAAAACATAACTGGCCTTTGAGATTGGCATTACCCCAAATTCCATTTTTTACTGATCATGAACAGATCCTTGTTGATATAACCTAAAAGAGGGTTCCCTAATGGGTTATATTCCCAGAAGTTTGAGTTAAGTTCCCCTATGAAACTGAACAAAAATGATTCAATGTAAAGGGAGTAGTTGAAACGAACTCTCAAAGCTATGGAAAAGGGCCATTTAAGATGCCAACTAAGATGTAATAATCAAGACATCAAAGTACAAAGAGCCACGAGGAAGTGAACAACGTGTGCGCAGCTCCAGTGCGCAGCTGCGGCCGATTGTTCCAGAACATTCCGCAGTGTTTCAGAGAACACCCCTCCTCGAAACCAACGCTTTGCTTCGAAGCTAATAAAACTCAAAATACACGAATCAAAACGTAGAGTAATACAAAAATAATGTGCTGTAGCCTCACCAAATAATTAGAGGAGATGATACTGATGCTGACTCGTGGTGCACAGGGGACGATGTTGTGTTCTTGCCGATTGGAGAAGGGAAAAGGGAGGTATGGCGGGCGAGGGACGTCGTATTTATAACCGGCATGGCGACCAATCAGAATCCAGTTCAGTGGATTCTTTGAGCCCGTCGGACCAATAGGTGCCGCGCTTCATTAATGACGCACAGAGCCCAAGAGGCACTTCCTGCTTGATGTTTCTGGTCGATTGCGAAATGTCCTCATCGCTGATCACATGTTTCAGTTTACAGTACGCAGTTAGAGTTTCACTCTTTTGATTTCCTAGACTGCCACTGGTCTCCTACTTTTTCAGTGATGCCATATGCGTTATAAACACGTGATGTGTTAGTTAGTTAAAATGATAATTATTATAGATAATGTTATAACGACACAAGGGTCGAACAAAACAGCACATGTTGCACATTTTGTTGGACTAAAGTTAGCTAGCCAAGCTATGACAGGACCATAAACATTCGGTGAAAATTTTTACTTAAATTTAGACAACATTTAGGCTGTAGGCAATTAAAGAAACCCCGGAAATAGTTGTGAGGTGTTATATACTAAGGTTTGTTATAGCTTGTCAGAAATAAATATTCATATGCGCAGAAAATGACCATAGAAACAAGAGCTCGCATGGGGCAAAATACGCCCGTACTTTGAATTATTGAATTACCTGAAGTCACATAAAATTGATACCACTGACCTACAGCATGGATCGATACAAAAATATACAATAAAATACACAAATACAGTATACCTTATATATATATATCGGCGCATGCCCCACATGTTTTGCCTCTTCATGAAGACAAAGCTTCAAAGACTTCAAAGCTTAGAACGGGCGTATAAAAAGACGATGTAAAACCTACCTGCACTCAGCGATGTAACCATGGAAACCAAGACGCACTGATGCGTTTAAGAGCACCTCGGAAACTTCTACAAAACAGCTCGAACAAGAGCTCCACCAGCGGGGCAAAATACGCCCGTACTTTGAATTATTATACGCCCGTTGTGTAAGACGGGACGTATTATGGTATGGCGCTGTCCGTCCGTCTGTCTGTCCGTCCGTCTGTCTGTCTGTGGACACTTCAAAGCTTTGAAGTCTTTGAAGCTTTGTCTTCATGAAAGATCTGAACTCTCTTCTCAAATGTTCTGCTGCTGAAAGCGAGAACAACCCACATTCTCTGCTTCTTTGAGCTTTGACACATTAAAGCTTTGTAGTGTCTTTAAGTTCTGTTGCTGCAATATGATTGGTGGAATTCCGATTCTAGAATTCTATATACAATAATTCAAAGTACGGGCGTATTTTGCCCCGCTGGCGGAGCTCTTGTTGTATATAGAATTAAGTTAGAATTTGTCAAACCTAGTTAAAGATGAATTGTTGGTGCAGTTTGGAAGTTTGACATTCCTAGGTGAGACGGTTGTCGAGTTAGAGCGCGGACAAGAAATTGTCCACAGACAGACGGACAGACGGACAGACAGACGGACGGATAATCAATAGGGAAATCTGGCTCTTGCAGTAGGAGTATGAGTATGACATCATCACATTCTAGAATCGGAATTTGCCTCTTCATGAAGACAAAGCTTCAAAGACTTCAAAGCTTTGAAGTGTCCACAGACGGACGGACGGACGGACGGACGGACAGCGCCATACCATAATACGTCTCGTCTTACAACGGGCGTATAATAATTCAAAGTACGGGCGTATTTTGCCCCGCTGGCGGAGCTCTTGTTTACACCTAAGGTCACATGAGATATTCTTAAAGCAGCACTATGTAACTTTTTTGGTACACAACTTCAAGCGGGTAAATGAGAAGGGGAAACAACTGTAACATGGTTAAAAGTCTGAAAAGTAAATTTTGCATGATCTTTAACTACATTTGATTTGACCATAAAAGTGACATAGTGCGCCTTTAATGAACTGAGAATTGGTCATTACCTCGACTTTGCACCGGTGCTGCTGCTGCACGACACTGGAGACAGTGCAACTTTGTTTTTTCTCTGTTGAAGATGAGAAAAATATTCAAATACATCTGAGTACACATGGACATGCATCATTAAAGGTGTGTGTGGACTACGTACCCTGAAACGCTGTGTGTTGAACTCCTGGCTGTAGAGGAGTTCGTCGTCTTCAGACGTGTAATCTTTGTTTCTGCGAGTTGCGTAGTTGTGTATCAGTCGAAGGTCTGAGTTGAAGTGAGTTTCTCAGGACCTGTGTCGCCCTTTATATACTTATAGAACCCTTTATAAGAGACTCTTGATGATGTCACAAAGAAATAGAATGTCTGACGGAACGTGTTGCCAGGTGACGCCAGGTGAATCTTTCCTTATATGGACATGAGTGCGTTGCCATAGTTACACAATGCTGAATGTCAATAATTACATTGGAAGTGTCTGAATGACCATCCTAGGCCCTAAACCCCAAACACTACACTGACCTGCACTCTTTAGTGAACTCTATAGAACCTCATTCACTGAGGTCCAGACACAGTTCACGACTTTGAGGTCACATGTGTATTAGACCTCAATTAGTCTTGATTTAGACCTTATTTAAAACTGGTGTAGACCTGGTTTAGACCTAGTTTAGTCCTGGTTTACTTTTGGTTTAGATCTGGGTCAGACTTTTAGTAATTAGACATGGTTTAGCCCTATATTAGTCCTGGTTTAGACCTGGATTAGTCCTGGTTTAGTCCTGGCTTAGACCTGATTTTGTCACTGTATTTCTCCAGGTTTAGTCCTGTACAGTATATTAGACCTGATTTAGTCCTGGTTAAGACTTAAACAATGGTTTTGTCCTCTAGTGGTCCTGTTTTAGACCTGGTTCAGATCGGGTTTAGACCTAGTTTAGACCTGATTTAGTTTTGGTATAGACCTAGTTCAGATCTGGCTTAGCCCTATATTAGTCCTGGTTTAGACCTGGTTTAAATCTGTATTAGTCCTGTATTAGAACTGCATTAGAACCCCTCGGAGGAATAAGATGGACTCGCAGCCCCGACTTTGAACTACACTAAATGTGAACTGTGCCTGAGTGAACTGTGGTAGTAGTTATTACCCCACAGAAGTAAAATTCCCCCCTCTTTAAGCAGGGCTCTACAGTGCGCCCATTTCACTCGCATTTGCAAGTAAATATTTTGTCGTGCGAACGTGGTAAACAAAACAGGCGCACATGTGCGAGTGCTTCTGCAGCCACAATAAGGAGAACTGCGCACAGACGTAACGTGACGAGTTAAACGTTCTACATGTGTCAAACATTAGGGGCAAACTCACACTAGGACTTTAGAATCGTGCCCAAGCCTGGATCGCACCTAAAGCGCGGCACGCTCAGCGCGAGCGCAACCGAACCGTGCATGACCCCAGCATACGAGCTCCGCGTGTGGCCGATATCACTGATGGAACAAACTCAGCTTCAAAACACACCCACGCCCCCTTAACCGAGGAGCAGCACCGCAGCAGGACCCACACCTGCCCCACCACTCAGTAGACACCCCCGTGCCGCTGGTATATAGAATTAAGTTAGAATTTGTTAAACCTAGTTAAAGATGAATTGTTGGTGCAGTTTGGAAGATTCCAATACTGGCGTTCTATGGCACATACCGGTAAGCACAATAAGGCAGTTCACTACCAATATAATAACTAGTGTGAAAAAACCTGAAGTCACATAAAATTGATACCACTGACCTACAGCATGGATCGATACAAAAATATACAATAAAATACACAAATACAGTATACCTTATATATATATCGGCGCATGCCCCACATGTTTTGCCTCTTCATGAAGACAAAGCTTCAAAGACTTCAAAGCTTTGAAGTGTCCACAGACGGACGGACAGCGCCATGCCATAATACGTCCCGTCTTACAACGGGCGTATAAAAATTGGTTGTATTCCGTTAGATCAACAAATGACAGTAAATAACAAGAGCTCCTCCAGCGGGGCAAAATACGCCTGTACTTTGAAATATTGTATATAGAATTAAGTTAGAATTTGTCAAACCTAGCAACAGAACTTAAAGACACTACAAAGCTTTGAAGTGTCCACAGACGGATAGACGGACGGACGGACAGCGCCATACCATAATACGCCCCGCCTTATTACAACGGGCGTATAAAAACTGTCCTGCTTAGATAAATATTTTAAGGTTACTTAGCAATTCCCGCAGAAATAATGTAGCTACCAAATGAAACCACAACATGGCTCTGTTGTGTTCGATTTCCTATGAATCCAAGAAAGCCATCAACTTCAAAATCCGTTGTGTGTCCTTAGACTATGTAAGCTATAAACAATTTATTTTTTAAATGACTGGAGCTTTTCAAGTATGCATGTATCTTTTGTATCTCTTATCGTTGCATATCATTCTTGGATGAATCAGCATCCAAATACCATTATATGCAACATTTCTCAATTCAAAATATTAAATTGTCATCTAATGACAACTGCATTACCATCTCATTATGAAATTCATGGCCAGGTTACTTCAGTAAGCATGAAAAGGCCTTTTTCTGACACCATTTAACATCCTGAGTTTCAGGTTTCAGTTTCTATTCAGCTTTACCTACGAGAGTTAAACTCATCCATACATTTTGAAATTTAGCCCTGCACATTTGAGTACTAGATCCAAAAGTAAAGACACCCACCACTTCCCATTACATTGGATATCAGTCTGATTCTGGCAGTAACTCTGCCACCCTATGTTTTTTTAACTGATAAAGCCTTAAGGGACAGTAGTGCTTAACTTGGTTTAAAAAAAAAAAAGAGAAAAAAAAAAACATGAACAGATTTAAGGGTCAAAAGTTTTATTGCCAAAGCAGTAACACTTTTATGTGAAATGAAAACTCAAGTGCAACTATAAGTTAAAACAATGCAATAAGATCCCTGAACCCTTAAAATACACTCTTAAGCTGAACTTGTGCATTAAGAGGGTTAATTTCTTGAACAGATTGGAGGTAGTGGCCTCATTGGAATGTTTAGTTGACCTCCTCGATGGTTGGTCCAGATGATCCACCCCCAGGGGCGGCACCACCAGCTCCTGTGAAGCCTCCAGGCATTCCCTCAGGCATTCCACCAGCACTCTGGTACAGCTTTGTGATGATGGGGTTACACACCTTCTCCAGTTCCTTCTGCTGATGTTCATATTCATCCTTCTCGGCAGTCTATTGGAAGAACACATGTTACAAAAATACATGTTTTTTTTTCTTTTATTAACCCACAGCAATATCTTTACCTTGTTCTTGTCCAGCCAGCTAATGACCTCGTTGCACTTGTCCAGAATCTTCTGTTTGTCTTCGTCACCGATCTTGCCGGCCAGTTTCTCTTCCTCCACAGTGGATTTCATGTTGAAGGCATAAGACTCCAGTGCATTCTTTGCAGACACTTTGTCACACTGTACATCATCTTCTGCCTTGTACTTCTCAGCCTCCTGCACCATGCGCTCAATGTCTTCTTTGCTCAGACGACCTGTTTTAATAAAAAACAGATTAGATATTGCTTCCTTTAGTTTAACCTTAACCTTGTATAGACAAACTGACCCTTGTCGTTGGTGATTGTGATTTTATTCTCCTTTCCGGTGCTCTTGTCCGCCGCAGACACGTTCATGATGCCATTGACGTCAAAGCAAAAGGTCACCTCGATCTGGGGAACGCCACGAGGAGCGGGTGGGATGCCCGTCAGCTCAAACTTGCCCAGCAAGTTGTTGTCCTTGGTCATAGCACGTTCACCTTCGTAAACCTGTGGAACAGAAGAATAATTTTAGACAAGTTCATAATCACTTTATTCTGTCCATGTGCAGTGTTCTTCGCTCAGACATCCAAGGAAGGGCTGCGCCATCTTTGGCCTTTCGACCTCTGGTGGAAACTACGAATGGCTGGAGTAAACGTCATCACTGCGAGAGCGCACACTGGACCGCGTGAGGAGCCGTACCTGGATGAGCACTCCGGGCTGGTTGTCCGAATATGTGGTGAAGTTCTGGGTCCGCCTGGTGGGAATGGTGGTGTTACGCTCGATCAGTACGGTCATGACTCCTCCAGCGGTCTCAATGCCCAGAGACAGAGGGGTGACGTCCAGAAGCAGGACGTCCTGCACGTTCTCGGACTTGTCCCCGCAGAGGATAGCGGCCTGGACAGCTACAAAACAAAGACCATGTTAAATTTTTGGTCATTCACAGCATCAGTTCACCTGTAACCTACCTGCTCCATAGGCCACGGCTTCATCTGGGTTGATGCTCTTGTTGAGTTCCTTCCCGTTGAAGAAGTCCTGGAGCAGTTTCTGGATCTTGGGGATACGAGTGGAGCCCCCAACCAGCACGATGTCATGGATGGCAGCTTTGTCCATCTTGGCGTCGCGGAGAGACTTTTCCACTGGCTCCAGAGTTCCCCTGAAGAGGTCAGCGTTGAGCTCCTCAAAGCGGGCCCTGGTGATGGAGGTGTAGAAGTCCACACCTTCATACAGGGAGTCGATCTCGATACTGGCCTGGGTGCTGGAAGACAGTGTACGCCGCTCTCTCACAGGCCGTGACGCAGACGACGCACTGCCCTTTTGTTGTCGCTGATGTCCTTCTGGTGCTTTCGCTTGAACTCCACGATGAAGTGGTTGACCATGCGGTTGTCGGGTCTTCGCCTCCAAGGTGAGTGTCTCCAGCGGTGGATTTGACCTCAAAGAAGCCATCTGCAATGGTCAAGATGGACACGCCGAAAGTGCCACCGCCAAGGTCAAAAATCAGCACGTTCCTCTCAGTGCCCACCTAATACACATTTATATTATTTGAAAATGACCTTCATAATTACTCCTTACAGCTTTAATTAAGTATGAACAGTGACATTATAATGGACAAATAGTTAAATACCGCATTTATTTTAGTCAGAACTGTTACCTTTTGTCCAGGCCATAAGCAATAGCTGCAGCTGTGGGCTCATTGATAATACGAAGGCCATTAAGGCCAGAGATGGTGCCAGCATCCTTTGTAGCCTGACGTTGGGAGTCATTGAAGTAGGCAGGTACAGTGATTACAGCATTTGAGACATTCTGAAAGGAAAGTCCAAATTAGTCAGTGCCAATACCTTGGAAAATATCATGACTTAACAGTTGCAACTTACTTTTCCGAGGTAGGCTTCAGCAATCTCCTTCATTTTTGTCAGCACCATGGAAGAGATCTCCTCTGGGTAGAAGGATTTACTTTCTCCTTTGTACTCCACCTGAACTTTAGGGCGAGTATTGTCGTTTATGACATTAAATGGCCAGTGTTTCATGTCAGACTGAACTACACCGTCATCAAATCTTCGGCCAATGAGACGTTTGGCATCTGCAAAAACATTTCATTAATACAAATGATCAAACACATGTTTTAAAATCACCAAGGGGATCGCTCAGACATCCAAGGAAGAATTAAACCATCCTCAGCAATAAGCCTCTGGTGGAAACTACGAATGGCAGTATAAGCTTCATCACAGTGCCTTTAATGGGTCAAAGGAATCAATGGTGCTCACCGAAGACGGTGTTTGTGGGGTTCATGGCAACCTGATTCTTGGCTGCGTCTCCGATCAGCCTCTCTGTGTCTGTAAAGGCCACATAGCTGGGTGTGGTCCTGTTGCCCTGGTCATTGGCGATGATCTCCACTTTGCCATGCTGGAAGACCCCTACGCAGGAGTAGGTGGTCCCCAGATCAATGCCGACTGCTGGTCCCTTCGACATAGTTACTAGGAAGAGGAAAAAGCACACGTTAAACTACATCTCACATCTGCAGTTTTATAAATCAGTCTTTTAAGATTCAGATTTAAATGTTTAAATGAACAAAACATAACTGGCCTTTGAGATTGGCATTACCCCAAATTCCATTTTTACTGATCATGAACAGATCCTTGTTGATATAACCTAAAAGAGGGTTCCCTAATGGGTTATATTCCCAGAAGTTTGAGTTAAGTTCCCTATGAAACTGAACAAAAATGATTCAATGTAAAGGGAGTAGTTGAAACGAACTCTCAAAGCTATGGAAAAGGGCCATTTAAGATGCCAACTAAGATGTAATAATCAAGACATCAAAGTACAAAGAGCCACGAGGAAGTGAACAACGTGTGCGCAGCTCCAGTGCGCAGCTGCGGCCGATTGTTCCAGAACATTCCGCAGTGTTTCAGAGAACACCCCTCCTCGAAACCAACGCTTTGCTTCGAAGCTAATAAAACTCAAAATACACGAATCAAAACGTAGAGTAATACAAAAATAATGTGCTGTAGCCTCACCAAATAATTAGAGGAGATGATACTGATGCTGACTCGTGGTGCACAGGGGACGATGTTGTGTTCTTGCCGATTGGAGAAGGGAAAAGGGAGGTATGGCGGGCGAGGGACGTCGTATTTATAACCGGCATGGCGACCAATCAGAATCCAGTTCAGTGGATTCTTTGAGCCCGTCGGACCAATAGGTGCCGCGCTTCATTAATGACGCACAGAGCCCAAGAGGCACTTCCTGCTTGATGTTTCTGGTCGATTGCGAAATGTCCTCATCGCTGATCACATGTTTCAGTTTACAGTACGCAGTTAGAGTTTCACTCTTTTGATTTCCTAGACTGCCACTGGTCTCCTACTTTTTCAGTGATGCCATATGCTATAAACACGTGATGTGTTAGTTAGTTAAAATGATAATTATTATAGATAATGTTATAACGACACAAGGGTCGAACAAAACAGCACATGTTGCACATTTTGTTGGACTAAAGTTAGCTAGCCAAGCTATGACAGGACCATAAACATTCGGTGAAAATTTTTACTTAAATTTAGACAACATTTAGGCTGTAGGCAATTAAAGAAACCCCGGAAATAGTTGTGAGGTGTTATATACTAAGGTTTGTTATAGCTTGTCAGAAATAAATATTCATATGCGCAGAAAATGACCATAGAAACAAGAGCTCCGCCAGCGGGGCAAAATACGCCCGTACTTTGAATTATTGAATTACCTGAAGTCACATAAAATTGATACCACTGACCTACAGCATGGATCGATACAAAAATATACAATAAAATACACAAATACAGTATACCTTATATATATATCGGCGCATGCCCCACATGTTTTGCCTCTTCATGAAGACAAAGCTTCAAAGACTTCAAAGCTTAGAACGGGCGTATAAAAAGACGATGTAAAACCTACCTGCACTCAGCGATGTAACCATGGAAACCAAGACGCACTGATGCTTAAGAGCACCTCGGAAACTTCTACAAAACAGCTCGAACAAGAGCTCCACCAGCGGGCAAAATACGCCCGCATTTTGAATTATTATACGCCCGTTGTGTAAGACGGACGTATTATGGTATGGCGCTGTCCGTCCGTCTGTCTGTCCGTCCGTCTGTCTGTCTCAGGACACTTCAAAGCTTTGAAGTCTTTGAAGCTTTGTCTTCATGAAAGATCTGAACTCTCTTCTCAAATGTTCTGCTGCTGAAAGCGAGAACAACCCACATTCTCTGCTTCTTTGAGCTTTGACACATTAAAGCTTTGTAGTGTCTTTAAGTTCTGTTGCTGCAATATGATTGGTGGAATTCGATTCTAGAATTCTATATACAATAATTCAAAGTACGGGCGTATTTTGTCACTGGCGGAGCTCTTGTTGTATATAGAATTAAGTTAGAATTTGTCAAACCTAGTTAAAGATGAATTGTTGGTGCAGTTTGGAAGTTTGACATTCCTAGGTGAGACGGTTGTCGAGTTAGAGCGCGGACAAGAAATTGTCCACAGACAGACGGACAGACGGACAGACAGACGGACGGATAATCAATAGGGAAATCTGGCTCTTGCAGTAGGAGTATGAGTATGACATCATCACATTCTAGAATCGAATTTGCCTCTTCATGAAGACAAAGCTTCAAAGACTTCAAAGCTTTGAAGTGTCCACAGACAGACGGACGGGCGGACAGACGGACAGCGCCATACCATAATACGCCTCGCCTTACAACGGGCGTATAATAATTCAAAGTACGGGCGTATTTTGCCCCGCTGGCGGAGCTCTTGTTTACACCTAAGGTCACATGAGATATTCTTAAAGCAGCACTATGTAACTTTTTTGGTACACAACTTCAAGCGGGTAAATGAGAAGGGGAAACAACTGTAACATGGTTAAAAGTCTGAAAAGTAAATTTTGCATGATCTTTAACTACATTTGATTTGACCATAAAAGTGACATAGTGCGCCTTTAATGAACGGAGACTTGGTCATTACCTCGACTTTGCACCGGTGCTGCTGCTGCACGACACTGGAGACAGTGCAACTTTGTTTTTTCTCTGTTGAAGATGAGAAAAATATTCAAATACATCTGAGTACACATGGACATGCATCATTAAAGGTGTGTGTGGACTACGTACCCTGAAACGCTGTGTGTTGAACTCCTGGCTGTAGAGGAGTTCGTCGTCTTCAGACGTGTAATCTTTGTTTCTGCGAGTTGCGTAGTTGTGTATCAGTCGAAGGTCTGAGTTGAAGTGAGTTTCTCAGGACCTGTGTCGCCCTTATATACTTATAGAACCCTTTATAAGAGACTCTTGATGATGTCACAAAGAAATAGAATGTCTGACGGAACGTGTTGCCAGGTGACGCCAGGTGAATCTTTCCTTATATGGACATGAGTGCGTTGCCATAGTTACACAATGCTGAATGTCAATAATTACATTGGAAGTGTCTGAATGACCATCCTAGGCCCTAAACCCCAAACACTACACTGACCTGCACTCTTTAGTGAACTCTATAGAACCTCATTCACTGAGGTCCAGACACAGTTCACGACTTTGAGGTCACATGTGTATTAGACCTCAATTAGTCTTGATTTAGACCTTATTTAAAACTGGTGTAGACCTGGTTTAGACCTAGTTTAGTCCTGGTTTACTTTTGGTTTAGATCTGGGTCAGACTTTTAGTAATTAGACATGGTTTAGCCCTATATTAGTCCTGGTTTAGACCTGGATTAGTCCTGGTTTAGTCCTGGCTTAGACCTGATTTTGTCACTGTATTTCTCCAGGTTTAGTCCTGTACAGTATATTAGACCTGATTTAGTCCTGGTTAAGACTTAAACAATGGTTTTGTCCTCTAGTGGTCCTGTTTTAGACCTGGTTCAGATCGGGTTTAGACCTAGTTTAGACCTGATTTAGTTTTGGTATAGACCTAGTTCAGATCTGGCTTAGCCCTATATTAGTCCTGGTTTAGACCTGGTTTAAATCTGTATTAGTCCTGTATTAGAACTGCATTAGAACCCCTCGGAGGAATAAGATGGACTCGCAGCCCCGACTTTGAACTACACTAAATGTGAACTGTGCCTGAGTGAACTGTGGTAGTAGTTATTACCCCACAGAAGTAAAATTCCCCCCTCTTTAAGCAGGGCTCTACAGTGCGCCCATTTCACTCGCATTTGCAAGTAAATATTTTGTCGTGCGAACGTGGTAAACAAAACAGGCGCACATGTGCGAGTGCTTCTGCAGCCACAATAAGGAGAACTGCGCACAGACGTAACGTGACGAGTTAAACGTTCTACATGTGTCAAACATTAGGGGCAAACTCACACTAGGACTTTAGAATCGTGCCCAAGCCTGATCGCACCTAAAGCGCTGGCACGCCCAGCGCGAAGAACCGAACCGTGCATGACCCCAGCATACGAGCCCGCTGCGTGTGGCCGATATCACTGATGGAACAAACTCAGCTTCAAAACACACCCACGCCCCCTTAACCGAGGAGCAGCACCGCAGCAGGACCCACACCTGCCCCACCACTCAGTAGACACCCCCGTGCCGCTGGTATATAGAATTAAGTTAGAATTTGTTAAACCTAGTTAAAGATGAATTGTTGGTGCAGTTTGGAAGATTCCAATACTGGCGTTCTATGGCACATACCGGTAAGCACAATAAGGCAGTTCACTACCAATATAATAACTAGTGTGAAAAAACCTGAAGTCACATAAAATTGATACCACTGACCTACAGCATGGATCGATACAAAAAATACAATAAAATACACAAATACAGTATACCTTATATATATATCGGCGCATGCCCCACATGTTTTGCCTCTTCATGAAGACAAAGCTTCAAAGACTTCAAAGCTTTGAAGTGTCCACAGACGGACGGACAGCGCCATGCCATCATACGTCCCGCCTTACAACGGGCGATAAAAATTGGTTGTATTCCGTTAGATCAACAAATGACAGTAAATAACAAGAGCTCCTCCAGCGGGGCAAAATACGCCCGTACTTTGAAATATTGTATATAGAATTAAGTTAGAATTTGTCAAACCTAGCAACAAAACTTAAAGACACTACAAAGCTTTGTTAAAGACACTACAAAGCTTTGAAGTGTCCACAGACGGATAGACGGACGGACGGACAGCGCCATACCATAATACGTCCCATCTTATTACAACGGGCGTATAAAAACTGTCCTGCTTAGATAAGTATTGTAAGGTTACTTAGCAATTCCCGCAGAAATAATGTAGCTACCAAATGAAACCACAACATGGCTCTGTTGTGTTTGATTTCCTATGAATCCAAGAAAGCCATCAACTTCAAAATCCGTTGTGTGTCCTTAGATTATGTAAGCTATAAACAATTTATTTTTTAAATGACTGGAGCTTTTCAAGTATGCATGCATCTTTTGTATCTCTTATCGTTGCATATCATTCTTGGATGAATCAGCATCCAAATACCGTTATATGCAACATTTCTCAATTCAAAATATTAAATTGTCATCTAATGACAACTGTATTACCATCTCATTATGAAATTCATGGCCAGGTTACTTCAGTAAGCATGAAAAGGCCTTTTTCTGACACCATTTAACATCCTGAATTTCAGGTTTCAGTTTCTATTCAGCTTTACCTACGCGAGTTAAACTCATCCATACATTTTGAAATTTAGCCCTGCACATTTGAGTACTAGATCCAAAAGTAAAGACACCCACCACTTCCCATTACATTGGATATTAGTCTGATTCTGGCAGTAACTCTGCCACCCAATGTTTTTTTTAACTGATAAAGCCTTAAGGGACAGTAGTGCTTAACTTGGTTTAAAAAAAAAAAGAGAAAAAAAAAAACATGAACAGATTTAAGGGTCAAATGTTTTATTGCGAAAGCAGTAACACTTTTATGTGAAATGAAAACTCAAGTGCAACTATAAGTTAAAACAATGCAATAAGATCCCTGAACCCTTAAAATACACTCTTAAGCTGAACTTGTGCATTAAGAGGGTTAATTTCTTGAACAGATTGGAGGTAGTGGCCTCATTGGAATGTTTAGTCGACCTCCTCGATGGTTGGTCCAGATGATCCACCCCCAGGGGCGGCACCACCAGCTCCTGGGAAGCCTCCAGGCATTCCCTCAGGCATTCCACCAGCACTCTGGTACAGCTTTGTGATGATGGGGTTACACACCTTCTCCAGTTCCTTCTGCTGATGTTCATATTCATCCTTCTCGGCAGTCTATTGGAAGAACACATGTTACAACAATCCATGTTTTTTTTTTTTCCTTTTATTAACCCACAGCAATATCTTTACCTGGTTCTTGTCCAGCCAGCTGATGACCTCGTTGCACTTGTCCAGAATCTTCTGTTTGTCTTCGTCACCAATCTTGCCGGCCAGTTTCTCATCCTCGACAGTGGATTTCATGTTGAAGGCATAAGACTCCAGTGCATTCTTTGCAGACACTTTGTCACGCTGTACATCATCTTCTGCCTTGTACTTCTCAGCCTCCTGCACCATGCGCTCAATGTCTTCTTTGCTCAGACGACCTGTTTTAATAAAAAGCAGATTAGATATTGCTTCCTTTAGTTTAACCTTAACCTTGTATAGACAAACTGACCCTTGTCGTTGGTGATTGTGATTTTATTCTCCTTTCCGGTGCTCTTGTCCGCCGCAGACACGTTCATGATGCCATTGGCGTCAATGTCAAAGGTCACCTCGATCTGGGGAACGCCACGAGGAGCGGGTGGGATGCCCGTCAGCTCAAACTTGCCCAGCAAGTTGTTGTCCTTGGTCATAGCACGTTCACCTTCGTAAACCTGTGGAACAGAAGAATAATTTTAGACAAGTTCATAATCACTTTATTCTGTCCATGTGCAGTGTTCTTCGCTCAGACATCCAAGGAAGGGCTGCGCCATCTTTGGCCTTTCGACCTCTGGTGGAAACTACGAATGGCTGGAGTAAACGCCATCACTGCGAGCGCACACTGGACCGCGCGGAGGAGCCGCACCTGGATGAGCACTCCGGGCTGGTTGTCCGAATATGTGGTGAAGGTCTGGGTCTGCTTGGTGGGAATGGTGGTGTTACGCTGATCAGTACGGTCATGACTCCTCCAGCAGTCTCAATGCCCAGAGACAGAGGGGTGACGCCCAGAAGCAGGAGGTCCTGCACGCTCGGACTTGTCCCCGCAGAGGATAGCGGCCTGGACAGCTACAAAACAAAGACCATGTTAAATCTTTGGTCAGTCACAGCATCAGTTCACCTGTAACCTACCTGCTCCATAGGCCACGGCTTCATCTGGGTTGATGCTCTTGTTGAGTTCCTTCCCGTTGAAGAAGTCCTGGAGCAGTTTCTGGATCTTGGGGATACGAGTGGAGCCCCAACCAGCACGATGTCATGGATGGCAGCTTTGTCCATCTTGGCGTCAAGGAGAGACTTTTCCACTGGCTCCAGAGTTCCCCTAAAGAGGTCAGCGTTGAGCTCCTCAAAGCGGCCCTGGTGATGGAGGTGTAGAAGTCCACACCTTCATACAGGAGTCGATCTCGATACTGGCCTGGGTGCTGGAAGACAGTGTACGCCGCTTCTCTCACAGGCCGTGACGCAGACGACGCACTGCCCTTTTGTTGTCGCTGATGTCCTTCTTGTGCTTTCGCTTGAACTCCGCGATGAAGTGGTTGACCATGCGGTTGTCGGGTCTTCGCCTCCAAGGTGAGTGTCTCCAGCGTGGATTTGACCTCAAAGATGCCATCTTCAATGGTCAAGATGGACACGCCGAAAGTGCCACCGCCAAGGTCAAAAATCAGCACGTTCCTCTCAGTGCCCACCTAATACACATTTATATTATTTGAAAATGACCTTCATAATTACTCCTTACAGCTTTAATTAAGTATGAACAGTGACTTTATAATGGACAAATAGTTAAATACCGCATTTATTTTAGTCAGAACTGTTACCTTTTTGTCCAGGCCATAAGCAATAGCTGCAGCTGTGGGCTCATTGATAATACGAAGGACATTAAGGCCAGAGATGGTGCCAGCATCCTTTGTAGCCTGACGTTGGGAGTCATTGAAGTAGGCAGGTACAGTGATTACAGCATTTGAGACATTCTGAAAGGAAAGTCCAAATTAGTCAGTGCCAATACCTTGGAAAATATCATGACTTAACAGTTGCAACTTACTTTTCCGAGGTAGGCTTCAGCAATCTCCTTCATTTTTGTCAGCACCATGGAAGAGATCTCCTCTGGGTAGAAGGATTTACTTTCTCCTTTGTACTCCACCTGAACTTTAGGCGAGTATTGTCGCTTATGACATTAAATGGCCAGTGTTTCATGTCAGACTGAACTACACCGTCATCAAATCTTCGGCCAATGAGACGCTTTGGCATCTGCAAAACATTTCATTAATACAAATGATCAAACACATGTTTTAAAATCACCAAGGGGATCGCTCAGACATCCAAGGAAGAATTAAACCATCCTCAGCAATAAGCCTCTGGTGGAAACTACGAATGGCAGTATAAGCTTCATCACAGTGCCTTTAATGGGTCAAAGGAATCAATGGTGCTCACCGAAGACGGTGTTTGTGGGGTTCATGGCAACCTGATTCTTGGCTGCGCTCCGATCAGCCTCTCTGTGTCTGTAAAGGCCACATAGCTGGGTGTGGTCCTGTTGCCCTGGTCATTGGCGATGATCTCCACTTTGCCATGCTGGAAGACCCCTACGCAGGAGTAGGTGGTCCCCAGATCAATGCCGACTGCTGGTCCCTTCGACATAGTTACTAGGAAGAGGAACTAAAGCACACGTAAAACGACATCTCACATCTGCAGGTTTATAAATCAGTCTTTAAGATTCAGATTTAAATGTTTAAATGAACAAAACATAACTGGCCTTTGAGATTGGCATTACCCCAAATTCCATTTTTTACTGATCATGAACAGATCCTGTTGATATAACCTAAAAGAGGGTTCCCTTATGGGTTATATTCCCAGAAGTTTGAGTTAAGTTCCCTATGAAACTGAACAAAAATGATTCAATGTGAAGGGAGTAGTTGAAACGAACTCTCAAAGCTATGGAAAAGGGCCATTTAAGATGCCAACTAAGATGTAATAATCAAGACATCAAAGTACAAAGAGCCACGAGGAAGTGAACAACGTGTGCGCAGCTCCAGCGCAGCTGCGGCCGATTGTTCCAGAACATTCCGCAGTGTTTCAGAGAACACTCCTCCCCAACCTGCTGTTAGCTAACGGCACATGCACTGCGGCCAAGCATCCCCTGGGCGCCTCACAACACAAACACACGCCTAAATATCAGGAAAGTAAACAGAAACACTTTAATTTAACCTTCAACCAATAACCATACATATTAACTGAAAGAGGAGACGAGCTCATTTAAACCAACGCTTTGCTTCAAAGCTAATAAAACTCAAAATACACGAATCAAAACGTAGAGTAATACAAAAATAATGTGCCGTAGCCTCACCAAATAATTAGAGGAGATGATACTGATGCTGAATCGTGGTGCACAGGGGACGATGTTGTGTCCTTGCCGATTGGAGAAGGGAAAAGGGAGGTATGGCGGGCGAGGGACGTCGTATTTATAACCGGCACGGCGACCAATCAGAATCCAGTTCAGTGGGATTCTTTGAGCCCGTCTGACCAATAGGCGCCGCGCTTCATTAATGACGCACAGAGCCCAAGAGGCACTTCCTGCTTGATGTTTCTGGTCGATTGCGAAATGTCCTCATCGCTGATCACATGTTTCAGTTTACAGTACGCAGTTAGAGTTTCACTCTTTGATTTCCTAGACTGCCACTGGTCTCCTACTTTTCAGTGATGCCATATGCGTTATAAACACGTGATGTGTTAGTTAGTTAAAATGATAATTATTATTATATCGCCCGCTGTAATACGGACGATATGTTATGGCGCTGTCCGTCTGGCCCATCCGGTCCCGTCTGGCCTGTGGACAAACTGCCTCACCTAGGAATGTCAAACTTCATGGCTGGACACCCCATGGGTCAAGGATGTTCCCTATTGATTTCAAGGTCACAGGGTCAAAGGTCAAGGTCACCTTATATATATATCGGCGCATGCCGCACATGTTTTGCCTCTTCATGAAGACAAAACTTCAAAGACTTCAAAGCTTTGAAGTTTAAAGTTCAAAGGTGACACACAGTTCCAGCTGCTGCGGTTGCTAGGCAACGGGAGAGAGAGAATACAAGACAACTACACATTACCTTGTCCAAGCGCCTAACTCGACAACCGTCTCACCTAGGAATGTCAAACTTCATGGCTGGACACCCCATGGGTCAAGGATGTTCCCTATTGATTTCAAGGTCACAGGGTCAAAGGTCAAGGTCACGGCCCGACCCTTTGCAAAAACCTTGCCAGTATTGGAATCTTCCAAACTGCACCAACAATTCATCTTTAACTAGGTTTGACAAATTCTAACTTAATTCTATATACAATAATTCAAAGTACGGGCGTATTTTGCCCCGCTGGAGGAGCTCTTGTAGATAATGTTATAACGACACAAGGGTCGAACAAAACAGCACATGTTGCACATTTTGTTGGACTAAAGTTAGCTACCCAAGCTATGACAGGACCATAAACATTCGGTGAAAATTTTTACTTAAATTTAGACAACATTTAGGCTGTAGGCAATTAAAGAAACCCCGGAAATAGTTGTGAGGTGTTATATACTAAGGTTTGTTATAGCTTGTCAGAAATAAATATTCATATGCGCAGAAAATGACCATAGAAACAAGAGCTCAAAGGGGCAAAATACGCCTGCACTTTGAATTATTGAATTACCTGAAGTCACATAAAATTGATACCACTGACCTACAGCATGGATCGATACAAAATATACAATAAAATACACAAATACAGTATACCTTATATATATATCGGCGCATGCCCCACATGTTTTGCCTCTTCATGAAGACAAAGCTTCAAAGACTTCAAAGCTTAGAACGGGCGTATAAAAAGACGATGTAAAACCTACCTGCACTCAGCGATGTAACCATGGAAACCAAGACGCACTGATGCGTTTAAGAGCACCTCGGAAACTTCTACAAAACAGCTCGAACAAGAGCTCCACCAGCGGGGCAAAATACGCCCGTACTTTGAATTATTATACGCCCGTTGTGTAAGACGGGACGATTATGGTATGGCGCTGTCCGTCCGCCTGTCTGTCCGTCCGCCTGTCTGTCTGTTCAGGACACTTCAAAGCTTTGAAGTCTTTGAAGCTTTGTCTTCATGAAAGATCTGAACTCTCTTCTCAAATGTTCTGCTGCTGAAAGCGAGAACAACCCACATTCTCTGCTTCTTTGAGCTTTGACACATTAAAGCTTTGTAGTGTCTTTAAGTTCTGTTGCTGCAATATGATTGGTGGAATTCCGATTCTAGAATTCTATATACAATAATTCAAAGTATCGGCGTATTTTGCTCACTGGCGGAGCTCTTGTTGTATATAGAATTAAGTTAGAATTTGTCAAACCTAGTTAAAGATGAATTGTTGGTGCAGTTTGGAAGTTTGACATTCCTAGGTGAGACGGTTGTCGAGTTAGAGCGCGGACAAGAAATTGTCCACAGACAGACGGACAGACGGACAGACAGACGGACGGATAATCAATAGGGAAATCTGGCTCTTGCAGTAGGAGTATGAGTATGACATCATCACATTCTAGAATCGGAATTTGCCTCTTCATGAAGACAAAGCTTCAAAGACTTCAAAGCTTTGAAGTGTCCACAGACGGACGGACGGACGGACGGACGGACAGCGCCATACCATAATACGTCCCGTCTTACAACGGGCGTATAATAATTCAAAGTACGGCGATTTTTGCCGCTGGCGGAGCTCTTGTTTACACCTAAGGTCACATGAGATATTCTTAAAGCAGCACTATGTAACTTTTTTGGTACACAACTTCAAGCGGGTAAATGAGAAGGGGAAACAACTGTAACATGGTTAAAAGTCTGAAAAGTAAATTTTGCATGATCTTTAACTACATTTGATTTGACCATAAAAGTGACATAGTGCGCCTTTAATGAACTGAGAATTGGTCATTACCTCGACTTTGCACCGGTGCTGCTGCTGCACGACACTGGAGACAGTGCAACTTTGTTTTTTCTCTGTTGAAGATGAGAAAAATATTCAAATACATCTGAGTACACATGGACATGCATCATTAAAGGTGTGTGTGGACTACGTACCCTGAAACGCTGTGTGTTGAACTCCTGGCTGTAGAGGAGTTCGCTGCCTTCAGACGTGTAATCTTTGTTTCTGCGAAGTTGCGTAGTTGTGTATCAGTCGAAGGTCTGAGTTGAAGTGAGTTTCTCAGGACCTGTGTCGCCTCTTATATACTTATAGAACCCTTTATAAGAGACTCTTGATGATGTCACAAAGAAATAGAATGTCTGACGGAACGTGTTGCCAGGTGACGCCAGGTGAATCTTTCCTTATATGGACATGAGTGCGTTGCCATAGTTACACAATGCTGAATGTCAATAATTACATTGGAAGTGTCTGAATGACCATCCTAGGCCCTAAACCCCAAACACTACACTGACCTGCACTCTTTAGTGAACTCTATAGAACCTCATTCACTGAGGTCCAGACACAGTTCACGACTTTGAGGTCACATGTGTATTAGACCTCAATTAGTCTTGATTTAGACCTTATTTAAAACTGGTGTAGACCTGGTTTAGACCTAGTTTAGTCCTGGTTTACTTTTGGTTTAGATCTGGGTCAGACTTTTAGTAATTAGACATGGTTTAGCCCTATATTAGTCCTGGTTTAGACCTGGATTAGTCCTGGTTTAGTCCTGGCTTAGACCTGATTTTGTCACTGTATTTCTCCAGGTTTAGTCCTGTACAGTATATTAGACCTGATTTAGTCCTGGTTAAGACTTAAACAATGGTTTTGTCCTCTAGTGGTCCTGTTTTAGACCTGGTTCAGATCGGGTTTAGACCTAGTTTAGACCTGATTTAGTTTTTGGTATAGACCTAGTTCAGATCTGGCTTAGCCCTATATTAGTCCTGGTTTAGACCTGGTTTAAATCTGTATTAGTCCTGTATTAGAACTGCATTAGAACCCCTCGGAGGAATAAGATGGACTCGCAGCCCCGACTTTGAACTACACTAAATGTGAACTGTGCCTGAGTGAACTGTGGTAGTAGTTATTACCCCACAGAAGTAAAATTCCCTCTTTAAGCAGGGCTCTACAGTGCGCCCATTTCACTCGCATTTGCAGTAAATATTTTGTCGTGCTTAACGTGGTAAACAAAACAGGCGCACATGTGCGAGTGCTTCTGCAGCCACAATAAGGAGAACTGCGCACAGACGTAACGTGACGAGTTAAACGTTCTACATGTGTCAAACATTAGGGGCAAACTCACACTAGGACTTTAGAATCGTGCCCAAGCCTGGATCGCACCTAAAGCGCGCACGCTTCAGCGCGAGCAAGAATCGAACCGTGCATGACCCCAGCATACGAGCCCGCGTGTGGCCGAGTATCACTGATGGAACAAACTCAGCTTCAAAACACACCCACGCCCCCTTAACCGAGGAGCAGCACCGCAGCAGGACCCACACCTGCCCCACCACTCAGTAGACACCCCCGTGCCGCTGGTATATAGAATTAAGTTAGAATTTGTTAAACCTAGTTAAAGATGAATTGTTGGTGCAGTTTGGAAGATTCCAATACTGGCGTTCTATGGCACATACCGGTAAGCACAATAAGGCAGTTCACTACCAATATAATAACTAGTGTGAAAAACCTGAAGTCACATAAAATTGATACCACTGACCTACAGCATGGATCGATACAAAAATATACAATAAAATACACAAATACAGTATACCTTATATATATATCGGCGCATGCCCCACATGTTTTGCCTCTTCATGAAGACAAAGCTTCAAAGACTTCAAAGCTTTGAAGTGTCCACAGACGGACGGACAGCGCCATGCCATAATACGTCCCCGCCTTACAACGGGCGATAAAAATTGGTTGTATTCCGTTAGATCAACAAATGACAGTAAATAACAAGAGCTCCTTCCAGCGGGGCAAAATACGCCTGTACTTTGAAATATTGTATATAGAATTAAGTTAGAATTTGTCAAACCTAGCAACAGAACTTAAAGACACTACAAAGCTTTGAAGTGTCCACAGACGGATAGACGGACGGACGGACAGCGCCATACCATAATACGCCCCGCCTTATTACAACGGGCGATAAAAACTGTCCTGCTTAGATAAATATTTTAAGGTTACTTAGCAATTCCCGCAGAAATAATGTAGCTACTAAATGAAACCACAACATGGCTCTGTTGTGTTCGGGATTTCCTATGAATCCAAGAAAGCCATCAACTTCAAAATCCGCTGTGTGTCCTTAGACTATGTAAGCTATAAACAATTTATTTTTTAAATGACTGGAGCTTTTCAAGTATGCATGTATCTTTTGTATCTCTTATCGTTGCATATCATTCTTGGATGAATCAGCATCCAAATACCATTATATGCAACATTTCTCAATTCAAAATATTAAATTGTCATCTAATGACAACTGCATTACCATCTCATTATGAAATTCATGGCCAGGTTACTTCAGTAAGCATGAAAAGGCCTTTTTCTGACACCATTTAACATCCTGAGTTTCAGGTTTCAGTTTCTATTCAGCTTTACCTACGAGAGTTAAACTCATCCATACATTTTGAAATTTAGCCCTGCACATTTGAGTACTAGATCCAAAAGTAAAGACACCCACCACTTCCCATTACATTGGATATCAGTCTGATTCTGGCAGTAACTCTGCCACCCTATGTTTTTTTAACTGATAAAGCCTTAAGGGACAGTAGTGCTTAACTTGGTTTAAAAAAAAAAAAGAGAAAAAAAAAAAACATGAACAGATTTAAGGGTCAAAAGTTTTATTGCCAAAGCAGTAACACTTTTATGTGAAATGAAAACTCAAGTGCAACTATAAGTTAAAACAATGCAATAAGATCCCTGAACCCTTAAAATACACTCTTAAGCTGAACTTGTGCATTAAGAGGGTTAATTTCTTGAACAGATTGGAGGTAGTGGCCTCATTGGAATGTTTAGTTGACCTCCTCGATGGTTGGTCCAGATGATCCACCCCCAGGGGCGGCACCACCAGCTCCTGTGAAGCCTCCAGGCATTCCCTCAGGCATTCCACCAGCACTCTGGTACAGCTTTGTGATGATGGGGTTACACACCTTCTCCAGTTCCTTCTGCTGATGTTCATATTCATCCTTCTCGGCAGTCTATTGAAGAACACATGTTACAAAAATACATGTTTTTTTTTCTTTTATTAACCCACAGCAATATCTTTACCTTGTTCTTGTCCAGCCAGCTAATGACCTCGTTGCACTTGTCCAGAATCTTCTGTTTGTCTTCGTCACCAATCTTGCCGGCCAGTTTCTCTTCCTCCACAGTGGATTTCATGTTGAAGGCATAAGACTCCAGTGCATTCTTTGCAGACACTTTGTCACACTGTACATCATCTTCTGCCTTGTACTTCTCAGCCTCCTGCACCATGCGCCAATGTCTTCTTTGCTCAGACGACCTGTTTTAATAAAAACAGATTAGATATTGCTTCCTTTAGTTTAACCTTAACCTTGTATAGACAAACTGACCCTTGTCGTTGGTGATTGTGATTTTATTCTCCTTTCCGGTGCTCTTGTCCGCCGCAGACACGCTCATGATGCCATTGACGCTAAAGCAAAAGGTCACCTCGATCTGGGGAACGCCACGAGGAGCGGGTGGATGCCCGTCAGCTCAAACTTGCCCAGCAAGTTGTTGTCCTTGGTCATAGCACGCTCACCTTCGTAAACCTGTGGAACAGAAGAATAATTTTAGACAAGTTCATAATCACTTTATTCTGTCCATGTGCAGTGTTCTTCGCTTCAGACATCCAAGGAAGGGCTGCGCCATCTTTGGCCTTTCGACCTCTGGTGGAAACTACGAATGGCTGGAGTAAACGCCATCACTGCGAGCGCACACTGGACCGCTGTGAGGAGCCGCACCTGGATGAGCACTCCGGGCTGGTTGTCCGAATATGTGGTGAAGTTCTGGGTCCGCCTGGTGGGAATGGTGGTGTTACGCCGATCAGTACGGTCATGACTCCTCCAGCGGTCTCAATGCCCAGAGACAGAGGGGTGACGCCCAGAAGCAGGACGCCCTGCACGCTTCTCGGACTTGTCCCCGCAGAGGATAGCGGCCTGACAGCTACAAAACAAAGACCATGTTAAATTTTTGGTCATTCACAGCATCAGTTCACCTGTAACCTACCTGCTCCATAGGCCACGGCTTCATCTGGGTTGATGCTCTTGTTGAGTTCCTTCCCGTTGAAGAAGTCCTGGAGCAGTTTCTGGATCTTGGGGATACGAGTGGAGCCCCCAACCAGCACGATGTCATGGATGGCAGCTTTGTCCATCTTGGCGTCAAAGGGAGAGACTTTTCCACTGGCTCCAGAGTTCCCCTGAAGAGGTCAGCGTTGAGCTCCTCAAAGCGGGCCCTGGTGATGGAGGTGTAGAAGTCCACACCTTCATACAGGGAGTCGATCTCGATACTGGCCTGGGTGCTGGAAGACAGTGTACGCCGCCTCTCACAGGCCGTGACGCAGACGACGACTGCCCTTTGTTGTCGCTGATGTCCTTCTGGTGCTTTCGCTTGAACTCCACGATGAAGTGGTTGACCATGCGGTTGTCGGTTCGCCTCCAAGGTGAGTGTCTCCAGCGGTGGATTTGACCTCAAAGAAGCCATCTGCAATGGTCAAGATGGACACGCCGAAAGTGCCACCGCCAAGGTCAAAAATCAGCACGCTCCTCTCAGTGCCCACCTAATACACATTTATATTATTTGAAAATGACCTTCATAATTACTCCTTACAGCTTTAATTAAGTATGAACAGTGACATTATAATGGACAAATAGTTAAATACCGCATTTATTTTAGTCAGAACTGTTACCTTTTGTCCAGGCCATAAGCAATAGCTGCAGCTGTGGGCTCATTGATAATACGAAGGCCATTAAGGCCAGAGATGGTGCCAGCATCCTTTGTAGCCTGACGTTGGGAGTCATTGAAGTAGGCAGGTACAGTGATTACAGCATTTGAGACATTCTGAAAGGAAAGTCCAAATTAGTCAGTGCCAATACCTTGGAAAATATCATGACTTAACAGTTGCAACTTACTTTTCCGAGGTAGGCTTCAGCAATCTCCTTCATTTTTGTCAGCACCATGGAAGAGATCTCCTCTGGGTAGAAGGATTTACTTTCTCCTTTGTACTCCACCTGAACTTTAGGGCGAGTATTGTCGCTTATGACATTAAATGGCCAGTGTTTCATGTCAGACTGAACTACACCGTCATCAAATCTTCGGCCAATGAGACGCTTGGCATCTGCAAAACATTTCATTAATACAAATGATCAAACACATGTTTTAAAATCACCAAGGGGATCGCTCAGACATCCAAGGAAGAATTAAACCATCCTCAGCAATAAGCCTCTGGTGGAAACTACGAATGGCAGTATAAGCTTCATCACAGTGCCTTTAATGGGTCAAAGGAATCAATGGTGCTCACCGAAGACGGTGTTTGTGGGGTTCATGGCAACCTGATTCTTGGCTGCGCCTCCGATCAGCCTCTCTGTGTCTGTAAAGGCCACATAGCTGGGTGTGGTCCTGTTGCCCTGGTCATTGGCGATGATCTCCACTTTGCCATGCTGGAAGACCCCTACGCAGGAGTAGGTGGTCCCCAGATCAATGCCGACTGCTGGTCCCTTCGACATAGTTACTAGGAAGAGGAAAAAGCACACGTTAAACTACATCTCACATCTGCA
This sequence comes from Odontamblyopus lacepedii, assembly GCA_034769755.1. Classification (NCBI taxonomy): domain Eukaryota; kingdom Metazoa; phylum Chordata; class Actinopteri; order Gobiiformes; family Gobiidae; genus Odontamblyopus; species Odontamblyopus lacepedii. Next base: position 11,075,833 of record CM068352.1, read on the forward strand.
GTTTTATAAATCAGTCTTTTAAGATTCAGATTTAAATGTTTAAATGAACAAAACATAACTGGCCTTTGAGATTGGCATTACCCCAAATTCCATTTTTTACTGATCATGAACAGATCCTTGTTGATATAACCTAAAAGAGGGTTCCTAATGGGTTATATTCCCAGAAGTTTGAGTTAAGTTCCCTATGAAACTGGAACAAAAATGATTCAATGTAAAGGGAGTAGTTGAAACGAACTCTCAAAGCTATGGAAAAGGGCCATTTAAGATGCCAACTAAGATGTAATAATCAAGACATCAAAGTACAAAGAGCCACGAGGAAGTGAACAACGTGTGCGCAGCTCCAGTGCAGCTGCGGCCGATTGTTCCAGAACATTCCGCAGTGTTTCAGAGAACACCCTCCTCGAAACCAACGCTTTGCTTCGAAGCTAATAAAACTCAAACTACACGAATCCAAACGTAGAGTAATACAAAAATAATGTGCTGTAGCCTCACCAAATAATTAGAGGAGATGATACTGATGCTGACTCGTGGTGCACAGGGGACGATGTTGTGTTCTTGCCGATTGGAGAAGGGAAAAGGGAGGTATGGCGGGCGAGGGACGCCGTATTTATAACCGGGCATGGCGACCAATCAGAATCCAGTTCAGTGGATTCTTTGAGCCCGCCGGACCAATAGGTGCCGCGCTTCATTAATGACGCACAGAGCCCAAGAGGCACTTCCTGCTTGATGTTTCTGGTCGATTGCGAATGTCCTCATCGCTGATCACATGTTTCAGTTTACAGTACGCAGTTAGAGTTTCACTCTTTTGATTTCCTAGACTGCCACTGGTCTCCTACTTTTTCAGTGATGCCATATGCGTTATAAACACGTGATGTGTTAGTTAGTTAAAATGATAATTATTATAGATAATGTTATAACGACACAAGGGTCGAACAAAACAGCACATGTTGCACATTTTGTTGGACTAAAGTTAGCTAGCCAAGCTATGACAGGACCATAAACATTCGGTGAAAATTTTTACTTAAATTTAGACAACATTTAGGCTGTAGGCAATTAAAGAAACCCCGGAAATAGTTGTGAGGTGTTATATACTAAGGTTTGTTATAGCTTGTCAGAAATAAATATTCATATGCGCAGAAAATGACCATAGAAACAAGAGCTCCGCCATAGCGGGCAAAATACGCCTGCATTTTGAATTATTGAATTACCTGAAGTCACATAAAATTGATACCACTGACCTACAGCATGGATCGATACAAAAATATACAATAAAATACACAAATACAGTATACCTTATATATATATCGGCGCATGCCCCACATGTTTTGCCTCTTCATGAAGACAAAGCTTCAAAGACTTCAAAGCTTAGAACGGGCGTATAAAAAGACGATGTAAAACCTACCTGCACTCAGCGATGTAACCATGGAAACCAAGACGCACTGATGCGCTTAAGAGCACCTCGAAACTTCTACAAAACAGCTCGAACAAGAGCTCCACCAGCGGGGCAAAATACGCCCGCATTTTGAATTATTATACGCCCGCTGTGTAAGACGGGACGATTATGGTATGGCGCTGTCCGTCCGCCTGTCTGTCCGTCCGCCTGTCTGTTCAGGACACTTCAAAGCTTTGAAGTCTTTGGAAGCTTTGTCTTCATGAAAGATCTGAACTCTCTTCTCAAATGTTCTGCTGCTGAAAGCGAGAACAACCCACATTCTCTGCTTCTTTGAGCTTTGACACATTAAAGCTTTGTAGTGTCTTTAAGTTCTGTTGCTGCAATATGATTGGTGGAATTCGATTCTAGAATTCTATATACAATAATTCAAAGTATGGGATGTATTTTGCCCGCTGGCGGAGCTCTTGTTGTATATAGAATTAAGTTAGAATTTGTCAAACCCAGTTAAAGATGAATTGTTGGTGCAGTTTGGAAGTTTGACATTCCTAGGTGAGACGGTTGTCGAGTTAGAGCGCGGAAGAAATTGTCCACAGACAGACGGACAGACGGACAGACAGACGGACGGATAATCAATAGGGAAATCTGGCTCTTGCAGTAGGAGTATGAGTATGACATCATCACATTCTAGAATCGGAATTTGCCTCTTCATGAAGACAAAGCTTCAAAGACTTCAAAGCTTTGAAGTGTCCACAGACGGACGGATCGGACGGACGGACAGCGCCATACCATAATACGCCTCGCCTTACAACGGGCGATAATAATTCAAAGTATCGGCGTATTTTGCCTCGGGCTGGCGGAGCTCTTGTTTACACCTAAGGTCACATGAGATATTCTTAATGCATCTCTATGTTACTTTTTTGTTACACAACTTCAAGCTGGTAAATGTGATGGGTAAACAACTGTAACATGGTTTAAAGTCTGAAAAGTAAATTTTGCATGATCTTTTAACTACATTTGATTTGGACCATAAAAGTGACATAGTGCGCCTTTAATGAACTGAGAATTGGTCATTACCTCGACTTTGCACCGGTGCTGCTGCTGCACGACACTGGAGACAGTGCAACTTTGTTTTTTCTCTGTTGAAGATGAGAAAATATTCAAATACATCTGAGTACACATGGACATGCATCATTAAAGGTGTGTGTGGACTACGTACCCTGAAACGCTGTGTGTTGAACTCCTGGCTGTAGAGGAGTTCGCTGCCTTCAGACGTGTAATCTTTGTTTCTATGAAGTTGCGTAGTTGTGTATCAGCTCGAAGGTCTGAGTTGAAGTGAGTTTCTCAGGACCTGTGTCGCCTTTATATACTTATAGAACCCTTTATAAGAGACTCTTGATGATGTCACAAAGAAATAGAATGTCTGACGGAACGTGTTGCCAGGTGACGCCAGGTGAATCTTTCCTTATATGGACATGAGTGCTGCCATAGTTACACAATGCTGAATGTCAATAATTACATTGGAAGTGTCTGAATGACCATCCTAGGCCCTAAACCCCAATCACTACACTGACCTGCACTCTTTAGTGAACTCTATAGAACCTCATTCACTGAGGTCCAGACACAGTTCACGACTTTGAGGTCACATGTGTATTAGACCTCAATTAGTCTTGATTTAGACCTTATTTAAAACTGGTGTAGACCTGGTTTAGACCTAGTTTAGTCCTGGTTTACTTTTGGTTTAGATCTGGGTCAGACTTTTAGTAATTAGACATGGTTTAGCCCTATATTAGTCCTGGTTTAGACCTGGATTAGTCCTGGTTTAGTCCTGGCTTAGACCTGATTTTGTCACTGTATTTCTCCAGGTTTAGTCCTGTACAGTATATTAGACCTGATTTAGTCCTGGTTAAGACTTAAACAATGGTTTTGTCCTCTAGTGGTCCTGTTTTAGACCTGGTTCAGATCGGGTTTAAGATAAGATAAGATAAGATATCCTTTATTTGTCCCACAATGGGGAAATTTCAGTAGTTTAGACCTAGTTTAGACCTGATTTAGTTTTGGTATAGACCTAGTTCAGATCTGGCTTAGCCCTATATTAGTCCTGGTTTAGACCTGGTTTAAATCTGTATTAGTCCTGTATTAGAACTGTATTAGAACCCCTCGGAGGAATAAGATGGACTCGCAGCCCCGACTTTGAACTACACTAAATGTGAACTGTGCCTGAGTGAACTGTGGTAGTAGTTATTACCCCACAGAAGTAAAATTCCCCCCTCTTTAAGCAGGGCTCTACAGTGCGCCCATTTCACTCGCATTTGCGAGTAAATATTTTGTCGTGCGAACGTGGTAAACAAAACAGGCGCACATGTGCGAGTGCTTCTGCAGCCACAATAAGGAGAACTGCGCACAGACGTAACGTGACGAGTTAAACGTTCTACATGTGTCAAACATTAGGGGCAAACTCACACTAGGACTTTAGAATCGTGCCCAAGCCTGGATCGCACCTAAAGCGCGGCACGCCCAGCGCGAGCGCAACCGAACCGTGCATGACCCCAGCATACGAGCTCCGCGTGTGGCCGATATCACTGATGGAACAAACTCAGCTTCAAAACACACCCACGCCCTTAACCGAGGAGCAGCACCGCAGCAGGACCCACACCTGCCCCACCACTCAGTAGACACCCCGTACCGCTGGTATATAGAATTAAGTTAGAATTTGTCAAACCTAGTTAAAGATGAATTGTTGGTGCAGTTTGGAAGATTCCAATACTGGCGTTCTATGGCACATACCGGTAAGCACAATAAGGCAGTTCACTACCAATACAAGTGTGAAAAAACCTGAAGTCACATAAAATTGATACCACTGACCTACTGCATGGATCGATACAAAAATATACAATAAAATACACAAATACAGTATACCTTATATATATATCGGCGCATGCCCCACATGTTTTGCCTCTTCATGAAGACAAAGCTTCAAAGACTTCAAAGCTTTGAAGTGTCCACAGACGGACGGACGGACAGCGCCATACCATAATACGTCCCGTCTTACAACGGGCGTATAAAAATTGGTTGTATTCCGTTAGATCAACAAATGACAGTGTAGCAAGAGCGGTAGCTAGCAAGCTTAACTCTGGAATTAACCCAACAACGCCACCTAGGGTAGCCTATATGGCCCTAGGACCAGATTATCTTGAGGTCACGAATTTTACACAGAAGGCCGCACAAGGTCTGGACAAAAGTGAGGTGGATTAGTTAACAAAATGGAATTTATTTAACTTGTATCAAAAATATTTAAAATAGGCCTATATTCTCATAAAAATATCAAAACTTTATATTACACAATTACCATTTAAAACCACAGAGCACATGTCATGGAGGTTGCAGGGCACCCTTAAGCCCAATAACTTGGACAATGAAAACTAAATTAATAGGCAACAATTTAAATCAAGACAATAAAATGAAAAAAAACACAGCAAATCAGGCAATAATAAGTAACCAAATTAACAAAACAAGCAATGTAACTAAAGAGAACTAACAAAATAAATGCACATGCAAATCAACAAGAAATATACAAAATAACACACAATAAACATGCAGACTGCCCAGAAAGGCAGAGCTCTCACATTAAATGAGAAGAGTCTTTGCCTATTTAAATAATTTTACTCGCCCAAATGGGGCAAGGTGCGAATCTGCTCCTGAGCATGCGCACTATAGAGTGCAAGGCACCGGCCACAAGTGAATGAATGAACTCGCAGTTGTGACCTGCGCGTGTGGACAAAACCGGACAAAAACAACGGCCCCTTTAACAGGAGGTGGCGGCTCCAACGCGGGCCGCGCACACAGCGCCTAAATAAGAAACACGAGTATAAATAAAAAGGTAATGAATTAACCCTACACTGGAGAAAGTGTTGCATCTTACCGGTCGGAGCAGCAGGAGGAGGGGGAGAGCCGCGGGGGAATCGCGGCCACTTCCCACAACTTCCCAGGACCTGAGACAGAATTTGGTGTCAGCCCTGGCATTCAACCCAAAGCAAAGGCGAAACAATGAGCAGACTTACCCCGGGAAGAGCTCCAAGCCCACAACGTGCGCCCTCGAGCGCGCACTCCCACAACACAGAGTAAGACCACGAGACCTCTGTGAAGTTGGCCACAATGACCAGTCCAGACCGTACTCCTGGATCGAAGGCCAAAAAGATTATTGCTGCCTGCACACAACACAGGTGGGATCTGCAAGGACTAACCTGATAAAAGGACGAGAAGAGCGCACTGGTTGAGATATGACCCCGAACACGGTCCTGCGGGAGCAAGCACGCCATGCGCGCACCTGTCTTTGTGGGTTAGGTTGATGCCACCCACCAATCACCTTAAAGGTGAAGCACACACCGACATGCCACAACAGTAAATAAAAACTGTCCTGCTTAGATAAGTATTGTAAGGTTACTTAGCAATTCCCGCAGAAATAATGTAGCTACCAAATGAAACCACAACATGGCTCTGTTGTGTTTGATTTCCTATGAATCCAAGAAAGCCATCAACTTCAAAATCCGTTGTGTGTCCTTAGATTATGTAAGCTATAAACAATTTATTTTTTAAATGACTGGAGCTTTTCAAGTATGCATGCATCTTTTGTATCTCTTATCGTTGCATATCATTCTTGGATGAATCAGCATCCAAATACCGTTATATGCAACATTTCTCAATTCAAAATATTAAATTGTCATCTAATGACAACTGTATTACCATCTCATTATGAAATTCATGGCCAGGTTACTTCAGTAAGCATGAAAAGGCCTTTTTCTGACACCATTTAACATCCTGAATTTCAGGTTTCAGTTTCTATTCAGCTTTACCTACGCGAGTTAAACTCATCCATACATTTTGAAATTTAGCCCTGCACATTTGAGTACTAGATCCAAAAGTAAAGACACCCACCACTTCCCATTACATTGATATTAGTCTGATTCTGGCAGTAACTCTGCCACCCAATGTTTTTTTTTTTTAACTGATAAAGCCTTTAAGGGACAGTAGTGCTTAACTTGGTTTAAAAAAAAAAGAGAAAAAACATGAACAGATTTAAGGGTCAAATGTTTTATTGCGAAAGCAGTAACACTTTTATGTGAAATGAAAACTCAAGTGCAACTATAAGTTAAAACAATGCAATAAGATCCCTGAACCCTTAAAATACACTCTTAAGCTGAACTTGTGCATTAAGAGGGTTAATTTCTTGAACAGATTGGAGGTAGTGGCCTCATTGGAATGTTTAGTCGACCTCCTCGATGGTTGGTCCAGATGATCCACCCCCAGGGGCGGCACCACCAGCTCCTGGGAAGCCTCCAGGCATTCCCTCAGGCATTCCACCAGCACTCTGGTACAGCTTTGTGATGATGGGGTTACACACCTTCTCCAGTTCCTTCTGCTGATGTTCATATTCATCCTTCTCGGCAGTCTATTGGAAGAACACATGTTACAAAAATCAATGTTTTTTTTTTTCCTTTTATTAACCCACAGCAATATCTTTACCTGGTTCTTGTCCAGCCAGCTGATGACCTCGTTGCACTTGTCCAGAATCTTCTGTTTGTCTTCGTCACCGATCTTGCCGGCCAGTTTCTCTTCCTCCACAGTGGATTTCATGTTGAAGGCATAAGACTCCAGTGCATTCTTTGCAGACACTTTGTCACGCTGTACATCATCTTCTGCCTTGTACTTCTCAGCCTCCTGCACCATGCGCTCAATGTCTTCTTTGCTCAGACGACCTGTTTTAATAAAAAGCAGATTAGATATTGCTTCCTTTAGTTTAACCTTAACCTTGTATAGACAAACTGACCCTTGTCGTTGGTGATTGTGATTTTATTCTCCTTTCCGGTGCTCTTTGTCCGCCGCAGACACG